>CM055127.1:51925307-53125307 GCA_029206835.1 Rana muscosa | reverse complement strand
ACCAGGTGGAACTCAACGTTGGCCATGCTGCAGCGGCTGCACACGCAGCAGAGGGCCATCAATGAGTACCTGTGCGACTACGGCACCAGGACAGGGTCAGGGGAGCTTGTTTTTTTTTCTCCACGCCAGTGGGGCATGATCAGGGATGCATGCACTGTCCTGGCACCATTTGAGGAGGCCACGAGGATGGTGAGCAGTGAGAGTGCATGCATCAGTGACACTGTACCTCTTGTCCACCTGTTGGAGCACACGCTGCGTGGAATAATGGACAGGGCACTTGAGGCAGAACAGAGGCAGGAAGAGGAGGACTTCCTTGCCTCTCAAGGCCCCCTTTACCCAGACAGTGTTCCTTCTGTCCCACCCATCGCACAGGAAGAGGAGGAGGAGGAGGAGGAGGATTGTGTCAGCATGGAGGTGGAGGCTGGCACTCAGCATCATCAGCAGCAGTCTTTTAGGGATGATTTACAGTCCCAAGAAACCAGTGGACTTGTACGTGGCTGGGAGGAGGTGGCTGCGGATCATGTCGTCCTTAGTGACCCAGAGGACTCCGGAGCGAATGCCTCAGCAAACCTACGCTGCATGGCCTCCCTGATCCTGCAAAGTCTGCGGAAGGATCCTCGTATTCTTCGGATCAAGGAGAGGGACCATTACTGGCTGGCCACTCTCCTTGATCCACGGTACAAGGGTAAGGTTGCGGACCTTATGTTACCTTCGCAGAGGGAGCAGAGGATGAGACAACTCCGGGAGGCCTTGCAGAAAGGTCTGTGCAACGCGTTCCCAGAGACTGGGAGGTTACAAACTCCTGGTCCTGGACAACGAGTTGCTGAGGCTTCGGCCAGTCAAAGAAGGAGCGGTGGGGAAGGTGGCCGTCTGACCGATGCGTTCAGACAATTCTTTAGTCCGCAGCCCCAAAGTATGATCGGTTCCAGCAACCATCGCCAGCGTCTGATAAACATGGTGCAGGAATATCTAGGGGCAAGGTCAGACTTGGACACCTTCCCCACCGAAAATCCTCTGGCTTACTGGGTCTTGAGGATGGATCACTGGCCAGAGCTTGCACAGTATGCAATTGAGCTACTGGCCTGTCCTGCATCCAGCGTTCTTTCGGAACGCACATTCAGTGCTGCTGGAGGATTTGTCACGGATCACAGGGTGCGCCTGTCCACCGACTCGGTTGATCGACTGACTTTCATCAAGATGAACCAGTCTTGGATCACCACCAGCTACCACACACCTGATGCTGATATAACAGACTAATTGATTTTAACATGTCACATCCCTTCAAGACTGATGCTGAGTGCCTGTGCTGTTATGTTGACTGGCTATCCTCCTCCTCCGAGTCCTCAATGATACGATTGATGATGATAGCTTGGAAGATCATTTTTGTTTATGGGTGCCGCCACCAGTGGCTAAGGCCCAATTTTTCAGCCCCTGTTTTACAGGGGCGTGTAATTACAATTTTTTTAGCAATAATTTGCCATAGGGCTCATTGCTGTGCTCTAAGTACAGTATCTATGAGGGGTTGGAGTGTTGTGGCACCAGTGCCTAAGGCCCAATTTTTCAGCCCCTGTTTAACAGGGGCGTGTCATTACAATTTTTGAAGCAATACTTTGCAACAGGGCTCATTGCTGTGCTCCAAGTACAGTATCTGTGAGGGGTTGTAGTGTTGTGCCACCAGTGCCTAAGGCCCAATTTTTCAGCCCCTGTTCAACAGGGGCATGCAATTACAATTCTTGATCTAATAATTCACAGCAGGGCCCATTGCTGCACCCACCAAGAGTAACTCTGAGGGCTTACAGTGTTGTGGCAACGCCACCACCACCACCACCACCACCACGAAAGGCCCAATTTTTCAGCCCCTGTTCAAAAGGGGCATGTAATTACAATTCTTGATCTAATAATTCACAGCAGGGCCCATTCCTGCACCCACCAAGAGTAACTCTGAGGGCTTACAGTGTTGTGGCAACACCACCACCACCACCACGAAAGGCCCAATTTTTCAGCCCCTGTTCAACAGGGGCATGCAATTACAATTCTTGATCTAATAATTCACAGCAGGGCCCATTGCTGCACCCACCAAGAGTAACTGTCAGGGCTTACAGTGTTGTGGCACCAGCACCACCATCAAAGGCCCAATTTTTACTACCACTGTTCAACAATTATATGTAATTAAAATTCCTGATATAATAGTTGACAGCAGGGCGTTCCAGCACCAACCAAGAGTAACTGTGAGTGCTTACAGTGTTGTGCCAACACCAACAACTAAGGGGCCTATTTCTGCAGAGTATATACGGCAGGTCCCTACTTTCAAACATCCAACTTACAAACGACTCCTACTTGCAAACGCAAGAAGACAACAGGAAGTGAGAGGAAATCTACCACTAGGAAGGAAAATTCTCTCCTGTAAGAATAAATATGGGAGAAAGGTGTCTCCTCTGTACTGATGCTTTATCAGCAATCCTTGTTTCAAGAAAAACACCACATTTCAAAAACAGTTGTCATTGGGACGGAAAGTGAGGTGAAATGTTCTGAACAGGGGCACAGACAGCAAAACAAATGTTACAGGGGTGATAACCCTTACCTATGTTTTCCAAAAATTTTAAAAATAGATTTTTGGGCTGGAGCTACAATTCAACAATGTACCTGTTCAAAATTACAAACAGATTCTACATAAGAACAAACCTACAGTCCCTGTCTTGTATGCACCGCCTGTATACGGCTGTTCAGAGTATATAGGGCCTTTTTTATTTTATGTGCGGGGTTCCCCTTAATATCCATACAAGACCCAAAGGGGCTGGTAATGGGCTGGGGTAGGGGGGGGGTCATGGGGTAGCTATGCCATTTTTCTTAAAGATTTTCATCCATATTACCGGGAGCAGACATTACATTAAAGCCGCAAGCAGTTTTAAATAGCTTTTTTTTCCTTTAGAAGTGTCATTTTGTGCAGGGACAGTTCTAAACACGGGAAACACGTGGCACTTCACAGGCATACTTTAGACACCCCCCAGGTACGATATTTAAAGGAATATTTGGCTTTTTTTTTTTCACTTTATGCATCATTAAAATGACTGCTCCCGAAAAACGACCGTTTTTAAAACTTCTTTTTGCATTGATACATGTCCCCTGGTGCAGAACCCGGGTTCCCAAACCCTTTTTAGGACAATAACATGCATAATAGTTGTTATAATTAGCACTTTAGAATTCGAACGTTCGCATCCATTGTATTTAATAGGGTTCTAATGTTCGTACGAACTTTCGGTCCGTTCGCGGGTTCTGGTGCGAACCGAACCCGGGGGTGTTCGGCTCATCACTAGCAGGCATACCCACACAGGCACACACAATCAAATTCACAAGCATACGATCGGATTCACAGACACACACACGCATGATCGGACATACACACACAAGCCTCTCAGACATACAGCATTATTTCAAAAAGACGAAAAATGTGTTCTTTTACAAAGCAGAGCCCCCCCCCCCCAGGCATCGTGACATGTCCCCAAACAATGCTAGGGGGGGCCCATGTTCATGTCTCCTACCTGGCTCGCCATAAACTGTTGTTGAATTTCTAGGCTGCTGTTTACAGAGCACACAGCCTATAATTCCTGTGCTATCTAAGCACACTTCAGATTCATCTTTTTGCAATAATGCTATCTTTAGGCTAAGTTGCTAAGTTCCACTCACCGTTCATTCCATCATTCATTCAAGGAAAGCACCAACACAGATCTTATCGTCAAGTCATCCCAGAGCCGACTGCCTAGCCGACGCCCCCTCAAGGAATTTTATTAGCCTCAAAAGATCTCAGACAGGAGGTGATTGGCTGCAGCAACCAATCACCTCCCCCATGGGCGGGGACATCACAGGATGTCCCTTCCACACAGGAGAATGAACATACAAGGACATCCTTCCAACCAGATGTCCCATACAATTACTCAAATAGACTAGCAGTGACATGCACTGCTTCCAATGATGGGAACTATATGCCAATTATGGCTCAATGGACCACAATTGTTTTATAGTTATGCTACTGTTCTTGTGGACACAGATCTGTGCGCTCGGAGTCATTTAACGCCCCCCGTCAGGAGGTGGCCAGTCCCCCAACGGGGCGCAAAACAACATCTCTAAATGGAGCAAACATCGCTGTTTCCATAGGAAGATTTTCCCGCCACCAATCTTCCACCAACGTCTGTATGTGCAAATACGCTCAGATGAGCGCATTACAGCAAAACTGACATTGGGGGACATCTGACAACATACATTAATACATTTTTCCACAACAATGCAGGGACAGTTCTAAGCACGGGAAACATGCGCCATTTTACATGCATATCATACACACCCCCCCAGGTACGAAATTTAAAGGAATATTTCACTTTTATTTTTTCATTTTAAGCATTATTAAAATCACTGCTCCCGAAAAAACGGCTGTTTTTAAAACTTTTTTTGCATTGATACATGTCCCCTGGGGCAGGACCCGGGTCCCCAAACACTTTTTAGGACAATAACTTGCATATAAGCCATTATAATTAGCACTTTAGATTTCGAACGTTCGAGTCCATTGTATTTAATAGGGTTCTAAAGTTCACGCAAACATTCTGTCTGTTCGCAGGTTCTGGTGCGAACCGAACAGGGGGGTGTTCGGCTCATCCCTGCTTATCTTATACGTTTTATAGTTACAGGTATAATCTATTTAACAGTGGAACTTTATCCATCTAAAATCCCTAGCAGGTCCCCACATTGATGGGGAACAGCCTGTCTTCAGGTTCAAATCATTATAAGGTACATGCTCAAATTTAATAATATTCTGTGATTATACTATTCTCATAGCTCATGCATTTGTTGCCATAAGAGGCCTGCTGAGAGAATTATGTTAATCTATTCCAGCTCGCCTACGATCTTTTCTAAAAAACTTTTGCTCTATGTGACCCCACACATACTGATGACCGCCTCATCGTGCTGCAAATTTATTTACCAACTATAATATTTCCATACCTACAAGTAAGCTATTATTCAACCTTATCTTTTGGATAGCCTTCAGGCACTTTTATAAACATACATATATTTTTTATAGCTTATGTTGGTTTGTTCTATAGATACTTGGTGCATCCCCATATTCCTGATATTCATCGTTCTCCTCTTGCCTCGCCATTTCAGCCTGGTAGGAGGCCCCCCTCTATCGGGCATGGGTTTGGGTTGAGACATCTGGGAGGGGGTGAAGCGACTGCATTGGGCAAACCCAACTGATACTTCGGTTAAGAATCAGATGCCGGCATCAGTGTCTGATGTACTAGTGAATTAATAATGTAAATGTGTCTTATATATTTATGATGCATATTCAAACCTTATTCTCTACTTTGAAATTTAGAAGCTCCTGAAGAAGCGATCCGTAGATAATCGCGAAACATGTCAGCAACTTTTAAAGCTACAAGGAACTTATGGACTCCCATCTTGGGGACATCTCTCTGGTTTTCATGACTTTCAGTGGGAAGATTCATCATGTACACCCACAGAATGAGTAATTTGTATCACTGAGTGCCCTATTATGGTTTTGTCCATGATTTCTTATTTTAGAAATTAGTTGTATTCTGGGAATACATTCATTGTAATCTCTGTACTATCGTGTAATATTAAAATTGTTATATTTTTGATATATCAGTGCCTTTAAAGTCCATTTTTTTTCATTCAACAATATACATAAGTATTTAAGGGAGCAAGTACTCCAACTGAATTTGTATTTATTTTGTATGTAGGAAACCACGGAGTCTGGAAGACACACATTAAGGGCTTTAGATTTGGCCATATTAACCTTGAGACCTGATATTTTTGGAGAATTTTTGAAGCAGAGAGTAAATTTCAGATAAAGAAGACGTTGGGGAAGTAATAAACAACAACAGGTCATCTGCAAATAATGCACATTTATGATTTTCTTTTTCACACTGGATTCCCCTGATATTCGGATTATTCCAGATTGCAATTGCTAATGTTTCCATCATAACAGCGAATATCAGGGGAGATAAAGGGCAACCTTGCCTAGTACCTCTACAAATCTTAATGGAGTCAGAGAATAGCCCCTGTAATCTGACTTTAGCTTCAGGTGTAGAATATAGAGCAGATAAAATGCCTAAAACTTTCGAACCAAAATCCCAGCGCTTCATGACCTCAAACATGTATGGCCATGAAACTGAATTGAAGGCCTTTTGCAGGTCCAACGATAGGAGCATACCTTCCTGTTTTTGTTTATCTACCCATTGGGTTTGCAATATTGACACCAAATCTACCGCTCTCCTCACCTGATCTGGACCCTGTCTACCAGGGATAAATCCCACCTGATCTTTATGGATATATTGCCCAATGAAGGAAGATAACCTATTAGAGAGAATTTTGGTTAATATTTTTAAGTCATTGTTAATCAAAGAAATTGGCCTGTAATTTTCGAATAGGCGGGAGTCCTTATCAGGTTTTGGAATAACGGATATATATGCCATGTTGAGCTGTTTACCTATTGGATGACCTTCTGTCAGAAAATTAAAAAATCGTGTAAGATAGGGTGTCAGTGTCTCTAAGAATGTTTTATAGTAAGTAGGAGAAAAAACATCAGGTCCGGGAGCTTTATTCGTTTTCAATGTTCTAATAACTTCTGAAACTTCTGTCATAGATATGGGAGCTTCTAATTCCTCTCTATGTATATCTGCTAACTTGGGTAATTGTAAGCCATCTAGGAACTCCTCTATTCTATTGGAGGTAGATTGTCCTTCAAAACTATAGAAATCAGAATAGAAATCTTGAAAGGCTGTCATTATACGCTGGGGGTTTAGTGTAAGAGAGCCATCAGCTACTCTGATCTTGGGAAGAACTCTAGATTTGAATCTAGGGGATAATTTATGAGCTAACATGGGACCTATCTTATCCCTCATTTGATAAAATTTGGCCCCAGACCACTTAACAGAACTATCTGCCTTCACTGTGAGAGCCAGATTCAGAGCAGCCCTAGCAGCATCTAATTTGGAGGCAGGAATAACACATGGATCCTTTTTATGTTGTTTACTCAATGTTACAAAGTCTCTTTCTAGTCTTTCCACCTCCAAAGTCTTCAATTTTTTTTGTCTAGCTGCAATCTGTATCAATTTGCCTCTGACGGTAACTTTGTGTGCCGCCCACAGAATTTCCGGAGAAACTTCCTCCCTGTCATTATGTTCAAAATATTCCTTAATCTCACGTTCAATTTCTGTGGCAATAACAGGATCCTTTAGTAACGATTGATTAAGAGTCCAATGGGATACCCTTTGAACCATACTATCACGTTTCAAAGACAGTAGAACCACAGAGTGGTCTGACCATGCCACGTCTATAATAGAGGAGGCAATGGCAGAAGGGATATGTTGAGTAGAAACCATTATGTAATCTATACATGAGTATGATTGGTGGGGATTTGAAAAGTGAGTAAAATCTTTTGTTTTTGGTTTCAGCTCCCTCCATATATCTGTCAATCTGGATCTATGAAGTAGGCGAGCAAATTGTGCACTAGCCCTGGTTGGACGGATCATTTTAGTCTTCAATGGTTTAGATTTATCTAGCCCTGTATCAAATGCTATGTTGGAATCTCCTCCCATAATGATAACTCCATCCATAAATGGCTGAAGAGTTTCAAACATTCGGTTAAATAATCTCTTTTGTCCCCTATTAGGAGCATAATATGATATTAAAGTATACAACCTCCCATCAACCTCCCATCTATGGTACCTTTCACCAACAGAAATCTCCCCTCTGGGTCTCCACATTCCTTCTGTAAATTAAACTTGCAGTGTTTAGAAAATAAAATTGCTACTCCCCTAGTCTTATTTTCAGCATTGGCTAGATGAAACACTGGGAAGTGGGCATGTAAAAAAGTGGGGGTGTACCGCTGTGGGAAATGGGTTTCCTGTAAAAAAACGACATCGATGTGATGAGACCTATATTCCTGAAAGGCCTTCTGTCTCTTAATTGGGGAGTTCAACCCCTGTGTGTTATGAGTAATAAACCGAAGAGGAGAAGAAATATTATTAGTGGCAGCCATGAAAAAATAGAGTAAGATCAAGCAATTCGCTGTCCCAAATAATACTCAATCTAATATAAATCCTTAATAAGAAAGAATTATTCACCAAGGTTGGATTAGCAAACTTCAAACATCCCTCCAAAAAACCTCTCATTGGCAGGTAGGCTAAGAGAAAGAAGAAGACAGTAAAGAAAGAAAAGAAAAAAACAAAATCAAATTCACTCAGAAGCGATACATAGTATATCAAAAGGCCAAATAATGGCCCAGAATGAAGGGAGGAATAAGACTTCCTTCCTTCATTCAAAAAATACTCAGTAGTATAGCCCATAAGAAGGGCTAAGTACCCTCCTCTCAGATCGGTAAAAAACAACTGATCCAAGAAGTGGGTGGAGGCCCAATGCCTCAACACCGGCCAGTGACAGCCTCTCAAAAAGTGTGAAAACATCAAACTAAAAGCGGATTCATCTTAGATAAACCGAAAGTCCATAACAGACTATATTTTGAAAAAAAATTTTTTTTTTTCATTTGCCACCTGAGATATCGGGTAGAGAAGATAAAGTCAAAAAGGAACTTATCATCTCCTCAGGTAACAAGATTATCTTTAACTCTCCTATGTTTGACTTTGTTCCAATTAGAAGAGGTTGGGCTTATAGGAGATTGACGTTTGATAGAGCCTTGTTGGGCAGGTGTAGTGTCCATGTCCGGTTCCATAGAGATAACCTTCAGGTCCAGCAAAAGATGTTCACCTTCTTGGAAATTATGAACTGCATAGTGTTTGCCATTAAAGGAGAATTTTAGAGCAAAAGGAAAAGCCCATCTGTATTTTATGTCTTTTCTGATAAGGGCCGCCAATAGAGGTTTTAGGGATCTTCTTCTTTGAATAGTATAAGGAGAAATATCAGAAAAAATGTGAATAGTGGCTCCCTGGTATTGTAATTCCTGTTGGCGAGATTTCTTCATTATGTCCTCTTTTATAGAATAATAATGTGGTTTAACTACCACATCCCTTGGTAAACCGTCCTTTCTAAGTGGTCCCAGTGACCTATGAGCACGGTCCAATTCCAACTTGTGAGCAGGGATAGATGGTAATAGGATTTTTATGACATCCTGTATAGCAGCATGTACATCAAGGATATTTTCTGGCAATTCCCTGACCCTAAAATTGTCTCTCCTGGAACGGTTCTCAAGGTCATCAATTCGTGCCTGTGCTGTTTCCAGCTGGTCCTGCATGAATTGTAAATGTTCAGTATTCTGGTCAGTTTTTGCCACAGTGATGTCTAACTTGTGCTCAAGAGTGTGCAATCCTTTAAGCATGCATGCGTTCACATTATCATAGATTTGGGTCAGAGGCAGCAATAGAGCATACATCCCTGGTATTGGACCAGGGATAGATCTATTACAGTGTCAGATCACGTACTAGGTATGTGATATGGTGCAGAGCGGCCGTCCTGCTGCAGTATATTTATGGTGGGTAGCCCGCCAGTGGTTAATTAATTGAATGGAGGGTCTTTGGTTTGCCATTTTCGTTCAATCAAAATTAGTTTAATTAGTTGGAAAAGATAGATATAGAGTGCCTTGAAAAAGTATTCATACCCCTTAAATTTTCCGCATTTTGTCATGTTACAATGAAAAACGTAAATGTATCTTATTGAAATTTTATGTGATAGACCAACACAAAGTGGCACATAATTGTGAAGTCGAAGGAAAATGATCAATAGTTTTAAATTTTTTTTACCAATAAATATCTGAAAAGTGTGGCGTGCAATTGTATTCAGCCCCCTTTACTCTGATACCCCTAACTAAAATCTAGTGGAACCAATTGTCTTCAGAAATCACCTACTTAATAAATAGTCCACCTGTGTGTAACTTAATCTCAGTATAAAGCTGTTTTGTGAAGCCCTGAGAGGTTTGTTAGATAACCTTAGTGAACAAACAGCATCATGAAGGCCAAGAAACACATCAGACAGGTCAGCAAAAAATGTTGTGTTGAAGTTTAAAGCAGGGTTAGGTTATAAAAAAAATCCCAAGCTTTCAACATCTCACGGAGCACTGTTCAATCCATCATCTGAAAATGAAAAGAGTATGGCACAACTGCAAACCTACCAAGACATGGCCGTCCACCTAAACTGACAGGCTGGGCAAGGAGAGCATTAATCAGAGAAGCAGCCATGGTAACTCTGGAGGAGCTGCAAAGATCCACAGCTCAGGTGGGAGAATCTGGCCTTTATGGAAGAGTGGCAAGAAGAAATCAATTGTTGAAATAAAGCTATAAGAAGTCCCATTTGCAGTTTGAGAGAAGCCAAGTGGGGGACACAGCAAACATGTGGAAGAAGGTGCTCTGGTCATATGAGACCAAAATTGAAAGTTTTGGCCTAAAAGCAAAACACTATGGAGCTGATTTAAGAAAATGTTGGCGCATTTACGCGGGCAGGAATAATTATTGCAATATGGCGCATGCTGTCAACTTGCGCCGGATTCGCGAAATCGTTGCGCGTATGGGCGCATACAAATTCTTAAATATGAAACAGACATCGGGCACTTGCTCATTGTAATGCTAATCATGTTAATGAGCTTTTCGTTATCACATGAAGAATCAGTGGCGGCTGGTGCTCAAAATTTTTGGGGGGGCGCAAACAAACTGAAAAAAATAAATAAATCAATTGCCGCCACTGTGCCCATTAAACGCAGCCACTGTGCCCAAGCGCCACCAGTTTGCCCCCTCAAATACAGCCAGTTTGTTTCCATATACAGCCAGTGTGCCCCCATATATATATAACCAGTGTGCCCCCATATATACAGCCAGTGTGCCCCCATATACAGCCAGTGTGCCCCCATATATATATATATAGCCAGTGTGCCCCCATATACAGCCAGTTTGTCCTCATATATATAGCCAGTGTGCCCCCATATACAGCCAGTGTGTTCCCATATATATATAGCAAGTGTGCCCCCATATACAGCCAGTTTGTCCCCATATACAGCCAGTTTCCCCCAAATGCAGCCAGTTTGTCCCCCATATACAGCCAGTTCCCCCCAAATGCAGCCAGTTTGTCCCCCATATACAGCCAGTTACCCCCAAATGCAGCCAGAGTGTCCCCCATATACAGCCAGTTCCCCCCAAATGCAGCCAGTTTGTCCCCCATATACAGCCAGTTCCCCCCAAATGCAGCCAGCGTGTCCCCCATATACAGCCAGTTCCCCCCATATTCAGCCAGTTTGTCCCCCATATACAGCCAGTTCCCCCCATATTCAGCCAGTTTGTCCCCCATATTCAGCCAGTTCCCCCCATATTCAGCCAGTTTGTCCCCCATATTCAGCCAGTTTGTCCCCCATATACAGCCAGTTCCCCCCATATTCAGCCAGTTTGTCCCCCATATTCAGCCAGTTCCCCCCATATTCAGCCAGTTTGTCCCCCATATACAGCCAGTTCCCCCCAAATGCAGCCAGTTTGTGCCCCATATTCAGCCAGTTTGTCTCCCATATTCAGCCAGTTTGTCCCCCAAATGTAGCCTGTTCCCCCCCCAGCCCTGCACTTACCTTCCTCGGTCCGCGCCGTCCTCGATGTGTTCTCCCGCCCTCGATGTCGCTTCAGCCAATCAGGTTACCGGTAACCAGATCCGGTGAACCTGATTGGCTGAAACCTTCACACAGTCTTCTCCCAGGAACGCACCCCGTGCGTACCTGGGAGGAGTTTTTGGAAGCCGAATACAGCGTGAGAGCTGTATTCGGAAAGCCTATCAGAGCCGCTGGCTCTGATAGGCACTTCCAAGTTACACCCACCGCCGGCCGCCGCTCTAATTCATATGGCCGGCGCTCACCAGGAGGCCGGCCATATGAATAGTGGGCAGCGCGGCAGCGGTGACAATACACAGATTCATGCAATGCATGAATCTATGTATTGTCTTTTAGTGGCGGTGCGGGAGCGAGAGGGGGCGGCGCTCTGGCGCCCTCTATGGACGCACCGCCACTGTGGAAAATATTGCTTCCACTTTTATTCCTTTCATTCATTTCTTTTTGAAACAACTCAATATTCATTCTAGAGATCTTCCTCCTATCAACAACTGTGCAGATGTTTTCTGGACTTGTAATTGTGTATTTTATGGTGATAGTCTATAATCATTGGTGGAGCCAAAACTTCCATGAAAACATCTTCTCAACACATGTCTGTGTATTGTGCATTCTGGACAATTCTTTCCCCATACACTGTCCAATCTGATTGGATGACATTTACATCCACTCATTTCTCTGAGCAATTAATTTCCCCATACACTGTGCAATCTGATTGCACAGTGTATGGGGAAAGAATTGTCCAGAATGCACAACACACAGACATGTGTTGAGAAGATGTTTTCATGGAAGTTTTGGTTCCACCAATGATTATAGACAATCACCATAAAATGCACAATTACAAGCAGGGCCGGACTGGCCTACCGGGATATCGGGAGATTTCCTGGTAGGCTGCTTGTCCTGGGGCCGGTTTCAGTTGCTGCAGTGCTCCCTATCCACTCTTCCCTGCTCCTGTGCATTACGGAGCTGGCTGAGTCTGTGTGTGTTCGGCGGCGGGCGGCACTGTAACGCGGTCCCGCCCCCCCTAGACTGGCTCGTGTGATAGTAGATAGAATCAGTGATCAGCCTATCACACAAGCCGGTCTAGGGGGGGCGGGACCGTGTTACAGTGCCGCCCGCCCGCCGCCGAACACACACAGACTCAGCCAGCTCTGTAATACACATGAGGAGATGCCCGCCGTACAGCCCGCCCTACGTACCTGGATAGGAGGATCGAATTCGGCAGGGGGGCGCATATAGAGGAATTGAGCTTTCTATTGTCCTCCATGCAGCCGCTGAATGCTTGCAGGAGGCAGACGAGGAGAATCAAGCATTCAGCGGCTGTATGGAGGACAATAGAAAGCTCAATTCCTCTATATGTAGCCGCCCTGCTTCTCCTCCTATCCAACTTCTTTTACTGCCCCCCCCCCCAGTACTCTCCCCCCCACCACACTCTCCAGCCCCCTCCCCCACAGTTCTCTCCACCCCTGTTCTTCCCCCCCCAGTGCTCTCCACCCCTGTTCTCCCCCCCCGTGCTCTCCACCCCTGTTGTTCCCCCCCAGTGCTCTCCACCCCTGTTCTTCCCCCCAGTGCTCTCCACCCCTGTTGTTACCCCCCCCAGTGCTCTCCACCCCTGTTCTTCCCCCCCCAGTGCTCTCCACCCCTGTTATTTCCCCCCCCAGTGCTCGACACCCCTGTTCTTCCCCCCCAGTGCTCTCCACCCCTGTTCTTCCCCCCCCCCAGTGCTCTCCACCCCTGTTCTCCCCCCCAGTGCTCTCCACCCCTGTTCTTCCCCCCCCAGTGCTCTCCACCCCTGTTCTCCCCCCCAGTGCTCGCCACCCCTGCCCCCCCAGTGCTCTCCACCCCTGTTCTTCCCCCCCAGTGCTCTCCACCCCTGTTCTTTCCCCCCCAGTGCTCTCCACCCCTGTTCTCCCCCCCAGTGCTCTCCACCCCTGTTCTTTCTCCTCCCAGTGCTCTCCCCATCACTCCCAGCCCCCTCCCCAGTGCTCTCCGCCCCCCACAGTGCTCTCCAGCCCCCCGTGCTCCCCAACCCTGTTCTTTCTGCCCCCCCAGTGCTCTCAAGCTCCACCCATCGCTCTCCAGCCCCCCTTGCTCTCCACCCCTGTTCTTTTTGGCTCCCCCTCCATTGCTCTCAAGCTCCCCCCCAACACTCTCTGCTCCCCACCCCTGTACTACTCTCCACACCCCCCTGCATTTTGCCCCCACCCACATGCTCTCCAACCCCCGCCAGTGCTCTCTCCGCTCCCCCCTGCATTTTGCCCCACCCATGTGCTCTCCAACCCCACCAGTGCTCTCCGCACACCATAGTGCTCTCCAGCCCCCCGTACCTTCCACCCCTGTTTTTTCTGGCCCCCACTGGTGCTCTCAAGCTCCCCCCATAGCTCTCCACTCCCCCCAGTGCTTTCCACTCCCCCTGCTCTTTGTACCCCCCAGTGCTCTCAAGGCCCCCGTGCTCTCCACCCCTGTTCTTTCTGCCCCCCCTGTGCTCTCAAGATCTCCCCCAGTGATCTTTACCCCCCACACTCTTAGCCCCTTCAGTGCTCTCCAGCCCCCCCTCTCAGCCTCCCATGCTCTCCACCTCTGTTCTTTTTGGCTCCCCCCCAGTGCTCTCAAGCCCCCCCAGCGCTCTCCGATCCCCACCCCTGTGATCTCCACTCCCCCTGCTCTTTGCCCCCACCCATGTGCTCTCCAACCCCGCCAGTGCTCTCCGCTCCTGTTCTTTCTCCTCCCAGTGCTCTCCCCATCACTCCCAGCCCCCTCCCCAGTGCTCTCCGCCCCCCACAGTGCTCTCCAGCCCCCCGTGCTCCCCAACCCTGTTCTTTCTGCCCCCCAGTGCTCTCAAGCTCCACCCATCGCTCTCCAGCCCCCCTTGCTCTCCACCCCTGTTCTTTTTGGCTCCCCCTCCATTGCTCTCAAGCTCCCCCCCAACACTCTCTGCTCCCCACCCCTGTACTACTCTCCACACCCCCCTGCATTTTGCCCCCACCCACATGCTCTCCAACCCCCGCCAGTGCTCTCTCCGCTCCCCCCTGCATTTTGCCCCACCCATGTGCTCTCCAACCCCACCAGTGCTCTCCGCCCACCATAGTGCTCTCCAGCCCCCCGTACCTTCCACCCCTGTTTTTTCTGGCCCCCACTGGTGCTCTCAAGCTCCCCCCATAGCTCTCCACTCCCCCCAGTGCTTTCCACTCCCCCTGCTCTTTGTACCCCCCAGTGCTCTCAAGGCCCCCGTGCTCTCCACCCCTGTTCTTTCTGCCCCCCCTGTGCTCTCAAGATCTCCCCCAGTGATCTTTACCCCCCACACTCTTAGCCCCTTCAGTGCTCTCCAGCCCCCCCTCTCAGCCTCCCATGCTCTCCACCTCTGTTCTTTTTGGCTCCCCCCCAGTGCTCTCAAGCCCCCCCAGCGCTCTCCGATCCCCACCCCTGTGATCTCCACTCCCCCTGCTCTTTGCCCCCACCCATGTGCTCTCCAACCCCGCCAGTGCTCTCCGCTCCTGTTCTTTCTCCTCCCAGTGCTCTCCCCATCACTCCCAGCCCCCTCCCCAGTGCTCTCCGCCCCCCACAGTGCTCTCCAGCCCCCCGTGCTCCCCAACCCTGTTCTTTCTGCCCCCCAGTGCTCTCAAGCTCCACCCATCGCTCTCCAGCCCCCCGTGCTCTCCACCCCTGTTCTTTTTGGCTCCCCCTCCATTGCTCTCAAGCTCCCCCCCAGCACTCTCTGCTCCCCACCCCTGTACTACTCTCCACTCCCCCCTGCATTTTGCCCCCACCCACATGCTCTCCAACCCCTGCCAGTGCTCTCTCCGCTCCCCCTGCATTTTGCCCCACCCATGTGCTCTCCAACCCCACCAGTGCTCTCCACCCACCATAGTGCTCTCCAGCCCCCCGTACCTTCCACCCCTGTTTTTTCTGGCCCCCACTGGTGCTCTCAAGCTCCCCCTATAGCTCTCCACCCCCCAGTGCTCTCCACTCCCCCCCAGTGCTTTCCACTCCCCCCTGCTCTTTGTACCCCCCAGTGCTCTCAAGGCCCCCGTGCTCTCCACGCCTGTTCTTTCTGCCCCCCCCTGTGCTCTCAAGATCTCCCCCAGTGATCTTTACCCCCCACACTCTTAGCCCCTTCAGTGCTCTCCAGCCCCCCCTCTCAGCCTCCCATGCTCTCCACCTCTGTTCTTTTTGGCTCCCCCCCAGTGCTCTCAAGCACCCCCCAGCGCTCTCCGATCCCCACCCCTGTGATCTCCACTCCCCCTGCTCTTTGCCCCCACCCATGTGCTCTCCAACCCCGCCAGTGCTCTCCGCTCCTGTTCTTTCTCCTCCCAGTGCTCTCCCCATCACTCCCAGCCCCCTCCCCAGTGCTCTCCACCCCCACAGTGCTCTCCAGCCCCCCGTGCTCCCCAACCCTGTTCTTTCTGCCCCCCCAGTGCTCTCAAGCTCCACCCATCGCTCTCCAGCCCCCCGTGCTCTCCACCCCTGTTCTTTTTGGCTCCCCCTCCATTGCTCTCAAGCTCCCCCCCAGCACTCTCTGCTCCCCACCCCTGTACTACTCTCCACTCCCCCCTGCATTTTGCCCCCACCCACATGCTCTCCAACCCCCGCCAGTGCTCTCTCCGCTCCCCCCTGCATTTTGCCCCACCCATGTGCTCTCCAACCCCACCAGTGCTCTCCGCCCACCATAGTGCTCTCCAGCCCCCCGTACCTTCCACCCCTGTTTTTTCTGGCCCCCACTGGTGCTCTCAAGCTCCCCCCATAGCTCTCCACCCCCCAGTGCTCTCCACTCCCCCCCCAGTGCTTTCCACTCCCCCCTGCTCTTTGTACCCCCCAGTGCTCTCAAGGCCCCTGTGCTCTCCACCCCTGTTCTTTCTGCCCCCCCTGTGCTCTCAAGATCTCCCCCAGTGATCTTTACCCCCCACACTCTTAGCCCCTTCAGTGCTCTCCAGCCCCCCCTCTCAGCCTCCCATGCTCTCCACCTCTGTTCTTTTTGGCTCCCCCCCAGTGCTCTCAAGCCCCCCCCAGCGCTCTCCGATCCCCACCCCTGTAATCTCCACTCCCCCTGCTCTTTGCCCCCACCCATGTGCTCTCCAACCCCGCCAGTGCTCTCCGCTCCCCCTTCTCTCCAGCTCCCCCCCAGTGCTCTCACTTCCCCAGGACCAGAAGACAGGCTGTCTGGGGGCAGAAAATGAGGACGGCTGAAGGTGCAGGTGGCCAGGGACCACTCCTTCTCACAGCAAACAGATCCTCTGGAAGTAGCACTGTCCCCATCCAAAACTAGAACAGACCCTGCCTGCTGATGGCGATCATGGATATCCTGCTGGCATAGAAGGTACCGTACCGAGCATCAACAACACACCTTCCCACAGACAGGGACTGCAGACTGTGACATGGGGCATAGGAGGGGCTGCAATGATGGGCAAAGTGAGGCTGAATTTGTGGGTACAGTGAGACTGCATTCATGGGCACAGTAAAGCTGCATTGATGGGCACAGTGATGCTGCATTGATGGGCACAGTGAGGCTGCAATGATGGGCACAGTGAGGCTACAATGGTGGGCACAGTGAGGCTGCATTCATGGGCACAGTAAAGCTGCATTTGATGAGCACAGTGAGGCTGCATTTATAGGCACAGTGAGGCTGCATTTATGGGCACAGTGAGGCTGCAATGATGGGCACAGTGAGGCTGCAATGATTGGCACAGTGAGGCTGCAATGGTGGGCACAGTGAGGCTGCATTTATGGGCACAGTGAGGCTGCAATGGTGGGCACAGTGAGGCTGCAATGGTGGGCACAGTGAGTCTGCAATGGTGGGCACAGTAAGGCTGAAATGATGGGCACAGTGAGGCTGCATTGATGGGCACAGTGAGGCTGCATTCATGGGCACAGTAAAGCTGCATTTGATGAGCACAGTGAGGCTGCATTTATGGGCACAGTGAGGCTGCATTTATGGGCACAGTGAGGCTGCATTTATGGGCACAGTGAGGCTGCAATGATGGGCACAGTGAGGCTGCAATGGTGGGCACAGTGAGGCTGCATTTATGGGCACAGTGAGGCTGCAATGCTGGGCACAGTGAGGCTGCATTGATGGGCACAGTGAGGCTGCATTGATGGGCACAGTGAGGCTGCATTGATGGGCACAGTGAGGCTGCATTGATGGGCACAGTGAGGCTGCATTTGATTGGCACTGATGAGGCTGCATTTGATGGGCACTGGTGAGGCTGCATTGTGTCTGCAGCCTCTGACCATCTCCTGTATCATGTCTGCAGTCTCTGAGGGAGTCTGGAGAGGAGTCAAGAGTGGGAGCACTGCCGGGATGGGGGTCATGGGAGAAGTCAGATGTGTGTGGACTGTAGAGACTATATAGGATAAAACCAGAGCCACCGAGCTGGAGCCGACTGACTGAGCCATGCACGGCGCACCTGAGAGGGGGTCAGTGACATCACCGCTAGGCACGGTGCACCTGAGGGGGGTCACTGATGTAAGGGGGGAGTGAATACGATAATGTAAGGGGGCACTTGATGATTGACCACTTTTAACTGGAATTTGCGTTCATATATATAAAGCCCTATGTGATTTCATATCTGTCTTATCTATATATAATACACTCTTCAAATGTGCTTTAAAATGTATGGTTTCCCCTTTCATGAACAAGAAAATAATGACGTTATGCTGTTACGCTGGTATTAAAATGCTGTGGGGCTGGTATGAAATTTTTTCCAGGGCTGGATTTTATTCCCAGTCCGGCCCTGATTACAAGTCCAGTAAACATCTGCACAGTTGTTGATAGGAGGAAGATCTCTAGAATGAATATTGAGTTGTTTCAAAAAGAAGTGAATGAAAGGAATAAAAGTGGAAGCAATATTTTCCATGTGATAAGGAAAAGCTCATTAACATGATCAGCATTACAATGAGCACAAGCTCAATGTATAAGCAGTTGTGCACTCTGGAGAACGCAGATGCGCCCGTGTGCAACACACATAAATAACAAGCTAAAGCGTGTGCGCCCTGTCAGGCGAGCATAAAATGGTGTGCTTTGTCAATGCACATGTGCAGTTGAGCAAGCTGAAAGAAGGGTGTAAAAAGGCTTGATTAGTTGTAAGACAGATCTACATGTTCTGGACAGAATTTGTGCATTTAAACAATATTATATACATACTTTTTAGCCTGGTAACAGAAGATGGTAAACTAGTAAAGTTATCCACAGTATTCAGACAAAAATGTTGAAGATTACATTGACTGCGCTTGCTAATGGTAGGCGCGAAAGATTGCGCAAATGCGCAACAGCGCTTCCTATGTAAATATGGTTTGGTGCATATAAGTGCACCATAATTTTTGATAAATGTTTTGAGTCCCGTTTTTTGTGCAATTGCTCCAATTTCTTCACTGCACCACAGGCGCAGGTCTTTAGTAAATCACCCCCTATGTGTGGCACAAAACTAACACTGCACATCACCCTGAACACACCATCCCTACCGTGAAACATGGTGAGACAGCATCATGTTGTAGGGGTGCTTTTCTTCAGCAAGGACAGGGAAGCTGGTCAGAGTTGATGGGACGATGGATGGAGCCGAATACAGGGTGATCTTAGAAGAAAACCTGTTAGAGTCTGCAAAAGACTTGAGACTGGGGCGGAGGTTCACCTTCCAGCAGGACAACGACCCTAAACATATAGCCTGAGCTACAAAGGAATGGTTTAGATCAAAGAATATTCATGTATTAGAATGGCCCAGTCAAAGTCCAGACCTAAATCTAATTGACAATCTGTGGCAAGAATTGAAAGTTGCTTTTCACAGATGCTCTGCATCCAATCTGACAGAGATTGACCTATTTTGCAAAGAAGAATGGGCACAAAAGTAACTCTCTAGATGTGCAAAGCTGGTAGAGACATCGCCCCAAAAGACTTGCAGCTGTATATGCACTGAAAGGTGGTTCTACAAATTATTGACTCAGGGGGGCTGAAAAAAAATGCACGCCACACTTTTCACATATTTATTTGTAAAATAATTTTGAAAAACATTTATAATTTTCATTCCACTTCACAATTATTTGCCACTTTGTGTTGGTCTATCACATAAAATCCCAATAAAATGAATTTATGTTTTTGACTGTTACATCACAAAATGTGGAAAATTTCAAGGGGTATGAATACTTCTCAAGGCACTGTAGATATGTGCATGAACACCATAAGACATAACCAATCAACGAAGCAACCAGTGTTGTTGCAGGGAAATGTCAACTTACAAAATCTAACTTGATAAACTAGCAAACGCTATTATTGGTCAGTTATCAATTATGATGTTGCGTTAAAGTCCATAAAATTCCCACTCCTGATACAGTCCAAAACCCCACAACAGACTGAATAAAAAAAAGCTGGAGCCTATCAGCTCAAAGGTCTTGCAGCTCTCATAAATCCAATGGGCACTAGACAAGCTGAGAAACAAAAATAAAAACAAAAGCATGAAACCTAGCACAGTTATTCCATTTAATGTAGATATAAAATGATCCCATATCACTGCATATTGTGCTCGCTAAGATACCCACATTAATACTTCCTGCTGACACCACCAATTGTGGAAGTGAGTTTCACATCTTTACGGCCCTAACAGTGAAAACCCTACTCCGCAGTTAAGGGTTAAACCGCTTCTCCTTCAATTTCATTGAGTGGTCCTGTGTCTTCTTATACTCACCGAGACTGAATAGTTTATTTCCTATGCTAGAATCACCATTGAGGTATTTGTATATTGCTATCATATCTCCTCAAGCGTTTCTTCTCCAGGGAGAATAAATGTAATGTTTGTTGTTGTTCCTCATAACAGAGTTCCTCCAGTCCCCTTATTACCTTGTTGCCCTTTTCTGGACCCTCTCCAGCTCCAGCCCATCCTTTCTGAGGATTGGTGACCAGAACTGGACAGAATACCCCAGATGTGGCCGGACCAGAGTTTTATAAAAGTGGCAAGGTTATATTTATATCTTTTGAGTAAATACCCTTTTTTATGTATGCTAATATTCTGCTAGCTTTGCTTGCTGCAGCTTGGCATTGCATTCTGTTGCTGAGTCTGCCATCTGCCAGAAAAGTCAGCCCAGTTCTCCAGGAACCCAAAACCCTCTTTCCTGCACCATTTCCTCAGCCGCTTGTTAAGTTCCCTAAGCTCCTGCTGCCTCTCTAGTGTGGCTCGAGGTACAGGCAGTACCTCTGAGAATACACCCTTGGAGATCCTTTTCCTCAATATAGCCCCTAAGCCCCTGAAATAAATTTTAGATGCACCGCCTTCCTCTAATTTTGTCATGTTTACCATGACAGCAGGGTCCTTCCCAGCCCCACCCAACTATCTGTCCATTCGATCCGCAATGTGTCAAACCTTGTGTAGCGCCCCCCCTCAATATTTGGGGGCACTATGTGGTAATTTAAGGGTAGTCTGAGTCGATAATTGGGCTCAGACTAATTATGATTCAATTGTTGTTCTGCTCTGGGTGTGATACTGCCCGGCAGTAGTGTTCTCCGTTGCCTGCAGGTGGCACTGTCACCACTGGCATAGGTTAAACTACAGGGGGGTATCACAGCACCTTGGGTGTCCTCTCTCAGCAGCCTGCAGTGGGTGTGGTCTACCCACTGTGCAAGCTGGGAGAGGGTACAAAAGGGGCAGACGCCATTTGGCGTGAGGTGATTCCAGGGGGACCCCAAGGCATTCAGGGGGGGACCTCTGGTCCAGTGAGTGTGCCTCGTGGCCCGCATGGCACGAGGTGCGCGAGTGTGTTTAGGGCTCGGGCACCTTCAGCCCGAGGTCCTGTTGCTGCATTGTAGGCCCAGCTCCACTGACTAGGGCCTACACTTCAGAGAAGGATCCCAGGCTGCCCGCTTGAAGAGGCCCATCTTTAGGGAAGGAGTCCAGGGGAGGATCAGTCCCAGCGGAGATTGGCGATGGTACTGCTATCTCTGGGAGAGGCCTGGAGACTTACCTAGAGGGGATCCATCGTCTCTGATGTCCGTGCTCTATCCCGGCTGCTAGGACCGCTCTCATAGGGACTATCCGGGTGAGCAATACCCACTCAGGCTTGAGTGGCGGCGAGTGTAGATACTGAACTTAAGTGTTGCGTGCCTGAACCTTCCCCTACTTCTTTCAACTTCTGCTCTTCCTCTGTTCGAATTGACTCAAAAAGAATAAAGCCTTGCTGATTAGGTTTTACTCAAGTGTGGACATTGGCCTTATTCCTAGAGATTATTGTTTGCCTAGACAGCGGAGCTAAAGGATCCACTCGGGGGAGGTAATTCGCTGCAGATCAAAGAAAAATAATAAAACCGGTCCGGCCCCTTAAACCAAGGGAGCGGGACCAGGTGGCTACACATGGGGGCTCGAGTCCAGGATTTGTGGCTACCTCTTGCACGAGTGGATTGAAACCTATGTGTTTGGAGAGTCAGCCATTGGACTGTGGTATTGAACCTTGAGCAGAGAAAAAGGGCTTAAGGGGCACAGAACTGTGTTTTTTTTTTCCAACTGTGTAGTTCGCGGGCATGTCCAGAAAAAGAAAAGCCCGCGAGCTACGTGCAGGAAGATGAAAAGGGGAGGAGTTCCCACCACCCGCGAGCTACGCCAAGAGACAGAGAGAGTTGGATCAAGTGAGAGTGAGCAACATGTCTGCCTTTCCGAGTACTTCAGCTTTATCGGGACCCCGGATGTTCTCGATGACTTCTTCTATGGACATTGCCCCGCTCACCGCCCCGCTTACAGATACGGGGATCCGGCTCAAGCCCCGGGGCCGCTTCGCTCTGTACATCTGCAGAGATGCGGAGGCCCTGGGCATGCTCTGTCCCAGATGCCATGGACTGGCTGTGCAACTGCGCCCGTTTGGAAGGTGTTCAGCTTGTGGAGAATTCCTCTTCGAAGTGGAGCAGCCCACTGAATCACCCCGGGTCTACCGGGTGAACTGCATTACAGGCGTCGTAACTTCGGAGGAAGATGCCTATGCTCCCATGGCCGAGCCCACGCGCATCATCTCTCCTACTGCCAGTTTCTCAGGAAGGATGCCCCTGAGCCTACGGAACTTCTGGCGGACACTCCCGCGGCCACGGTCGAGGCCTGCCCCAGCACCTGCCAGAACCGGACCTCGAGAGCGGGAGGAAGCCCGAGAAGTCCATGACGGGTGACGGTAAGGAGACTGGGTAGAGTGTGTCTACCCGTAATTATTTGCCTGCTGAGGAGTACGACGCCTCAGACTTGGACTCATCGTCCGATGTGGGGGATGATGCCTAGATCGATGACATTTTCATTAAAAAGGGATAGGACAATGTAAAGACTGTTGCCCCGGCCCGCAGCCTTAGATTGGGATCGCCTATGAGTTTGGGGAGTACTACACCCCGTGTGGATGTCCCGGCCATAGAGGAGAAACTGTATCTGCCCAAAGTGGAAAACCCCTACCAGGGCTTGATACAGTTTCAGTCCGGAGATCCCCAGATGCCATTATGTTACCTGGAGAAGGGGATCGTGCAACTCTCCCGAATCTTGCTCGGTTACAGCGGATTCTGAACAAGAGAGTGGCTAGTGAGTATGGCTGGGAGTACCCCTACATACCCAGAGAACTGCTGTTCGAGATAGGGGCCTATCAAGAAAGGTGGTACGCGGAAGCCATATGGAACTATCTTGATGTGCCCAAGCCATATAGGTACTTTGCCTGCTCAGCTGCCATGACCGTCCGCTTTAAGGGTTGCCGTCAGGACTGGAACTATGGTCGGCATATTCACACCGACCGGGTTGTGATCTGTTGTCCAGGGAAAGAGGATGCTGTTTATTCCATAGAGACTCTGGACAAGCAATGGAAGTCGATTACCCTGCCAGATCCTAGCTTCTACCTCTGAAACTTTTTGACAGGAACTTGGTTGTCATTATATCCTGTCTTTGCACGGACAAACTGTGCCTTGGAAGTGACTTTGCCCCGCTGAAATGGGGATGTCTACTCTTAAAGAGGAAAAAAAGTGGAGAACTTGTTGTTTTTTTTCCTCTCCCTCCTGCCTCAAACAAAGGACAGTTTCCTCTAAATTGAACTCTGGGGTAGTCATGGTGAAAAGACGCCATGGTCAAGATGTGGGATGTTCAGTGTGTTGCATTACAGTCCCATGCGTAGCCACTATGGAATGTTGAGGCTCTGCCAACACTAGGTGGCAGTGGTCTGCAGGGAAAAAGAAAAGACTGCATTACTCATGATTAGGATTTTCTTTCTTTATTTCTATGCTCGGCTTAGCATAAATAAAACTTTAGAGAAGGGAATTGCTTCCTCTAGGGGAGGCAGTTTACTCCTAAATTTGTATAAAATATTAGTGATAGGAAGTCTATTTTTCTATGTATGTGTTTTCTTGCAGGTATTGGAGCAGCTATCAACACCACCGGAGAATGGGGTGGGATAGATAGCTAGTGATGGGTTGGAATGTATATTTTGAAATGTCATTGTCTGGATATAATGTTATCTGTGTGCTTCTTTCCTTTTCTTTTCCCCTTCCCAAAAAAAATTAAACATTTTTTTGGTTCAGGCATCTGTTAAAATTTTTGTCGTTTTTAGAGTAAATCAACAGCCTTCAGGACTGAAGGGTTTTTGATTTTTCTAGCCACTGGGGACAGTGTCTTTTCGAGAGGGTGTGTGTGTAGCGCCCCCCCTATGATTTGGGGGCACTATGTGGAAATTTAAGGGTAGTCTGAGCAGATAATTGGGCTCAGACCAATTATGATTCAATTGTTGTTCTGCTCTGGGTGTGATACTGCCCGGCAGTAGTGTTCTCCGTTGCCTGCAGGTGGAACTGTCACCGCTGGCATAGGTTAAACTACGGGGGGATATCACAGCACCTTGGGTGTCCTCTCTCGGCAGCCATGCAGTGGGCGTGGTCTACCCACTGTGCATGCTGGGAGAGGGTACAAAAGGGGCAGACGCCATTTGGTGTGAGGTGATTCCAGGGGGACCCCAAGACATTCAGGGGGTACCACTGGTCCAGTGAGTGTGCCTCGTGGCCCGCATGGCACGAGGTGCGCAAGTGTGTTTAGGCCTCGGGCACCTTCAGCCCGCAGGTCCTGTTGCTGCATTGTAGGCCCAGCTCCGCAGACTAGGGCCTACGCTTCAGAGAAGGATCCCAGGCTGCCCGCTTGAAGGGAGCCCACGTCCGTGCTCTATCCCGGCTGCTAGGACCGCTCTCATAGGGACTATCTGGGTGAGCAATACCCACTCAGGCTTGAGTGGCGACAAGTGTAGATACTGAACTTAAGTGTTGCGTGCCTGAACCTTCCCCTACTTCTTTCAACTTCTGCTCTTCCTCTGTTCGAGTTGAATCAAAAAGAATAAAGCCTTGATGATTAGGTTTTACTCAAGTGTGGACAGTGGCCTTGTTCCTGGAGATTATTGTTTGCCTAGAGGGTAATTCCCTGCAGATCGAAGAAAAAGAATAAAACCGGTCCGGCCCCTTAAACCAAGGGAGCTGGACCAGGTGGATACACCTGATTCCCTCGTAAACCCAAAAATTTTCAGTGATCGAGGTCTTTGTTACAGATTACACTATCTGTCTTCCAATAATTGACCCTACCACCAGTATCTGCCTAACCTTGCCTGTATCCTTGCTCCCCCTCCTTACCAGAGCAGTCATTGCCCTGTCAGCTAGGGGAGGCAATGCCACCCCTGAGCTGATATCCCCAACATCATGCAACTTGGCATATTTATACTGCTCTGGCCCCTACCAGCACCTGCTGGATAATGTTCAAAGTTCTTTCCAGGTTGTTGATGCTTTTCAGTGTTGCCACCTTATTCTGTAGGCTTCCAGAGAAACAACATAGAATGGGAAAGACACACATGTTGAGAGAGAATGGCGCTGCACACCCCGAAGAGTACAACATGGGAAGGTTCCCCCAATGGGGTTTTTTAGCAGCGAAGTTTCAACAATTGCAAAGGTATATGTTAAAACGATTTATTAAATATATATGTAGCGGTGTACTGCCGCGAGTTCAAAAGATATACACATCACCCTGCTGCCTGACCCTCCATTCATCCATCTTGAGACAATGAACAGTCATTTGCGTTGTTTTTTTGTTTTGTTTATTTGGGGGAGATAACTTGGATGGGGTGAGGAGGATATGGGATGCCCATAGAACATGTGAATATTTGCCATGTTAAAGTGAATTCAGCTTTACATGGACAAATGGTTTACTTCATATCTTCATGAAAAATATAGCGGTCTATATGGTACACTTCTCAGATGTCAATATATGGCAGACCCTAATCCTGACAGACTTTTCACCTCAGAACTAGCTTAAAGGGACACTAAAGCTTCCCTTTTTTTTGCAAAAAAATAACAAACATTTTATACTTACCTCCACTGTGCAGCTCGTTTTGCACACAGTGGCCTCGATCCCGGTCTTCTGGGGTCCCTCGGCGGCTGTCTCAGCTCCTCCCCGCAAGCACTCCACACCTTAATGCGAGCTCGCTCGCATTGTGGTGGAGTTTTTGCGGGCGCGCTCCCGTGATACAGCCATAGCCGCCGACTGTATCACTCGGCCCCGCCCCCCGGCACGCCGCATCATTGGATGTAATTGACAGCAGCGCCAGCCAATGGCTGTGCTGCTTTCAATCCATCCAGTGTAGCCAATCGGCGGCCAGGCTGAGAACCGAGGAGGATGACGGGGACGAGCGCGGGACTTTCGAGGGGCCAGGTAAGTAAAACGGGGGCTCGGGGGGGGGGGGGGGCGGTATTGTCGGATGTTTTTTCACCTTAATGCATAGGATGCATTAAGGTGAAAAAACATGTACCTTTACAACCCCTTTAATGCACAGGCCTGCCTAAATTTGCCTGTACTGATACCTGAAACCTAGAAAACCCCATTCTAGCACCCACCAAAAGGTAGTGGGTGCTACATATACATTTAATAAGGTCATAACAATAAAAATAGAAGATCTGGTAAAGAGGAATATGATAATCCACACACAGAATTGCAAACACAAGATTGTTACACAGCTTTACATGTCAAATGCATCTGTATATGTACCAGGGTTGCCAACTTTCAGTAAATTTACGAACAGTTTGTAAAATCTGTACTTTTTGCATCTGTCCTTGAATGTCCATTATGGACATGTAGGCTGCATGTCCGTAACTGACATTCATGGACAGATGCAACAATTATGGATTTTACAAACTGTTTGTAAATTTACTGAAAGTTGGCAACCCTGATATGTACAATGCCTGACGCATTTCAACCCCTATAGGCGGGGTCTTCTTCAGAGGATTTGGTTTGCTGTAAAAGATTATATAGTGAGTTTCAATTCTTTACCCGGGTGTATACCCAATGGCAAGAAATACAAAGTATTAAGTTACTGGTCGACTGTGTGTTGGAGAAAATGCTTCTAACCAGAGTTCCGCTAAAAAGCTTCAAGAGATCCCAGTAGCCTCCCGGTCACTGGACACCCCAGAATGCGGCGCCACCAAGTCATGTGCGTCTTGCAAAGAGTCATACTGTGGAGAGAGGCCCCCCAGGGGGTGTGCACAAATGGACGGCCAGCACCTGCAGTAAAGCGTTGAGGGCATCATTATAGGATGCATTACATAATGCTTCCATATAAAATTTTGTACTTTCTAAGGTTGTGTGTGGATGGGCTCGAAGTCCATAGTGGTATGCCCTGCAATCTATGTATGCTTCTATAGTAGTATATTCTAGTGGCTATTACTAATTGGATATGTTGGTTATATGTACTGTATTCTAAACTAGGTAAGAGAGGTGTTAAAGTTGTTCGGAAATTATAAGATTATGTACGTTGAGTTGTGTAAAACCGTGTACAGAAGTGTAGTGTGCATGCGGAGTGATTATAATAGTGTGAGGAAAAATCAAAAACCTGAAATTGTGAAAAAATAAAAATGTGTGGGAATGGTGAAGAGTAGGGATGAGCTTCGTGTTCGAGTCGAACATACGTTCGACTCGAACATCGGCTGTTCGATCGTTCGACGAAGATCGAACGATTTGGGCCGTTCGCGCCAAATTCGAGTGACGCGAACGGCCCACAATGCACTACGCCATCGCAGTGTCATCCAGGCGCTGTGATTGGCCAAGCATGCACTGTGACCCCGCATGCTTGGCCAATCACAGCGCCGGCAGCGAGGAGAGCAATGATTGGCCACAGGCAGGATGCCTGTGGCCAATTATTGCTGAGGGTGTTTAGTACACGCCCCACACTATAAAAGGCCGCCAGCACGGCGGCCTAGTGTAGTGTGTTCCGGAGCAGGGATAGAGCAGCATAGGCAGGGACAGTGACTTTTATTTCTTTCTTGCTTAACCTGGATTCCTTTAGTTTAGGGAAAGAGAAGGATAGGTAGGGAGAGTGTCAGTGTGTTTTGTGCTTGTGCTATATTGTGCTTAAAAAAAACATTTTTTCTAGGGACAGAAAACTGTAGGTAGGGAGAGTGTGTCAGTTTCTTTCACTGTCAAAGTCCTTGTTTCCAGGGACCTGGAAAGACAGTGAGTGAATTCTCCTTGTGCTAAATTGTGCTTAAAAAAAACATTTTTTCTAGGGACAGAAAACTGTAGGTAGGGAGAGTGTGTCAGTTTCTTTCACTGTCAAAGTCCTTGTTTCCAGGGACCTGGAAGGACAGTGAGTGAATTCTCCTTGTGCTAAATTGTGCTTAAAAAAAACATTTTTTCTAGGGACAGAAAACTGTAGGTAGGGAGAGTGTGTCAGTTTCTTTCACTGTCAAAGTCCTTGTTCCCAGGGACCTGGAAGGACAGTGAGTGAATTCTCCTTGTGCTAAATTGTGCTTAAAAAAAACATTTTTTCTAGGGACAGAAAACTGTAGGTAGGGAGAGTGTGTCAGTTTCTTTCACTGTCAAAGTCCTTGTTTCCAGGGACCTGGAAGGACAGTGAGTGAATTCTCCTTGTGCTAAATTGTGCTTAAAAAAAACATTTTTTCTAGGGACAGAAAACTGTAGGTAGGGAGAGTGTGTCAGTTTCTTTCACTGTCAAAGTCCTTGTTTCCAGGGACCTGGAAGGACAGTGAGTGAATTCTCCTTGTGCTAAATTGTGCTTAAAAAAAACATTTTTTCTAGGGACAGAAAACTGTAGGTAGGGAGAGTGTGTCAGTTTCTTTCACTGTCAAAGTCCTTGTTTCCAGGGACCTGGAAGGACAGTGAGTGAATTCTCCTTGTGCTAAATTGTGCTTAAAAAAACATTTTTTCTAGGGACAGAAAACTGTAGGGAGGGAGAGTGTGTCAGTTTCTTTCACTGTCAAAGTCCTTGTTTCCAGGGACCTGGAAGGACAGTGAGTGAATTCTCCTTGTGCTAAATTGTGCTTAAAAAAAACATTTTTTCTAGGGACAGAAAACTGTAGGTAGGGAGAGTGTGTCAGTTTCTTTCACTGTCAAAGTCCTTGTTTCCAGGGACCTGGAAGGACAGTGAGTGAATTCTCCTTGTGCTAAATTGTGCTTAAAAAAAACATTTTTTCTAGGGACAGAAAACTGTAGGTAGGGAGAGTGTGTCAGTTTCTTTCACTGTCAAAGTCCTTGTTTCCAGGGACCTGGAAGGACAGTGAGTGAATTCTCCTTGTGCTAAATTGTGCTTAAAAAAAACATTTTTTCTAGGGACAGAAAACTGTAGGTAGGGAGAGTGTGTCAGTTTCTTTCACTGTCAAAGTCCTTGTTTCCAGGGACCTGGAAGGACAGTGAGTGAATTCTCCTTGTGCTAAATTGTGCTTAAAAAAAACATTTTTTCTAGGGACAGAAAACTGTAGGTAGGGAGAGTGTGTCAGTTTCTTTCACTGTCAAAGTCCTTGTTTCCAGGGACCTGGAAGGACAGTGAGTGAATTCTCCTTGTGCTAAATTGTGCTTAAAAAAAACATTTTTTCTAGGGACAGAAAACTGTAGGTAGGGAGAGTGTGTCAGTTTCTTTCACTGTCAAAGTGCTTGTTTCCAGGGACCTGGAAGGACAGTGAGTGAATTCTCCTTGTGCTAAATTGTGCTTAAAAAAAACATTTTTTCTAGGGACAGAAAACTGTAGGTAGGGAGAGTGTGTCAGTTTATTTCACTGTCAAAGTCCTTGTTTCCAGGGACCTGGAAGGACAGTGAGTGAATTCTCCTTGTGCTAAATTGTGCTTAAAAAAAACATTTTTTCTAGGGACAGAAAACTGTAGGTAGGGAGAGTGTGTCAGTTTCTTTCACTGTCAAAGTCCTTGTTTCCAGGGACCTGGAAGGACAGTGAGTGAATTCTCCTTGTGCTAAATTGTGCTTAAAAAAAACATTTTTTCTAGGGACAGAAAACTGTAGGTAGGGAGAGTGTGTCAGTTTCTTTCACTGTCAAAGTCCTTGTTTCCAGGGACCTGGAAGGACAGTGAGTGAATTCTCCTTGTGCTAAATTGTGCTTAAAAAAAACATTTTTTCTAGGGACAGAAAACTGTAGGTAGGGAGAGTGTGTCAGTTTCTTTCACTGTCAAAGTCCTTGTTTACAGGGACCTGGAAGGACAGTGAGTGAATTCTCCTTGTGCTAAATTGTGCTTAAAAAAAACATTTTTTCTAGGGACAGAAAACTGTAGGTAGGGAGAGTGTGTCAGTTTCTTTCACTGTCAAAGTCCTTGTTTCCAGGGACCTGGAAGGACAGTGAGTGAATTCTCCTTGTGCTAAATTGTGCTTAAAAAAAACATTTTTTCTAGGGACAGAAAACTGTAGGTAGGGAGAGTGTGTCAGTTTCTTTCACTGTCAAAGTCCTTGTTTCCAGGGACCTGGAAGGACAGTGAGTGAATTCTCCTTGTGCTAAATTGTGCTTAAAAAATTTTTTTTTCTAGGGACAGAAAACTGTAGGTAGGGAGAGTGTGTCAGTTTCTTTCACTGTCAAAGTCCTTGTTTCCAGGGACCTGGAAGGACAGTGAGTGAATTCTCCTTGTGCTAAATTGTGCTTAAAAAAAACATTTTTTCTAGGGACAGAAAACTTTAGGTAGGGAGAGTGTGTCAGTTTCTTTCACTGTCAAAGTCCTTGTTTCCAGGGACCTGGAAGGACAGTGAGTGAATTCTCCTTGTGCTAAATTGTGCCTAAAAAAAACATTTTTTCTAGGGACAGAAAACTGTAGGTAGGGAGAGTGTGTCAGTTTCTTTCACTGTCAAAGTCCTTGTTTCCAGGGACCTGGAAGGACAGTGAGTGAATTCTCCTTGTGCTAAATTGTGCTTAAAAAAAACATTTTTTCTAGGGACAGAAAACTGTAGGTAGGGAGAGTGTGTCAGTTTCTTTCACTGTCAAAGTCCTTGTTTCCAGGGACCTGGAAGGACAGTGAGTGAATTCTCCTTGTGCTAAATTGTGCTTAAAAAAAACATTTTTTCTAGGGACAGAAAACTGTAGGTAGGGAGAGTGTGTCAGTTTCTTTCACTGTCAAAGTCCTTGTTTCCAGGGACCTGGAAGGACAGTGAGTGAATTCTCCTTGTGCTAAATTGTGCTTAAAAAAAACATTTTTTCTAGGGACAGAAAACTGTAGGTAGGGAGAGTGTGTCAGTTTCTTTCACTGTCAAAGTCCTTGTTTCCAGGGACCTGGAAGGACAGTGAGTGAATTCTCCTTGTGCTAAATTGTGCTTAAAAAAAACATTTTTTCTAGGGACAGAAAACTGTAGGTAGGGAGAGTGTGTCAGTTTCTTTCACTGTCAAAGTCCTTGTTTCCAGGGACCTGGAAGGACAGTGAGTGAATTCTCCTTGTGCTAAATTGTGCTTAAAAAAAACATTTTTTCTAGGGACAGAAAACTGTAGGTAGGGAGAGTGTGTCAGTTTCTTTCACTGTCAAAGTCCTTGTTTCCAGGGACCTGGAAGGACAGTGAGTGAATTCTCCTTGTGCTAAATTGTGCTTAAAAAAAACATTTTTTCTAGGGACAGAAAACTGTAGGTAGGGAGAGTGTGTCAGTTTCTTTCACTGTCAAAGTCCTTGTTTCCAGGGACCTGGAAGGACAGTGAGTGAATTCTCCTTGTGCTAAATTGTGCTTAAAAAAAACATTTTTTCTAGGGTCAGAAAACTGTAGGTAGGGAGAGTGTGTCAGTTTCTTTCACTGTCAAAGTCCTTGTTTCCAGGGACCTGGAAGGACAGTGAGTGAATTCTCCTTGTGCTAAATTGTGCTTAAAAAAAACATTTTTTCTAGGGACAGAAAACTGTAGGTAGGGAGAGTGTGTCAGTTTCTTTCACTGTCAAAGTCCTTGTTTCCAGGGACCTGGAAGGACAGTGAGTGAATTCTCCTTGTGCTAAATTGTGCTTAAAAAAACATTTTTTCTAGGGACAGAAAACTGTAGGGAGGGAGAGTGTGTCAGTTTCTTTCACTGTCAAAGTCCTTGTTTCCAGGGACCTGGAAGGACAGTGAGTGAATTCTCCTTGTGCTAAATTGTGCTTAAAAAAACCATTTTTTCTAGGGACAGAAAACTGTAGGTAGGGAGAGTGTGTCAGTTTCTTTCACTGTCAAAGTCCTTGTTTCCAGGGACCTGGAAGGACAGTGAGTGAATTCTCCTTGTGCTAAATTGTGCTTAAAAAAAACATTTTTTCTAGGGACAGAAAACTGTAGGTAGGGAGAGTGTGTCAGTTTCTTTCACTGTCAAAGTCCTTGTTTCCAGGGACCTGGAAGGACAGTGAGTGAATTCTCCTTGTGCTAAATTGTGCTTAAAAAAAACATTTTTTCTAGGGACAGAAAACTGTAGGTAGGGAGAGTGTGTCAGTTTCTTTCACTGTCAAAGTCCTTGTTTCCAGGGACCTGGAAGGACAGTGAGTGAATTCTCCTTGTGCTAAATTGTGCTTAAAAAAAACATTTTTTCTAGGGACAGAAAACTGTAGGTAGGGAGAGTGTGTCAGTTTCTTTCACTGTCAAAGTCCTTGTTTCCAGGGACCTGGAAGGACAGTGAGTGAATTCTCCTTGTGCTAAATTGTGCTTAAAAAAAACATTTTTTCTAGGGACAGAAAACTGTAGGTAGGGAGAGTGTGTCAGTTTCTTTCACTGTCAAAGTCCTTGTTTCCAGGGACCTGGAAGGACAGTGAGTGAATTCTCCTTGTGCTAAATTGTGCTTAAAAAAAACATTTTTTCTAGGGACAGAAAACTGTAGGTAGGGAGAGTGTGTCAGTTTCTTTCACTGTCAAAGTCCTTGTTTCCAGGGACCTGGAAGGACAGTGAGTGAATTCTCCTTGTGCTAAATTGTGCTTAAAAAAAACATTTTTTCTAGGGACAGAAAACTGTAGGTAGGGAGAGTGTGTCAGTTTCTTTCACTGTCAAAGTCCTTGTTTCCAGGGACCTGGAAGGACAGTGAGTGAATTCTCCTTGTGCTAAATTGTGCTTAAAAAAACATTTTTTCTAGGGACAGAAAACTGTAGGTAGGGAGAGTGTGTCAGTTTCTTTCACTGTCAAAGTCCTTGTTTCCAGGGACCTGGAAGGACAGTGAGTGAATTCTCCTTGTGCTAAATTGTGCTTAAAAAAAACGTTTTTTCTAGGGACAGAAAACTGTAGGTAGGGAGAGTGTGTCAGTTTCTTTCACTGTCAAAGTCCTTGTTTCCAGGGACCTGGAAGGACAGTGAGTGAATTCTCCTTGTGCTAAATTGTGCTTAAAAAAAAACATTTTTTCTAGGGACAGAAAACTGTAGGTAGGGAGAGTGTGTCAGTTTCTTTCACTGTCAAAGTCCTTGTTTCCAGGGACCTGGAAGGACAGTGAGTGAATTCTCCTTGTGCTAAATTGTGCTTAAAAAAAACATTTTTTCTAGGGACAGAAAACTGTAGGTAGGGAGAGTGTGTCAGTTTCTTTCACTGTCAAAGTCCTTGTTTCCAGGGACCTGGAAGGACAGTGAGTGAATTCTCCTTGTGCTAAATTGTGCTTAAAAAAAAAATAATTCTAGGGACAGAAAACTGTAGGTAGGGAGAGTGTGTCAGTTTCTTTCACTGTCAAAGTCCTTGTTTCCAGGGACCTGGAAGGACAGTGAGTGAATTCTCCTTGTGCTAAATTGTGCTTAAAAAAAACATTTTTTCTAGGGACAGAAAACTGTAGGTAGGGAGAGTGTGTCAGTTTCTTTCACTGTCAAAGTCCTTGTTTCCAGGGACCTGGAAGGACAGTGAGTGAATTCTCCTTGTGCTAAATTGTGCTTAAAAAAAACATTTTTTCTAGGGACAGAAAACTGTAGGTAGGGAGAGTGTGTCAGTTTCTTTCACTGTCAAAGTCCTTGTTTCCAGGGACCTGGAAGGACAGTGAGTGAATTCTCCTTGTGCTAAATTGTGCTTAAAAAAAAACATTTTTTCTAGGGACAGAAAACTGTAGGTAGGGAGAGTGTGTCAGTTTCTTTCACTGTCAAAGTCCTTGTTTCCAGGGACCTGGAAGGACAGTGAGTGAATTCTCCTTGTGCTAAATTGTGCTTAAAAAAAACATTTTTTCTAGGGACAGAAAACTGTAGGTAGGGAGAGTGTGTCAGTTTCTTTCACTGTCAAAGTCCTTGTTTCCAGGGACCTGGAAGGACAGTGAGTGAATTCTCCTTGTGCTAAATTGTGCTTAAAAAAAACATTTTTTCTAGGGACAGAAAACTGTAGGTAGGGAGAGTGTGTCAGTTTCTTTCACTGTCAAAGTCCTTGTTTCCAGGGACCTGGAAGGACAGTGAGTGAATTCTCCTTGTGCTAAATTGTGCTTAAAAAAAACATTTTTTCTAGGGACAGAAAACTGTAGGTAGGGAGAGTGTGTCAGTTTCTTTCACTGTCAAAGTCCTTGTTTCCAGGGACCTGGAAGGACAGTGAGTGAATTCTCCTTGTGCTAAATTGTGCTTAAAAAAAACATTTTTTCTAGGGACAGAAAACTGTAGGTAGGGAGAGTGTGTCAGTTTCTTTCACTGTCAAAGTCCTTGTTTCCAGGGACCTGGAAGGACAGTGAGTGAATTCTCCTTGTGCTAAATTGTGCTTAAAAGAAACATTTTTTCTAGGGACAGAAAACTGTAGGTAGGGAGAGTGTGTCAGTTTCTTTCACTGTCAAAGTCCTTGTTTCCAGGGACCTGGAAGGACAGTGAGTGAATTCTCCTTGTGCTAAATTGTGCTTAAAAAAAACATTTTTTCTAGGGACAGAAAACTGTAGGTAGGGAGAGTGTGTCAGTTTCTTTCACTGTCAAAGTCCTTGTTTCCAGGGACCTGGAAGGACAGTGAGTGAATTCTCCTTGTGCTAAATTGTGCTTAAAAAAAACATTTTTTCTAGGGACAGAAAACTGTAGGTAGGGAGAGTGTGTCAGTTTCTTTCACTGTCAAAGTCCTTGTTTCCAGGGACCTGGAAGGACAGTGAGTGAATTCTCCTTGTGCTAAATTGTGCTTAAAAGAAACATTTTTTCTAGGGACAGAAAACTGTAGGTAGGGAGAGTGTGTCAGTTTCTTTCACTGTCAAAGTCCTTGTTTCCAGGGACCTGGAAGGACAGTGAGTGAATTCTCCTTGTGCTAAATTGTGCTTAAAAAAAACATTTTTTCTAGGGACAGAAAACTGTAGGTAGGGAGAGTGTGTCAGTTTCTTTCACTGTCAAAATCCTTGTTTCCAGGGACCTGGAAGGACAGTGAGTGAATTCTCCTTGTGCTAAATTGTGCTTAAAAAAAACATTTTTTCTAGGGACAGAAAACTGTAGGTAGGGAGAGTGTGTCAGTTTCTTTCACTGTCAAAGTCCTTGTTTCCAGGGACCTGGAAGGACAGTGAGTGAATTCTCCTTGTGCTAAATTGTGCTTAAAAAAAACATTTTTTCTAGGGACAGAAAACTGTAGGTAGGGAGAGTGTGTCAGTTTCTTTCACTGTCAAAGTCCTTGTTTCCAGGGACCTGGAAGGACAGTGAGTGAATTCTCCTTGTGCTAAATTGTGCTTAAAAAAAACATTTTTTCTAGGGACAGAAAACTGTAGGTAGGGAGAGTGTGTCAGTTTCTTTCACTGTCAAAGTCCTTGTTTCCAGGGACCTGGAAGGACAGTGAGTGAATTCTCCTTGTGCTAAATTGTGCTTAAAAAAAACATTTTTTCTAGGGACAGAAAACTGTAGGTAGGGAGAGTGTGTCAGTTTCTTTCACTGTCAAAGTCCTTGTTTCCAGGGACCTGGAAGGACAGTGAGTGAATTCTCCTTGTGCTAAATTGTGCTTAAAAAAAACATTTTTTCTAGGGACAGAAAACTGTAGGTAGGGAGAGTGTGTCAGTTTCTTTCACTGTCAAAGTCCTTGTTTCCAGGGACCTGGAAGGACAGTGAGTGAATTCTCCTTGTGCTAAATTGTGCTTAAAAAAAACATTTTTTCTAGGGACAGAAAACTGTAGGTAGGGAGAGTGTGTCAGTTTCTTTCACTGTCAAAGTCCTTGTTTCCAGGGACCTGGAAGGACAGTGAGTGAATTCTCCTTGTGCTAAATTGTGCTTAAAAAAAACATTTTTTCTAGGGACAGAAAACTGTAGGTAGGGAGAGTGTGTCAGTTTCTTTCACTGTCAAAGTCCTTGTTTCCAGGGACCTGGAAGGACAGTGAGTGAATTCTCCTTGTGCTAAATTGTGCTTAAAAAAAACATTTTTTCTAGGGACAGAAAACTGTAGGGAGGGAGAGTGTGTCAGTTTCTTTCACTGTCAAAGTCCTTGTTTCCAGGGACCTGGAAGGACAGTGAGTGAATTCTCCTTGTGCTAAATTGTGCTTAAAAAAAACATTTTTTCTAGGGACAGAAAACTGTAGGTAGGGAGAGTGTGTCAGTTTCTTTCACTGTCAAAGTCCTTGTTTCCAGGGACCTGGAAGGACAGTGAGTGAATTCTCCTTGTGCTAAATTGTGCTTAAAAAAAACATTTTTTCTAGGGACAGAAAACTGTAGGTAGGGAGAGTGTGTCAGTTTCTTTCACTGTCAAAGTCCTTGTTTCCAGGGACCTGGAAGGACAGTGAGTGAATTCTCCTTGTGCTAAATTGTGCTTAAAAAAAACATTTTTTCTAGGGACAGAAAACTGTAGGTAGGGAGAGTGTGTCAGTTTCTTTCACTGTCAAAGTCCTTGTTTCCAGGGACCTGGAAGGACAGTGAGTGAATTCTCCTTGTGCTAAATTGTGCTTAAAAAAAAAATTTTTTCTAGGGACAGAAAACTGTAGGTAGGGAGAGTGTGTCAGTTTCTTTCACTGTCAAAGTCCTTGTTTCCAGGGACCTGGAAGGACAGTGAGTGAATTCTCCTTGTGCTAAATTGTGCTTAAAAAAAACATTTTTTCTAGGGACAGAAAACTGTAGGTAGGGAGAGTGTGTCAGTTTCTTTCACTGTCAAAGTCCTTGTTTCAAGGGACAGAGAAGGACACCTGAAGGTAGCCCTTATTGCTTTTTTCCCATCTCCCTGCAGGCCATCTATTAGAATGTCTGGAAGGCAAACAAGGAGAGGCAGACAGTCAGGAGGCAATAAAAGAGGGCAAGCAGGCTCTGTGTCTGGGGGCAACAGTGCTGGTCGTGGACGCGGTGCATTGTCATCAGCACATGGCCATGGGACACGCTTGTCCTTCTTTTCGGCAGCTGGACATGTTGAGCCACATCATGCCGAAGACTTGGTAGAGTGGATGACCAAGCCCTCCTCCTCCTCCTCATCCTCTCTCACCCAGGCTCAGGGTACTGGCAAAGCAGCTGCCAAAGCGTCCTCTTCCCTGGTATCAATGTCAGACTCATCATCAGTCACTCCTTCCCTAGACCCACCATGTCCTCCTCCTGAGGAGTCCCCCGAACTGTTTCAGCACAGTGTTGGGTACATGCTCCAGGAGGATGCCCAGCGTTTCGAAGGGTCTGATGATGAAACCCAGCTAGAGGAAGGCAGTAGCGTGAGAGCAGACAGAGGGGATGCTCAAGAAGGACACCAATCTGGCAGTCATGTTCCAGCAGCTGCAGCATACTGCCAGATTGGCTCCAGTGATGAGGAGGGAGGTGATGATGAGGTCACTGACTCCACGTGGGTGCCTAATAGGAGAGAGGAGGAGGAGGAGGATGAGGAGGAGGCACATCTCCAACGAGGCAGGATGCCCTTTGGTGGCCAGCGTAAGGGCAGTACACCGACGGAATCACACCGCAGAGCTCCGCCTGTGCAGGGCGCTGCCTCTGCCCGTCATTCAAAAAGTTCTTTGGTGTGGGCCTTTTTTGAGGCTAGTGCATCAGATCGCACAGCTGCTGTTTGCAACATATGTCTCAAGCGTATATCGCGTGGCCAAAACATCAGCCGCTTGGGTACCACATGCCTGACCAGACATATGTTGACCTGCCATGCAGCTCGTTGGCAAGCCTACCTGAAAGACCCACACCAAAGAACAAAGCGGACCTCTCCTTGCACCGCATCAGCTGGGATCTCCAACCCCACTATAACTTCAGTCCTCTCTGAAACATGCACTGAGAGGAATGAAGGTGTAGAATTAGGTGTGTCACAGCCAAGTACTTGCGGCCACTCTGCTAGCAGTACACCAACGTCCGATTCTAGCAGGCAAATTTCCCTGCCCCAGCTGCTGGACCGTCGAAAGAAGTTCACTCCCAGCCATCCACATGCCCAGCGGTTGAATGCTAGCTTGGCTAAATTGCTAGCGCTTCAACTGCTGCCTTTTCAGTTGGTAGACTCTGCCCCCTTCCGTGAGTTTGTGCAATGTGCGGTTCCTCAGTGGCAGGTTCCCAAACGCCACTTTTTCTCACGGAAGGCTATTCCGGCTCTCTACCGGCATGTGGAAGGCAATGTCTTGGCCTCGCTGGACAGGGCGGTCAGCGGTAAGGTGCATATTACCGCTGACTCATGGTCCAGCAGGCATGGACAGGGACGTTACCTTTCTTTCACGGCCCATTGGGTCACTCTTTTGGCAGCTGGGAAGGATGCAGGACAAGGTGCAGTAGTGTTGGAGGTTGTCCCACCGCCACGCCTCCAAAATGCTACTACTGGTTGTGACACACCTCTCTCCTCCACCCCCTCCTCTTCTTCTTCCTCCATGGCCTCTTCCTGTGGTTTGTCCTATGAACCAGCGGTGCTCCGTAGCCGTTCACGGGGCTACGCAAGTACGCAGGCAAAAAGATGCCATGCCGTGCTTGCGCTGGTGTGTTTGGGGGACAGAAGCCACACTGGGGCAGAGGTCCTGTCTGCTCTGCAGGGCCAGGCCGAGAGGTGGTTGACGCCACGCCAGCTTAAGCCAGGAATGGTGGTTTGCGACAATGGCACCAACCTCCTCTCCGCCCTCCGACAGGGACAACTGACCCATGTGCCCTGTGTGGCTCACGTCCTTAACCTGGTGGTGCAGCGGTTCTTGGGCAGGTACCCGGGCTTACAGGATGTCCTGAGGCAGGCCAGGAAAGTCTGTGTGCATTTCCGCAGATCTTATAATGCCAGTGCTCGCCTGGCTGAGCTGCAAAAGGAGTTGAACCTGCCCAAGAACCGCCTTATATGTGACATGCCCACCAGGTGGAACTCAACGTTGGCCATGCTGCAGCGGCTGCACACGCAGCAGAGGGCCATCAATGAGTACCTGTGCGACTACGGCACCAGGACAGGGTCAGGGGAGCTTGTTTTTTTTTCTCCACACCAGTGGGGCATGATCAGGGATGCATGCACTGTCCTGGCACCATTTGAGGAGGCCACGAGGATGGTGAGCAGTGACAGTGCATGCATCAGTGACACTGTACCTCTTGTCCACCTGTTGGAGCACACGCTGCGTGGAATAATGGACAGGGCACTTGAGGCAGAACAGAGGCAGGAAGAGGAGGACTTCCTTGCCTCTCAAGGCCCCCTTTACCCAGACAGTGTTCCTTCTGTCCCACCCATCGCACAGGAAGAGGAGGAGGAGGAGGAGGAGGAGGAGGAGGATTGTGTCAGCATGGAGGTGGAGGCTGGCACACAGCATCATCAGCAGCAGTCTTTTAGGGATGATTTACAGTCCCAAGAAACCAGTGGACTTGTACGTGGCTGGGAGGAGGTGGCTGCGGATCATGTCGTCCTTAGTGACCCAGAGGACTCCGGAGCGAATGCCTCAGCAAACCTACGCTGCATGGCCTCCCTGATCCTGCAAAGTCTGCGGAAGGATCCTCGTATTCTTCGGATCAAGGAGAGGGACCATTACTGGCTGGCCACTCTCCTTGATCCACGGTACAAGGGTAAGGTTGCGGACCTTATGTTACCGTCGCAGAGGGAGCAGAGGATGAGACAACTCCGGGAGGCCTTGCAGAAAGGTCTGTGCAACGCGTTCCCAGAGACTGGGAGGTTACAAACTCCTGGTCCTGGACAACGAGTTGCTGAGGCTTCGGCCAGTCAAAGAAGGAGCGGTGGGGAAGGTGGCCGTCTGACCGATGCGTTCAGACAATTCTTTAGTCCGCAGCCCCAAAGTATGATCGGTTCCAGCAACCATCGCCAGCGTCTGATAAACATGGTGCAGGAATATCTAGGGGCAAGGTCAGACTTGGACACCTTCCCCACCGAAAATCCTCTGGCTTACTGGGTCTTGAGGATGGATCACTGGCCAGAGCTTGCACAGTATGCAATTGAGCTACTGGCCTGTCCTGCATCCAGCGTTCTTTCGGAACGCACATTCAGTGCTGCTGGAGGATTTGTCACGGATCACAGGGTGCGCCTGTCCACCGACTCGGTTGATCGACTGACTTTCATCAAGATGAACCAGTCTTGGATCACCACCAGCTACCACACACCTGATGCTGATATAACAGACTAATTGATTTTAACATGTCACATCCCTTCAAGACTGATGCTGATGCTGAGTGCCTGTGCTGTTATGTTGACTGGCTATCCTCCTCCTCCGAGTCCTCAATGATACGATTGATGATGATAGCTTGGAAGATCATTTTTGTTTATGGGTGCCGCCACCAGTGGCTAAGGCCCAATTTTTCAGCCCCTGTTTTACAGGGGCGTGTAATTACAATTTTTTTAGCAATAATTTGCCATAGGGCTCATTGCTGTGCTCCAAGTACAGTATCTGTGAGGGGTTGGAGTGTTGTGCCACCAGTGCCTAAGGCCCAATTTTTCAGCCCCTGTTCAACAGGGGCATGCAATTACAATTCTTGATCTAATAATTCACAGCAGGGTCCATTGCTGCACCCACCAAGAGTAACTCTGAGGGCTTACAGTCTTGTGGCAACGCCACCACCACCACCACCACGAAAGGCCCAATTTTTCAGCCCCTGTTCAAAAGGGGCATGTAATTACAATTCTTGATCTAATAATTCACAGCAGGGCCCATTGCTGCACCCACCAAGAGTAACTGTCAGGGCTTACAGTGTTGTGGCACCAGCACCACCATCAAAGCCCCAATTTTTACTACCACTGTTCAACAATTATATGTAATTAAAATTCCTGATATAATAGTTGACAGCAGGGCGTTCCAGCACCAACCAAGAGTAACTGAGTGCTTACAGTGTTGTGCCAACACCAACAACTAAGGGGCCTATTTCTGCAGAGTATATACGGCAGGTCCCTACTTTCAAACATCCAACTTACAAACGACTCCTACTTGCAAACGAAAGAAGACAACAGGAAGTGAGAGGAAATCTACCCCTAGAAAGGAAAATTCTCTCCTGTAAGAATAAATATGGGAGAAAGGTGTCTCATCTGTACTGATGCTTTATCAGCAATCCTTGTTTCAAGAAAAACACCACATTTCAAAAACAGTTGTCATTGGGACGGAAAGTGAGGTGAAATGTTCTGAACAGGGGCACAGACAGCAAAACAAATGTTACAGGGGTGATAACCCTTACCTATGTTTCCCAAAAAGTTTAAAAATAGATTTTTGGGCTGGAGCTACACTTCAACAATGTACCTGTTCAAAATTACAAACAGATTCTACATAAGAACAAACCTACAGTCCCTGTCTTGTATGCACCGCCTGTATACCACTGTTCAGAGTATATAGGGCCTTTTTTATTTTATGTGCGGGGTTCCCCTTAATATCCATACAAGACCCAAAGGGGCTGGTAATGGGCTGGGGTAGGGGGGGGGGGGGTCATGGGGTAGCTATGCCATTTTTCTTAAAGAATTTCATCCATATTACCGGGACCAGACATTACATTAAAGCCGCAAGCAGTTTTAAATGGCTTTTTTTTCCTTTAGAAGTGTCATTTTGTGCAGGGACAGTTCTAAACACGGGAAACACGTGGCACTTCACAGGCATACTTTAGACACCCCCCAGGTACGATATTTAAAGGAATATTTGACTTTTTTTTTTTCACTTTATGCATCATTAAAATGACTGCTCCCGAAAAACGACCGTTTTTAAAACTTCTTTTTGCATTGATACATGTCCCCTGGTGCAGAACCCGGGTTCCCAAACCCTATTTATGACAATAACATGCATAATAGTTGTTATAATTAGCACTTTAGAATTCGAACGTTCGCATCCATTGTATTTAATAGGGTTCTAATGTTCGTTCGAACTTTCGGTCCGTTCGCGGGTTCTGGTGCGAACCGAACCCGGGGGTGTTCGGCTCATCACTAGTGAAGAGGTGTAGTGATGTGAAGTGAGTATGAATGAACATGAAAGAATGATGGGTTGTGATAATAACGACAAGGAGATGTAGGTGAGAAGTGGGATTAGGGATGAGCTGAACACGACCCGGTTCGGTTCGCACCAAAACCAGCGAACGGACCGAAAGTTTGCGCGAACTTTAGAACCCTATTAACCACTCAACGACCGCTCACTGTATATATACGTCGGCAGAATGGCACGGACAGGCACAATCACGTACCTGTACGTGCCTGCCTTCGTATAGTTGGGGGGTCCCATCGGACCCCCCTTCTATACAGTGAGCGGTGGTTATGGTTCCGGGAGCGATCCGTGATGAGGGGACGGCCATTCGTTTCCGGCCATCCCCTCGCGATCGCTCCCGGCGAATGAGAATCTTCCTCTGCCTGTGTAATGTAAACACAGGCAGAGGAAGTGATGTCATCTCTACATGTGGCGGTCTTTTCGATCTGGTGCGAGGAGAGAAGACATCTCACAGTAAGTACACAAACACTACACTGACACCAGTAAACGTAGACAGACTTACACCCCCCAGTCACCTCCAGATCACCCCCCAGATCACCCCCAGTACCCCCAGTCACAGTGCACCATTTGCAGTGGTCATTTTTTTACTGATCACTGCAATCAGTGTCATTTGTGACAGTAAAAAGTTGCAGGGCAGTTAGGTTTAGGCCCCATTAGGTCCAGGGTAGCCCCCTAACCCCCCCTAATAAAGGTTTAATCCCTTGATCGCCCCCCAGGTAACCCTTTCACCCCCTAACGCCAGCGTCACTAAGCGATCGTATTTCCGATCGCTGTATTTAGTGCCGGTGGTACCCTAGATAGCCAGTTATTTATTTTTAGGTTTGCCGCAGGTTTTTATAGCGTCAGGTACCCCCATATATTATTTTAACCCCCTGATTGCCCCTAGAGTTAACCCTTTCACCAGTGATCACCGTATAAGTGTCACTGGTGACACTGGTTAGCCAGTTAGTTATTTAGGTTACCCGTCAGGTTTTTATATAGCGTCAGGTACCCCCATATATAACCTAATAAAGGTTTTAACCCCCTGATTGCCCCTAGTTAACTCTTTCACCAATGATCACCATATAAGTGACGCTGGTTTAACCCCCTGATCACCCGGCGGCTGATATCAATTAGGTTTCAGCACCAGAGAGGGTCTGCGTCGCCCCAGGCAGCGTCAGGTTAGTGCCAGTAACGCTAACACCCACGTGCAAAGCATACACCTCCCTTAGTGGTATAGTATCTGAACAGATCAATATCTGATCTGATCAGATCTATACTAGCGTCCCCAGCGGTTTAGGGTTCCCAAAAACGCAGTGTTAGCGGGATCAGCCCAGATACCTGCTAGCACCTGCGTTTAGCCCCTCCGCCCAGCCCAGCCCAGCCCACCCAAGTGCAGTATCGATCGATCACTGTCACTTACCAAACACAACACACAACTGCAGCGTTCGCAGAGACAGACCTGATCCCTGCGATCGCTAACAGTTTTTTTTTTAAGCGTTTGATACATTTGCTGACAGTCAGGTGCTTTTTTTACCTGTGAATCTTACTAGTGTACCCCTAAATTTAGAGCCCAAAATGGCAAATCGAAGGTACACTAGTAAAGAGGCCTACGAGATTCTGAGCATGACAGATAGTGAAGAGGAGGTCACGCATCTGTCAGATTCAGGCTCAGAATATCTTCCCGTAGAAGACAGTGAAGTCAGCGGCTCCATGTCAGATAGCTCTGACGACGAAGATGAGGTCCCTGCTAAGGTCAGGCGTACCCGATCCTGATCTTCTGAGGTTGTTGAGGAGCAAGAACCGCAGGGCTCTCGTATCATGGAGAAGAGTAGTCCTAGCGCCGCTATTCCTTCTGGTGAATTGGCAAGCACCAGCGGCCTAGTACAGCCTGGGCGTACATCCAGCACTGCAGTATCACATGGTGACGTGGCGAGTCCCATAAGTGCAGTTCAAGCTGGCGAGGTGGCAAGCACAAGTAGTGTCCCGCTGCCACCAAGAAGAAGACAAAGGCAGGCCCGTCGTGCCAATAGTGCCCTTCCTGCAGAATACGCCTATCCTGATTGGGTCCCCACCACTTCTGCAGAACCCGTACTTCCCCCATTCACTGCCCAACCCGGTATTCAGGTGGAAACAGCTGATTTTATGCCAATGGATTTTTATTCGCTGTTTTTCACGGAAGATCTCTATAGATCTATTGTGGACCAGAGTAATTTATATGCTGGTCAATTCATCGCCGCTAGTCCCCAGTTGCCTTCCATTGCCAAAGATTGGAAACCAATAACGGTTTCCGAATTTAAGACCTTTCTGGGCCTTTCCCTCAACATGGGCACACATAAATTCCCGTCATTGCGTGCTTATTGGTCCACGCACCCAATTGACCACATGCCCGTGTTCTCTGCCTCCATGCCCAGGAAACGTTATGAGCAGATCTTGCGGTTCATGCATTTCAACGACAATGAACTTTGTCGTCCACATGGAGACCCTGAATATGACCGGCTCTACAAAATTCGGCACCTCATAAACCACTTCAACGAAAGTTTTGCAGCCTTGTTTATTCCCGATCAAGTTGTCCGCGTTGATGAGTCCCTGATTAAATTTTCTGGCCGCTTGTCTTTCAAGCAGTACCTTCCCAGCAAGCGTGCCAGATACGGGGTCAAGCTCTATAAGTTCTGTGACAGGGCAACAGGCTATGTATGGAGCTTTACGGTTTATAAGGGAAAAGATAGTCAGGTTGAGCCGGTCAACTGCCCAGATTACATAGGGTGCGCTGGCAAGATAGTGTGGAACTTGGTGTCACCCTTACTCGGAAAGGGGTACCACTTGTATGTGGACAATTATTACACGAGCGTGCCACTGTTTAGTCACTTGTTTGATCATCAGATTGGAGCATGTGGCACCGTGCGACCTAATCGCCGGGGCTTTCCCCAGAGGCTTGTAGATTCCCGTCTTAGGCTGGGGGAGAGAGCCTGCTTGAAGTGTAATAACTTGCTCGCTATGAAGTGGAGGGATAATAAGAATGTTTTCCTTCTTACCTCCCTTCATGCAGACATGACAGTCCAAATTCGTACGGCGACTGGTGTTGTGGAGAAACCCCTCTGTGTCCACGAATATAACCAAAATATGGGAGGGGTGGACCTCAATGACCAGTTGTTGGCGCCGTATCTAATTGACCGTAAGGCGAGATGCTGGTACAAAAAAGTGTCTCTATTCTTATTCCAATTGGCTTTGCTGAACGCTCATGTGCTATACAGAGCTTCAGGTGGGACGTTATCTCTCCTAAATTTCCAGGATGAGATAGTCACAGAACTCCTGTATCCAGGCGGTTCTGCACCTCACCATCCCCAACCAAATGCAGTAAGCCGGCTGCATGAGAGGCATTATCCGTATGTCCTCAAGAGTACCCCTACCCAACGAGCCCCCCAAAAAAGATGTCGTGTCTGTAGCAAGCGCGGATTTAGGCGTGACACCCGCTATTTTTGTCCACGCTGTCCTGACAATCCTGGTCTTTGCATTGGTAAATGTTTTAAATGCTTCCACTCAAAAGTGAAGTTTTAGCGTAGGGTACAGCATTGCACAGAACAGGACACACTTACACAGGGTCTCCCAAGATGCCATCGCATTTTGAGAGACCCGAACCATTACAGTTGTTAAAGTTACAAAAAAAGTGTAAAAAAAAAAACGTAAAAACAAAAAACACAAAAAATATATAAAATAAAAAAAACAAAAATAGTTGTCGTTTTATTGTTCTCTCTCTCTCTCTCTCTCTCTATTTTCTCTCTATTGTTCTGCTCTTTTTTACTGTATTCTATTCTGCAATGTTTTATCATGCTTGCTTTTCAGGTATGTAATTTTTTGTTTTCAGGTGCGCCATTCAGCTGCAGCGCGGAATTATTTATCTTGACAGCAACAGCGTTTGCTCCCACGATACATAAAGCCGTGACTCCAGTGCTGTAGGAGGTGATTTCACCACCACAGTTAAAAAAAAGAGCATATATGCCGAAGCATAGGGGCGGAGGAGCGATTTTGCTCCTAATGCCGCGTACATACGGTCGAAATTCCGACAGAGGCTTGCCCGTGGAAAAGTCAGACCGTGTGTACGCGGCATAACTTTTTTGCGGGAGGATGCCCCCATGCTTCGGCATATATATATTTTAGGCACAGGTTGCGTTAAAAAATTTTTTTATTTTTTACTAGTTTTTTTTTGGTATTTGTTTTGCAGGAATGGTGTGGTAAGGTCTTACTGTTATACTGTAATGTTACTTTGTTTTAATGTTAACCATCATTTGCTTAGCAGGTACGCCGATCAGTTGCAGCGCAGATCTATTTATCTTGACAGCAACATCGTTTGCTCCCACGATACATAAAGCCGTGACTCCAACGCTGTAGGAGGTGATTTCACCACCCCAGTTAAAAAAAGAGCATATATGCCGAAGCATGGGGGCAGCAGGGGCGGAGGAGTGATTTTGCTCCTAATGCCGCGTACATACGGCCGAAATTCCTACGGAGCCTTGCCCGTGGAAATGTCCGACCGTGTGTACGCGGCATAACTTTTTTGCGGGAGGATGCACCCATGCTTCGGCATATATAAATGGTGCATGTATGCCTATCATTAGAAGTGGGTGGATGAAAGGAGGTATTCAAATGGTGGGCATACCCACCGATCAATTTTTTTTTTTTCGTTCAGCCAACAGGCTGCATGAAAAAAAAGATTACAATACATGTCCAACAAGGACCAGCAACGTACTGGTATGTTGCTGGACTTTGAATGTTTATACCAGAATGATGCCTGCGGGTTTAGGTATCATCTTGGTATCATTCTTTTCAGCCAGCGGCCGGCTTTCATGTAAAAGCAATCCTAGCAGATAATTAGCCTCTAGACTGCTTTTACAAGCAGTGGGAGGGAATGTCCCCCCCCCCGGATATAAACAGCGCCCGCCATTGGGAAATTGGGAAAGCATTTTATCACACCGATCTTGGTGTGGTCAGATGCTTTGAGGGCAGAGGAAAGATCTAGGGTCTAACCCCCCAATTATTTTCAAAAAAAGAGTACCTGTCACTACCTATTGCTATAATAGGGGATATTTACATTCCCTGAGATAACAATAAAAATGGTAAAAAATAAAAAAAATATGGAAGGAACAGTTTAAAAATAAAATAAAAAAGCAAAATAAATAATAATAAAAAAAAAGCACCCCTGTCCCCCCCCTGCTCTTGCGCAAAGGCGAACACAAGTGTCGGTCTAGCGTCATATGTAAACAGCAATTGCACCATGCATGTGAGGTATCACCGCAAAGGTCAGATTAAGGGCAGTAATTTTAGCAGTAGACCTCCTCTGTAAATCTAATGTGGTAACCTGTAAAGGCTTTTAAAGGCTTTTAAAAATGTATGTAGTTTGTCGCCGCTGCACGTTTGTGCGCAATTTTAAAGCATGTCGTGTTTGGTATCCATGTACTCGGCCTAAGATCCTCTTTTTTATTTCATCAAACATTTGGGCAATATAGTGTGTTTTAGTGCATTAAAAATAAAAAAAGTGTGTTTTTCCCCCAAAAATGCGTTTGAAAAATCGCTGCGCAAATACTGTGTGGAAAAAAAATGCAACACCCACTATTTTAATCTGTAGGGCCTTTGCTTTAAAAAAATGTAGAATGTTTGGGGGTTCAACGTAATTTTCTTGCAAAAAAAATAATGTTTTCATGTAAACAAAAAGTGTCAGAAAGGGCTTTGTCTTCAAGTGGTTAGAAGAGTGGATGATGTGTGACATAAGCTTCCTAATGTTGTGCATAAAATGCCAGGACAGTTCAACCCCCCCCCCCAAATGACCCCATTTTGGAAAATAGACACCCCAAGCTATTTGCTGAGAGGCATGTTGAGCCCATTGAATATTTTTTATGAAAAAAAAAATGTACAAAAATTTGTCACTAAATGATATATTGCTCAAACATGCCATGATTATACGTGGAATTGCACCCCAAAATACATTCTGTTGCTTCTCCTGAGTACGGGGATACCACATGTGTGAGACATTTTGGGAGCCTAGCCGCGTACAGGACCCTGAAAACCAAGCACCGCCTTCAGGATTTCTAAGGGTGTAAATTTTTGATTTCACTCCTCACTGCCTATCACAGTTTCAGAGGCCATGGAATGCCCAGATGGCACAAACCCCCCCAAATGACACCCCAAGGAAAGTAGACACCCCAAGTTATTTGCTGAGAGGTATGTTGAGTATTTTGCAGATCTCGCTTTTTGTCACAAAGTTTTGAAACTTTAAAAAAGAAAAAAAAAAAATTTCTATCTTCATTTTCAAAAACAAATGAGAGCTGTAAAATACTCACCATGCCTCTCAGTAAATAACTTGGGGTTTCTACTTTACAAAATGGGGTCATTTGGGGGGGGGGGGGGGTTTGTGCTATTTTGGCATTTTATGGCCTTCGAAACTGTGATAGGTAGTGAGGAGTGAAATCAAAAATTTACGCCCGTAGAAATCCTGAAGGCGGTGCTTGGTTTTCGGGGCCCCGTACGCGGCTAGGCTCTCAAAAAAAGTCCCACACATGTGGTATCCCCGTACTCAGGAGAAGCATAAAAATGTATTGTGGGGTGCAATTCCACATATAACCATGGCATGTTTGAGCAATATATCATTTAGTGACAACTTTTTGTACATTTTTTTTTTCTTTTTGTCATTATTCAATCACTTGGGACAAAAAAAATATTCAATTGGCTCAACATGCCTCTCAGCAAATAGCTTGGGGTGTCTACTTTCCAAAATGGGGTCATTTGGGGGGGTTTTGTACTGCCCTGCCATTTTAGCACCTCAAGAAATGAGATAGGCAGTCATAAATTAAAAGCTGTGTAAATTCCAGAAAATGTACCCTAGTTTGTAGACGCTATAACTTTTGCGCAAACCAATAAATATACGCTTATTGACATTTTTTTTACTAAAGACATGTGGCTGAATACGTTTTGGCCTAAATGTATGACTAAAATTGAATTTATTCGATTTTTCTTATAACAAAAAGTAGAAAATATCATTTTTTTTCAAAATTTTCAGTCTTTTTCCGTTTATATCGAAAAAAAAATCGCAGAGGCAATCAAATACCATTAAAAGAAAGCTCTATTTGTGGGAAGAAAAGGACGCAAATTTCGTTTGGGTACAACATTGCATGTCCGCACAATTTCCAGTTAAAGCAGTGCAGTGCCAAATTCTGAAAACACCTCTGGTCTTTAAGCTGCATAATGGTCCGGGGCTTAAGTGGTTATATACAATGGGACTCGAACGTTCGAAATCAAAAGTGCTAATTATCAAGGCTAATATGTAAGTTATTGTCCTAAAAAGGGTTTGGGGACCCGGGTCCTGCCCCAGGGGACATGTATTAATGCAAACAAAAAGTTTTAAAAATGGCAGTTTTTTCGGGAGCAGTGATTTTAATGATGCTTAAAGTGAAAAAAAAGTGAAATATTCCTTTAAATATCGTACCTGGGGGGTGTATATAGTATGCCTGTGAAGTGGCACGTGTTTCCCGTGTTTAGAACTGTCCCTGCACAAAATGACATTTCTAAAGGAAAAAAAGTAATTTAAAACTGCTTGTGGCTTTGATGTAATGTCTTGTCCCGGCAATATGGATGAAAATTATTGAGAAAAATGGCATGGGTACCCCCCACGCCCCCTCCCCCAGCCCATTACCCGCCCCTTTGGGTCTTGTATGGATATTAAGGGGAACCCCACACCCAAATTTAAAAAAGGCCCTATATACTCTGAACAGCAGTATACAGGTGGTGCAAACAAGACAGGGACTGTAGGGTTGTTCTTAAGTAGAATCTGTTTGTCATTTGGAACAGGTACATTTTTAAAGTGTAGCTCCAGCCAAAAAAATCTATTTTTAAGCTTTTTGGAAAACATAGGGAAGAGTTATCACCCCTGTAACATTTGTTTTGCTGTCTGTGCACCTGTTCAGAACATTTCACCTCACTTTCCATCCCAATGACAAATGTTTTTTGAATTATTTTATTTTTTAATGAAACAAGGATTGGTGATAAAGCATCAGTGGAGAGGAGACACCTTTTTCCCATATTAACTCTTACAGGAGAGAATTTCCCTTCCTATGGGGTAGATTTCCTCTCACTTACTGTTGTCTCCTTCCGTTTGCAAGTAGGAGTCATTTGTAAGTTGGATGTTTGAAAGTAGGGTCCTGCCGTATATACTCTGCATAAATTTGGCCCTTAGGTGTTGGTGTTGCCACAAAACTGTAAGCCCTCACAGTTTCTCTTGGTGGGCGCTGGAACGCCCTGCTGTGAACTATTATATCAAGAATTGTAATTACATGCCATTGTTGAACAGTGGTAGGAAAAATAGGGCCTTTGGTGGTGGTGCTGGTGCCACAACACTGTAAGTCCTCACAGTTCCTCTTAGTGGGCGCAGGAATGGGCCCAGCTGTGAAATATTAGATCAAGAATTGTAATTACATGCCCCTGTTGAACCGGGGCATAAAAATTGGGCCTTAGGCACTGGTGCTGGTGCCACAACACTGCAACCCCTCACAGATACTCTAGTTGGAGCGCAGGAATGAGCCCTGCTGCAAAGTATTGCATTCAAAATTGTAATTACATGCCCCTGTTAAACAGGGGCAGAAAAATTGGGCCTTAGGCACTGGTGCTGGTGCCACAACACTGCAACCCCTCACAGATACTGTAGTTGGAGTGCAGCAATGAGCCCTGCTGCAAAGTATTGCATCAAAAATTGTAATTACACACCCCTGTTAAACAGGGGCTGAAAAATTGGGCCTTAGACACTGGTGCCACAACACTGCAACACCTCACAGATACTCTAGTTGGAGCACAGGAATGAGCCCTGCTGCAATGTATTGCATTAAAAATTGTAATTACACATCCCTGTTAAACAGGGGCTGAAAAATTGGTGGTAGTGCCCAGAAACAAAAATGTTCTTACATGCTATCAGCATGATCATTGAGGAGAAAGAGGATAGTCACTCAGCATAACAGGATAGCCACTCTGCATCAGCATAGGCAGTCTTGAAGGGATCTGACATTTCAAAGAAAATTATTCTGTTACATCAGCATCAGGTGCTTGGTAGCTAGTGGTGATCCAAGACCGATTCATTTTTATGAAGGTCAGTCGATCGACCGAGTCGGTGGACAGACGCACCCTGTGATCGGTTACAAAGCCTCCAGCAGCACTGAATGTGCGTTCTGAAAGAACGCTGGATGCAGGACAGGCCAGTAGCTCAATTGCATACTGTGCAAGCTCTGGCCAGTGATCCATCCTCAAGACCCAGTAAGCCAAAGGATTTTCGGTGGGGAAGGTGTCCAAGTCTGACCTTGCCCCTAGGTATTCCTGCACCATGTATATCAGACGCTGGCGATGGTTGCTGGAACCGATCATACCTTGGGGCTGCGGACTAAAGAATTGTCTGAGTGTCCGGATGTAGAGCAGGGAAGACGTGTTGCTGAGGAGCTCCATACATCCTGACAAAATCTGCTGCCATACTGCCTTCCCACCGCCCGGGTGAGCCCTCAAACTTACCTGGCGGGTCCCTGAAGGTCCTCTGCCTCGGCCACATCCTGTATTTTTGGCCCTGGTCGCCCGATCGAGCCGTTACCGGGACTTGCGACTGGCTTTGTACTCCCGGGTCCCGCCGCCATCTTGCGGCCTGCTGTCCTTCTCGGAGCCTCTGGGCTCAATTGCCGTGGTTCGCGGGGCTGGAGGTGCCTCATCCACGCACACCGGGGGCACCAGTGGTGGGGAAGGTGATCCGGACCGGCGCTGCGACCGCCTGGGGACCTCGGGAGATTGATTGCCCGGGCCTGCGGCTTACGCACATCTTGCGGCCTACCGCGATTCCGGAAGCCTCCGTCCTCAATTTCTGAGTGCCGCGGGACACGCACGTCCTCCGGAGCCACCATCCGTGCCGGGGGGGGTCGGCACCGCGTCTGACGACTTTCGGAGAGCTGCTCCTACGCATCCACGTCTGCAGCCCACAGCCATCCTTCGGCCTCCTGACCGGCCCCATCCATCGGACGCAGGTACGCCTCCCCTCCTCCTGGGATCCTTTGGGTGATTGACTGCCTCACAATACTGCGGGGGGGGGGGGCTCCCCCACTCCTGCACCTCTCCATCCTGTCTCTGCTGTGCCCCCCCGTCCTCCCTTTTTTGGACTGGGCCCCTCTGCCCGCGAACCCCCCTCTCCCCCCCCCCTGAACTTTCCCTAATTTTGGGGTAAGGCTTGGATGGGCCGCCCTAGGACCCGCTACTCCACAAGTAAGGGCCCGAAGGCTCCTCACATACCCCCGTCAGCAGTTGTTTCGTCTCCACGGAGATCCTCGGCTGGGATAGCGGCCAATACGCAGATGGCTGCGGAGTCGGGGGTGGCGGCGCCACCCACGGGAGTGGAGATCCTGGCAGCCATCACATCCTGTAAAGAAACTCTGACATCTAAAATAGATTTTTTGACAGTGGATGTCGGTCTTCTCCGTCAAGATATGGATAAATTTCGCTCTCGCATCGCAGAGGTGGAGGACAGGGTCTCTGTGGTGGAGGATACGGTCCGGTCAGATTCCAGGGAGATACGGGCCCTCCAAATTCAAGTGAAAGCACTGCAGGAGCGCGCGATAGACACCGAGAACCGCCTCAGGCGGAACAACATCCGTATAATTGGACTGCCCGAGAGGGCCGAGGGCCCTAGGCCTGCTGAATTTACTGAGCAATTACTGACCACCCTGTTTGACCTGGGTGCCCCGGCATCTAACTTTGTGGTTGAAAGAGCCCACAGGGTTCCACCGCTCCCTCCGAGACCTGGGGCCCCTCCACGCCCCTTCCTGCTACGAATGCTGAACTACCGGGACCGGGACCGCATTCTTGCGGCGGCACGAGCCATGCCTGACATTAAGTATGAAAACACCAGACTACTTTTCTTCCCGGACTTCTCCCAGGAGGTGCAGCAACGTCGCAAGTCCTTCACTGATGTGAGACGCCGGCTCCGGGAGAAGGGACTACGCTTTGGCCTGTTGTATCCCAGCAGACTGCGAGTCACTGACGGTAGCGACACTCATTTCTTTGATACCCCGGAGGCGGCAGCGGCGTGGCTAGATGCCCGTTAACCTTAGACAGCCGAGGACCAACGGTGGAGTTCACCCGGCAGGGAACAGATATGCTTCTACTATCCCATCAATGAACATCTTTCCTGTCTTCTGATGAATCCCAGCACTGCCCCCTTCTATGCCCCTAATCCTGCTTATCCCTGCTGGCTTTCACCTTTGTTCCTTCTACACAAATGTTCACTTCGGCTGATTGAACTTCCACTCACTCCTGTCTAAGGAGCTCCAATGGCAACTAACCAACTGCCTCGCTCATGAACCAAGGTGACTCAAGTTGTTCCCCCCTTTCCACACCTTGGACTTCCACCCAGAGTTGAGGCGGACTTCCCCGGAAACTTCTCCCTCACCTGCGGTCCTACGGGCCGACTTCTTAGGGTCGCAGTGACCTAAAGATTACATGTTTCTCTCAGTTAAGGGACAAAACCCTGCATCAGTTTTTATGGCTCTTGGGTCCCTTTTTTTTTGGCCCTTGACGCTAGGTTTGTATGGTGTTTGGGTAGGGTGTTTTATGTTATGGGGAGAAGGGTTCAATTGTTATGAAGGTCCAGATAATTACTGTGTTGCTCTATTACCTTATGGGTCTCTGACCCTATTGAATAGGTGTGCCACTACTGTGTTTACTTATATGTGTTGGGTTGATGGTCTCATCCTGCTTCTATTTCCCCCTGGTGTTCCTTGATGGCTCCTCCGGATGCTGAGCTCCTGACCGTTCTGTCGTGGAATGTTCGGGGGCTCAACTCGAAGTTTAAGAGGTCACTCTTATTCCAATATTTGAAAATACATAATCCCCACATAGTGCTACTGCAGGAGACACATTTAACCGGCAGCAAGGTTATGGCTCTGAAGAAGCCCTGGGTACAGAGGGCGTTTCATGTGACCTACTCTTCATATTCTCGTGGGGTGTCTATCCTGATTAGCAAACGTGTACCGTGTGTGATACACGATGTTCATCTGGACCCCCAGGGAAAGTTCGTTATGGTTGTTCTGAGTGTATATACCCAAAAGTATGTCATAGTGAATGTTTATTTGCCTCCCCCTGGTCAGGTGCAGGCTCTGTACACTCTCTACGAGAGGCTGGCTCCGCATTGCCCAGCGCAGGTTCTGTTCATGGGAGACTTTAATGCTACGCTGTCCCGTGACCTGGACAGGCCTTCCCCCCAATCCAATTTTAACTCTGATCTCGGAACGTGGGCTCAGGCCACGGAGTTCCAGGAGGCATGGAGGTGGCTTCATCCCCAAGATAGAACGTACTCTTGTTTTTCGGCCACATTTAGAACCTCCTCCCGCATTGATCTAGCTTTTGCTACTTCCACCATGCTGGCTAACGTTCAGGAGGCATGTTATCTCCCCTCTGGCCTCTCTGATCATCACCCCCTTAAATTGACCATTAGGACCACCAGGTCGCGGAACAATGCCCTTTAGAGGTTGCAACCCCATTGGATCAACAACGAGGCTGTCCACGACAGGGTTCTTTCCCCCCTGGGGGAGTATTGGGCGCACAATGCGGGGTCGGCTTCTCTGGAGATGACCTGGGACGCCTCCAAGGCTCACAGCAGGTGTCAGTATATCTCGGCTGTGGTGGCGGTAAAGGCGGAACTGGGAGACGGGGTATCTGACCTGCAGCGTAGGGTGGATGAGGCGATGAATCAGTATTCAGCCTCGCCGACGGTTTCCAACTTTGAACACCTGTCATCGCTTAGGCGAGAACTACATCTCTATGTTACAGATGCCACTAGTCTTGGTATACAGGGTAGCAGACAGGCATACTTTGAACATGGAGATAAAAATAGCAAACTGCTGGCGATGCTAGCGCAGCAGGACAGGCCCTCAGCGGTTATATCGGAGATCCTCACGGCAGATGGCGCTTTAGCCACCTCTCAGGAGGATATTCTGTCTGCATTCAACACTTTCTACACTTCTCTTTATGCCTCTTCACTTCCTGACGGGTTTGATCCTGCGCCTATGATCTCCCTGCTGGACACATTGGCCCTGGGGTGGCTCTCTGACACGGAGAGGCAACTCCTTGTCTCGGAGATCACCCCAGAAGAAGTCACACTGGCCATTAAATCTTTTCCGGCAGGAAAAACCCCAGGGCCGGACGGCCTGCCCATTGAGTACTATAGGGCCCACGCAGAATTGCTCGCCCCTAAACTAGCTCAGATGTTTCAAGCTTGCTTGAATCAAGACTCCTTGCCACCCTCTATGAGAGAAGCCCATGTGGTTCTAATTCCTAAGCCTAATAGAGACCCTAAGTTCTGCGCCTCATACAGGCCAATTGCACTTCTCAACTGTGACCTTAAAATTTTGACCAAGTTACTGGCCACTAGACTCAACGTAGTGATAAAGTCCCTGATTGACCCCGACCAAACGGGCTTCATGCCCGGTAGATCTACAGACATTAATATACGCAGATTATTCACTAATATTCATGCCCCCCATACTAACCAGGGTACTAGAACCATTGCCACCTTGGATATAGAGAAGGCATTCGACACAGTGGAATGGATCTATCTGTGGGAGGTGCTTAGACGAATGGGGTTCCCGTTAAAATTTATAGGCTGGATACGCACACTTTATACTGGTCCTACGGCACGCATTAAGCTGAATGGCTCCTTGTCTCCTCCGTTCTCCCTGCAGAGGGGCACCAGACAGGGATGCCCTCTCTCCCCGGCTCTGTTCACCTTGGCAGTGGAGCCTATTGCTGAGGCTCTTAGGAGCTCGGCCGAGGTCCGTGGTCTTCGGGTGGGCTGGCTGGAGGAGAGAGTGGCTTTATACGCGGACGATATGCTCCTGTTCCTGAATGACGCTGGTGACTCTCTGCGGGGCGCACTTGGTATCATGGATGCCTTCGCCGCCTTCACGGGGCTGAAGGTGAACTGGCACAAGTCGCAATTGTTCCCAGTGGATGCGGGGGCCCGGTCCTCCTCGCCCTCCTCTCTCCCGCTTCAGTGGGTTGAGCAGTTCACCTACTTGGGAATTGTTATCTCAAGGGAGACTGGGGATTTTGTGCGGCTAAATCTCGACCCTGTCCTGGTGACCATTAAAGCCAAACTTAAGGCGTGGAGTAACCTCCCCCTTTCTCTCATCGGGCGTATTAATCTGATTAAAATGAAAGTCCTTCCTAAACTCACGTATATTTTTCGTAACTCCCCTCACTGGCTGACTAAAGTCTTCTTTAATTCCCTCAGGCAACTCTTCCTCTCCTTTATTTGGGGGGGCAGGCCCCCTAGATTCAAATATTCCACCTTGACCAGGCCTATGGACAGTGGCGGCTTGGCTCTCCATGATTGTTACAAGTATTATTTGGCCACTCAGCTTGTGACCGCCCACTGGTGGCTGAGACCGGACCTGACCAACTCCGTGATGGTACTGGAGGCAGCCATAGTGGGGTCCCTGGAGGCACTGGAGGGACTGCTATTCAGGGGGCCTAAAACGCCTCACAATCTCACCCCTTCCATGCGTACCACCATGCAGGCATGGAGGGCGGGTGAGGCACTAAGGGCACCCCAGCCGAACTCTTGGTCTCCTCACACCCCCCTGTGGCTGAATCCCAACCTATCACAATTCCACACTATCCCCGATCCACAGGCCTGGGCCAAGTATAAAATACTGACCCTCAAACATATCATCACCAACGGAGATCTCACTCCCTTTCACACTTTATGTGCTAAATTCAACGTACCTGACCGAGCCCACTTTAGATATCTCCAAATTGCACATGCCTTCAGGTGCCAATTTTTGGGCAGGCCAGTCGAACTGGCATACTCAGAGTTGGAATCTACTATCCGGGTGAAAGACCTGGAGAAGCCCGCGTCTCAGATTTATGGGTCCCTGCTGGTTGCTGCTATCCTCGAGCTGTCTTCCCTCCGCAGGAAATGGGTGGAGGACATACCGGGGCTGGACGCGGACGACTGGAGGGAGGTTTGGGATTATCCCTTCTCCCCTCTGGTCTCAGCAAGGGACAAATTAGTCCAATATAAAATTGTCCACAGGGCTCACTACACGCCTCACAGGCTGCACCAGATGTCACCGGAGCATTCTCCGGAGTGCTGGCGCTGCTCCTACCGGCCAGGGGGTTTCTTCCATATTTTCTGGGCTTGCCCAGCTATTGTACAGTATTGGAGTGAAGTGCTACGGGTGATCAATAAGGCCACCGGGACTTGCGTCCCATGCGAGCCCATACACTGTTTGCTAGGACTGGTTGACCAACTGCCAACACTCAGAGCCAGAAAAACACTCATATCCCTGTTGTTGTATTATGCGCGCAAAGCCATTACAATGAATTGGAAACAATCGTCTCCCCCCTCTGTTAAATTTTGGAAAAACTTAATTAATGCCAGTTTGCCCCTATATAGAGCCACGTACTTGTCTAGAGGTTGTCCGCACAAATTTGAAAAGGTATGGAACTGTTGGTTAGATGACAGAAGCACGGCAAGTGATACAGTGACCACTGTCTAGACTTCTATTGTATCATTGAAATATCGATCTATTAACCCAAATAATGTTTCCAGGCTACCTTCCTCTATCAATACCACTTTGAAGCATGACGTATATTGACTGAACCCTCTCCCCAAGCTTGGGGTTGTAGTATAGACTAAGTTAAGTTCTTTGTTATTTGTCGCCCTGTGACGGTCTGATGCCGAAACAGGGTAATGGCCCCTGCGTGGGCAGCTGTTATGCCTAGGTGTGTGCAAAATGTGTGTATGTTTTATAAAAATTCAATAAAAAGATTTAAAAAAAAAAAAAGAATTGTCTGAACGCATCGGTCAGACGGCCACCTTCCCCACCGCTCCTTCTTTGACTGACCGAAGCCTCAGCAACTCGTTGTCCAGGACCAGGAGTTTGTAACCTCCCAGTCTCTGGGAACGCGTTGCACAGACCTTTCTGCAAGGCCTCCCGGAGTTGTCTCATCCTCTGCTCCCTCTGCGACGGTAAGATAAGGTCCGCAACCTTACCCTTGTACCGTAGATCAAGGAGAGTGGCCAGCCAGTAATGGTCCCTCTCCTTGATCCGAAGAATACGAGGATCCTTCCGCAGACTTTGCAGGATCAGGGAGGCCATGCAGCGTAGGTTAGCTAAGGCATTCGGTCCAGAGACCTCTGGGTCACTAAGGATGACATGATCCGCAGCCACCTCCTCCCAGCCACGTACAAGTCCACTGGTTTCTTGGGACTGTAAATCATCCCTAAAAGACTGCTGCTGATGATGCTGAGTGCCAGGCACCACCTCCATGCTGACACAATCCTCCTCCTCCTCCTCCTCTTCCTGTGCGATGGGTGGGACAGAAGGAACACTTTCTGGGTAAAGGGGGCCTTGAGAGGCAAGGAAGTCCTCCTCTTCCTGCCTCTGTTCTGCCTCAAGTTCCCTGTCCATTATTCCACGCAGCGTATGTTCCAACAGGTGGACAAGAAGTACAGTGTCACTGATGCATGCACTGTCACTGCTCACCATCCTCGTGGCGTCCTCAAATGGTGCCAGGACAGTGCATGCATCCCTGATCATGCCCCACTGGCGTGGTGAAAAAAACCCGAGCTCCCCTGACCCTGTCCTGGTGCCGTAGTCGCACAGGTACTCATTGATGGCCCTCTGCTGCATGTGCAGCCGCTGCAGCATGGCCAACGTTGAGTTCCACCTGGTGGGCATGTCACATATAAGGCGGTTCTTGGGCAGGTTCAACTCCTTTTGCAGCTCAGCCAGGCGAGCACTGGCATTATAAGATCTGCGGAAATGCACACAGGCTTTCCTGGCCTGCCTCAGGACATCCTGTAAGCCCGGGTATCTGCCCAAGAACCGCTGCACCAGCAGGTTAAGGACGTGAGCCACACAGGGCACATCGGTCAGTTGTCCCTGTCGGAGGGCGGAGAGGAGGTTGGTGCCATTGTCGCAAACCACCTTTCCTGGCTTAAGCTGGCGTGGCGTCAACCACCTCTCGGCCTGCCCCTGCAGAGCAGACAGAACCTCTGCTCCAGTGTGGCTCCTGTCCCCCAAACACACCAGCGCAAGCACGGCATGGCATCTTTTTGCCTGCGTACTTGCGTAGCCCCTTGAACGCCTACGGAGCACCGCTGGTTCCGAGGACAAAGCACAGGAAGAGGCCATGGAGGAAGAAGAAGAGGAGGGGGTGGAGGAGAGAGGTGTGTCACAACCAGTAGTAGCATTTTGGAGGCGTGGCGGCGGAACAACCTCCAACACTACTGCACCTTGTCCTGCATCCTTCCCAGCTGCCAAAAGAGTGACCCAATGAGTCGTGAAAGAAAGGTAACGTCCCTGTCCATGCCTGCTGGACCATGAGTCAGCGGTAATATGCACCTTACCGCTGACCGCCCTATCCAGCGAGGCCAAGACATTGCCTTCCACATGCCGGTAGAGAGCCGGAATCGCCTTCCGTGAGAAAAAGTGGCGTTTGGGAACCTGCCACTGAGGAACCGCACATTGCACAAACTCAGGGGGCCGAGTCTACCAACTGAAAAGGCAGCAGTTGAAGCGCTAGCAATTTAGCCAAGCTAGCATTCAACCGCTGGGCATGTGGATGGCTGGGAGTGAACCTCTTTCGACGGTCCAGCAGCTGGGGCAGGGAAATTTGCCTGATAGAATCGGACGTCGGTGTACTGCTAGCAGAGTGCCCGCAAGTACTTGGCTGTGACACACCTAATTCTACACCTTCATTCCTCTCAGTGCAGGTTTCAGAGAGGACTGAAGGCATAGTGGGGTTGGAGATCCCAGCTGATGCGGTGCAAGGAGAGGTCCGCTTTGTTCTTTGGTGTGGGTCTTTAAGGTAGGCTTGCCAACGAGCTGCATGGCAGGTCAACATATGTCTGGTCAAGCATGTGGTGCCCAAGCGGCTGATGTTTTGGCCACGTGATATATACACTTGAGACATATGTTGCAAACAGCAGCTGTGCGATCTGATGCACTCGACTCAAAAAAGGCCCACACCAAAGAACTTTTTGAATAACGGGCAGAGGCAGCGCCCTGCACAGGCGGAGCTCTGCGGTGTGATTCCGTCGGTGTGCTGCCCTTACGCTGGCCCCTTGAGGGCATCCTGCCTCGTTGGAGATGTGCCTCCTCCTCATCCTCCTCCTCCTCCTTTCTCCTATTACGCACCCACGTGGAGTCAGTGACCTCATCATCCCCTCCCTCCTCATGACTGGAGACAATCTGGCAGTATGCTGCAGCTGCTGGAACATGACTGCCAGATTGGTGTCCTTCTTGAGCATCCCCTCTCTCTGCTCTCACGCAACTGCCTTCCTCTAGCTGGGTATCATCATCAGACCCTTCGAAACGCTGGGCATCCTCCTGGAGCATGTACCCAACACTGTGCTCAAACAGTTCGGGGGACTCCTCAGGAGGACATGGTGGGTCTAGGGAAGGAGTGACTGATGATGACATTGATACCAGGGAAGAGGAGGCTTTGGCAGCTGCTTTGCCAGTACCCTGAGCCTGGATGAGGAGGATGAGGAGGGCTTGGTCATCCACTCTACCAAGTCTTCGGCATGATGCGGCTCAACACATCCAGCTGCCGAAAAGAAGGACAAGCGTGTCCCATGGCCACGTGCTGATGGCGATGCACCGCGTCCACGACCAGCACTGTTGTCTCTAGACACAGAGCCTGCTTGCCCTCTTTTATTGGCTCCTGACTGTCTGCCTCTCCTTGTTTGCCTTCCAGACATTCTAATGGCCTGCAGGGAGATGGGAAAACCAGCAATAAGGCCTAGCTTCAGGAGTATATTTTGCAGGAAGCACACTACGCCCGCTGTAAGTGCTGCAAATGCCTGTTGGTGTAACACACCAGGAAAACACAGCAATACGGGCTAGCTTCAGGTGTATAATGTGCAGGAGGCACACTCCGCCCGCTGTAAATTTTTGTTTATTTTAAAAACTACTGCCAGTATTTACAATATATACAAAATAAATAACATATACATTAAAGAAACCCTAACACATCAAACTAACACATAATACCAAAACTCACCACCACCACCCTTACCCACTTTCCGACCACCCACACGTGGGCTTCACAATATACATATCCGAAATCCTAGAATACAAGAAAAAAACACATCACCCACTAATCTTACAAAATCCTAACACTAACACATACCATCCTAACACTAACACCAAACCTAAACACTAACTAACCACCCACCGGCTACTTAAAAGCGAGAACGCAAACGAGGTCTAGAATGCCTGCAAGCCCTACTATTAAAGAAAAACTCAAAATCTAAGGGGGGTGAAAAGGACACTTTAAGAACCACCCCCGAAAGAAAGAGGCCCAGAGCCTCAAGGAGGCCGGAAGGAGAAACCCCTCCACAGCCGGGCACTCCTATTGGCTCCAACCCTCTCCCTCTCCAGACTCCTCACCTTCACCAACTCCCGGAAGATATCACCCACCACCTCATGCGTGGACAGGACTTTGCCCCTAGTGGACACCAAACACTGAGCGTGCCATGTGTAATAGAGAGCCACTAAGCTAACTAAATAAAGTGATGATAACTCAAACCCTCTGTGAACCCTGAAGTCGCCGTACACCACCTCAGAGTAAGTCAAGGACGAGAGTCGGGGATAACCAACGGCTTCCCCTGCCCCCTCGCGAACCTCAATGTTGAAGGGGCATTCGGCCAAAAAGTGGTCCATGGTCTCCAATGCCCCCCCACATTCCGCACGAGGACAACCTCTGTCCCCTAGGTTCCTAAACTTTAGGTTTCCACGGACATAGAGACGTCCGTGGAAAGCCCTCCACGCAAGATCCCAAAACTTGCTTGGGACTCTTGGGGAATTCAGAAGGGCTAGTCCCTTCTCAAGGACTCTCTCCGGGCAATCCCTTAAAGACAGTGGCCTCAAAATATCCGAGGCCATGACCCTTAAGTACAGCTCACGCTGAACCGAAGAGCCCACCTCAAGGGCAGTTATCCGCCACTGCCTCAGTACCTTCAAAGCTTGGGGGACATAGGACGGGAGGTACCCATGTGATCTACGAAGGTCACCGGGCCGACCCCCATCCTCCCACCTACTCAGGAACAGCAAGAGCCAGTTCTTGCATGAACGCTCCCACAGAGAAGGCAGGCTCACAAAGATGGACTGTAGGTTGAATTTCACAAACAAGGTGATGAAAAACACCACCGGATTGATCATATCCAACCCACCATGCCTCCTCTGCCAGTACGTGACTTCCCTCTTGATCAGATTTAGCCTGTTTCCCCACAGTAGCAGGAAAAACAGGCCAGAGATCCGGGCATAGAGAGATGCAGGCAAAATACAAACGTAGCTGACATAGAGGAACTCTGGCAGTAGGTATGTTTTAACCAGGCTTACCCTTTCCCTCAATGACAGCTTCCAGCCCTTCCAGGCATTCACCTTCCGAGATGCACCGACCAGTCTGCGCTCCCAGTTTAGCTTGGGGTAATCACCCGGGCCGAATAGGATGCCAAGAATTTTAACTTCTGGCTGGGGCTGGGGAAACACGTCCGGAAGAGCGAACTGCTCGCCTTCCTCCCCCAACCAGAGAACTTCGCTCTTGCCCCAATTGACCAACGAACCAGATGCCTCGGAGTAGCTCCCAATTTGCGTTTCCACAAAGAGGGCCTCCTCGCGGCTGGACACCACCACCGAGACATCGTCCGCGTAGGCCACCACCCTCACTGCCGGATCTAGACCAATGCAGGGCCCTACCGGAACCCCCCTCAAACGCTCAGTCGAGCCTTCTCACAAAGGGATCGACAGCAAAAACGTAGAGAAGGGGGCTCAACGGGCAACCCTGCCTGACCCCAGAGTCCACAGCAAAGGCAGGACCCACCCAACCATTGACAAGAGGGAAGCTCACCGCCCCCCTGTACAATACTTTCAGCCAATTCACAAATTGCTCAGGCACACCGTACTTTCTCAGAAGAAGCCAGAGGTACTCATGGTTCACCTGGTCAAAAGCCTTGGCCTGGTCTAATGCCAGCAGATACCGCCCATTCCCCGTTGCCCTGCACCTTTCCACGGCCTCCCGGACGTTCAGGACGGCACTAAAAGGTGCTCCGGCCAGGAATTGCGCAGTGCTGGGAGACAGAAAGCATCTCGTCAGCGACTGCTGACATACGCAAAAAGAGTATTTTCGCCAGCAACTTCCTATCTGTAGTGAGAAGGGCGATCGGGCGCCAGTTCTCAATCACAGTCGGATCTTTCCCCTTTGACAGTAGAATCAAGGCTGACCTTCTCATTGAGGGAGGGAGCAGGCCATTGGCCAAACACTCATTGAAAACCTCCCTCAATTGAGGAGCCAAAAGACTCTAAAAGGTTTTATAAAATTCAGCCGTGAGCCCATCGGGCCCCGGCGACTTTTTTAAGGACAAAGAGTCGATGGCCTGCTCGATATCTGCAACCGAGATTTCTGCTGTCAGAGAATCCGGGAGGTCAGACCCCGCACGAAGCGGGGTCTCATCAAGAAACACCCTGACTTTCTCCATATCTAAAGGCTTCCTTCGAAGGAGGTCTGAAAAGTGGTCCCTAATGATGCCCAGGATACCCCGTCTGGACCGGACCAGGGACCCCAAAGCATCCCTCAGGCCATGTATGACCTTCAAACTCACTGCCTCACCACAGCTCTTGTAGGGATCCGGGGAGGAAAACTTCCCGTAATCCCTTTCAAGGACCAGGGAGGCAAGACGTCATACTGACACCCCTTCATCTGAAGTTTCAGATCTGATATCTGTTCCTGAGGGCCCCCAGCTGAAACCAGGCGGTCTAACCGCCTGCGCAACCTCTGGTAGGCCAGGTACTTGGATGTTGCCCGGTACCTAGAGATCCTGCGGAAAAAGGCCTCCGACCTCTTCTTCACCACTTCCCACCATTCCTGGCGGGAGCAGCCGCTCTCAAGGAGCGAGGCCTGATCCGCAAGGAAGATCTCATAGGCCTCCCTAACCTCGAGGTCCTCGAGCAGCGATCCATTAAGACGCCAGAAACCTCGACCCTTCTGAGGAGTGTCGGCCACATTCAGAGTCACAGAAACCATACAGTGATCGGAGAACTCCACCGCCTGCAGCACGGGTGCCGCAAAGGTAGAGCTCTCCTTTAAAAAAAAAAAACTATCTAACCTACTCCTACTATTACCTCGGGCATAGGTGAACCCAGTGTGGTTGGGGAGGCACTGAACATGTGCGTCCACCAACCCGGCTTCCCTTACTATTCTATTCAAAAAGATGCTATCATATCCCAGGGGGCAGGGATGAGCCGAACACCCCCCTGTTCGGTTCGCACCAGAACCTGCGAACAGACAAAATGTTCGTGTAAACTTTAGAACCCTATTAAATACAATGGACTCGAACGTTCGAAATCTAAAGTGTTAATTATAAAGGCTAATATGCAAGTTATTGTCCTAAAAAGTGTTTGGGGACCTGGGTCCTGCCCCAGGGGACATGTATCAATGCAAAAAGAAGTTTTAAAAACGGCCGTTTTTTCGGGAGCAGTGATTTTAATAATGCTTAAAATGAAAAAATAAAAGTGAAATATTCCTTTAAATTTCGTACCTGGGGGGTGTGTATGATATGCATGTAAAGTGGCGCATGTTTCCCGTGCTTAGAACTGTCCCTGCAAAAAATGTCATTTTTGAAAGAAAAAAAATGCATTTAAAACTGACTCGCGGCTATTAATGAATTGTCGGCTCCCGGCAATACATACAAAAGTCATTGAGAAAAAAAAAAAAAGCGTGGGGGTTCCCCAGAATTCTATTACCAGGCCCTTCAGATCTGGCATGGATTTTAAGGGGAACTCCACCCCAAGTTTAAAAAAAAAATGGCGTGGAGTCCCCCTAAAAATCCATACCAGACCCCTTATCCGAGCATGCAACCTGGCCGGCCGCAGGGGAAAAGGGGGGGACGAGAGAGCGGCCCCCCCTCCCTCCTGAACCGTACCAAGCCACATGCCCTCAACATGGGGAGGATGTCCCCATGTTGATGGGGACAAGGGCCTCATCCCCACAACCCTTGCCCGGTGGTTGTGGGGGTCTGCGGGCGGGGGGCTTATCGGAATCTGGAAGACCCCTTTAACAAAGGGGACCCCCAGATCCCGCCCCCCCCCTATGTGAATTGGTAAGGGGTACATTGTACCCCTACCATTTCACGAAGAAAGCGTAAAAAAAATGTTTAAAAAAACACACAAACACCTTGAAAAAGTCCTTTATTTAAAAAAAAAAAAAAATAAACATTCCAGCGGTGAAATCCAGTGTCCCGCGGCGATCCCGATGTCCAGCGCTGTCCTTCATTGGTTGTGCCTGAGCGGACCTGATGGGGAACTCCCTCTCAGTATTTTAAATGTATAGACCCGCCCCTTCTAATGTTCCCCATCAGGTCCGCTCAGCGGACGAGATGCAGAACATGAGAAGGGGCGGGTCTATACATGTATTACCAAAGTGAGAGCAGTTCCCCATCAGGTCCGCCCCCTCGGTATGTCAGACCCGCCTACGTCATTGGCTTGAGCGGGGAACTTCCTTCACTGTGTAATTTAAATTTACATAGTGAAGGAAGTTCCCCGCTCAAGCCAATGACGTAGGCGGGTCCGACATACCGAGGAGGCGGACCTGATGGGGAACTGCTCTCACTTTGGTAATACATGTATAGACCCGCCCCTTCTCATGTTCCGCATCTGGTCCGCTGAGCGGACCTGATGGGGAACTTTAGAAGGGGCGGGTCTATACATTTAAAATACTGAGAGGGAGTTCCCCATCAGGTCCGCTCAGGCACAACCAATGACGGACAGCGCTGGACATCGGGATCGCCGCGGGACACTGGATTTCACCGCTGGAATGGTTTTTTTTTTTTTTTTTTTTTTTTTTAATAAAGGACTTTTTCAACGTGTTTGTGTGTTTTTTTAAACATTTTTTTACGCTTTCTTCGTGAAATGGTAGGGGTACAATGTACCCCTTACCAATTCACATAGGGGGGGGGCCGGGATCTGGGGGTCCTCTTTGTTAAAGGGGTCTTCCAGATTCCGATAAGCCCCCCGCCCGCAGACCCCCACAACCACCGGGCAAGGGTTGTGGGGATGAGGCCCTTGTCCCCATCAACATGGGGACATCCTCCCCATGTTGAGGGCATGTGGCTTGGTACGGTTCAGGAGGGAGGGGGGGCCGCTCTCTCGTCCCCCCCTTTTCCCCTGCGGCCGGCCAGGTTGCATGCTCGGATAAGGGGTCTGGTATGGATTTTTAGGGGGACTCCACGCCATTTTTTTTTTAATTTGGGGTGGAGTTCCCCTTAAAATCCATGCCAGATCTGAAGGGCCTGGAATGGATATTTGGGGGAACCCCACGTTAATTTTTTTTTTATTTGCGGTGGGGTTCCCCTTAATATCCATTCCAGACCTGAAGGGCCTGGTAATTGAATTCTGGGGAACCCCCACGCTTTTTTTTTTTTTTTTTTATCAATGACTTTTGTATGTATTGCCGGGAGCCGACAATTCATTAATAGCCGCGAGTCAGTTTTAAATGCATTTTTTTCTTTCAAAAATGACACTTTTTGCAGGGACAGTTCTAAGCACGGGAAACATGCGCCACTTTACATGCATATCATACACACCCCCCAGGTACGAAATTTAAAGGAATATTTCACTTTTATTTTTTCATTTTAAGCATTATTAAAATCACTGCTCCCGAAAAAACGGCCGTTTTTAAAACTTCTTTTTGCATTGATACATGTCCCCTGGGGCAGGACCCGGGTCCCCAAACACTTTTTAGGACAATAACTTGCATATTAGCCTTTATAATTAGCACTTTAGATTTCTCCCATAGATTTTTCGAATTTGCCGCGAACACCCCAATTTGTTCGCTGTTCTGCGAACGGGCGAACAGGCAATGTTCGAGTCGAACATGAGTTCGACTCGAACTCGAAGCTCATCCCTACCAGGGGGCCTGAGGCGCCTGCCCGATCCTTTGATCTGGTGACCATGTTATAGTCACCACCAAAGATCACCTGCTGGGACGTAAACAAGTAGGGCTTGACCATCGTGAGGAGGCTCCTCCTGTCCCTCTTGGTTTGAGGGCCATAGAAGTTGATCAGCCTTAGGAATTGCCCCCTCACGATGGCGTCCACCACCAGGCACCTACCGACCTCTACCTCAATCACTCGTCGACAAGCCACCGGACCAGTCTTAAAAAGGACTGCAACTCCACTGCAGGGCTCGGCCGCAAGAGACCAGAGGGAGGGCCCGCACCTCCACTCCCTCTTTGCTAGATGCATCTCTGCCACTGATGCCAGCCAGGTCTCTTGCAAAAACAAAATGTCAGCTTCAACTCGGCTGAGAAAATCGAAGGCCATGAAACGAGCCGCCGCAGAACGCACACTTGCAACATTAATGGTCACAAGGCGTATTGGAGAGGGTACCGCCATCCTTAGTGATTAAGGCTTGCATTCCCCCCGCACTACACTAGTTGAAATCCTCCTCGGAGTCCGAGGAAAAAACTCCATACCTATTCCCCAGCTTAACTGGGCAACAAACCCTACTATCCCTGTTTACACCGGGCCGTGGGCCAGCAACCTCCGCCTGCCCGGTACCCTTTCTCTTTTTTTTTGTTTTTTTTTTTACCCACATCCCCTTCACCTGCGACTCCCCAGCACCATCCTCCTCGGACTGCCCACTTAGGGCATCCTTAGGACGTTTAAAGGGACCCTTCAGGGATTCTGCTATTTCCATTTCTTGATCTGGAGGGGGTAAAAGGGAAGGAGAGGAGGGGAGAGGAGGAGAGGAGGGGGGAGGGGGAGAAGGAAAGGGGGGAAGGGGAAAGGGAAGGAGAGGTGCAAGGGGGGCAAGGGGGGGGAGAGGGGGAAGGAGGAGGGGGAAGGAGGAGGAGGGGGGGAAGGAGAAGAAGGAGTTTGGGGAGCTGGGTGGTCCCTGGTTAGGGGCCTCTTAGGCCCCTCCCGGGGCTCGGTGACCACAGGAGGCGGCACTGGCCCACGTGAACCCCCAGACACCGGCCCAGAGGTCCCCACATTGCTCTGTCTGCGTCTGCTTGATCTCTGCCTCTGGGGGAGAGGGCCCGCAGTACCCCCAGGCCCGGACCCATCCTCGTGGTTTGCCGGAGGAGACGAGCCCTCCCCCGCAGGCTGACCTGCTGGCTCAGCGGCTGGGTCTGGCCCATCCCCCCCAGGCGCACCGCCCCTAAAAGCCTTAGGGCAGCGGCTGAAAGGGTGGCCCAGTGCCCCACAAAGGTTACAGACTATCAGCCTGCAGGTCTCCGGAGCATGCCCAAACCCGTTGCACCTCACGCATCTCGGCATGATGCAATCTGCGCGGAGGTGCGCCGGGCTCCCGCACTTAAAGCACCGGCGGGGCTGACCGGGGTAGAAGACCAGGATCCGGTCCCGGCCAATAAAGGCGCTACCAGGGATGTGCGTGACACTGTTGCCCTGGCGCTTCAACCGGATCATGGCCGACCACGCACCGTTCCAGACCCCACGCTCATCTAGATTTTTCCTCAACGGAGCCTGCAGCTGTCCATGCCTACTGAGCCAGGTCGTGATGTCCTCCGGGGGGAGGGACTCGTTCCTCACGAGGATGGTTAAAGACTTCGTCTCCTCTTGTCTAGAGAGGGGGACCACCTGAAAATTCTTCCAGGGGTCCGACCCTCTCAGGAGCCCATAGACGGTAATAAAGAGCTCCATATTGACAACGGAGACGAAGCTCACATCAAATTCCTTTGATCCGGTGGGGTGGATGACTGCAAAGAGATCTGCAACTTTAAAATGCATCCCTAAGAGCCAATCCACCACCTGCCCTCTGCTAGGGCACTGATCAGGTCCCTCCCACCTTAACTGCACCACATTGCGTCTTTTCCTCTCCGGGCCCCCCGTACCCCTAGACCAGGAGTTGGCCCCCTGAAAATGACCAGCTGGTGGGGCCCGGAAATTTTGGGCCCCAAACTGGCCATACAGGGGACCCAGAGTGACGCTGGTGCCAGCCACCCGTGCGAAGGACCTTCCTTCCCTCAGTGCCCCAAGCAGGTCCTCTTCCTGCAAGCCCCCTAATGCTCCCCCAGCGGCAGGAGCAGAGGCCTCCGCAGACGCATCCTCAGGACCAGGGTCCACCCGAGGGGACCTAATCCCAGACCCCACCCCCCCAGGGTGACCACCACCTCCCGACCCCCCCCACCCCAACAACTGAAGGTGGATCCCCCCCTGAAATTCTGCCTGGGGCTGCTACTGTCTGGCTCCCCAGCAGGTTAACCTGCCCCGCCGGGTCCCCAGAAACATGACCCACAACATGACCCCCATCAGGGTTAACTGGGGGCTGGCACTCCCTCTGCTGCTGCGAGGACTCCAGAGCCCTGATATACTGCATGGCCGGGCAGTCCTCACGCAGCTCACCCACCTCCACATTCCCCCATACCGCAGACTGACCTTGTGAAATTTCCTCGTCGGCGTCACTTCCACACATTGCCGTGTCCCCAGCGCTGCCATCCACTTCCGGTTTGGCTGAGGGGACACGGCTTGGGGACCGGGGAATATCCAACCCCCCCTCCGCATTCCGGACTGAAGCCCCGCCCCCTTCTGGGCCGATCGAGGGGCGAGGGACACAGGGAGCCATGGACCGGAAGCGGTCCTCCCGCACAAGGGCTCCGTCCACATCCGGGCCGGGCAGGGGGTGGGGAACACAGGGAGCCGCGGACCGGAAGTGATCCCCCTGTGCCGAGGCTCCGTCTACTTCCGGGTTCGGCGGGGGAACACAGGGAGCCGCGGACCGGTCCCCCTGTACAGAGGCTTCATCCACCTCTGGGTTAGGCAGGGGGCGGGGAGCGCCCGGAGCCATGGCCTGCGAATGACACAGACTGTCAGACACTCGCTCAGGCTCCGCCCCCGACCCCCGCGCGCACCCGCCCCCAACCCAAGAGACACTCCTCCACTGTCAGCAGTGGAGTACACTGCAGACGCAGGCTCCCCCAGACTAGGAGAGCCATACACATTTTGGCCACTATTACACAGGGGAGGTGATGATCCACCCCCATCCACCACCCCTCCCTCCACCACCTCCGTACAGACTCTAGGTTGAAGACCTGCCACCATTGCCTGCTGACCATCTACCACATGCAGGGCTGCAGACGCCCGCCTCTCTCCCTCAGCATGTTCAGCCACGGCCGGAGCCGCCATTTTAGGTGTTTTACCCTGGCCGCATGCGGGGATCACAGAGGCATCAGACACTGTCTTTACAGAGTCACTGGCGAGTTCTTTTTCCTTTCCTTTGGTTTTAACAGTTTTGCTATCCATTGGGAGATGGGTTAGTACAACCACAGGGTGCTTCCCCAACTTCCCCCCTCTTAGTGCACCCACCGCCTGACCACCCCCAGCTGCATCACTGGATACCCTACCCGGGCCTGCCTGCACACCGGCCGCACTTGCAGGCCGCACTGCAGCAGAGTCCCAGGGATCCTCCGCAGCTTTGGCATCAGGGGCTGCACATACAGGGGAGGGGGGGGGGTGCTCCATCCCAGCACCATCGTTCACCACATCCATCCCATCAGCCACGGGTTCAAGTTCTTTCTCTGCCTCCACCTCCTCTTCCACATCCGCTTCGGACTGGGAGGGCTGCATGGGTGGGCGCCTGCTGCGTCTGGCAGCCTGTGAACCATCCTTGCTTGCTTGCCTTATTACTCTATGGATTTCCAAGAGGAAGGTCCTCTCCTCTGGGCCCCTCTCACATAGCCCAGCCAGCATGTTCCAGAGGCTCCTACACTGGGTCTTCATTACTTCTATTGGCTCCTTAAATTCCTCTCTTTTGGCACTGCTTGATCTGTCTCTCCTGTCACGGAGACTAGTTAGAATGGCCATTTTTGCGCAGAAAGCCTAAGAGGCCTTCTGAATCAGGCCCTTAACTCTGGCCACTCTGCCTTGCAGCTTGCCTGTATTCTCACCTGGCTGGGGTGATGTCCAGTTCATCAAATCGCACTGGGTTTGGAGAAATAATAAATCCTCCCTGGATGGATCTTCACTCAGGGGTAGTGATGAGCCGAACACCCCCGGGTTCGGTTCGCACCAGAACCCGCGAACGGACCGAAAGTTCGAACGAACATTAGAACCCTATTAAATACAATGGATGCGAACGTTCGAATTCTAAAGTGCTAATTATAACAACTATTATGCATGTTATTGTCATAAATAGGGTTTGGGAACCCGGGTTGTGCACCAGGGGACATGTATCAATGCAAAAAGAAGTTTTAAAAACGGTCGTTTTTCGGGAGCAGTCATTTTAATGATGCATAAAGTGGAAAAAAAAAAGTCAAATATTCCTTTAAATATCGTACCTGGGGGGTGTCTAAAGTATGCCTGTGAAGTGCCACGTGTTTCCCGTGTTTAGAACTGTCCCTGCACAAAATGACACTTCTAAAGGAAAAAAAAGCCATTTAAAACTGCTTGCGGCTTTAATGTAATGTCTGGTCCCGGTAATATGGATGAAATTCTTTAAGAAAAATGGCATAGCTACCCCATGACCCCCCCCCTACCCCAGCCCATTACCAGCCCCTTTGGGTCTTGTATGGATATTAAGGGGAACCCCGCACATAAAATAAAAAAGGCCCTATATACTCTGAACAGCCGTATACAGGCGGTGCATACAAGACAGGGACTGTAGGTTTGTTCTTATGTAGAATCTGTTTGTAATTTTGAACAGGTACATTGTTGAAGTGTAGCTCCAGCCCAAAAATCTATTTTTAAGCTTTTTGGGAAACATAGGTAAGGGTTATCACCCCTGTAACATTTGTTTTGCTGTCTGTGCCCCTGTTCAGAACATTTCACCTCACTTTCCGTCCCAATGACAACTGTTTTTGAAATGTGGTGTTTTTCTTGAAACAAGGATTGCTGATAAAGCATCAGTACAGATGAGACCCCTTTCTCCCATATTTATTCTTACAGGAGAGAATTTTCCTTTCTAGGGGTAGATTTCCTCTCACTTCCTGTTGTCTTCTTTCGTTTGCAAGTAGGAGTCGTTTGTAAGTTGGATGTTTGAAAGTAGGGACCTGCCGTATATACTCTGCAGAAATAGGCCCCTTAGTTGTTGGTGTTGGCACAACACTGTAAGCACTCAGTTACTCTTGGTTGGTGCTGGAACGCCCTGCTGTCAACTATTATATCAGGAATTTTAATTACATATAATTGTTGAACAGTGGTAGTAAAAATTGGGGCTTTGATGGTGGTGCTGGTGCCACAACACTGTAAGCCCTGACAGTTACTCTTGGTGGGTGCAGCAATGGGCCCTGCTGTGAATTATTAGATCAAGAATTGTAATTACATGCCCCTTTTGAACAGGGGCTGAAAAATTGGGCCTTTCGTGGTGGTGGTGGTGGTGGCGTTGCCACAACACTGTAAGCCCTCAGAGTTACTCTTGGTGGGTGCAGCAATGGACCCTGCTGTGAATTATTAGATCAAGAATTGTAATTGCATGCCCCTGTTGAACAGGGGCTGAAAAATTGGGCCTTAGGCACTGGTGGCACAACACTACAACCCCTCACAGATACTGTACTTGGAGCACAGCAATGAGCCCTGTTGCAAAGTATTGCTTCAAAAATTGTAATGACACGCCCCTGTTAAACAGGGGCTGAAAAATTGGGCCTTAGGCACTGGTGCCACAACACTCCAACCCCTCACAGATACTGTACTTGGAGCACAGCAATGAGCCCTATGGCAAATTATTGCTAAAAAAATTGTAATTACACGCCCCTGTAAAACAGGGGCTGAAAAATTGGGCCTTAGCCACTGGTGGCGGCACCCATAAACAAAAATGATCTTCCAAGCTATCATCATCAATCGTATCATTGAGGACTCGGAGGAGGGGGATAGCCAGTCAACATAACAGCACAGGCACTCAGCATCAGCATCAGTCTTGAAGGGATGTGACATGTTAAAATCAATTAGTCTGTTATATCAGCATCAGGTGTGTGGTAGCTGGTGGTGATCCAAGACTGGTTCATCTTGATGAAAGTCAGTCGATCAACCGAGTCGGTGGACAGGCGCACCCTGTGATCCGTGACAAATCCTCCAGCAGCACTGAATGTGCGTTCCGAAAGAACGCTGGATGCAGGACAGGCCAGTAGCTCAATTGCATACTGTGCAAGCTCTGGCCAGTGATCCATCCTCAAGACCCAGTAAGCCAGAGGATTTTCGGTGGGGAAGGTGTCCAAGTCTGACCTTGCCCCTAGATATTCCTGCACCATGTTTATCAGACGCTGGCGATGGTTGCTGGAACCGATCATACTTTGGGGCTGCGGACTAAAGAATTGTCTGAACGCATCGGTCAGACGGCCACCTTCCCCACCGCTCCTTCTTTGACTGGCCGAAGCCTCAGCAACTCGTTGTCCAGGACCAGGAGTTTGTAACCTCCCAGTCTCTGGGAACGCGTTGCACAGACCTTTCTGCAAGGCCTCCCGGAGTTGTCTCATCCTCTGCTCCCTCTGCGACGGTAACATAAGGTCCGCAACCTTACCCTTGTACCGTGGATCAAGGAGAGTGGCCAGCCAGTAATGGTCCCTCTCCTTGATCCGAAGAATACGAGGATCCTTCCGCAGACTTTGCAGGATCAGGGAGGCCATGCAGCGTAGGTTTGCTGAGGCATTCGCTCCGGAGTCCTCTGGGTCACTAAGGACGACATGATCCGCAGCCACCTCCTCCCAGCCACGTACAAGTCCACTGGTTTCTTGGGACTGTAAATCATCCCTAAAAGACTGCTGCTGATGATGCTGAGTGCCAGCCTCCACCTCCATGCTGACACAATCCTCCTCCTCCTCCTCCTCCTCCTCCTCCTCTTCCTGTGCGATGGGTGGGACAGAAGGAACACTGTCTGGGTAAAGGGGGCCTTGAGAGGCAAGGAAGTCCTCCTCTTCCTGCCTCTGTTCTGCCTCAAGTGCCCTGTCCATTATTCCACGCAGCGTGTGCTCCAACAGGTGGACAAGAGGTACAGTGTCACTGATGCATGCACTGTCACTGCTCACCATCCTCGTGGCCTCCTCAAATGGTGCCAGGACAGTGCATGCATCCCTGATCATGCCCCACTGGCGTGGAGAAAAAAAACCAAGCTCCCCTGACCCTGTCCTGGTGCCGTAGTCGCACAGGTACTCATTGATGGCCCTCTGCTGCGTGTGCAGCCGCTGCAGCATGGCCAACGTTGAGTTCCACCTGGTGGGCATGTCACATATAAGGCGGTTCTTGGGCAGGTTCAACTCCTTTTGCAGCTCAGCCAGGCGAGCACTGGCATTATAAGATCTGCGGAAATGCACACAGACTTTCCTGGCCTGCCTCAGGACATCCTGTAAGCCCGGGTACCTGCCCAAGAACCGCTGCACCACCAGGTTAAGGACGTGAGCCACACAGGGCACATGGGTCAGTTGTCCCTGTCGGAGGGCGGAGAGGAGGTTGGTGCCATTGTCGCAAACCACCATTCCTGGCTTAAGCTGGCGTGGCGTCAACCACCTCTCGGCCTGGCCCTGCAGAGCAGACAGGACCTCTGCCCCAGTGTGGCTTCTGTCCCCCAAACACACCAGCGCAAGCACGGCATGGCATCTTTTTGCCTGCGTACTTGCGTAGCCCCGTGAACGGCTACGGAGCACCGCTGGTTCATAGGACAAACCACAGGAAGAGGCCATGGAGGAAGAAGAAGAGGAGGGGGTGGAGGAGAGAGGTGTGTCACAACCAGTAGTAGCATTTTGGAGGCGTGGCGGTGGGACAACCTCCAACACTACTGCACCTTGTCCTGCATCCTTCCCAGCTGCCAAAAGAGTGACCCAATGGGCCGTGAAAGAAAGGTAACGTCCCTGTCCATGCCTGCTGGACCATGAGTCAGCGGTAATATGCACCTTACCGCTGACCGCCCTGTCCAGCGAGGCCAAGACATTGCCTTCCACATGCCGGTAGAGAGCCGGAATAGCCTTCCGTGAGAAAAAGTGGCGTTTGGGAACCTGCCACTGAGGAACCGCACATTGCACAAACTCACGGAAGGGGGCCGAGTCTACCAACTGAAAAGGCAGCAGTTGAAGCGCTAGCAATTTAGCCAAGCTAGCATTCAACCGCTGGGCATGTGGATGGCTGGGAGTGAACTTCTTTCGACGGTCCAGCAGCTGGGGCAGGGAAATTTGCCTGCTAGAATCGGACGTCGGTGTACTGCTAGCAGAGTGGCCGCAAGTACTTGGCTGTGACACACCTAATTCTACACCTTCATTCCTCTCAGTGCATGTTTCAGAGAGGACTGAAGTTATAGTGGGGTTGGAGATCCCAGCTGATGCGGTGCAAGGAGAGGTCCGCTTTGTTCTTTGGTGTGGGTCTTTGAGGTAGGCTTGCCAACGAGCTGCATGGCAGGTCAACATATGTCTGGTCAGGCATGTGGTACCCAAGCGGCTGATGTTTTGGCCACGCGATATACGCTTGAGACATATGTTGCAAACAGCAGCTGTGCGATCTGATGCACTAGCCTCAAAAAAGGCCCACACCAAAGAACTTTTTGAATGACGGGCAGAGGCAGCGCCCTGCACAGGCGGAGCTCTGCGGTGTGATTCCGTCGGTGTACTGCCCTTACGCTGGCCACCAAAGGGCATCCTGCCTCGTTGGAGATGTGCCTCCTCCTCATCCTCCTCCTCCTCCTCTCTCCTATTAGGCACCCACGTGGAGTCAGTGACCTCATCATCACCTCCCTCCTCATCACTGGAGGCAATCTGGCAGTATGCTGCAGCTGCTGGAACATGACTGCCAGATTGGTGTCCTTCTTGAGCATCCCCTCTGTCTGCTCTCACGCTACTGCCTTCCTCTAGCTGGGTATCATCATCAGACCCTTCGAAACGCTGGGCATCCTCCTGGAGCATGTACCCAACACTGTGCTCAAACAGTTCGGGGGACTCCTCAGGAGGAGGACATGGTGGGTCTAGGGAAGGAGTGACTGATGATGAGTCTGACATTGATACCAGGGAAGAGGACGCTTTGGCAGCTGCTTTTCCAGTACCCTGAGCCTGGGTGAGAGAGGATGAGGAGGAGGAGGAGGGCTTGGTCATCCACTCTACCAAGTCTTCGGCATGATGTGGCTCAACATGTCCAGCTGCCGAAAAGAAGGACAAGCGTGTCCCATGGCCATGTGCTGATGACAATGCACCGCGTCCACGACCAGCACTGTTGCCCCCAGACACAGAGCCTGCTTGCCCTCTTTTATTGCCTCCTGACTGTCTGCCTCTCCTTGTTTGCCTTCCAGACATTCTAATAGATGGCCTGCAGGGAGATGGGAAAAAAGCAATAAGGGCTACCTTCAGGTGTCCTTCTCTGTCCCTTGAAACAAGGACTTTGACAGTGAAAGAAACTGACACACTCTCCCTACCTACAGTTTTCTGTCCCTAGAAAAAATGTTTTTTTTAAGCACAATTTAGCACAAGGAGAATTACCTCACTGTCCTTCCAGGTCCCTGGAAACAAGGACTTTGACAGTGAAAGAAACTGACACACTCTCCCTACCTACAGTTTTCTGTCCCTAGAAAAAATGTTTTTTTTAAGCACAATATAGCACAAGGAGAATTCACTCACTGTCCTTCCAGGTCCCTGGAAACAAGGACTTTGACAGTGAAAGAAACTGACACACTCTCCCTACCTACAGTTTTCTGTCCCTAGAAAAAATGTTTTTTTTAAGCACAATATAGCACAAGGAGAATTACCTCACTGTCCTTCCAGGTCCCTGGAAACAAGGACTTTGACAGTGAAAGAAACTGACACACTCTCCCTACCTACAGTTTTCTGTCCCTAGAAAAAATGTTTTTTTTAAGCACAATTTAGCACAAGGAGAATTACCTCACTGTCCTTCCAGGTCCCTGGAAACAAGGACTTTGACAGTGAAAGAAACTGACACACTCTCCCTACCTACAGTTTTCTGTCCCTAGAAAAAATGTTTTTTTTAAGCACAATATAGCACAAGGAGAATTCACTCACTGTCCTTCCAGGTCCCTGGAAACAAGGACTTTGACAGTGAAAGAAACTGACACACTCTCCCTACCTACAGTTTTCTGTCCCTAGAAAAAATGTTTTTTTTAAGCACAATTTAGCACAAGGAGAATTACCTCACTGTCCTTCCAGGTCCCTGGAAACAAGGACTTTGACAGTGAAAGAAACTGACACACTCTCCCTACCTACAGTTTTCTGTCCCTAGAAAAAATGTTTTTTTTAAGCACAATATAGCACAAGGAGAATTCACTCACTGTCCTTCCAGGTCCCTGGAAACAAGGACTTTGACAGTGAAAGAAACTGACACACTCTCCCTACCTACAGTTTTCTGTCCCTAGAAAAAATGTTTTTTTTAAGCACAATTTAGCACAAGGAGAATTACCTCACTGTCCTTCCAGGTCCCTGGAAACAAGGACTTTGACAGTGAAAGAAACTGACACACTCTCCCTACCTACAGTTTTCTGTCCCTAGAAAAAATGTTTTTTTTAAGCACAATATAGCACAAGGAGAATTCACTCACTGTCCTTCCAGGTCCCTGGAAACAAGGACTTTGACAGTGAAAGAAACTGACACACTCTCCCTACCTACAGTTTTCTGTCCCTAGAAAAAATGTTTTTTTTAAGCACAATTTAGCACAAGGAGAATTACCTCACTGTCCTTCCAGGTCCCTGGAAACAAGGACTTTGACAGTGAAAGAAACTGACACACTCTCCCTACCTACAGTTTTCTGTCCCTAGAAAAAATGTTTTTTTTAAGCACAATATAGCACAAGGAGAATTCACTCACTGTCCTTCCAGGTCCCTGGAAACAAGGACTTTGACAGTGAAAGAAACTGACACACTCTCCCTACCTACAGTTTTCTGTCCCTAGAAAAAATGTTTTTTTTAAGCACAATTTAGCACAAGGAGAATTACCTCACTGTCCTTCCAGGTCCCTGGAAACAAGGACTTTGACAGTGAAAGAAACTGACACACTCTCCCTACCTACAGTTTTCTGTCCCTAGAAAAAATGTTTTTTTTAAGCACAATTTAGCACAAGGAGAATTACCTCACTGTCCTTCCAGGTCCCTGGAAACAAGGACTTTGACAGTGAAAGAAACTGACACACTCTCCCTACCTACAGTTTTCTGTCCCTAGAAAAAATGTTTTTTTTAAGCACAATATAGCACAAGGAGAATTACCTCACTGTCCTTCCAGGTCCCTGGAAACAAGGACTTTGACAGTGAAAGAAACTGACACACTCTCCCTACCTACAGTTTTCTGTCCCTAGAAAAAATGTTTTTTTTAAGCACAATATAGCACAAGCACAAAACACACTGACACTCTCCCTACCTATCCTTCTCTTTCCCTAAACTAAAGGAATCCAGGTTAAGCAAGAAAGAAATAAAAGTCACTGTCCCTGCCTATGCTGCTCTATCCCTGCTCCGGAACACACTACACTAGGCCGCCGTGCTGGCGGCCTTTTATAGTGTGGGGCGTGTACTAAACCCCCTCAGCAATAATTGGCCACAGGCATCCTGCCTGTGGCCAATCATTGCTCTCCTCGCTGCCGGCGCTGTGATTGGCCAAGCATGCGGGGTCACAGTGCATGCTTGGCCAATCACAGCGCCTGGATGACACTGCGATGGCGTAGTGCATTGTGGGCCGTTCGCGTCACTCGAATTTGGCGCGAACGGCCCAAATCGTTCGATCTTCGTCGAACGATCGAACAGCCGATGTTCGAGTCGAACGTATGTTCGACTCGAACACGAAGCTCATCCCTACTCAGGGGTAGCAGTAGTCTTCCAGGCCGGGAAGGCTGCCCCGGCCCTGGGCTGGAGGAGGCCATCTCACCCCCTCCTCCTGGAGCTCCAGGAGCTCCTCACAGTCCAAACTCCTGCAGCAACTGAATCACCACGCCCGCTGTAAGTGCTGCAAATGCTTGTTAGTGTAACACACCAGGAAAACACAGCAATACGGGCTAGCTTCAGGTGTATAATGTGCAGGAGGCACACTCCGCCCGCTGTAAGTGCTGCAAATGACTGTTAGTGTAACACACCAGGAAAACACAGCAATACGGGCTAGCTTCAGAAGTATATTTTGCAGGAATCACACTACGCCTGCTGTAAGTGCTGCAAATGCCTGTTGGTGTAACACACTAGGAAAACACAGCAATACGGGCTAGCTTCAGGAGTATATTTTGCAGGAATCACACTACGCCTGCTGTAAGTGCTGCAAATGCCTGTTGGTGTAACACACCAGGAAAACACAGCAATACGGGCTAGCTTCAGAAGTATATTTTGCAGGAATCACACTACGCCTGCTGTAAGTGCTGCAAATGCCTGTTGGTGTAACACACTAGGAAAACACAGCAATAAGGCCTAGATTCAGGAGTATATTTTGCAGGAATCACACTACGCCTGCTGTAAGTGCTGCAAATGCCTGTTGGTGTAACACACCAGGAAAACACAGCAATATGGGCTAGCTTCAGGTGTATAATGTGCAGGAGGCACACTCCACCCGCTGTAAGTGCTGCAAATGCCTGTTAGTGTAACACACCAGGAAAACACAGCAATACGGGCTAGCTTCAGAAGTATATTTTGCAGGAATCACACTACGCCTGCTGTAAGTGCTGCAAATGCCTGTTGGTGTAACACACTAGGAAAACACAGCAATAAGGCCTAGCTTCAGGAGTATATTTTGCAGGAATCACACTACGCCTGCTGTAAGTGCTGCAAATGCCTGTTGGTGTAACACACCAGGAAAACACAGCAATACGGGCTAGCTTCAGAAGTATATTTTGCAGGAATCACACTACGCCTGCTGTAAGTGCTGCAAATGCCTGTTAGTGTAACACACCAGGAAAACACAGCAATAAGGGCTAGCTTCAGGTGTATACTGTGCAGTAGGGATGGGCCCGGTGCTCGATTCGAACCCATGTTCGAATCGAGCACCGGGCGTTCGCTCGCTTGTCGAGCCCAGAACTATTTGGGCCGTTCGCATCACATTCGTGTGATGCGAGCGGCCCCGCAATGCATTGCGGCCGGCGCGGCCGGCGCAGTGCATTGCTGGCTGATGATTGGCCAAGCATGCACTGTGACCCCGCATGCTTGGCCAATCACAGCGCCCGAAACTCGGAGAGCAATAATTGGCTACAGGCAGGACGCCTGTAGCCAATTACAGCTCAGGGGCTTTAGTACACGCCCCACCATTTAAAAGGCCGCCACGCCATCGGCCCCGGTCACATGAGTTACGGCTTTAGGAGAGATCAGTCTGCTGATTCTGTCTTTGCTTGATACTGAAAGATTTGCTCTTCTTTGCTAAACCATTGGCTATTTCTTTGCTAAACCATTGCTACCTAAGTCATTGATCGTTCATTGCTGCTGATTGCACAGTTAGTGTGTTATTAGCTGCTGCTGGGGATTAGTCTGGTGCGTGCTTACTGTTAGTACAGTATTGCAGTAGTACCAACCGCAGTGCTGTTAGCACAGCATTGCACCCCAACAGCACCCATAGGACTTCTAGTGTGTTAGTGGCAGCAAACAGAGCTCCTATATTTTCTTCTCAGCAGCACCCATAGGACTTCTAGTGTGTTAGTGGCAGCAAACAGAGCTCCTATATTTTCTTCTCAGCAGCACCCATAGGACTTCTAGTGTGTTAGTGGCATCACACAGAGCTCCTATATTTTCTTCTCAGCAGCACCCATAGGACTTCTAGTGTGTTAGTGGCAGCAAACAGAGCTCCTATATTTTCTTCTCAGCAGCACCCATAGGACTTCTAGTGTGTTAGTGGCATCACACAGAGCTCCTATATTTTCTTCTCAGCAGCACCCATAGGACTTCTAGTGTGTTAGTGGCAGCAAACAGAGCTCCTATATTTTCTTCTCAGCAGCACCCATAGGACTTCTAATGTGTTAGTGGCATCACACAGAGTTCCTATATTTTCATCTCAGAAGCACCCATAGGACTTCTAGTGTGTTAGTGGCATCACACAGAGCTCCTATATTTTCTTCTCAGAAGCACCCATAGGACTTCTAGTGTGTTAGTGGCAGCAAACAGAGCTCCTATATTTTCTTCTCAGCAGCACCCATAGGACTTCTAATGTGTTAGTGGCATCACACAGAGTTCCTATATTTTCATCTCAGAAGCACCCATAGGACTTCTAGTGTGTTAGTGGCATCACACAGAGCTCCTATATTTTCTTCTCAGAAGCACCCATAGGACTTCTAGTGTGTTAGTGGCATCACACAGAGCTCCTATATTTTCTTCTCAGCAGCACCCATAGGACTTCTAGTGTGTTAGTGGCATCACACAGAGCTCCTATATTTTCTTCTCAGAAGCACCCATAGGACTTCTAGTGTGTTAGTGGCAGCAAACAGAGCTCCTATATTTTCTTCTCAGCAGCACCCATAGGACTTCTAATGTGTTAGTGGCATCACACAGAGTTCCTATATTTTCATCTCAGAAGCACCCATAGGACTTCTAGTGTGTTAGTGGCAGCAAACAGAGCTCCTATATTTTCTTCTCAGCAGCACCCATAGGACTTCTAGTGTGTTAGTGGCATCACACAGAGCTCCTATATTTTCTTCTCAGCAGCACCCATAGGACTTCTAGTGTGTTAGTGGCATCACACAGAGCTCCTATATTTTCATCTCAGAAGCACCCATAGGACTTCTAGTGTGTTAGTGGCATCACACAGAGCTCCTATATTTTCTTCTCAGCAGCACCCATAGGACTTCTAGTGTGTTAGTGGCAGCAAACAGAGCTCCTATATTTTCTTCTCAGCAGCACCCATAGGACTTCTAGTGTGTTAGTGGCATCACACATAGCTCCTATATTTTCTTCTCAGCAGCACCCATAGGACTTCTAGTGTGTTAGTGGCAGCAAACAGAGCTCCTATATTTTCTTCTCAGCAGCACCCATAGGACTTCTAGTGTGTTAGTGGCATCACACAGAGCTCCTATATTTTCTTCTCAGCAGCACCCATAGGACTTCTAGTGTGTTAGTGGCATCACACAGAGCTCCTATATTTTCTTCTCAGCAGCACCCATAGGACTTCTAGTGTGTTAGTGGCATCACACAGAGCTCCTATATTTTCATCTAAGAAGCACCCATAGGACTTCTAGTGTGTTAGTGGCATCACACAGAGCTCCTATATTTTCTTCTCAGCAGCACCCATAGGACTTCTAGTGTGTTAGTGGCAGCAAACAGAGCTCCTATATTTTCTTCTCAGCAGCACCCATAGGACTTTTAGTGTGTTAGTGGCATCACACAGAGCTCCTATATTTTCTTCTCAGCAGCACCCATAGGACTTCTAGTGTGTTAGTGGCATCACACAGAGCTCCTATATTTTCTTCTCAGCAGCACCCATAGGACTTCTAGTGTGTTAGTGGCATCACACAGAGCTCCTATATTTTCATCTCAGAAGCACCCATAGGACTTCTAGTGTGTTAGTGGCATCACACAGAGCTCCTATATTTTCTTCTCAGCAGCACCCATAGGACTTCTAGTGTGTTAGTGGCAGCAAACAGAGCTCCTATATTTTCTTCTCAGAAGCACCCATAGGACTTCTAGTGTGTTAGTGGCATCACACAGAGTTCCTATATTTTCTTCTCAGAAGCACCCATAGGACTTCTAGTGTGTTAGTGGCATCACACAGAGCTCCTATATTTTCATCTCAGAAGTAGGGATGAGCTTCGTGTTCGAATCGAACATACGTTCGACTCGAACATCGGCTGTTCGATCGTTCGACGAAGATCGAACGATTTGGGCCGTTCGCGCCAAATTCGAGTGACGCGAACGGCCCACAATGCACTACGCCATCGCAGTGTCATCCAGGCGCTGTGATTGGCCAAGCATGCACTGTGACCCCGCATGCTTGGCCAATCACAGCGCCGGCAGCGAGGAGAGCAATGATTGGCCACAGGCAGGATGCCTGTGGCCAATTATTGCTGAGGGTGTTTAGTACACGCCCCACACTATAAAAGGCCGCCAGCACGGCGGCCTAGTGTAGTGTGTTCCGGAGCAGGGATAGAGCAGCATAGGCAGGGACAGTGACTTTTATTTCTTTCTTGCTTAACCTGGATTCCTTTAGTTTAGGGAAAGAGAAGGATAGGTAGGGAGAGTGTCAGTGTGTTTTGTGCTTGTGCTATAGTGTGCTTAAAAAAAACATTTTTTCTAGGGACAGAAAACTGTAGGTAGGGAGAGTGTCAGTTTCTTTCACTGTGTAAGTCCTTGTTTCTAGGGACCTGGAAGGACAGTGAGTGAATTCTCCTTGTGCTATATTGTGCTTAAAAAAAACATTTTTTCTAGGGACAGAAAACTGTAGGTAGGGAGAGTGTCAGTTTCTTTCACTGTGCAAGTCCTTGTTTCCAGGGACCTGGAAGGACAGTGAGTGAATTCTCCTTGTGCTATATTGTGCTTAAAAAAACATTTTTTCTAGGGACAGAAAACTGTAGGTAGGGAGAGTGTCAGTTTCTTTCACTGTGCAAGTCCTTGTTTCTAGGGACTGGGAAGGACAGTGAGTGAATTCTCCTTGTGCTATAGTGTGCTTAAAAAAAACATTTTTTCTAGGGACAGAAAACTGTAGGTAGGGAGAGTGTCAGTTTCTTTCACTGTGCAAGTCCTTGTTTCTAGGGACCTGGAAGGACAGTGAGTGAATTCTCCTTGTGCTATATTGTGCTTAAAAAAAACATTTTTTCTAGGGACAGAAAACTGTAGGTAGGGAGAGTGTCAGTTTCTTTCACTGTGCAAGTCCTTGTTTCTAGGGACCTGGAAGGACAGTGAGTGAATTCTCCTTGTGTTATATTGTGCTTAAAAAAAACATTTTTTCTAGGGACAGAAAACTGTAGGTAGGGAGAGTGTCAGTTTCTTTCACTGTGTAAGTCCTTGTTTCTAGGGACCTGGAAGGACAGTGAGTGAATTCTCCTTGTGCTATATTGTGCTTAAAAAAAACATTTTTTCTAGGGACAGAAAACTGTAGGTAGGGAGAGTGTCAGTTTCTTTCACTGTCAAAGTCCTTGTTTCCAGGGACCTGGAAGGACAGTGAGTGAATTCTCCTTGTGCTATATTGTGCTTAAAAAAAACATTTTTTCTAGGGACAGAAAACTGTAGGTAGGGAGAGTGTCAGTTTCTTTCACTGTGCAAGTCCTTGTTTCTAGGGACTGGGAAGGACAGTGAGTGAATTCTCCTTGTGCTATAGTGTGCTTAAAAAAAACATTTTTTCTAGGGACAGAAAACTGTAGGTAGGGAGAGTGTCAGTTTCTTTCACTGTGCAAGTCCTTGTTTCTAGGGACCTGGAAGGACAGTGAGTGAATTCTCCTTGTGCTATATTGTGCTTAAAAAAAACATTTTTTCTAGGGACAGAAAACTGTAGGTAGGGAGAGTGTCAGTTTCTTTCACTGTGCAAGTCCTTGTTTCTAGGGACCTGGAAGGACAGTGAGTGAATTCTCCTTGTGCTATATTGTGCTTAAAAAAAACATTTTTTCTAGGGACAGAAAACTGTAGGCAGGGAGAGTGTCAGTTTCTTTCACTGTGCAAGTCCTTGTTTCTAGGGACCTGGAAGGACAGTGAGTGCATTCTCCTTGTGCTATATTGTGCTTAAAAAAAACATTTTTTCTATGGACAGAAAACTGTAGGTAGGGAGAGTGTCAGTTTCTTTCACTGTGCAAGTCCTTGTTTCTAGGGACCTGGAAGGACAGTGAGTGAATTCTCCTTGTGCTATATTGTGCTTAAAAAAAACATTTTTTCTAGGGACAGAAAACTGTAGGTAGGGAGAGTGTCAGTTTCTTTCACTGTGCAAGTCCTTGTTTCAAGGGACAGAGAAGGACACCTGAAGGTAGCCCTTATTGCTTTTTTCCCCATCTCCCTGCAGGCCATCTATTAGAATGTCTGGAAGGCAAACAAGGAGAGGCAGACAGTCAGGAGGCAATAAAAGAGGGCAAGCAGGCTCTGTGTCTGGGGGCAACAGTGCTGGTCGTGGACGCGGTGCATTGTCATCAGCACATGGCCATGGGACACGCTTGTCCTTCTTTTCCGCAGCTGGACATGTTGAGCCACATCATGCCGAAGACTTGGTAGAGTGGATGACCAAGCCCTCCTCCTCCTCCTCATCCTCTCTCACCCAGGCTCAGGGTACTGGCAAAGCAGCTGCCAAAGCGTCCTCTTCCCTGGTATCAATGTCAGACTCATCATCAGTCACTCCTTCCCTAGACCCACCATGTCCTCCTCCTGAGGAGTCCCCCGAACTGTTTGAGCACAGTGTTGGGTACATGCTCCAGGAGGATGCCCAGCGTTTCGAAGGGTCTGATGATGAAACCCAGCTACAGGAAGGCAGTAGGGTGAGAGCAGACAGAGGGGATGCTCAAGAAGGACACCAATCTGGCAGTCATGTTCCAGCAGCTGCAGCATACTGCCAGATTGGCTCCAGTGATGAGGAGGGAGGGGATGATGAGGTCACTGACTCCACGTGGGTGCCTAATAGGAGAGAGGAGGAGGAGGATGAGGAGGAGGCACATCTCCAACGAGACAGGATGCCCTTTGGTGGCCAGCGTAAGGGCAGTACACCGACGGAATCACACCGCAGAGCTCCGCCTGTGCAGGGCGCTGCCTCTGCCCGTCATTCAAAAAGTTCCTTGGTGTGGGCCTTTTTTGAGGCTAGTGCATCAGATCGCACAGCTGCTGTTTGCAACATATGTCTCAAGCGTATATCGCGTGGCCAAAACATCAGCCGCTTGGGTACCACATGCCTGACCAGACATATGTTGACCTGCCATGCAGCTCGTTGGCAAGCCTACCTCAAAGACCCACACCAAAGAACAAAGCGGACCTCTCCTTGCACCGCATCAGCTGGGATTTCCAACCCCACTATAACTTCAGTCCTCTCTGAAACATGCACTGAGAGGAATGAAGGTGTAGAATTAGGTGTGTCACAGCCAAGTACTTGCGGCCACTCTGCTAGCAGTACACCGACGTCCGATTCTAGCAGGCAAATTTCCCTGCCCCAGCTGCTGGACCGTCGAAAGAAGTTCACTCCCAGCCATCCACATGCCCAGCGGTTGAATGCTAGCTTGGCTAAATTGCTAGCGCTTCAACTGCTGCCTTTTCAGTTGGTAGACTCGGCCCCCTTCCGTGAGTTTGTGCAATGTGCGGTTCCTCAGTGGCAGGTTCCCAAACGCCACTTTTTCTCACGGAAGGCTATTCCGGCTCTCTACCGGCATGTGGAAGGCAATGTCTTGGCCTCGCTGGACAGGGCGGTCAGCGGTAAGGTGCATATTACCGCTGACTCATGGTCCAACAGGCATGGACAGGGACGTTACCTTTCTTTCACGGCCCATTGGGTCACTCTTTTGGCAGCTGGGAAGGATGCAGGACAAGGTGCAGTAGTGTTGGAGGTTGTCCCACCGCCACGCCTCCAAAATGCTACTACTGGTTGTGACACACCTCTCTCCTCCACCCCCTCCTCTTCTTCTTCCTCCATGGCCTCTTCCTGTGGCTTGTCCTATGAACCAGCGGTGCTCCGTAGCCGTTCACGGGGCTACGCAAGTACGCAGGCAAAAAGATGCCATGCCGTGCTTGCGCTGGTGTGTTTGGGGGACAGAAGCCACACTGGGGCAGAGGTCCTGTCTGCTCTGCAGGGCCAGGCCGAGAGGTGGTTGACGCCACGCCAGCTTAAGCCAGGAATGGTGGTTTGCGACAATGGCACCAACCTCCTCTCCGCCCTCCGACAGGGACAACTGACCCATGTGCCCTGTGTGGCTCACGTCCTTAACCTGGTGGTGCAGCGGTTCTTGGGCAGGTACCCGGGCTTACAGGATGTCCTGAGGCAGGCCAGGAAAGTCTGTGTGCATTTCCGCAGATCTTATAATGCCAGTGCTCGCCTGGCTGAGCTGCAAAAGGAGTTGAACCTGCCCAAGAACCGCCTTATATGTGACATGCCCACCAGGTGGAACTCAACGTTGGCCATGCTGCAGCGGCTGCACACGCAGCAGAGGGCCATCAATGAGTACCTGTGCGACTACGGCACCAGGACAGGGTCAGGGGAGCTTGGTTTTTTTTCTCCACGCCAGTGGGGCATGATCAGGGATGCATGCACTGTCCTGGCACCATTTGAGGAGGCCACGAGGATGGTGAGCAGTGACAGTGCATGCATCAGTGACACTGTACCTCTTGTCCACCTGTTGGAGCACACGCTGAGTGGAATAATGGACAGGGCACTTGAGGCAGAACAGAGGCAGGAAGAGGAGGACTTCCTTGCCTCTCAAGGCCCCCTTTACCCAGACAGTGTTCCTTCTGTCCCACCCATCGCACAGGAAGAGGAAGAGGAGGAGGAGGAGGAGGAGGAGGAGGATTGTGTCAGCATGGAGGTGGAGGCTGGCACTCAGTATCATCAGCAGCAGTCTTTTAGGGATGATTTACAGTCCCAAGAAACCAGTGGACTTGTACGTGGCTGGGAGGAGGTGACTGCGGATCATGTCGTCCTTAGTGACCCAGAGGACTCCGGAGCGAATGCCTCAGCAAACCTACGCTGCATGGCCTCCCTGATCCTGCAAAGTCTGCGGAAGGATCCTCGTATTCTTCGGATCAAGGAGAGGGACCATTACTGGCTGGCCACTCTCCTTGATCCACGGTACAAGGGTAAGGTTGCGGACCTTATGTTACCGTCGCAGAGGGAGCAGAGGATGAGACAACTCCGGGAGGCCTTGCAGAAAGGTCTGTGCAACGCGTTCCCAGAGACTGGGAGGTTACAAACTCCTGGTCCAGGACAACGAGTTGCTGAGGCTTCGGCCAGTCAAAGAAGGAGCGGTGGGGAAGGTGGCCGTCTGACCGATGCGTTCAGACAATTCTTTAGTCCGCAGCCCCAAAGTATGATTGGTTCCAGCAACCATCGCCAGCGTCTGATAAACATGGTGCAGGAATATCTAGGGGCAAGGTCAGACTTGGACACCTTCCCCACCGAAAATCCTCTGGCTTACTGGGTCTTGAGGATGGATCACTGGCCAGAGCTTGCACAGTATGCAATTGAGCTACTGGCCTGTCCTGCATCCAGCGTTCTTTCGGAACGCACATTCAGTGCTGCTGGAGGATTTGTCACGGATCACAGGGTGCGCCTGTTCACCGACTCGGTTGATCGACTGACTTTCATCAAGATGAACCAGTCTTGGATCACCACCAGCTACCACACACCTGATGCTGATATAACAGACTAATTGATTTTAACATGTCACATCCCTTCAAGACTGATGCTGATGCTGAGTGTCTGTGCTGTTATGTTGACTGGCTATCCTCCTCCTCCGAGTCCTCAATGATACGATTGATGATGATAGCTTGGAAGATCATTTTTGTTTATGGGTGCCGCCACCAGTGGCTAAGGCCCAATTTTTCAGCCCCTGTTTTACAGGGGCGTGTAATTACAATTTTTTTAGCAATAATTTGCCATAGGGCTCATTGCTGTGCTCCAAGTACAGTATCTGTGAGGGGTTGGAGTGTTGTGGCACCAGTGCCTAAGGCCCAATTTTTCAGCCCCTGTTTAACAGGGGCGTGTCATTACAATTTTTGAAGCAATACTTTGCAACAGGGCTCATTGCTGTGCTCCAAGTACAGTATCTGTGAGGGGTTGTAGTGTTGTGCCACCAGTGCCTAAGGCCCAATTTTTCAGCCCCTGTTCAACAGGGGCATGTAATTACAATTCTTGATCTAATAATTCACAGCAGGGCCCATTCCTGCACCCACCAAGAGTAACTCTGAGGGCTTACAGTGTTGTGTCAACACCACCACCACCACCAAAGGCCCAATTTTTCAGCCCCTGTTCAACAGGGGCATGCAATTACAATTCTTGATCTAATAATTCACAGCAGGGCCCATTGCTGCACCCACCAAGAGTAACTGTCAGGGCTTACAGTGTTGTGGCACCAGCACCACCATCAAAGGCCCAATTTTTACTACCACTGTTCAACAATTATATGTAATTACAATTCCTGATATAATAGTTGACAGCAGGGCGTTCCAGCACCAACCAAGAGTAACTGTGAGTGCTTACAGTGTTGTGCCAACACCAACAACTAAGGGGCCTATTTCTGCAGAGTATCTACGGCAGGTCCCTACTTTCAAACATCCAACTTACAAACGACTCCTACTTGCAAACGCAAGAAGACAACAGGAAGTGAGAGGAAATCTACCCCTAGGAAGGAAAATTCTCTCATGTAAGAATTAATATGGGAGAAAGGTGTCTCCTCTGTACTGATGCTTTATCAGCAATCCTTGTTTCAAGAAAAACACCACATTTCAAAAACAGTTGTCATTGGGACGGAAAGTGAGGTGAAATGTTCTGAACAGGGGCACAGACAGCAAAACAAATGTTACAGGGGTGATAACCCTTACCTATGTTTTCCAAAAAGTTTAAAAATAGATTTTTGGGCTGGAGCTACACTTAAACAATGTACCTGTTCAAAATTACAAACAGATTCTACATAAGAACAAACCTACAGTCCCTGTCTTGTATGCACCGCCTGTATACGGCTGTTCAGAGTATATAGGGCCTTTTTTATTTTATGTGCGGGGTTCCCCTTAATATCCATACAAGACCCAAAGGGGCTGGTAATGGGCTGGGGTAGGGGGGGGGTCATGGGGTAGCTATGCCATTTTTCTTAAAGATTTTCATCCATATTACTGGGACCAGACATTACATTAAAGCCGCAAGCAGTTTTAAATGGCTTTTTTTTCCTTTAGAAGTGTCATTTTGTGCAGGGACAGTTCTAAACACGGGAAACACGTGGCACTTCACAGGCATACTTTAGACACCCCCCAGGTACGATATTTAAAGGAATATTTGACTTTTTTTTTTTCACTTTATGCATCATTAAAATGACTGCTCCCGAAAAACGACCGTTTTTAAAACTTCTTTTTGCATTGATACATGTCCCCTGGTGCAGAACCCGGGTTCCCAAACCCTTTTTAGGACAATAACATGCATAATAGTTGTTATAATTAGCACTTTAGAATTCGAACGTTCGCATCCATTGTATTTAATAGGGTTCTAATGTTCGTACGAACTTTCGGTCCGTTCGCGGGTTCTGGTGCGAACCGAACCCGGGGGTGTTCGGCTCATCACTACTCAGAAGCACCCATAGGACTTCTAGTGTGTTAGTGGCATCACACATAGCTCCTATATTTTCTTCTCAGCAGCACCCATAGGACTTCTAGTGTGTTAGTGGCAGCAAACAGAGCTCCTATATTTTCTTCTCAGCAGCACCCATAGGACTTCTAGTGTGTTAGTGGCATCACACAGAGCTCCTATATTTTCATCTCAGAAGCACCCATAGGACTTCTAGTGTGTTAGTGGCATCACACAGAGCTCCTATATTTTCTTCTCAGCAGCACCCATAGGACTTCTAGTGTGTTAGTGGCAGCAAACAGAGCTCCTATATTTTCTTCTCAGCAGCACCCATAGGACTTCTAGTGTGTTAGTGGCATCACACAGAGCTCCTATATTTTCATCTCAGAAGCACCCATAGGACTTCTAGTGTGTTAGTGGCATCACACAGAGCTCCTATATTTTCTTCTCAGCAGCACCCATAGGACTTCTAGTGTGTTAGTGGCATCACACAGAGCTCCTATATTTTCATCTCAGAAGCACCCATAGGACTTCTAGTGTGTTAGTGGCATCACACAGAGCTCCTATATTTTCTTCTCAGCAGCACCCATAGGACTTCTAGTGTGTTAGTGGCAGCAAACAGAGCTCCTATATTTTCTTCTCAGCAGCACCCATAGGACTTCTAGTGTGTTAGTGGCATCACACAGAGCTCCTATATTTTCATCTCAGAAGCACCCATAGGACTTCTAGTGTGTTAGTGGCATCACACAGAGCTCCTATATTTTCTTCTCAGCAGCACCCATAGGACTTCTAGTGTGTTAGTGGCAGCAAACAGAGCTCCTATATTTTCTTCTCAGAAGCACCCATAGGACTTCTAGTGTGTTAGTGGCATCACACAGAGTTCCTATATTTTCATCTCAGAAGCACCCATAGGACTTCTAGTGTGTTAGTGGCATCACACAGAGCTCCTATATTTTCTTCTCAGCAGCACCCATAGGACTTCTAGTGTGTTAGTGGCATCACACAGAGCTCCTATATTTTCATCTCAGAAGCACCCATAGGACTTCTAGTGTGTTAGTGGCATCACACAGAGCTCCTATATTTTCTTCTCAGCAGCACCCATAGGACTTCTAGTGTGTTAGTGGCAGCAAACAGAGCTCCTATATTTTCTTCTCAGCAGCACCCATAGGACTTCTAGTGTGTTAGTGGCATCACACAGAGCTCCTATATATTCATCTCAGAAGCACCCATAGGACTTCTAGTGTGTTAGTGGCATCACACAGAGCTCCTATATTTTCATCTCAGAAGCACCCATAGGACTTCTAGTGTGTTAGTGGCATCACACAGAGCTCCTATATTTTCTTCTCAGCAGCACCCATAGGACTTCTAGTGTGTTAGTGGCAGCAAACAGAGCTCCTATATTTTCTTCTCAGCAGCACCCATAGGACTTCTAGTGTGTTAGTGGCAGCAAACAGAGCTCCTATATTTTCTTGTCAGCAGCACACATAGTACCTATAGTGTGTTAGTGTCAGCACCCATAGGACCTACAGTGTGTTGTGAGCACACATAGGAGTTCTATTTTTTATACTATATACACTACCGACTACAATGGCTGGAAGACCGCCAAGGAGAGGCAGAGTGTGCCGAGGCAAGAACACAGGGCAGGCAGGCTCTGTTTCTAGAGACAACAGTGCTGGCCGTGGACGTGGTCGTGCATCGTCATCAGCACGTGGCCATGGGACACGCTTGTCTTTGTTTTCGGCAGCTGGACATGTGGAGCCGCATCATGCCGAAGGCTTGGTAGAATGGATGACCAAGCCCTCCTCATCCTCCTCATCCTCTCTCACCCAGGCTCAGGGTACTGGCAGAGCAGCTGCCAACGCATACTCAATGGCATCATCAGCCACCCCTTCCCTAGACCCACCATGTCCTCCTGAGGAGTCCCCCGAACTGTTTGAGCACAGTGTTGGGTACATGCTCCAGGAGGATGCCCAACGATTCGAAGGCTCGGATGATGATACCCAGCTTGAGGAAGTCAGTAGTGTGCGCGCAGAGAGAGGGGATGCTGAAGGACAGCAATCTGGCAGTAGTGTTCCACCAGCTGCAGCTTACTGCCAGGTTTGCTCTAGTGGTGAAGAGGGAGGGGATGATGAGGTCACTGACTCCACGTGGGTGCCTGAAGGGAGAGAGGAGGAGGAGGAGGAGGAGGAGGATGCAGCGTCACATGTCCAACGAGGCAGGATGCCCCCTGGAGGCCAGCTAGAGGCCAGCACAGCAACTGTACCACACCGCAGAGCTCCGCCTGTGCAGGGCGCTGCCTCTGCACGTTATCACAAAAGTTCTTTGGTGTGGGCCTTTTTTGAGACGAGTGCATCAGATCGCACCACTGCTATTTGCAATATTTGTCTCAAGCGTATCTCGCGTGGCCAAAACATCAGCCGCTTGGGCACCACAAGCATGAGCAGACATATGTCGACCTGCCATGCAGCTCGTTGGCAAGCACACATAAAAGACCCACACCAAAGAACAAAGCGGACCTCTCCTTGCTCCTCATCAGCTGGGATCTCCATCCCCACTATATCTTCAGTCCTCTCTGAAAGCTGCTCTGAGAGGACTGAAGGTGTAGAATTAGGTGTGTCACAACCAAGTACTTGCAGTACACCGACGTCCGATTGTAGCAGGCAAATTTCCCTGCCCCAGCTGCTGGACCGTCGAAAGAAGTATACTCCCAGCCATCCACATGCCCAGCGGTTGAATGCTAGCTTGGCTAAATTGCTAGCACTTCAACTGCTGCCTTTTCAGTTGATAGACTCGGCCCCCTTCCGTGAGTTTGTTCAATGTGCGGTTCCTCAGTGGCAGGTTCCCAAACGCCACTTTTTCTCACAGAAGGCGATTCCGTCTCTCTACCGGCATGTGGAAGGCAATGTCCATGCCTCGCTGGACAGGGCGGTCAGCGGTAAGGTGCATATTACCGCTGACTCATGGTCCAGCAGGCATGGACAGGGACGTTATCTTTCTTTCACGGCCCATTGGGTCACTCTATTGGCAGCTGGGAGGGATGCAGGACAAGGTGCAGTAGTGTTGGAGGTTGTTCCGCCACCACGCCTCCAAAATGCTACTACTGGTTGTGACACACCTCTCTCCTCCACCCCCTCCTCTTCTTCTTCCTCCATGTCCTCTTCGAGTGCTCTGTCCTCGGAACCAGCGGTGCTCCGTAGGCGTACAAGGGGCTACGCGAGTACGCAGGCAAAAAGATGCCATGCCGTGCTTACGCTGGTGTGTTTGAGGGACAGGAGCCACACTGGGCCAGAGGTTCTGGCAGCTCTGCAGGGGCAGGCCGAGAGGTGGTTGACGCCATGCCAGCTTAAGCCAGGAATGGTCGTTTCTGACAATGGCACCAACCTCCTCTCCGCCCTGTGACAGGGGCAGCTCACCCATGTGCCCTGTATGGCTCACGTCCTCAACCTGGTGGTGCAGCGGTTCTTGGGCAGGTTCCCTGGCTTACAGGATGTCCTGAGGCAGGCCAGGAAAGTCTGTGTGCATTTCCGCCGATCTTATAATGCCAGTGCTCTGCTGACTGAGCTGCAAAAGGAGCTGAACCTGCCCAAGAACCGCCTAATATGTGACATGCCCACCAGGTGGAACTCAACGTTGGCCATGCTGCAGCGACTGCACACGCAGCAGAGGGCCATCAATGAGTACCTTTGCGACTACGGCACCAGGACAGGGTCAGGGGAGCTTGGCTTTTTTTCCCCACGCCAGTGGAGCATGATCAGGGATGCATGCACTGTCCTCTCACCATTTGAGGAGGCCACGAGGATGGTGAGCAGTGACAGTGCATGCATCAGTGACACTGTACCTCTTGTCCACCTGTTGGAGCATACGCTGCGTGGGATAATGGACAGGGCACTTAAGGCAGAACAGAGGCAGGAAGAGGAGGACTTCCTTGTCTCTCAAGGCCCCCTTTATCCAGACAATGTTCCTTCTGTCCCACCCATCACACAGGAAGAGGATGAGGATGAGGATGAGGAGGAGGAGGAGGAGGATTGTGTGAGCATGGAGGTGGAGCCTGGCACTCAGCATCAGCAGCAGCAGTCTTTTAGGGATGATGTACAGTCCCAACAAACCAGTGGACTTGTACGTGGCTGGGAGGAGGTGGCTGGCGATCATGTCATCCTCAGTGACCCAGAAGACTCCGGACCGAATGCCTCAGCTAACCTACGCTGCATGGCCTCCCTGATCCTGCAAAGCCTGCGGAAGGATCCTCGTGTTCTTCGGATCAAGGAGAGTGACCATTACTGGCTGGCCACTCTCCTTGATCCACGGTACAAGGGTAAGGTTGCGGACCTTATCTTGCCGTCGCAGTGGGAGCAGAGGATGAGACATCTCAGGGAGGCCTTGCAGAAAGGTCTGTGCAACGCGTTCCCAGAAACTGGGAGGTTACAAACTCCTGGTCCTGGACGACGAGTTGCTGAGGCTTCGGTCAGTAGCAGAAGGAGCGGTGGGGAAGGTGGACGTCTGACCGATGCGTTCAGACAATTTTTTAGTCCGCAGCCCCAAGGTATGATCGGTTCCAGCAACCATCGCCAGCGTCTGATATACATGGTGCAGGAATACCTAGGGGCAAGGTCAGACTTGGACACCTTTCCCACCGAAAATCCTCTGGCTTACTGGGTCCTGAGGATGGATCACTGGCCAGAGCTTGCACAGTATGCAATTGAGCTACTGGCCTGTCCTGCATCCAGCGTTCTTTCCGAACGCACATTCAGTGCTGCTGGAGGATTTGTCACCGATCATAGGGTGCGCCTGTCCACCGACTCGGTTGATCGACTGACCTTCATAAAAATGAATCAGTCTTGGATCACCACCAGCTACCAGACACCTGAAGCGGATATAACGGAATAATTTATAATGTCACATCCCTTCAAGACTGCCTATGCTGATGCTGAGTGACTGTCCTGTTATGTTCACTGACTATCCTCTTCCTCCTCCTCAATGATCCATGCCACCACACCAGTGCCTAAGGCACAAATTTTCAGCCCCTGTATAACAGGGGCGTGTAATTACAATTTTTTAAAAAGATGCTTCGCAACAGGTGTGACTGCTGTGCTCAGAGTACAGTATCTGTGAGGGGTTGCAGTGTTGTGGCACCAGCACCAGTGCCTAAGGCACAATTTTTCAGCCCCTGTTGGGGCGTGTAATTACAATTTTTAGGCAATGCTTTGCAACAGGTCTCATTGCTGTGCTCAGAGTACAGTATCTGTGAGGGGTTGCAGTGTTGTGGCACCAGCACCAGTGCCTAAGGCACAATTTTTCAGCCCCTGTATAACAGGGGCGTGTAATTACAATTTTTTAAAAAGATGCTTCGCAACAGGTGTGACTGCTGTGCTCCAAATACAGTATCTGTGAGGGGTTGCAGTGTTGTGGCACCAGCACCAATGCCTAAGGCACAATTTTTCAGCCCCTGTTTAACAGGGGCGTGTAATTACAAATCTTGAGCTAATAGTTCACAGCAGGGCCCATTCCTGCGCCCACCAAGAGTAACTATGAGGGCCTACAGTCTTGTGGCAACACCGTCCACCACCACCACCAAAGGCCCAATTTTTCTGCCCTGTTCAACAGGTGCATGCAATTACAAATCTTGATCTAATAACTCACAGCAGGGCCCATTCCTGCACCCACCAAGAGTAACTGTGAGGGCTTACAGTCTTGTGGCAACACCGTCCACCACCACCACCACCACCACCAAAGGCCCAATTTTTCTGCCCGGTTCAACAGGTGCATGCAAGTACAAATCTTGATCTATTAACTCACAGCAGGGCCCATTCCTGTGCCCACCAATCTTGTGGCTACACCAACATCTAATAGGGCAAATTTCTGCAGAGTATATACGGCAGGCCCCTACTTTCAAACATCCAACTTATAAACGACTCCTACTTGCAAACGGCAAGAGAAAACAGGAAGTGAGAGGAAATCTACCCCTAGGAAGGGAAATTCTATCCTGTTAGATTTAATTTGGGAAAAAGGTATCTCCTCTCTACTGATGCTTTATCACCAATCCTTGTTTCAATTAAAACCCCACTTTTCCAAAAACATTTGTCATTGGGACGGAAAGTGAGGTGACATGTTCTGAACAGATGTGCAAAGACAGCAAATGTTACAGGGGTGATAACCCCTCCCTATGTTCTCCAAAAAGCTTAAAAATTGATTTTTTTGGGATGGAGCTACACTTCATAATGTACCTGTTCAGATTCTACTTAAGAACAAACCTACAGTCCGTGTCTTGTTTGCACCACCTATATACTGCTGTTCAGAGTATATAGGGTTGTAGGTATAGGGTTTTATTTTGGGTGCGGGGTCCCCCTTAATATCCATACAAGACCCAAAGGGGCTGGGGTGGGGGGGGGGGGTGATGGGGTAGCCATGCCATTTTTCTCAAGGATTTTCAGCCATATGGCGGCCAGGATAAGACATGACATTAAAGCCGCAAGTGGTTTTAAATGGCTTCTTTTTTTCCTTTACAAATGTCATTTTGTGCAAGGACAGTTCTAAACACGGGAAACAAATGCCACTTCACAGGCATACTTTAGACACCCCCCAGGTACCATATTTAAAGGAAAATTTCACTTTTTTTTTTTCACTTTATGCATCATTAAAATGACTACTCCCGAAAAAACTTTAGTTTTTTAAATTTCTTTTTGCATTGATATATGTCCCCTGGGGCAGGACCCGGGTCCCCAAACCTGTTTTATGACATTAACATGCATATTGGCCGTTGTAATTAGCAATTTTGATTTCGAACGTTCGCGTCCATTATAACGAATAGGGTTCGAAAATTCGCGCGAACTTTCGGTCCGTTCGAAGGTTCTGGTGCGAACCGAACCCGGGGGTGTTCGGCTCATCCCTACTGTGCAGGAGGCTTAGCAACAATGACACTGACACTGTCCCCTGCCTATCCTTCTCTCTCCCTGCACACAAGGTTTATCAAAGAATATGACACTGACACTCTCCCTGCCTATCCTTCTCTCTCCCTGCACACAAGGTTTAGTAAAGAATATGACACTGAGACTGTCCCCTGCCTATCCTTCTCTCTCCCTGCTGTGAAGGACTAGCATCAAGTGTAGAGCTTGAAGGACACCGCCACTCGCTGGTTCTTCTTTTTAAGGGTTGTTTACCCATTTTTATTAAAAGAAGTTCAAAACAAAATCAAAAGGTTTTCCCTCGCAGGGGTTTCAGCACTCCTTTTCAACAACAAAATGACATTCAGCCTCCTGGCTTATACATACAGCAGTGCTGCTCAGGCCTTCCACTTCAGGCTCTTGTCTGTCTCCTATAGACTATTCCATCTGCAACACCGTCCATCTGGATAGCAGCCCCTTGCTGCTCTGGCCCTCAGACCTGGGTCTCTGGCTTCCACTGTGCACACAAGCACTCTCTGACTTCTCCAGTGCACACTTGCACTCTATGGCTTCCCCAGTGCACACCTGCACTCGTCGGGAGGGTGGGGCTCAGAATGCTGGTCCTGATTCTACTATCAGGCCCACACACACCTGAACAATCAGTGTGCAGTTGAGTCTCAAAACCCGGATCCAGGACTGGGGATTTCATCCCACCCGGATCTCTAAGAAATCCCCAAGCTCCGGGTCCCAAAGTGGATTTTAGTAAGTCATGAGGAAACTGAAAAGCCAGTTTCCTCCCAAACAAGCAAATACCCTGGAGCCCCTCAACCTGCCTGGTTGAGAATCCTGTATTCATACACTGGTGGGGTACCACACTACCACATACCCCCCCCCCTCTTGTTTTGATCCAGAGGGAGAAACACCTGCACCCATCATAGTAATTGGGACACCTCTGTGCTGGCCATCAGCCACGTAGGCCCAACCCTTTTTTCGGGTGTGCTTCCAGGTACGTCCCAGCTTGGATCTTAACAGGGTCCTATAATTCCGTATACTCTGCCTTCCCTCTCTTCTCTTTGGGTCCCTGAGCATACTCTCCTCTCTTGGGGAAACTCTGCCTACCCTGATCCTACCTTTCAGCTTACGTAAATAAGTTTTATCTTTCACCACAGGTCTTTCAGGTTCAAAAACCTCTCTCTTGTTACCCAGGGCAACCACATTGCTTTTAACAGCGCCAATCATTAAATCATATATTTTAATGTCACACTTTCCAACGTAATCAGTGCTGTCCATCTCAGTGCTTGTTAGTACCAGACCTGAGGAGGGACCACGCATAGGCGAGAGATTAAATCCCACAGGACTAAAGCCAAGTTCTACCTCACCTGTTGTCCAACACTCCATGGGTAACTGATCTAACAGATGACACTGATCTAGGCACAAACTACTTCTTTCTGATGTACACATTACATTGTTGCAGCATCCACCTATAGCACTTTTTCTCACAGTGTCTCCGGGTACTTTAAGTTGTACCTCTTTCTGAGTGATAGAAAGCATCTCTGCTAGTGCTGCATCTATTCTGGGCCCTTCCTTCTCATGAGATTTAGCGGCTGAGACAGTATCTGCGCCCTCTACTGACCACTGCTCAGCTGCACCTTGGAGCACACCAGCAGAGATGTTTCCAGTCACTACACCAGCCGGAGAGACCTTTGATGACTCCAACAGTTCTGAGCGCCTTCCAGGCCACTCAGTAACTGGGAGCACCCCCTTAGAGAACCTCAGAACTATTTGCCACACTGTTAACAAGCTTCCCAGCACAGCCTGTACCACCTGGCTCCACCTATTGGTACCACGCAGCACCACCTGGTCCGACTGCGGTGGAGACACCCAAATGTACAGTGAGGGCACTTTTACCAACTCCAGCATTTCTAATAAAGTTTTTGTCAACTCTATGCAACCAATGTCTAAATGCATGACCTTTTTGGGAACCTTTCCCCTGTCCGAGACTTGGAGGGGCTCATCCATTGCAGCTTGTGAGGTTGAGACATTTGAAGAGACCACCATCTCCTTGAAGGTACCCCTCATCCCAGCCTGTTGCTCCCCTGGAGCGCTGTCAGACACCTGTCTCCTCTTCACCTCTAACGCTACACCAATGAGCCTCTGCGAGTCAACATTAGTCACATTGTCAACTTGACACTTGCCATTATTTAGTTGCTGGGCCGTGGACAACCCATCTGCCATGCCTGCGCCCAGAACCGTTCCTTCAGACTGGAGGGCATCAGCCTTTGCAGGGGCGGGCGTGCCCTTGAGCACTGGCCATTCTGCGATCCCTCCACTGGGCACAGCAGGTGTTCTGTCCACAACTCTGTCACACATCATTGCCTCGTAATTCCTTGTCACTTGGCCTAGTGCCGCAACTGCTTCCTTGCACCAATCATCCCAGTCTCCTGTGGTTCCATCACTGGTGCTCCACAGCACTGCATCACCTGCTCTAGAAGGCCCAACAGGAACCTGGGATTCACTAGCCAAAACAACACACTTGTCACTTCTACCTACCTCACCTTGTGACAATATTTTTTTTCTCACATCACACTGGGAGATTGCATCCTCAACCAAGGCAAGGTGCAATACCTTATTTTGAACACCTTGCTTTGGTGGCGCTACAGACACATACAGCTCTTCACTTTCAGCTTTTGCAGGCTGATCTAACCCCTTGACAACTGGGTTACACTTGGGGTGGTGGGGCTGCGCCCACACACACTCACTATGTAATACAGTCTTCCGTTGTTTCACCAGAGTAGCACCACAGCAATCCTGGAAAACCTCTGGCTCCAACACATGGAGGCCCAATGAGAGTTCCATGGACAATCCTGCGCTTCTGGTTGTCATGGGAGAGATCCTACTCCCATCATTGGTAGTAAACACATTTCCAACATTTTCAGACATGACTCTAAAGGAAACACATTTTTCAATGTCATGATCACCAATACCATCACATTTGCCAACAGTAACACTTTTGTCAGCATAACCATCAGAATTTTCACTACGTGTAGACATAACTGCTACTTTTGTGGATTGTCTATTACCCACCAAAGCCTCTGAGTGACTCCTCACAGCGCCCTCCATTTTTAAAGGGGCACCCTTTTCTACATGGGCAGCTCCAAAGTTGACCTGGGAAACGCTCGGCTCCGTCACTGCGGGCTTCTTTGAAGTCTCCCTGGGCAACCCTGCAGTACTTGTCACTAGGGAACATGGCACAAGCACTGTTTTGGTCACCCCTAACTCTATTTTCCCAGCCACCTGCTGGACTATAGCAGGCACATGCAGAGTCCCCATGTCCTTTCCAGTCTTTAGCCCTGCGGCTAGTTGGGCTTTATTCTGTGCCTCCCCACTGCTCTGGGTAGCACACTGCCGCAAGTCTATGTCCATTGGCACTGCGGATCTCCCCACTGGATCTACTCCCACTTCACTGGGTTCAGTACCATAAACTGGAACAGTCTTACCATTTTCAGTGGCTGGCATCATAGCCTTCACTTGAGTGCGCTGTCTCTCAGCTGCATCCATACCAGCTACTGTCTCTTTGGGGCCATATGGCGACACTGCAGCCTTTCCAGACTCTTCAGCGGTGTTCCAGAACCTTGGGCAAGTAAAGATCCCATGCCCCACTTGACCACATTCCAAGCACGGTACTGGACGCTGAAATTTAATTTCTTGGCATCTCCTCAATGCCTGGCTCTCTCCAACATGCTGTATTGGCTCCTCCGGAAGCCACTTGTCACGACCCATGGGAGGCACACCCCTTGGTCCACAGACAGCCCGACTGGCCTCCTCTGTGTTGCTATGGGCAACCACTCTCTGTCCTGGCCTTTGATCAGCCTCTCTTCTGGCATATAACACAGGCTTCTCAGACCTTTGTTTTGCTAGGTAGCTTTGCACTGGAGCCAGGGACAAAAGGCACTTGGAGACTGCATGCCCCCACTCATTGCACCGCAAACAGCGCACTTGGTTCCATGTCTTGTCAGGGTTTCCCACCATGCATCTGCTGGACCCTGACTCAAGCTGTGTCACTTTCACACTTTTCGCAACAGCTGCTGGTTTAACTGCAGCAGCGTTGCCAGGGGCAACAACACCCCTCTCCCAGGCATGGACATCCGGCAGCTCTCTTTTTGTATGGAAGGTTGGCTTGCCTTCCACTTTAGCTTGGTCCAATACTGCCAGGTGTCGCTTGCACCAATCCACTGCAGATTCAAACGCTGGTGGACTCTCCACACTAGCAGTCATCTGTGCATTCATTGCACCAGGGTTGCTAGGGACAACAGCAGCCCTCTTTTCCCTTGGAAAACTCTGTTTAGGCATGTATGGGGTTCGATCAGGCGGTAACAACCCTTCCAGCCATAGAGCTCTATCCATCATCTCAGCCATCCTTGCTTCTTTTAGGCGTTTTGATCGCCCCATCCTTGCAGTCTTGCACACAGCAACTTGTAACAGTTCTTGGCGGAGAAAAGGAAAAAAAAAGAAAAAATCAGTTTGTTTCTCCTTTCACAGGTACACAACCTGCATGCAACAGTCCATCAAATAAACTTCTGTGCAATGCAGTTTGCCTGGCTGCCACACACAGCTAGCATCAGTTCACTTTCGCTTGCAGGGTCTCCTCACCTGCACACACACAGATTATGCAGTCTCATGCACCAAAAACACAGTTCATATAACAGATGAACTTACTTGATTGTAGGGATCTCAGATTGTGCCAAAATCCTCCACCACTTGTGAAGGACTAGCATCAAATGTAGAGCTTGAAGGACACCGCCACTCGCTGGTTCTTCTTTTTAAGGGTTGTTTGCCCATTTTTATTAAAAGAAGTTCAAAACAAAATCAAAAGGTTTTCCCTCGCAGGGGTTTCAGCACTCCTTTTCAACAACAAAATGACATTCAGCCTCCTGGCTTATACATACAGCAGTGCTGCTCAGGCCTTCCACTTCAGGCCCTTGTCTGTCTCCTATAGACTATTCCATCTGCAACACCGTCCATCTGGATAGCAGCCCCTTGCTGCTCTGGCCCTCAGACCTGGGTCTCTGGCTTCCACTGTGCACACAAGCACTCTCTGACTTCTCCAGTGCACACTTGCACTCTATGGCTTCCCCAGTGCACACCTGCACTCGTCGGGAGGGTGGGGCCCAGAATGCTGGTCCTGATTCTACTATCAGGCCCACACACACCTGAACAATCAGTGTGCAGTTGAGTCTCAAAACCCGGATCCAGGACTGGGGATTTCATCCCACCCGGATCTCTAAGAAATCCCCAAAGTGGATTTTAGTAAATCATGAGGAAACTGAAAAGCCAGTTTCCTCCCAAACAAGCAAATACCCTGGAGCCCCTCAACCTGCCTGGTTGAGAATCCTGTATTCATACACTGGTGGGGTACCACACTACCACACTGCACACAAGGTTTAGCAAAGAATATGACACTGACACTCTCCCTGCCTATCCTTCTCTCTCCCTGCACACAAGGTTTAGCAAAGAATATGACACTGACACTCTCCCTGCCTATCCTTCTCTCTCCCTGCACACAAGAATAGCACAAAGAATATCAACACTGTCCCTGCCTATCCTTCTCTTTCCCTGCGCCGGAACACACTACACAAGGCCACCGCGCTGGCGGCCTTTTATAGTGTGGGGCGTGTGCTAAACCCCCTGAGCTATAATTGGCCACAGGCAACCTGCCTGTGGCCAATTATGGCTCTCCTAGCTGCCGGCGCTTTGATTGGCCAAGCATGCGGGGTCACAGTGCATGCTTGGCCAATCACAGCGCCGGGATTGCACTGCGATGGCGCAGTGTATTGTGGGCCGTTCGCGTCACTCAAATTTGGCGCGAACGGCCCAAATCGTTTGATGTTCGCCGAACGATCGAACAGCCGATGTTCGAGTCGAACGTATGTTCGACTCGAACACCGAGCTCATCCCTATCCAGGACCAGGAATTTGTAACCTCTCAGTCTCTGGGAACGCGTTGCACAGCCCTTTCTGCAAGGCCTCCCGAAGATGCTTCATCCTCTGCTCTCTCTATGACGGTAAGATAAGGTCCGCAACCTTACCCTTGTAACGTGGATCAAGGAAGGTTGCCAGCCAGTAATGATCCCTCTCTTTGATCACACGAATACGAGGATCCTTCCACAGGCTTTGCAGGATCAGGGAGGCCATGCAGCGTAGGTTTGCTGAGGCATTTGGTCCGGAGTCCTCTGGGTCACTCAGGACGACTTGATCCGCAGCCACCTCCTCCCAGTCACGTACAAGTCCATGGGTGTCTTGGGACTGTAATTGATCCCTTGAAGACTGCTGCTGATGCTGAGTGCTAGGCTCCACCTCTATGCTGACACAATCCTCTTCCTCCTCCTCTTCCTGTGTGATAGCCGGGCCAGCAGGAACACTGTCTGGATAAAGGGGGCCTTGAGAGGTAAGGAAGTCCTCCTCTTCCTCCCTCTGTTCTGCCTCAAGTGCCCTGTCAATTATTCCACGCAGCGTGTGCTCCAACAGGTGAACAAGAGGGACAGTGTCACTGATGCATGCACTGTCACTGCTCACCATCCTTGTGGCCTCCTCAAATGGTGACAGGACAGTGCATACATCCCTGATCATGGCCCACTGGTGTGGGGAAAAAAATCCAAGCTCCCCTGACCCTGTCCTGGTGCCATATTGCAACAGATACTCATTGATGACCCTCTGCTGCATGTGCAGCCACTGCAGCATGGCCAACGTAGAGTTCCACCTGGTGGGCATGTCACAGATTAGGCGGTTCTTGGGCAGGTTGTATTCCTTTTGCAGGTCAGCCAGCCGAGCACTGGCATTATATGACCGGCGGAAATGCCCACAGAGTTTTCTGGCCTGCTTCAGGACCTCCTGTAAGCCCAGGTACCTGCCCAAGAACCACTGCACCACCAAGTTAATGATGTGAGCCAAACAGGGCACATGGGTCAGGTGTCCCTGTCGGAGGGCAGAGAAGAGGTTGGTGCCATTGTCGGAAACCACCATTCCTGGCTTAAGGTGGCTTGGCATCAACCACCTCTGAGCCTGCCCCTGCAGAGCTGACAGAATCACTGCCCCAGTGTGGCTCCTGTCCCCCAAGCACACTAGCTCAAGCACCACATGGCATCTTTTTGCCTGCGTACTTGCGTAGCCCCTTGGACGCCTACGGAGCACCGCTGGTTCCGAGGACAAAGCACAGGAAGAGGCCATGGAGGAAGAAGAAGAGGAGGGATTGGAGATGAGAGGTGTGTCAGAATCACCAGTAGTAGAATTTTGGAGGCGTGGTGGCAGAACAACCTCCAACACTATTGCACCTTGTCCTGCATCCTTCCCAGCTGCCAGCAGAGCTTCCCACTGCGCCGTGAAAGATAGGTAATGTCCCTGTCCATGCCTACTGGACCATGAGTCAGTGGTAATATGCACCTTACCGCTGAACGCCCTGTCCAGCGAGGCCATGTCATTCCCTTCCACATGCCGGTAGAGAGCCGGAATCACCTTCCGTGAGAAAAAGTGGAGTTTGGGAACCTGCCACTGAGGAACTGCACATTCCACAAACTCACGGAAGGGGGCAGAGTCTACCAACTGAAAAGGCAGCAGTTGAAGTGCTAGCAATTTAGCCAAGCTAGCATTCAACCGCTGGGCATGTGGATGGCTGGGAGCGAACTTCTTTCGGCGGTGCAGCAGCTGGGGCAGGGAAATTTGCCTGGTACAATCTGACGTCGATGTACTGATAGCAGATTGGCCGCAAGTACTTGGCTGTGACACACCTAATTCTACACCTTCATTCCTCTCAATGCAGGTTTCAGAGAGGACTGAAGGTATAGTGGGGTTGGAGATCCCAGCTGATGAGGAGCAAGGAGAGGTCCGCTTTGTTCTTTGGTGTCGGTCTTTTTTTTATGCTTGCCAACGAACTGCATGGCAGGTTGACATATGTCTGGTCAAGCATGTGGTGCCCAAGCGGCTCATGTTTTGGCCATGCGAGATACGCTTCAGAGATATGTTGCAAATAGCAACGGTGCGATCTGCTGCACACATCTCAAAAAAGGCCCACACCAAAGAACTTTTGGAATAACGCGCAGAGACAGCAGCGCCCTGAACATGTAGAACACTGCTGTGTGATGCAGTCGGTTGGCTGCCCTTAAGCTGGCCCCTGGAGGGCATCCTGCCTCATTGGAGATGTGACTCCTCCTCTTCCTCCTCCTCCTCTCTCCTATCAGGCACCCACATGGAGTCAGTGACCTCATCATCCCCTCCCTCCTCATCACTGGAGAAAATCTGGCATAATGTTGCAGCTGGGGGAACATGACTGCCATATTGCTGTCCTTGTTGGGCACCCCCTCTCTCTGGGCTCACGTTACTGCCTTCCTCTAGCTGGGTACCATCATCGGAGCCTTCAAAACGCTGGGAAACCTCCTGGAGCATGTACCCAACACTGTGGTCAAACAGTTCGGGGGACTCCTCAGGAGGACATAGTGGGGCTAGGGAAGGAGTAACTGATGCCATTGAGCCAAGGAAAGAGGCCGCTTTGGCAGCTGCTTTGCCAGACAAAGTACCCTGAGCCTGGGTGAGAGAGAATGAGGAGGATGAGGAGGATGAGGACGGCTTGGTCATCCACTCTACCAAGTCTTCGGTATGTTGCGGCTCAACATGGCCAGCTGCCGGAAAGAAGAACAAGCGTGTCCCACGGCCATGTGCTGATGAGGATGCACCGTGTCCACGACCAGCACTGTAGCCTCTAGACACAGAGCCTGCTTGCCCTCTTTTATTGGCTCGTGACTGTCTGCCTCTCCTTGTTGGCCTTCCAGACATACTAATGGCCTGCAGTGAGATGTAGCTGCACAAAGCTGGGATGTATATATACTGATTACACTGCAGCTAGCAGAATCAACTGCCTGCCTGTGGTATTAATATGATTAGAACACCAGCAATTGTCTTCAGGTATTTTTAGGTGCACACTGTGCAAAGGACACAGTACACTAACTGTAAATACTGAAGCTGCCTGCCTGTGGTATTAATATGATCAGAACACCAGCAATTGTCTTCAGGTATTTTTAGGTGCACACTGTGCAAAGGACACAGTACACTAACTGTAAATACTGAAGCTGCCTGCCTGTGGTATTAATATGATCAGAACACCAGCAATTGTCTTCAGGTATTTTTAGGTGCATACTGTGCAAAGGACACAGTACACTAACTGTAAATACTGAAGCTGCCTGTGGTATTAATATGATCAGAACACCAGCAATTGTCTTCAGTAGGGATGAGCTTCGTGTTCGAGTCAAACCCATGTTCGACTCGAACATCGGCTGTTCGGCTATTCGCCGAATTTCGAACATTATGGGCCGTTCGCACCAAATTCGAGTGGCGCGTCATGGCCCATAATTCACTGCGGCATCGCAGTGCATTGCTGGCTGATGAATGGCCAAGCATGCACTATGACCCGCATACTTTGGCCAATCACAGCACGGTAATAACGGAGAGCCGTAATTGGCCAAAGCCAGGGTGGCTTTGGCCAATCATGGCTCAGAGGAGTAGGTACCTGCCCCACACTATATAAGGCGGCCTGGAAGTCGACCTTGTGTAGTGTGTTGGCATTTGTGAAAGACAGAGTTACAGAGAGAGAGACAGTGTCATTTATATTGAGTTAGATAGAGCAGGCAGGCGAGTCAGTTAGCTGCTGTTACAGTGTGTAGAGGATATATATGCATCCTATGTGTTGCATATATATTTATACACTGTATTTAGTTTAGCTAGATCCGTTACTGCTGTTCTCTATACTGTGACAGGCAGGCAGGTGATTGTGCTAGCTGCAGCAGAGTTTCACTTAGTGTACTGTGAGCTTTGCATAGCATTCACCTAAAGCTTACCTGAATACAGTTAGTGGTGTTCTTATAACAAAACCACAGGCAGAGTGCTGCATTAATTTCATGTAGTGTACTGCAGTACTTCTGTCCTTTGCAGAGCGTTCACTTAAAGGAACCTGAATACAATTTGTGCTGTTCTCATAATAAAACCACAGGCAGAGAGCTGCTAGTATTTTCAGTTATTTATATTGAGTTAGATAGAGCAGGCAGGTGAGTCAGTTAGCTGCTGTTAGAGTGTGTAGAGGATATATATGCATCCTAGGTGTTGTATATATATTTATACACTGTATTCCATTTAGCTAGATCCGTTCCTGTTATTCTCTATACTGTGACAGGCAGGCAGGTGATTGTGCTAGCTGCAGTGTTTGACTTAGTGCACTGTGTGCTTTGCATAGCGTTCACCTAAAGCTTACCTGAATACAATTAGTGGTGATATCATAATAAAACCGCAGGGAGCTGCATTAATTTCATTTAGTGTACTGCAGTACTTCTTTCCTGCGTTCCTGCGTTCCTTTCCTGCGTTTACTTAAAGGAACCTGAATACAATTTGTTGTGTTCTCATAATAAAACCACAGGCAGAGAGCTGCAAGTTAAACAAAAGAAAAACTGCGCTAATGAGATAAATTAAACCAAAAAAACAGGCAGCACTAATGGTGGTATAAACACAAACAAATATAAAACAGAAAAAATTGCGCCAATGATGAACCAGAATAAAACATCCAGGGGCTGATCTGTGTAAAGCACCACACAAAACACAGATAATCAACAACTCAACAGAAAAAAATATATTGTATAAAAGTCCAAAGGTTGGCTAATGAGAAAACCAAACCCAAGAACTAATCTAATCAATATCAGTCCCGTATACAGCTAGAGGACATCCAATCAGATGGTTAACTCTGATGATAATTGACAACAGCACCCGGTGATCACAGCGAACAGACAGTGCCCTCCACCACATAGATTGGCAGCTTACCAGAGGTAAGCCCACGGATAGCAGTCGGCTGTGACCCAGCCGCGGCCTTGAGTTGATGGATCAACAGGATATTGAAGACAGCACACAGTACCTCAACCCTTGAGCAGGGCTCATCTTTGAGCTTGCCACCTTTTTGCTTGCTGGAACTTAGACCAAGGTGAACTGAACTAAGTGTTTATTGAATACCCATGATCGGGAGGATCGGGGGAAGAAGGGTTGACTTGCTGTGTGCTGTCTTCAATATCCTGTTGATCCATCAACTCAAGGCCGCGGCTGGGTCACAGCCGACTGCTATCCGTGGGCTTACCACTGGTAAGCTGCCAATCTATGTGGTGGAGGGCACTGTCTGTTCGCTATGATCAATGGGTGCTGTTGTCACTTATCATCAGAGTTAACCATCTTATTGGATGTCCTCTAGCTGTATACGGGATTGATATTGATTAGATTAGTTCTTGGGTTTGGTTTTCTCATTAGCCAACCTTTGGACTTTTATACAATATATTTTTTTCTGTTGAGTTGTTGATTATCTGTGTTTTGTGTGGTGCTTTACACAGATCAGCCCCTAAATGTTTTATTCTGATTCATCATTGGCGCATTTTTTTCTGTTTTATAGAGAGCTGCAAGTATTTTCAGTTAGTGTACTGTGTCCTCTGCACAGTGTTCACCTAAAACTAACTGAAGACCTTTGCTGCTTTTCTCATACTAATACCACAGCAGGCAGTGGAGTCTGATAGCTGCATTATATATATATACAGATATATATATATATATATATATATATATATATATATATACATATCCCACCTTTGTGCAGCTACATCTCACTGCAGGCCATTAGTATGTCTGGAAGGCAAACAAAGAGAGGCAGACAGTCACGGGGCAATAAAGGAGGGCAAGCAGGCTCTGTGTCTTGTTGTGCTTATCAAGGGACAGTTTGCCCGCACAATATTAATTATTGAGTCATTTTTAACGAAGATATCTTTGAATACAAGTCAATCTATATGATACAGTCTATAATATGAAACTTATTCACGTAGACGTGTGATCATACAAAATAGCTACATTTATTGGTTGACAAAAAGCAAATATTTACATGAAATGAAAAAAACAATTGTGTTACATGAACGACTTGAAAATCAATAGCAGTACCCGCAAAATGGGCATGCAGTCCCTTTGACATAATGCTGTCACGATAAATTCTCAATAGGTTCAACAACATTGTATAATTGACAATGAAACAGAACGTCTGTATTTCACACATCTAACCATTACTATACTGCAGGTAAGTAAGTGGTTAACAATGTGAAATAAATTGGACGTTTGTTTTGTCACTAAGATTGGAACTTTGCAAAAAGAAAATATAATGAAAAATGTAATCTTTACAAAAAAATCTACCAGTTGTTGGTTAATGAGAATAAATCATAATTGCAGACTATTCAATACTTCAATATTTTTGAGAACAACAATGAATTCAAGATAAAATCAAAAATGACATAATTACCCATTCCACAATGGCTATTTCCTACTGGCAAGTGACCAGAGTTAAGATGGCTGCCGTGGCTTTCAAGTATTGGGTGTCTAGGAATCTTCATGAGTGTAAAAATATGTCTTCATGCATGGTGCATGGGTGTCAGTCTGTCTGAGAGTGTGGATCTCCCAATGTGCCCCTCAGGGTGGGTCCCTGAGTGTGTCTCCCCGTCCTGTGGGAGTAAGTGTCTTTTTCATCTAATTTTTCTCCCCTTAAGTATTGTCTCTGGACAATAAGATTATAAAAATTATACTAAGTTCTTCCCAAGTGACGTGTGTCTTCAATTTATTGGTGGCTGCAGATATGGGAGTTACTGTCCAAAAGTGTCTGGTTTCTATAGGTTGACAACTTAATGATTAACTGTTCTCTGGACTTTGGGATCCTCACGTAATATCACTTTCAACCACCGGGGCATCAACTCTTTAAGTTGATATATTCTATTTTCAGAATGTGTATAAGTTTATGTAATGCTGTGAAGACTATACATATATATTTTTATCTTCTGGTAATCTGGTATACATAACATATTTCTAATATACTTTTCTGATTCATTCACATAACATAATTTGTTCCATATTTCTGTCTAAAAATATATCTATAAGCTGTTTTTTCGAAACAGGGTACAGATTATATATCAATCAATATAACATAAAAATATTTATCTATATATTTTGTATACGTGTTAATCTCTAAACGTAGGCTCCTTTATATTCTTATAATCACAATTTGACGTTTTTCATACTGATAATTAACACTTTAAAACACTTCTATTTATAAAATCACACTGGTATCTATATTTATTTTTCTAACAAAATTCCTAGGTCAACATATACTAAGATCATACTTTTGTCATTTGATAATCTAAACATACCTTTTCATTTATTCCATACCTATATCTATATATACAGGTATATAAGAAAAATTATATATGATTTGATTTGTTTATGGTTTGTAAAAATGTATCCCGATTGGCAAAACTTCAACTATGTTACTACTATGTGTTAGGATGCAATATTAAGCAGCTCACAAAATGTATGGCAACATTGTAATATAACATTTTATATATGTATATTATATAAATCATAATGTTATTTTTAGTTCCAGTTTCAGTGGCTGTTAGTAATGGACTGGATTTTCCTTAAGACAAGATACCAGTCCACTGTCAGCTGTATAAACAAATTCTCCTTATGGGCCCTTCTTGGTCAACATCATCCATTGTTTTAAAGACAGCTAGAATCGACATGGGTATTTACTACAAGTCTCCCTAACAATGGGCTTATTTCAGATAGGGAATTCTTCCAGGGAATAAATGCTTAGTTAGTTATCTGTGGAAAATGTCCTCTATGGCAAGTTTTCTAACCAACCAATATATTAAACATTTCTTGTTTGGCTATTAAAACTGGAACAACATCCCTTTGTCTTGTGACGAAAGTCACCATTGTTTCTGAAGTCTCCAAACAGGCTTGTAAATGTTAGAGATGACTCATCCATTGACCATTGGAAAAACATGTGTTTTGCTCTGTAAGGTTCACAAGTACAATAGTTCACTTCACCCTTGAGGCCTACTGGACTTTAAAATTTCTGCCAGTAAATTTGTAAATGTATTATTATTATTAAGGAAACCCACAACAGTCTAGAGGCAACAGTGCTGGTCGTGGACACGGTGCATCCTCATCAGCACGTGGCCGTGGGACACACATGTCCTTCTTTTCAGCAGCTGGCCATGTTGAGCCACAACATGCCCATGATTTGATAGACTGGATGACCAAGCCGTCCTCATCCTCCTCATCCTCTCTCACCCAGGCTCAGGGTACTTTGTCTGACAAAGCAGCTGCCAAAGCAGCCTCTTACCTCGGCTCAATGGCATCAGTCACTCCTTCCCTAGCCCCACCATGTCCTCCTGAGGAGTCCCCCGAACTGTTTGACCACAGTGTTGGGTACATGCTCCAGGACGATGCCCAGCGTTTTGAAGGGTTCGATGATGGAACCCAGCTAGAGGAAGGCAGTAACGTGAGCCCAGAGAGAGGGGGTAGTAATGTGAGCCCGGAGAGAGTGGGTGGCCAACAAGGACAGCTATCTGGCAGTCATGTTCCCCAGCTGCAGCATACTGCCAGATTTGCTCCAGTGATGAGGAGGGAGGGGATGATGAGGTCACTGACTCCACATGCGTGCCTGATAGGAGAGAGGAGGAGGAGGAGGCACATCTCCAACAAGGGCAGCACACCGACTGCATCACACCGCAGAGCTCCGCATGTGCAGGGTGCTGCTGTCTCTTATTCCAAAAGTTGCTTGGTGTGGGCCTTTCTTCAGACGTGTGCAGCAGATCGCTATTTGCAACATATGTCTGAAGCGTATCTCACGTGGTCAAAACATCAGCCGCTTGGGCACCACGTGCTTGACCAGACATATGTCGACCTGCCATGCAGTCCGTTGGCAGGCGTACCTAAAAGACCCACACCAAAGAACAAAGCGGACCTCTGCTTGCTCCTCATCAGCTGGGATCTCCAACCCCACTATACCTTCAGTCCTCTCTGAAGCCTGCACTGAGAGGAATGAAGGTGTAGAATTAGGTGTGTCACAGTCACAGCCAAGTACTTGCAGGCAATCTCGCTCCCAGCCATCCACATGCCCAGAGGTTGAATGCTAGCTTGGCTAAATTGCTAGCACTTCAACTGCTGCCTTTTCAGTTGGTAGACTCTGCCCCGTTCCGTGAGTTTGTTGAATGTGCGGTTCCTCAGTGGCAGGTTCCTAAACGCCACTTTTTCTTGCAGAAGGCAATTCCGGCTCTCTACTGGCATGTGGAAGGCAATGTCTTGGCCTCGCTGGACAGGGCGGTCAGCGGTAAGGTTCATATTACTACTGACTCATGGTCCAGCAGGCATGGACAGGGACATTATCTATCTTTCATGGTCCATTGGGTGACTCTGCTGGCAGCTGGGAAGGATGCAGGACAAGGTGCAGTTGGAGGTTGTTCCGCCACCACGCCTCCAAAATGTTACTACTGGTGATTCTGACACACCTCTCTCCCCCACCCCCTCATATTCTTCTTCCTCCATGGCCTCTTCCTGTGCTTTGTCCTCGGAACCAGCGGTGCTCCGTAGGCGTTCAAGGGGCTACGCAAGTACGCAGGCAAAAAGATGCCATGCGGTGCTTGAGCTGGTGTGCTTGGGGGACAGGAGCCACACTGGGGCAGAGATTCTGTCAGCTCTGCAGGGGCAGGCTCAGAGGTGGTTGACGCCACGCCAGCTTAAGCCAGGAAAGGTGGTTTGCGACAATTTCACCAACCTCCTCTCCGCCCTCCGACAGGGACAACTGACCCATGTGCCCTGTTTGGCTCACGTCCTTAACTTGGTGGTGCAGCAGTTCTTGGGCAGGTACCGGAGGTCCTGAGGCAGGCCAGGAAAGTCTGTGTGCATTCCCGCCGGTCATATAATGCCAGTGCTCGGCTGGCTGACCTACAAAAGGAATTGAACCTGACCAAGAACCGCCTAATCTGTGACATGCCCACCAGGTAGAACTCTATGTTGGCCATGCTGCAGTGGCTGCACACGCAGCAGAGGGCCATCAATGAGTATCAATGAGTATCTGTTGCAATATGGCACCAGGACAGGGTCAGGGGAGCTTGGATTTTTTCCCCACGCCAGTGGGCCATTAACAGGGATGCATGCACTGTCCTGTCACCATTTGAGGAGGCCACAAGGATGGTGAGCAGTGACAGTGCATGCATCAGTGACACTGTCCCTCTTGTCCACCTGTTGGAGCACACGCTGCATGGAATAATGGACAGGGCACTTGAGGCAGAACAGAGGGAGGAAGAGGAGGACTTCCTTACCTCTCAAGGCCCCCTTTATCCAGACAGTGTTCCTGATGGCCCACCTATGACACAGGAAGAGGACAAGGCTGCGGATAATGTCGTCCTGAGTGACCCAGAGGACTCCTCACTGAATGCCTCAGCAAACCTACGCTGCATGGCCTCCCTGATCCTGCAAAGCCTGCGGAAGGATCCTCGTATTTGTGCAATCAAGGAGAGGGATCATTACTGGCTGGCAACCCTCCTTGATCCACGTTACAAGGGTAAGGTTGCGGACCTTATCGTGGTGTCGCAGAGGGAGCAGAGGATGAAACATTTTCGGGAGGCCTTGCAGAAAGGTCTGTGCAACGTGTTCCCAGAGACAGGGAGGTTACAAATTCCTGGTCCTGGAAAACGTGTTGCTGAGGCTTCAGTCAGTCAAAAAAAGAGCGGTGGAGAAGGGGGCCATCTGACCGATGCGTTCAGACAATTTTTTAGTCCACAGCCCCAAGGTATGATCGGTTCCAGCAACCATCGCCAGCGTCTGGTTTACATGGTGCAGGAATACCTACGGGCAAGATCAGATTTGGACACCTTTCCCACAGAAAATCCTCTGGGTTACTGGGTCTTGAGGATGGATCACTGGCCAGAGCTTGCACAGTATGCAATTGAGCTACTGGCCTGTCCTGCATCCAGCCTTCTTTCGGAACGCACATTCAGTGCTGCTGGAGGCTTTGTAACCGATCACAGGGTGCGCCTGTCCACCGACTCGGTCGATCGACTGACGTTCATAAAAATGAATCAGTCTTGGATCACCACCAGCTACCAAGCACCTGATGCTGATGTAACCGGATAATTTTTTTGGAAATGTCAGATCCCTTCAAGACTGCCGATGCTGATGCTGGGTGACTATCCTGTTATGATGAGTGACTATCCTCTTCCTCCTCAATGATCATGCTGATAGCTTGGAAGAACATTTTTGTTTCTGGGCACCGCCACCAGTGGCTAAGGCCCAATTTTTCAGCCCCTGTTTAACAGGGGCGTGTATTTACAATTTTTTATGCAATGCTTTGCAGCAGGGCTCATTGCTGCGCTCCAACTACAGTATCTGTGAGGGGTTGCAGTGTTGTGGCACCAGTGCCTAAGACCCAATTTTTCAGCCCCTGTTTAAGAGGAGCGTGTAATTACAATTTTTGATGCAATACTTTGCAGCAGGGTACATTCCTGCGCTCCAACTACAGTATCTGTGAGGGATTGCAGTGTTGTGGCACCAGCACCAGTGCCTAAGGCCCAAATTTTCTGCCCCTGTTTAACAGGGGCGTGTAATTACAATTTTTGATGCAATACTTTGCAGCAGGGCTCCTTGCTGCGCTCCAACTACAGTATCTGTGAGGGGTTGCAGTGTTGTGGCACCAGTTCCTAAGGCCTAATTTTTATGCCCCTGTTCAACAGGGGCATGTAATTACAATTCTTGATCTAATAATTCACAGCAGGGCCCATTCCTGCGCCCACCAAGAGTAACTATGAGGGCTTACAGTGTTGTGGCAACACCACCACCAACACCACCACCACCAAAGGCCCAATTTTTCTGCCCCTGTTCAATAGAGGCATGTAATTACAATTCTTGATCTAATATTTCACAGCTGGGCCCATTCCTGCGCCCACCAAGTGTAACTGTGAGGACTTACAGTGTTGTGGCACCAGCACTACCACCAAAGGCCCAATTTTTCCTACCACTGTTCAATCATCAATGGCATGTAATTACAATTCTTGATATAATAGTTCACAGCAGGGCGTTCCAGCGCCCACCAAGAGTAACTGTGAGGGCTTACAGCGTTGTGGCAACACCAAGACCTAAGGGCCAAATTTCTGCAGAGTATATACGGCAGGCCCCTACTTTCAAACATCCAACTTACAAACGACTCCTACTGGCAAACGGAAGGAGACAACAATAAGTGAAAGGAAATCTACCCCTAGGAAGGGAAATTCTCTCCTGTAAGAGTTAAAATGTGAAAAAGGTGTCTCCTTTCCACTGATGCTTTATCACCAATCCTTGTTTCACAAAAAAACCCAAATTTTCAAAAAACATTTGTCATTGGGACGGAAAGTGAGGTGAAATGTTCTGAACAGGTGCACAGACAGCAAAACAAATGTTACAGGGGTGATAACAGGACAGAAACAAGAAGACTAGCATGTTGCTGCACGACTCTCATTATACAGTAATTATGAACCTCCCTGGCGGAAATCCCGAGTCTGGCTTGGGGTAAGGTTTCAGTACCATTAGCGGTAAGCCCCGAGCCAGACTCTGGCTGCATCGCAGGGTACAGGGAGAGTTACTTTCCCTGTCCCCTGGATCCTGCGATGTCTCCCCTGTTTTTATTTTTTTTTATTTGGCGCCGATCTCCGCCCCTGTGTGCGGCAACGTCGCAGGGAACGGAGCTCGGCGGCACTGTGTGTGAATCGAGCGAGGAGACAGCTCGCACACACAGTGCCGCCGAGCTCCGTTCCCTGCGACGTTGCCGCGCACAGGGGCGGAGATCGGCGCCAAATAAAAAAAAATAAAAACACAATACACATACAGTACACTGTAATCTTACAGATTACAGTACTGTATAAAAAAATTACACATCCCCTTTGTCCCTAGTGGTCTGTCCAGTGCCCTGCATGCACTTTTATATTATAAATAAAAAAAATTCTGCCTGGAATTTGGAGATTGTCCATAGCAACCAAAAAGTGTCCCTTTATGTCAAAAGTGGTTTTAGACCAGCTAGAAAACAGTGATAATAAATTAGAATCACTTGCAGAATTGAGCGATAGCGATTTGTGGGGAAATTCGTCATCAAACACTAAATCTAATGACAGCGACAATTCTGCACTGAGCAAATTTCAGTGTTTTTGGTTTGATTACATTATTAAATAATTTTTATTATTATTATATTATTATTTGTTATAATTATTTATAGTTATTTATTATATTATAATTTATGATTTTGTGTTTCAAACTTTATCATACGTGGGATGTCTACTAGACTCTGGTTTGGACAGATTTAAGTGAGTTATTTCTAAGAATTGCAGGCCTACAATATAAAGTGCCAAATTTCCATGCAAAATAATTGTACCGCTTTCAGCACCTAAAATCTGACAGAATCATACCGCCAGGGAGGTTAAAAGGGCAGTGGGCTCCTGTTCTGTCTCAACTACAAAGCGATAAAGTTAATCTCCAGGTTTAAGTAGGCCTTACTCAAGCTGGTTTGATATTCATCCCTTGCATCGATACAGGCAGTTTAACTCAATGAATAAACTCACAGTTAGGACGACAGACGATGAATCCTTTCGAATGTTCCGTTTAATGATGGATATTCATAGGTAGAAAAACGTTGCAGTTGTAAGCCACATGTAAGATGTTAGCATGGAAGAAATACAGGAGTAATGACCAGAATCAGGAAGTGGAGGAGATATATAAAGAACTACGGTGAGAGAGAGAGTTCATCTAGAAAGAAGGGGACAGATCTTAAAGACACAGAGCAAGAATAATCACATAGTGTAACACAACACTCCCCGTCTGAAATCTTTAGATTTCATAACCTCAAACTAAAATATATATTTTCAAAAAGTCCAATACTGACGAATGTCCTGGAACCTGTAATGAAAAATATGCAACAAGCAAATAATAAACGTTAGTTCAACAGGATGAAGAACATAAAGTCACAGTATGATGTCTTCAAATAATTCCAAAGTTCTGGGTAGAACCTGTAGATGGCAGCAATGTACTCCCCGCCGTGCCAACAGCATGGCTAGTCCTTGCACAAGTCACTCACCTGGCAAAAGGAGTACTAACTCTGTAATTGGTCGACTAAAGGTTTGTGTTGATCCTCCCTTGGTTACCTTGACTTCTACCTTCCGGACTTTGTTATCGTCGCTGGGCATAACTTTAGTAATAAGGCCCATAGGCCACTCATTCTGAAAAACTTCCTTGTCTTTTAGAAGGATGAGGTCTCCAACCTTACGATTTGGCTTAGATGCTTGCCATTTGTTACGACCTTGAAGGTGGTGAAGATACTTTTTCTTCCAGCGATGCCAGAACACATTGGCTAGATGCTGCACCTGCTTCCATTGATGCTCGTAATGGTGTGACCGCAGCTTCTGTTTTGTACTTACAGAAGTGTGGAGTGAGGTGTTCACAGTTCTTATTTCCTTATCATCTTCAGGGTTTACTAGCCCATAGGTGGTGTCAATAGGGAGTAAGTAAGAGTCCTCACACAGAAACCTTGGAGGTGACAGCCATAGGCTGTCCTGAAGAGCAGCAGGTGACACGGCTCTGGTCCCACAGTCAGCTGGGTTGAGTTCAGTGGGAACGTGATGCCATTGACTTGGTAGAGAGAATCTCTTGATACGTTCAACCCTGTTGCTGATGTACACATAAAATTGTTTTGTTTGGTTGTTTATGTAACCAAGTACTACCTTACTGTCTGTATAGAAGGTGAAAGAATCAATTCTAGTGTCCATTTCACTTCGTATGACCTCGGCAATTTCTACTGCTAGCACGGCTGCACAAAGTTCAAGTCTTGGTATGGTATGTGCAGGCTTGGGTGTGAGTTTTGCCTTGCCTAGGACAAAACTACAGTGTGATTCTCCATTCAGTTCAGAGATCTTCAAATAGGCTACTGCAGCAATAGCTTCAACTGATGCATCAGAGAAAATATGAATCTCTCTCCGGTTAGCAGTTGAAATGGAACCCGGAACATAGCAACGGGGAATCTGAAGTTTTTCTAGTGACTTCAAAGAATATCTCCACCTTTCCCACTTGTGTTGATTCTCACTAGGCAAGGGAGTATCCCAGTCTATGTTCTCAGTAGACAACTGTCTTAGTAAAATCTTACCTTGAATGGTAACTGGAGCAAGGAAACCCAGTGGGTCATAGATGCTATTCACCACGGACAGGACTCCTCCATTAGTGAAGGGTTTGTCACAAGTTGACACTTGGAAGGTGAATTTGTCTTGCTTGATGTTCCACAACAAACCCAGACTTCGCTGTACAGGAGGCACATCTGTACCTAAGTCAAGGTTTTTTAGACTAGTGGCATAGTCCTCAGAGTGAAAGGCATTCATAAGTTCCTGGCTGTTGGATATAATCTTGTGCAGTCTAAGGTTTGCTACAGACAGCATCTCCTTTGTTCTGGTGAGAAGATCAATTGCTTCTTTAGCAGTTGGAAAGGACTTAAGTGCGTCATCAACGTAGAAGTTTCTTTCAACAAATTGACGGGCATCAGATCCATATTCAACTTCTCCAGTCTGAGCTGTTCTCCTTAGCCCATAAGTTGCCACTGCTGCGGAAGGACTGTTACCGAAGACATGTACCTTCATGCGATAATCTATAACTTCCTTGTTGAGGCCATTGTCCTTGTGCCATAGAAACCTGAGGTAGTTTCTGTTGTCTTCTCTGACGATGAAGCAGTGAAACATCTGTTGAATGTCGGCCATTACTGCTACAGGCTCTTGTCTGAAACGAATCAAGACTCCTATTAGACTGTTGTTCAAGTTGGGTCCAGTAAGGAGCATGTTGTTAAGAGAAACACCTTCGTGCTGAGCACTGGAATCAAAGACAACTCTGATTTGGTCTGGTTTGCGTGGGTGATACACGCCAAAGAATGGAAGGTACCAGCATTCTTCTCGCTCCTTTAGTGGGGGAGCAGGCTCTGCATGATCTCTGTCAAATACATTTTGCATAAAGTCCACAAAGTGCTTTTGCATCTCTGGTTTCCTGCTTAAGTTTCACTTTAAGGAGGAGAATCTACTGATGGCCTGCTGTAAGTTGTTGGGCAATCTCTCTCTTGGGAGACGAAAGGGTAGGGGTGCTACCCAGTTTTTGGAGTCATCTTGAAAGAACTCCTTGTCCATTACCTTGATGAATTCTTTGTCTTCCATTGAAGGAGCCAGTATGTCATCTTCACTGGTTGCTTTAAACACTGTAGAGCCGAAGTCGCCATGATGGCAGGAGAAAGGGCTTGTGTCACCTGAGATACCATGTTGCCATTCGTGGCTGGCTATCTTCTCTTTCACCCAGTAGTGATGTGGGCATGGCTCAAAGTAAGTGTTTTGGCCATTTGGCAGAACATTTGTCTTGAATGACGAAATGTTGGTAGGTCTTTTCATTTTGCCTATACAGATATTGCCTATGATGACCCACCCTAGATCCGTGCGCTGGGCAAATGGGGCATCTGGGGGTCCACTGACTTGTCTGTGTACCTTGTGAACTCTTAGAATGTCTCTTCCTAACAGAAGAAGGATCTGAGCATCTTTGTCAAGCGGCGGTATCTCATTTGCTATTACCTTGAGGTGAGGGTGATGGAAAGCAGCAGCTGGAGTAGGGATTTCTATCTGATTGCACTCAACAAGTGTAGGTAAGGGTAATTGCAAGTTACCTTTGAGAGAAGATACCATGAGTCCATGAGCCCTTCTTCCAGAAACCTCTATAGTTCCACTACAGGTACCCAAGGTGTAAGGATGAGCTTCGCCTTTTATTTCAAATAGACTGAACAATTCCAATTTTGCAAGTGATCGATTGCTCTGATCGTCTAAGATAGCATATGCCTTTAGAGACTTTTCTGGTTGATCCTTGTGGTATATGTTCACCAAGCATATCTTAGCACAGGACTTACCACAGCGGTCTTCTCCACAAACTTCAGTGCAGGATGAAGAAATGATGGTAGAATTAGGCACTTGGTCTGTATTCTCCCCGCCATGCGTTAACCTGGGAGGAGTGTTGGCAGGTTGTGCAGAGCTGGGCTCAAGAGGATGGAGGGCTTGCACATGTTCTTCAGAGCCACACTCCATGCACTTGATGGACACATTACAGTCCCTTGCAAAATGTTCTGTAGAAGCACAGCACCTGAAACATACCCTAAATGTCTTTAAAAGCTCCTTGCGCTCTTCCAGAGGCTTTTTCCTAAAGCCAATACATTTATTGAGGGGGTGTGGCTTCTTGTGTATGGGACACTCTCTGTTAGGGTTTTCAATCTTCCTACTCTGTTTGTTCGTGGCCAGAACTGTGGTAGGAGTGGGAAGGATGTCAGTCTTTTTCACGGACACTGGGCCTCTATGGTTTCTATAGTTGCCCTGAAGACTGGTACTCTTAGGAAAGGGTGAGAAGTGGCTGTACTCACCGTAGGAAAAACTTAGATCGTTCTTGGTCTCTGCAATTTTCCTGATGAATTCACAGAAGAAAGAGAATGGAGGGAAGGAAACCTTGTTCTCTCTTTTGTATGATGACCCTAGTGCAGTCCATTTCTCTTGCAAACCATATGGGAGCTTGGAGGCAATTGGGTTTACCCCTTCTGGAGTGTCAAGGTAACTGAGTCCAGGTAGTTTTGGGTCTGTCTTGGCTAGCTGAAGCTCAAGGAGAAGGTCACTCAGTCTCTGGAACTCCTTGTTGTCCTTACCGGATATCTTTGGGAAAGTTTCCAGACGCATGAACAAAGCATTTTCTATAGCTTCTGGACTGCCATAACTTTGCTCTAGTCGCTCCCATGCAGCTGTGAGGCCTGCAGTAGGATTGTCCATGAAAACCGATCTTAATGGCTTAACACGTGCAGCAGATAGAGGACCAAGCCATTTGATCAGCAGATTCAATTCTTGATCAGCTGTAATGCCAATATTGCTGATTGTAGTTCTGAAGGCACATTTCCAACTTCTGTAGTTCTCAGGTTGGTCATCAAAACTTGTAAGACCAGTCTTTGTGAGCTCTCTGCGAAGCATGTACCTCACAAACTCTTCTGTCTCAGTTGTCTCCGCCTTTATGTGAGATGCTGTTGGCTGTATGGTGCTGATTGCGTTATCTTTGACATTGTTGTTAAAGGACACAGGGAAATATGGTGCAGCAGATGCATCCAGGTGAGTTGCTTGCTTGAAGTCAGTTGTTCCAATGGTACGTTGATTCAAGGCTGTACCGATGACTGGAGATTGATGACTTGCCTGAAGCTTGCGCTGATGCTCTGTGACGTATGAAGGCAGGCAAGGTAGGCAGGTTGGAAATGCAGTGGAGTGATTTTGAGTGCAGGAAGTTGCTGGAACCTCTTTAACTTGAAGCTGTGAAGGAGTCTCTATGTAGTCGGGAGCATTGGAGACAATGGAGTGTGCACTGCAGTGGCTTAGGACATAGTCTTTAGTGCGTTTGAGGGGGTCTTCCATATCTGCTATGTTTAGGTTAATGCTGTCTTTCTCACTTGCACCTTCGTCTGCACTGATAGCTTGCTGTAGGACCCTTAGCTTTGCCATAGCTGCGTCATGTTTACACTGTTCATTTAAGGTTTCCATTGTTGCTCTTTGACGTGCTGACTGCACTTCCGACTCTGCTCTTTGACGTGCTGACTGCGCTTCCAACTCTGCTCTTTGACGTGCTGACTGCGCTTCCAACTCTGCTCTTTGAGCTTCCAACTCTGCTCTTTTTTCTGCATATGCCACCTGCACTTTGCTGGCTTCCACTTCAGCGCGGGCATTAATAAGTCGCTCACTGAGTGTTGAGTATCTTGAACTATGGGATCTTGACGAGTTTTTAGAATGTCTGGTGGAAACAGATCTGTGAGATGCAGTGCCCTGTAACAGCTTTATTTTTGCTTCTGCCTTTAATCTGGTTTGCTGGATAAAACTGTCTCTTTCAATATTGAGAGCATTGACGCGCTTTAATTGCATCATCGCACTTTCTGACTTCATGTTTTGTAAGACATTAGTGAATTTGATGCTGGTAAGCTGATAAAGCTCATATGAGGCAGAAAGTTGTTTAATGGCGCCCTCTAGTGTCAGTAGTTCACGTTCAACAGACACTGTATTGGCTTCAGCAAGGATTTTCTCCCAGACTAATTCCAAGCTATTTGACAATTCAGTCCTTGAAGCTTCATAATTCTCCATTAATTTCCAAGTGGGTTTAACTGAGCGTTTGGGTAACTCAGTTTCTTCAGGAACTTGTGGGGAGGTAGATGTGAGTTCACATGCAGAAGCTTGGTCACTCATGATAGCAGACTGACTGTGAAAGCAGGCAGGATCTGTGTGCTGAAATATGACACTGTGCAGATTGTCTCAGGCTATAAGGCTGCCATGTGCTGCTCTGTCCCTTCTGTCTTGCTATGAGGGCAGTAAATCTTGTCTGTTTCAGTACTGACATGCAGAAATCTTGTAATTAGGCTGTGAAACTCAGTTTTTCTACTGTTCTGTCTCAACTACAAAGCGATAAAGTTCATCTCCAGGTTTAAGTAGGCCTTACTCAAGCTGGTTTGATATTCATCCCTTGCATCGATACAGGCAGTTTAACTCAATGAATAAACTCACAGTTAGGACGACAGACGATGAATCCTTTCGAATGTTCCGTTTAATGATGGATATTCATAGTGTGAGGGGGTTAGCTCGGCAGCGGGTGTGTGTGACCCCCGGGATGGGCTCCCCACACAAAACCAGGCCCAGCAAACGGAGGTTGTGGTTTTCAAAATCAAAAAAAAAGGTGCGGTTTATTTTCTATTTACAGTGACAAAACACAGCAAAGCCAAAAGAAACATATAAACAAAATAAATCCTGGTCAACTTGACCTCTGACTAAACATACAGGTTTCCTAACTAACAACTGGGATCAGCCTAGTGCTGTCCTAGTCCCTAAGTCCCTGGTTTTAAATGTCCAAGCAAATAGCCACACAGGCTTTTGTCTCACCGCACAGGGGTTCACTCTCTCTAGACAGTCCACACAGGTCTGGGTCCAGGCATGAGCTAACACCTAATGAATCTGGGAGTTTTTATAGAGGCCTTAAACGAACTGACAGGCTTCAGCTGGCCTCATCAACTCCCTGCCTGCACGACGCCCAGCCCTCTCCCTAGAGGTATGAGTCATCCATGAGCCCACTAGCCTTATACAACTCTCCACCTAGTTGTATAAGTCGGCGTAAAGCCTGAATCTGGGCGAAATATATCTACCCCCCTGGATGCAACCAGGTGACTTTACCTTCCTGCTGTCACATACCCCCCCCTCTTGTTTTAACCTCGGGGTTGGAACACCAGCAATCAGGCATTCATGTACTCGAGACAAAGCATCCACATTCCCCATTTGAACGCCAGGGCGATGCTTTACTGTGAAGTTGAATTCCTGGAGGGCCAGGAACCACCTATTCACTCTTCTATTTGTTTCCTTGTTTTGAGCCATCCACTTTAACGGAGCGTGATCCGTAACCATGTCAAAGTGCCTACCTAGCAGGTAGTACCGAAGGGAATCTAGAGCCCACTTCACCGCTAAACACTCCTTTTCAACGGTGGCGTAATTTACCTCATGGGACTTCAACTTCCTGCTGAGGTAAATGACTGGGTGCTCTTCCCCGTTCCAGACCTGGGACAATACTGCTCCTAACCCCACATCTGACGCATCACTTTGTACGACAAAGTCTTTAGAGAAGTCGGGTGAGTACAACACTGGCTGGCTACATAAGGCTTGTTTCAAGAATTGGAATGCTGCCTCAGCCTCGGGGGTCCATTTAATCATGACCGACCCTTTCCCCTTCGTTAGGTTGGTTAGGGGCACAGCCTTAGAAGCAAAGTGGGGAATGAATCGCCGATAATACCCAGCGATTCCCAGAAAGGCTCGTACCTGCTTCTTGCTGTTGGGACGTGGCCAACTCTGGATGGCCTCGACTTTGTTGAGTTGGGGTTTTATTACTCCCCTCCCAATGGTGTACCCAAGATATTTGGCCTCCTCCTGCCCAATGGTACACTTCTTGGGGTTAGCCGTAAACCCCGCTTCCCGAACAGAGTCCAGGACTGCTTGCACTTTTGGCAGATGTGAGGCCCAATCTGTGCTATGGACAATTACGTCATCCAGGTAAGCCGCAGCATACTTCCGATGGGGCCTCAGCATCTGGTCCATTTTCCGCTGGAATGTGGCCGGCGCATTCTGTAACCCGAACGGCATTCTTTTATATTGGAACGCCCCGTCTGGGGTTACAAATGCGGTTTTCTCTTTGGCCAATTTGGCCAGGGGGATTTGCCAATACCCTTTTGTGAGGTCAAGAGTCGTCATGTATCGGGCTGTTCCCAGCCGGTCGATCAACTCATCTATACGTGGCATGGGGTAGGTGTCAAATTTTGTAACTTTGTTCAACTGACGAAAATCGTTACAAAATCGCCAGCTCCCATCCGGTTTAGGCACCAACACAATGGGACTAGACCAATCACTTTGGGACTCCTCTATCACCCCTAAGTTCAGCATTTTCTGTACTTCCTCCCGTATTGCCTCCCGTCGGGCCTCTGGGATCCGATAGGGTTTTAACTTCACCCTTTCACCGGGCGGGGTAATGATGTCATGCTCTACCCCAAATGTTTGTCCCGGCAGCTCAGAGAATACCTCCTTGTTGCGAAGCACAAACTCCTTAACCTCCTGTTGTTGGGGTTGTGACAAGGTGGCTGCTATTCCAACCTCAGGAATCACGCAACCAGTTTGAGCTGGTGACCAAGTGTCTGCGACTAGGGACTCTCTATCCCTCCAGGCTTTCAACAGATTAACGTGATAGATCTGTTCGGGCTTTCGCCTTCCTGGTTGTCTGACCTTGTAATTCACTTCGCTCACTTTTTCCATTATCTCGTAGGGGCCTTGCCATTTGGCAAGGAATTTACTTTCAACCGTAGGGACAAGTACCAGTATCCTATCCCCCGGGGAAAAGGTACGGGTCTTGGCTCCACGGTTGTACACTCTCTGCTGTGCTAACTGCGCTTGGGCCAAATGTTCCTTCACGATGGGCATTACCTGTGCAATTCGGTCTTGCATCAGGGCGACATGCTCAATCACACTCCTGTGGGGAGAACTCTCACTTTCCCAAGTTTCCTTGGCAATATCCAACAGCCCTCTTGGGTGTCTCCCATACAGTAACTCAAAGGGGGAGAATCCCGTAGAGGATTGGGGCACCTCCCTAATAGCAAACATCAGATAAGGAAGTAGACAGTCCCAATCCTTTCCATCTCTATCCACCACTTTCTTCAACATTTGTTTTAGGGTTTTGTTGAATCTTTCAACCAGCCCATCGGTTTGGGGGTGATACACAGATGTACGTAATTGCGTCACTTTGAACAATTTACACAGCTCCTTCATAACCCGGGACATAAAGGGTGTACCTTGGTCCGTAAGCAGTTCTTTACAAATACCCACCCGGCTAAACACAAGAGATAGCTCTTTGGCTATGGTTTTGGCCGAGGTATTTCGGAGAGGGATCGCTTCTGGATAACGGGTGGCATAGTCCATTATAACTAATATGTACTGGTGCCCCCTAGCGGACTTGATTATAGGACCTACCAAATCCATGGCGATCCTCTCAAACGGGACCTCAATGATGGGTAGAGGGACCAGCGGGCTACGGAAATGTGGCATCGGGGCCGACCTCTGACACACAGGGCAGGAGGAACAATAATTTTCTATGTCCTTCATCACCCCCGGCCAATAGAATCTCTGTAATACCCTCTCTCGGGTTTTCTCTGTCCCCAGATGACCTCCAAGAATGTGCCCATGGGCCAACTCCAACACCAACTTCCTGTAAGGTTTGGGCACCACAAGCTGCTCAACGGTTTCTTCTGCCCTTTTTGCCACCCGATACAGTAGGTCCTTCTCTACGCTGAAGTATGGGTAAGTGCAGGTATTATCTGGGTTCACTAACTCGCCATCTATTTTCACTACGTTTTCGCGTGCCTTTATTAGGGCGGGGTCTTTCAACTGTTCTGTGGCAAAGTTTTCCCTGTGAACCTCAAGATCAGAAAACTCCACAGACGGTAGGTTTTCGTCTGAGGAGGTGGGCTCCTCTCCAGTTTCTTGAGTCTCCCCTGCCAATACTGATAAGGGAAATTCCGGAGAGTCCTCACCACTCTCAGGGGAGTTCTGGCTATCACATTCCTGGTACATAGGGGCACCAGTGGGGGGCTCAGGATCATCCCACAGTTCCCAGAACTTCGGAAAATCCCTTCCCACAATGGCGTCATACGGTAACTGAGATACTAAGCCCACTGGATGAGAGAGGGTACCTTTGGGGGTCTCGAAACACACTGTAGTCACTGGATACTCTCGGGTGTCCCCATGCACACAAATAACAGCTACCTTGCTATTCCCAGAGACCTCTGTTTTAACTAACTCAGCCTTTATCAGGGTCACAAGGCTACCTGAATCCAGCAATACCACAACATTTCTACCATTAACACACATTTTGCATAAATGTTTCTCAATTCCTCGAATGGCAGTGCATGCGACTGTCGCACACAGCGACTGACGTCTGCCCGTCAGAAAGTCACACTGCATGGGTTCCTCCACAACCGGGCAATTGGCTGCAATATGTCCCGCTTGCCGGCAGCGGTAGCAAACGATCCTTCTTGCCGCCTCTTGAGCCGCTGATTTCCCAGGCTGTTCTCGCCAAACTTGGGGTAGAGCTCCCACCCTCTCACTCTCTCCACCCTTACCCCTTGGAATCCTCTTATCCGCCCCTGGGGATGGTCTGGTCTTAGGGTGGAAAGTCCGAGTGTCTCTGGAAGAGGCCGTCAGGTTCTCTGTAGCCAAGTATTTCTCCACACGATCCACAAGACCATCGGCCGTCTCTGGGTCTCCATGGCTTACCCACTTTTGGATGGCAGTAGGAAGAGCTCTCAAAAACCGATCCATTACAACACGTTCCACAATCTTTGGTGCGGACAAAGTCTCTGGCTGTAGCCACTTTCTGCTCAGGTGAATGAGATCATACATTTGAGACCTGGGGGGTTTTCCAAGCTGGAAAGTCCAGTTATGCACACGCTGAGCCCGGACAGCCTGGGTGACACCCAGCCTTGCCAATATCTCAGCTTTTAGCATCACATAGTCTTTTGCTTGGTCAGGCTCTAGGTCATAGTAAGCCTTCTGCGATTCACCAGTTAACAGAGGAGCCACCAGTCCAGCCCACTGCTCCTCAGGCCACTTTTCTCTTTCAGCAGTCCTTTCAAATGTGGTCAAAAATACCTCTGGATCATCCTCTCCAGTCATTTTTGTCAATAAACGACTCACCCCAAAGGACGCGGTATTAGTGGGACGGCTTTCCTCACTGGTCTGCGGACGTTGCTGCATTACTGCTTCCATTTGTTGTAGTCTCTGCTCTTGCTTCTGTAACAGGTCTATGAAGCGGGCCTCAGATTGCTGCTGGGCTTGTTGCTGAGCTTCCAGACTCTGTTGGTGAGCTTGCTGCTGGGCTGCAAGGCTCTGTTGATGAGCTTGCTGCTGGGCTGCGAAGTTCTGTTGTTGAGCTGCAAGGCTCTTTTGCAAACCTGCATTTGTCTGCTGTTGATTGGCATTTGCTAGAGCCAGCTGCTTCAGTATCTCCTCCATGCTGGCTTAAAAAAAACTGCCACTGGTTCTCCACCAACTGTGAGGGGGTTAGCTCGGCAGCGGGTGTGTGTGACCCCCGGGATGGGCTCCCCACACAAAACCAGGCCCAGCAAACGGAGGTTGTGGTTTTCAAAATCAAAAAAAAAGGTGCGGTTTATTTTCTATTTACAGTGACAAAACACAGCAAAGCCAAAAGAAACATATAAACAAAATAAATCCTGGTCAACTTGACCTCTGACTAAACATACAGGTTTCCTAACTAACAACTGGGATCAGCCTAGTGCTGTCCTAGTCCCTAAGTCCCTGGTTTTAAATGTCCAAGCAAATAGCCACACAGGCTTTTGTCTCACCGCACAGGGGTTCACTCTCCCTAGACAGTCCACACAGGTCTGGGTCCAGGCATGAGCTAACACCTAATGAATCTGGGAGTTTTTATAGAGGCCTTAAACGAACTGACAGGCTTCAGCTGGCCTCATCAACTCCCTGCCTGCACGACGCCCAGCCCTCTCCCTAGAGGTATGAGTCATCCATGAGCCCACTAGCCTTATACAACTCTCCACCTAGTTGTATAAGTCGGCGTAAAGCCTGAATCTGGGCGAAATATATCTACCCCCCTGGATGCAACCAGGTGACTTTACCTTCCTGCTGTCACAATAGGTAGAAAAACGTTGCAGTTGTAAGCCACTTGTAAGATGTTAGCATGGAAGAAATACAGGAGTAATGACCAGAATCAGGAAGTGGAGGAGATATATAAAGAACTACGGTGAGAGAGAGAGTTCAGCTAGAAAGAAGGGGACAGATCTTAAAGACACAGAGCAAGAATAATCACATAGTGTAACACAACAGCTCCATTCACAAAGCAGTATCTTACCACATCTGAATATGCGGTAAGATATCGCACAGTGGTTTTAAAAAAAAAAATGGCATTCACTAAAAAACGCTACTAAAATACTGCATGAGTTATTTTATGAAGTCATGCTGTATTTATTAACAATAATAAACAGGCGAGTTTAACACCTGTTCATGCAGGATTTACCAAGAGTTTTCAGTGTTTTGCGGTAAATACTGCAGAACTGTAAAGTGAATTGACAGTTACAAGATCGCATGCGATATTTAGGCAAAATGTGTCCAGACACCTAAATATCGCATGCAAGTTCCTTTCATGAATGGAGCCCATTGTGTCATACATAATGTTGTAGCGCCACCCCCCGAAGGAGCCGCTTGAATATGTTTGGTTTTGTACTCTGCCCACCTCTGGCACACCTAGTAAACAGTGTAAATGCAAGCACGGTCATAACAGACACAAACTGTAGTAAACCAAGAAGTTTGTTTACTGGGAGACCTTCCACAATCAACAAACAATCATATAGTAACTCAGTAGTCAAAAATGGCAAAACTCTGATTTTATAACAGTACAGCACAGGGTTAAGTGTAAATTTCCAATAGCACCGTTAAACAACTTAAATGATTTTAGTATGGCCTATCTGCTCAGGTATGAGGGGGAACAGGTCTGGCTTGATAACAGTCAGTCTGTTTCCCTAAAATCCTGAAATCACAGACCCAGGAAGTAAACACATGATGCAATATATGAATAAGTGATCTACCAGATGAAAAACACCCATCCACCACTGTGCCAAAGAATAATAAAAAAGGTGACCGTGAAACGTAAATAAAATTTGTAGCCACCACTTTCAATAAACACAATACTCAACCTTATCACTTAGACTGGGTTCACACTAGAGCATGGAGTGGCTCACAGTAGGGGGTCCGGTGCATCTCCATTCACCAGTTCAGGTCTGATTTCAGGATTCGTCTGAATTCGGACCTGAAACTGACCAAAAGACGCACAGGACTCCTGTGCAATTTGCACCGGAGACACTCCGGAGAAGTGTGACTCCATAGATAGTCGTCGCAATCACCTGCTATGCAAATTGGATGCAGGGAATTGGATTGCTTCTGTAGACCTTGGCACTTCCTGCACTTTATATATGGACTTTTATCACACATGCATATGTGTATTTCATTATCACTGTGGTAATTTCATTATTTGGTTTCATTTATGTTTTTTATTATGATATTCACATTTACCTTTTATGATTGCTATATTTTTAATAAGCATTAGTAGTTCATTTTCATTTATATGTAACATACATTTGAGCGCCGCTGTTCACTTATAGTGTTAGATTTAAGTGATAAGGTTGAGTGAACACATGATGTAACAGGCAATAATGTAAATGATCAACTTTAGAATTAACATTAGAGTTCCTCTTTAGTAAATAATACTATGACCACCAAATCACTGCTAACTGAAGAAGAAACAGGAAAGTCCTCACAAGGGAGATATTCTTTATCTTCAGCTAGCCTGGCATTGGTGCACTTGTTTGGCAGGATGAGCAAAGTGTATTTAAAGGTATCCTGGCAGACAAAAGTGATGTGCAGTATGCTGGCAGTATTCTGAAAAGCAAGATTAATACTATGACCACTTAGCAGGGTGTGAGTGTTTCTACAGGGGTAGGTAACGTGGTCTGCCTGCAGTGTTTTTAAGGGTGGGCAAGTACTTGCTCACTAATCCTATGACCAAATGATCAAGCGAGATGTCCTGATAAACAGGTTCTTCAGGTGGCCCGGCTGACTACCTTGCAACCAGAACGCCTCACGTACTCAGGAATGCCAGGAGATGCACCTGGGGTCCCTCTCTGGTGGGATGTCCGTCACTGATGGACTCTGGGTGCTATGGCAGGATCAGCACATCGACGCCTGAAGCTGTGGCAGGATAGTTGCCTCAATAAATCATGAATGCCCCTCTGGTCACATCTGTCTTTTTCCCTTGCCTCGTGGTTAGAGCTTCAGCTCCCAGATAGCCTCTGGGTGTCCCAGTTGTCCTCTTGCCCAGGAGAATGTTGGGGTGAGTAGTTTCTGCCCCCAGGGGTTAGAATGGGGCTGCCTGTGCTGGGGACTACATGTCCCAGGATCCTTTGCAACTCCTCTCCCTGGCTGGTGATTCGTTCCCTTCTCTGCCAATGAGGAGACGGGAAAGTGCAGAACAGGTGGCCGGTTCCATACAAGCGCTGCTCTGCAAAATCCCCCACAGCTACTGACAGGCTCCTGTGTCCTCGAGCCTGTCTGTGTGTTTGTCGACAACGGCCGGCAGGAGGTGCAGGGCCATGGGTGACAGCGGCACCCGCTACATTGTCATATTCATATTTTTTTTTGCGATCTTGTGCAATATTTCTCATGTGATGAAGTTCTGTTCGGTAATGAGAAAAATTCTGTAGTTTGCTCCTTTAATTATTTTCTTTTGAAGGTCTGAATTGGCTCTTGAAATTTGTGTACACAATATATGAAAATCTTATGATCGTTCAGAATATGGAATTTTCCCTCTTATTATCATATAATGTGTAGGCCCCATTGGTGATGGTCAAATCTTTTACAGGGTAAACTTACAATTTCATAGATATGTTCATACACAGTTAGGACCAAACTTTTCAAATTTGGTCCAAATGTGACCTTTCCAACTTCTTCAAAATGTTCATTCCCTTTTGTCCACAGGGGCGAGGACAATGTTATCTGACAGAGCTTCCTCAGCTTTTGTATAATCACCAAAAACATTCTGTTTTTGGGAACATATCTGCATATGGCAAGAACCAGTTATGATATACAAATGATATACAAATTAAAGTTATACTTAGGCCCGTTTTATCAGGTCTGTCTGTGATTTTTTCGGACCGTACAATTGTCCTCTATGTCCGCTCACACCCCCCGCCATCAGATTCGATCCTTTCTGCCAAAATCAGACAGATGTGGTTCTATTTTCCCACCCGTCCGGCGGATCAGATGGCATCGGATGGAAATTAACAGGCGGTCTGTTTCTATCCGAGGAGATTAAACTCTGTGTCCATGTCTGCTCTACATAGTGGAGCGGACACGGACCTGTCACCCATCTGCTCAGCGAGAATCAACAGAGAGATCCCCTGCTAAGCAAGCGGATTCTGCCTAGAGGGGGTGCCCATGTGAAAGAGGCCCTATTCATATGAATAAACTTGAAATAACCTTCCACTAATATAGCTCTACTGAAAAATGAATGTAATGATTTGGCATGGGTTAGGGTTACTATTACTGCACTTTATTGCACATCTTAACTCTTTCACTAACTTACCTAATAAAACCACCACCTTTATTTTCATAGATTACATTACTTGATGATGAGAAGGCAAGCTGCCTTTAACCACTTGTCCACCGCCCACTGTCAATTGACGGCGGGCGGAGGATACTCTCGTTCTGGGAGGACGTCATATGACGTCCTCCCTTTAAAACGAGCTAGAAGGCGCGCGCTCGCCGCCAGCGGCGCGCGCGCGTGTGCCGCGTTCACAAGGCCCCGGTGCGCGTGCCCGGCGGCCGCGATTGCCGCCGGGCACCCGCGATTGCCCGGGAAACGAGCAGGAAAGTGGGTCTCTGTGTGTAAACACAGAGATCCACGTCCTGTGAGGGAGAGGAGGCTGATGGTGTGTCCCTTTTACATAGGGACAACCATCGGTCACCTCCCCCAGTCAGTCCCCTCCCCCCACAGTAAGAACACATTGAGGGAACATATTTAACCCCTTCCCGCCCCCTAGTGGTTAACCCCTTCCCTGCCAATCACATTTATACAGTAATCAATGCATTTTTATAGCAGGGATCGCTGTATAAACGTGAATGGTCCCAAAAATGTGTCAAAAGTGTCCGATGTGTCCGCCGCAATATCGCAGTCACAATAAAAAATCGCAGATCGCCGCCATTACTAATAAAAAAATAAAAAATAAAAATGCTATAAATCTATCCCCTATTTTGTATACGCTATAACTTTTGCGCAAACCAATCAATACGCGCTTATTGCGATTTTTTTTTTTTACCAAAAATATGTAGAAGAATACGTATCGGCCTAAACTGAGGAAAATTTTATTTAAAAAAAAAAATGGGTATTTATTATAGCAAAAAGTAAAAAATAGTGTTTTTTTTCCAAACTGGACGCTCTTCTTTTGTTTATAGCGCAAAAAATAAAAACCGCAGAGGTGATCAAATACCACCAAAAGAAAGCTCTATTTGTGGGAAAAAAAGGACACAAATTTTGTTTGGGAGCCACGTTGCATGACCGCGCAATTGTCATTCAAAGTGTGACAGCGCTGAAAGCTGAAAAATGGCTTGGGCAGGAAGGGGGTTTTCGTGCACAGTAGGGAGGTGGTTAATAATCCCTTTCACGCCTAAACCTATTTCTGACATTTGTTGCTTACGAGTTAAAATCTGTATTTTTTGCAAAAAAATTACTTAGAACCCCCAAACATTATATATATATTTTTAGAAGAGACCCTAGAAAATAAAAAGGCGATTGTTACAATATTTCATGTCACATGGTATTTGCGCAGCGGCCTTTCAAACACACTTTTTTGGGAAAAAAGACACTTTCATGGAAAAAAAAAGAACTAAGCAGTAAAGTTAGCCCAATTATTTTGTACAGTGTAAAAGATGATGTTACACCAAGTAAATAGATACCTTACATGTCTTTCTTTGAAATGTTGCACACTCGTGGAATGGCAACAAACTAAGGTACCTAAAAAATCTCCAAAAGCAATGCTTTAAAAACATTTAATGGTTACCAGGTTGAAGTTACAGAGGTGGTCTTTTGCTAGAATTATTGCACTCACTCCAACGATCGTGCAGGGGCGGATCCAGAGTCTTTTCTCGGGAGGGGCACTGCCAAAAAATTATTTTTTTGTGGGAAATTTATCGGGGAAATGGTTGGTGTCGGCGCTTCAATCATCCCGGCACCATGGTTGTTATGGTGTCAGGATGATTGAAGCGCATTATTTCTATTATTACATTGTAATATAAAATTAAATAGTTCAATGCAGAATCAGTGGGAGCCCCGAGTGTGTCACTTGCCACCGTCGCCTGCAATTAGTGGGAGCCCTGAGCGTGTCACTTGCCACACGTTGTGGATTGTCACTTGCCACGTCACCTGCCACATCTTGTGGATTGTCACTTGCCACACCTTGTGGATTGTCACTTCCCACATCACCTGCCACACCTTGCGGATTGTCACTTGCCACGTCACCTGCCACACCTTGCTGATTGTCACTTGCCTGCCACCAGATGCAGATTGTCATTTGCCACGTCACCTGACACAATTTGCGGATTGTCACTTGCCACGTCGCCTGCCACACCTTGCGGATTGTCACTAACTTGCCTGCTAAGGTGTAGTTTTGGTTGTCTCTTGCTGTGTCCCAGACTCCCAGAGTCAGGCAGCAGAGAGATAATGTAATCTCTCTGCTGTCTGCACAGTGAGGGCGGAAGTCACTGCAGGAATGCAGGGCGGGCACGGGCGGTGAGAGATGATCTCATCTCTCTGCTCCCCCGCTCCCGGCTAGCTGATTGGCCAGCTGCCACACTGAGCCTGCTCTCTCACTCTCACCTGCGCTGCCAACACACTGAGCAGCACGGTCTGCCCACGAACCGCGCCGCCCCCGACAACAAACCGCGCCGCAAGCGGAGCCACCCGCTTTCTTACCCATCTGTGGAGCCGCACGCTATTGCACCTGCCCACAGAGCGGCCTGACGTGACTCACTGACGTCACTCGTTGCTAGACGCCAAGCGGCCCAGGCGTTAGCAGCGAGTGCAGGGAAGAGGCTCCACCCACCTCCTCCTCCGCTCCTGGTATCGTGTCAGTGCGCCACGTAACTACATTAGACGAGTCTCTCTCTCAGCGCCGCTGATTGGCTGATGTGAGAAACTGAGAGAGAGACTCAAAGAGGCAGCGGCAGCCGCAGAACAAATACTGTATATACTTGAGTATAAGCCGACCCGAATATAAGCCGAGGCACCTAATTTTACCCCAAAACACTGGGAAAACTTATTGACTCAAGTATAAGCCTAGGGTGTCCTAGGCTTATACTTGCCTCACTTTGCCTCACTGTGCCCATGCCTCACTGTGCCCATGACTAGACTGATGTTTAACATGGAAGTCTATGGAAGGAGTGCCCGGCTTTAAAAAATCAGTGCTCCACCAAACTTTTTAAACTTATAGAGGAGACATGGGGCTACATGTGTGCCAAGTTTGGGGTCCAGAGGACCTACGACCGGCAGGTACCGGGTCCGCAAAATCACTGGAGAAATGACCGTTTAACATTGGAGTCTATGGAAGGGGTGCCCGGATTTAAAAAATCAGTGCTCCACGGCCGTAAGACCTCCAGACACCAAACTTTGCACACTTGTAGAGAAGACATGGGGCTACATGTGTGCCAAGTTTGGGGTCCAAGGGACCTACAACCGGCCGGAACCGCGTCCGCAATATCACCGGAGAAATTACCGTTTAACATTGGAGTCTATGGAAGGGGTGCCCAAATTTAAAAAATCAGTGCTCCCTAGCCGTAGGTCCCCCAGACACCAAACTTTTCACACTTGTAGAGAAGACATGGGGCTACATGTGTACCAAGTTTGGGGTCCAGGGGTCCTACGGCCGGCCAGTACCGGGTGCCCAAAGTTCGGGAGATCAGGCGCAAAAAAAACAAAACAGAGCAAGCAAGTGAGTGTGACAGATGGTCTCGGGAGGGGCAATTGCCCTGTTGCCCCCCCCCCCTGGATCCGCCACTGCGATCGTGGCGATATCTCACATGTGTGATTTGAACACCGTTTACATATGTGGGCACGACTTATGTATGGGTTTTGTTTTCTGCGCGAGCTCGCGGGGACAGACCGCTTTAAAAATATATTTATTTTTTTCTAATTTATTTTATTTATATTAAATTTTTTTACATTGTCACTTTAAAAAAAAAATTCTGATCACTTTTATTGCTGTCACAAGGAATGCAAACATCCCTTGTGACGGTAATAGGTGGTGACAGGTACTCTTTATGGGGGCAACAAAACACCTCAAATCCCTCCTTTGCACTTCAAAGTATACAGATTGCCAAAAATGGCGATTCTGAATACTGTAATTTTTTTTCAAATCGGCGCCATTGGCAGCCGAGAAAACCGGAAGTGATGTGTGACGTTGCTTCCGTGTGTTTACATAGGAGACTGGAACGGAGCCATTTCTGGCTTGATTCCAGTCTCACTCTAGCCGGCAGAAGTGCCGGATCGTGGATCGGGTCTCCCGGTGGGACAGGAAGAGCGCCGGAAGGCGGCGGGAGGGGGACGTCCTCTCCCGCTCCTCCGACAAAGACGAGAGGATGTCCGTGATAGGCGGAACACTGAACACTGACTCACTGCTGGAAAACCGAGTGTTCCGCCTATCACGGACGAGGACGAGGAAGAGGCTTTTGTACACTGGATTGTTGGCCGCCGTCTGACTGCATGACATGGGCTGATCAGGTATGCAGATTGGCACAGTGAGGCTGCAATGGGCACAGTGAGGCTTGTAATGGGCACAGTGAAGCTTGTAATGGGCACAGTGAGGCTTGTAATGGGCACAGTGAGGCTTGCAATGGGCACAGTGAGGCTTGCAATGGGCACACTGAGGATTGCAATGGGCACAGTGAGACTTGCAATGGGCACAGTGAGGCTTGCAATGGGCACAGTGAGGCTTGTGATTTGCACAGTGAGGCTTGTGATGGGGACACTGAGGCTTGCAATGGGCACAGTGAAGCTGCAAGTAGGCATTGTTGACCCTCTTTTCCACTTACAGTAGCTGCTGCATTTCCTACCCTAGGCTTATACTTGAGTTATTAAGTTTTCCCATTTTTTTGTGGTAAAATTAGGAGCCTCAGCTTATATTCGGGTCGGCTTATACTCGAGTATATATGGTAATATCCTCCAGACCCTTTATTAGCTTTGTTGTCCTTCTTTGTACTCGTTTCATTTCCAGTACATCCTTCCTGAGGACTGGTGCCAAGAACTAAAAAGCATACAACTAAGTGCGGCCGGACCAGAGTCTTGTAGAGCTGGAGAATTGTTTCATGCCATTGCTGAGCCTATTATCTGCCAGGACCCCCAGGTCCTTTTCCATCCTAGATTCCCCCAGAGGTTCTCCCCCTAGTGTATAGATTGCATTCATATTTTTGCCACCCAAATGCATTATTTTACATTTTTCAACGTTAAGCCTCACTTGCTTTGTAGTTACCCACCCCATTTTTTCAGATCTTTTTGCAAGGTTTCCACATCCTGCGGAGAAGTTATTGCCCTACTTAGCATTGTATCGTCCGCAAATACAGAGATTGAACAGTTTACCCCATCCTCCAGGTCGTTTATGAACAAATTAAATAGGATTGGTCCCAGCACAGAACCCTGGGGGACCCCACTACCCACCACTGACCATTCCGAGTATTCCCCATTTATCACCACCCTCTGCACTCGCCCTTGTAGCCAGTTTTCAATCCATGTACTCACCCTATGGTCCATGCCAGCGGACCTTATTTTGTACAGTAAACGTTTATGGGGAACTGAGTCAAATGCTTTTGCAAAATCCAGATACACCACGTCTACTGGCCTTCCCTTATCTAGATGGCAACTCACTTCCTCATAGAAGGTTAATAAATTGGTTTGGCAAGAACGATTCTTCACGAATCCATGCTGATTACTGCTAATTTACAAATGCTTTAAGCTTTGTCAACAAAACCCAGAGGCTGATTGATACTATGGTACAGCTGCACCAGATTCTGTGTGCACCCATTTGAATACATCTCCCCTATATAATATTAGTTGAACACTAAAGCCCTGTACACACAATCGGTTTAACTGATGAAAACCGTCCGATGGATTGTTTTCATCAGACAAATCGATCGTGTATGGGACCCATCAGTCTTTTTTCCATCGGTTTTACAAAATAGGACATGTTTTAAATTTTTCCGATGGATAAAAAACCGATCGAAAACTCAGATCGTCTATGGGCAAGTCCATCGGATAAAAAACCCACGCATGCTCAGAATCAAGTCGACGCATGCTCAGAAGCATTGAACTTCATTTTTCTCGGCTCATCGGAGTGTTTTACGTCACCGTGTTTGGAACGGTCGGTTTTTTGACTGATGGTGTGTAGGCAAGACTGATGGAAGTCAGCTTCATCGGATTTCCGATGGACAAAACCATCGGATTAGAATCCATAGGATATCTGATCGTGTGTATGAGGCTTTACTGTTGATTTAAAAACCCTTCATCAAAATTATGATATTGTTTTTCAAGGACTAAGGTTCCAATAATTTTTGGGCATCAATAACTGAAAATGTGGATGATCTACTGTATGATATGAGTTATTTCTTTGATACAAGGGAGAGATGCTTGATGGCTATTCTTATTTTAGGTGTTTTTTTAAAAGAAAGGTGTTTTTAAAAAAGTACACATGTTTTTATAATCCAATATCAATAAACTTTGTATTATTTTTTCAATTTATGACTATGATGCCTGAAGCTTTTTATAGAATTGTCTCCCGTATAAACAATAATATTTGAAGTCAAGGTATCTGTATGGTCTAAAAACATTTATTATTATTTATTTTTTTACTTTTCTTTGGAAGACATCAGAAAGGTCAGAAGCTCACCTCTCCTTAAAGAAATAAAAATCTGACAGGCATTCCAGGCCTTTCCCTATTCAACTAAAATAAAACATTTTAGTTTCTGTATGCATTGCTGCTGGAATATTGCCCTCACTTCTTGTCTGGTAAAACATTGTCAGTAAGACAGAAAGTCAGGGTAAATCCTTCTCTATAAGCTGGAGTATCCCTAGTCCATCCCTAACCCGGCCATAGACGGATTGAAATTTGGCTGGTTCAGCAGGAACTGGAGGCATGGTAAAGACATCACGGTCATTCTAAACCTTTCCCACTCTATTGAACACTAAAAAAAAATTGTCCTGACATACACTTTAATCTAAAAGTATAAAAGTATTCAGAAGTGGTAAAAGACTGCCTAACTTTTTTGGAGAACAAAGAGAGACAAGCTCTCGAAAAACGGGATTTTGAAGGGGGACACCGGTTCTGATATAGGTGAGTACACTTGAGACAGTAATTTTAGAAAAATATAAATGTATTCACAAATCTTAAAAATTGATATTGCAATAGATACAGAATCATAAGAAGCTTAGAAACAAAGAACTAGATTGTGCAATATAGCCGATATGTTTCGCACTGTTGTGCTTCATCAGGGCTTAGCACTTGTCTTTTATTTCATCAAGTCTGTATAAGACACAAAAGTTTGTAATTAATATCAAACAATGATAGAATATCATTACATATGCATTCAATGGAGTGATACAAATTTGCTGCATATTGACAAACTTGGAAGGAATATTGTAACATGCTCACCTACAGTAGGTGCCGCCGACATTGTATATTGATCGCGATCCTATCACGGATATTCTCTGCGACAGGGGTGCCGACATCTCGGCGACAGGGTGGCGACACATCTCGCGCTCGCTGCAATAGCGAGGAGACGCGGCACTGTATTGAACGGGGATCCGACGTGGATTCCCGCCAATACCAGGCACTGTGTTTGGTATGAATCCTGAGCGGGAACTCCACGCCAATTTTTAAATAAAAAACCGGCATGGGTTCCCCCTCCAGGAGCATACCAGGCCCTTGGGTCTGGTATGGATTTGAAGGGGACTCCCCTAAGCCGAAAAATCGGTGTGGGGGTCCCCCTCAAAATCCAAACCAGACCCTTATCCGAGCACGCAACCTGGCAGGCCGCAGGGGAAGAGGGGGGGATGAGAGAGCGGCCCCCCTCCCTCCTGAACCGTACCAGCCTGCATGCTCTCAACATGGGGGGTTTGGTGCTCTGGGGCGACCTGCGGCCCCCCCACCCCAAAGAACCCTGTCCCCATGTTGATGAGGACAGGGCCTCTTCCCGACAACCCTGGCCTTTGGTTGTCGGGGTCTGCGGGCGGGGGCTGATCGGAATCCGGGAGCCCCCTTTAATAAGGGGCCCCCCAGATGCCGGCCCACCACCCTATGTGAATGAGTATGGGGTACATCGTACCCCTACCCATTCACCTGGTGGAAAAAAATGGCAATAAAAAAAACACACAGCTTTTTTAAGTATTTTATTGCACAGCTCCGGGGGTCTCTTCCGTCTTCGGGGGTCTCCGGTGTCGTCGCCGCGCTCTCCGGTTCTTTCTTCTGCTGGGCCACCGCTATCTTCTTCCAGCTCCTTTGCTAGTGGGGCCCGGTCTTCTCCGTCGCCTTCTTCCCTCTTCTTCTCTCCGGTTCTTTATTCCTTCTACCAGGCCTCCGCTATCTTCTTCCAGCTCTTTTGCTAGCGGAGGCCCGGTCTTCCCCGTCGTCTCGTCCGGATCTCCGTTGTCCTTCTGCCGGCCCCTCCACTATCTTCTTCCAGCTCTTTTGCTAGTGGAGGGGCCGGTCTTCCCGTCGTCGCCATCGGCGTCTTCTTCTCTCTTCTCCTCCTCGATGTTGACTCGTCGCTTCCTTCTGCTGTAATGCTGGGTTTTGCGGTGCGCTCGGTTTATATAGGCTTCTCAGTTACGGCGTAGCCTAAGGTATTGACTGAAGGAGATGCTACGCACCAGGGAACGGGGATGAGAGCTTGAATCGTTCAAAATGGTATTACCAGCCGTTTCTTTTCAATACAGACTACTATGGAGAGTCCCATTCTCATTAAGAAATAGACATAAATCCAAAAATGGAATACTGGTAGTGTCAAATTGAATAGTAAACTTAAGATTAAACTCATTCACTGATAAAAAAGACATGAATTCAGAAAGCTCGTTAGCTGTACCAGTCCAGATTACCAGAACGTCGTCGATATACCTCCGCCAGATTAAAACATGGTGGAGGTATAACGAGGCGTAGTCATCCCCCAAGGTACAGGTTTGCGTATTTTACCCTTACTTGGTCTCATCAACGGGAAAGGAAAAATGTTCCTTTCACAATGAGCGACACGCATTGCCGGTAGACGGGGATCCGACGTGGATTCCCGCCAATACCAGGCACTGTGTTTGGTATGAATCCTGAGCAGGAACTCCATGCCAATTTTTTTAATAAAAAAACGGCATGGGTTCCCCCTCCAGGAGCATACCAGGCCCTTGGGTCTGGTATGGATTTGAGGGGGACTCCCCATAGCCGAAAAATCGGCGTGGGGGTCCCCCTCAAAATCCAAACCAGACCCTTATCCGAGCACGCAACCTGGCAGGCTGCAGGGGAAGAGGGGGGGACGAGAGAGCGGCCCCCCCTCCCTCCTGAACTGTACCAGGCCACATGCCCTCAACATGGGGGTTTGGTGCTCTGGGGCAGGGGGGCGACCTGCGGCCCCCCCACCCCAAAGAACCCTGTCCCCATGTTGATGAGGACAGGGCCTCTTCCCGACAACCCTGGCCGTTGGTTGTCGGGGTCTGCGGGCGGGGGCTGATCGGAATCCGGGAGCCCCCTTTAATAAGGGGCCCCCCAGATGCCGGCACACCACCATATGTGAATGAGTATGGGGTACATCGTACCCCTACCCATTCACCTGGTGGAAAAAAATGGCAATAAAAAAAACACACAGCTTTTGAAAGTATTTTATTGCACAGCTCCGGGGGTCTCTTCCGTCTTCGGGGGTCTCTGGTGTCGTCGCCGCGCTCTCCGGTTCTTTCTTCTGCCGGGCCACCGCTATCTTCTTCCAGCTCTTTTGCTAGCGGGGCCCGGTCTTCTCCGTCGCCTTCTTCCCTCTTCTTCTCTCCGGTTCTTTCTTCCTTCTACCGGGCCTCCTCTATCTTCTTCCAGCTCTTTTGCTAGCGGAGGCCTGGTCTTCCCCGTCGTCTCGTCTGGCTCTCCGTTGTCCTTCTGCCGGCCCCTCCTCTATCTTCTTCCAGCTCTTTTGCTAGTGGAGGGGGCGGTCTTCCCATCGTCACTGTCGGCGTCTTCTTCTCTCTTCTCCTCCTCGATGTTGACTCGTCGCTTCCTTCCGCTGTAATGCTGGGTTTTGCGGTGCGCTCGGTTTATATAGGCTTCTCATGACGTCACAGTCACATGTTCCCATGACGTCACAGTCACATGCTCCGGGGCCACTTGGAACATGTGACTGTGACGTCATGAGAAGCCTATATAAACCGAGCGCACCGCAAAACCCAGCATTACAGAAGAAAGAACCGGAGAGCGCAGCGACGACACCGGAGACCCCCGAAGACGGAAGAGACCCCCGGAGCTGTGCAATAAAAAGCTGTGTGTTTTTTTATTGCCATTTTTTTCCACCAGGTGAATGGGTAGGGGTACGATGTACCCCCATACTCATTCACATAGGGTGGCGGGCCGGCATCTGGGGGGCCCCTTATTAAAGGGGGCTCCCGGATTCCGATCAGCCCCCGCCCGCAGACCCCGACAACCAACGGCCAGGGTTGTTGGGAAGAAGTTTGGGGTGGGGGGGGCCGCAGAGCACCAAACCCCCCATGTTGAGGGCATGCGGCCTGGTACGGTTCAGGAGGGAGGGGGCCGCTCTCTCATCCCCCCCTCTTCCCCTGCGGCCTGCCAGGTTGCGTGCTCAGATAAGGGTCTGGTTTGGATTTTGAGGGGGACCCCCACGCCGATTTTTCGGCTTAGGGGAGTCCCCTTCAAATCCATACCAGACCCAAGGGCCTGGTATGCTCCTGGAGGGGGAACCCATGCCGGTTTTTTATTTAAAAATTGGCGTGGAGTTCCCGCTCAGGATTCATACCAAACACAGTGCCTGGTATTGGCGGGAATCCACGTCGGATCCCCGTCTACCGGCAATGCGTGTCGCTCATCGTGAAAGGAACATTTTTCCTTTCCCGTTGACAAGACAGTTTGGCGCTGGCTCTCGCAACGGAGCTCGTAGGGTGTCAATCTCAATTGACACAGTATCGGCGGCACCTACTGTAGTTCACTTTGAGAAAATTGGATAAAAAGCACACCGCTAAACATGTGTATCAATGCTGACGACTGGCCCACATCCCACCGCAGCTGACCCGGCAGATGCCAGAACCAGCAGGTCGATACGTGGAGATTTTGACCTTGTAGGCCGACCAAGTAAGGGTAAAATACGCAAACCTGTACCTGGGGTGATGGGAGAGAGCCCTCTTTTCAGATGACTACGCCTCGTTATACCTCCACCATGTTTTAATCTGGCGGAGGTATATCGACGACGTTCTGGTAATCTGGACTGGTACAGCTAACGAGCTTTCTGAATTCATGTCTTTTTTATCAGTGAATGAGTTTAATCTTAAGTTTACTATTCAATTTGACACTACCAGTATTCCATTTTTGGATTTATGTCTATTTCTTAATGAGAATGGGACTCTCCATAGTAGTCTGTATTGAAAAGAAACGGCTGGTAATACCATTTTGCACTATTCAAGCTCTCATCCCCGTTCCCTGGTGCGTAGCATCCCCTTCAGTCAATACCTTAGGCTACGCCGTAACTGTGCCAGGGACGAGTGATTTTGAGCTTGAAGCAAAAGCTCTTTATCTATGTCTGCTTGCCAGAGGATATAGTAAGAAGGTCCTTAAAAAGGCCTATGGAAGAGCAAAAGGCAGTACACGTGATATGCTCATTTTCAAATCTAAAGTTCGTGAACAGAACCCTACTACCAAATTCATTACTACATTTAGTGCGCACCAAGATATTTTTCGCCAACTAATCGGCAATAACTGGCATTTACTCTCTGAGGATCCAATTATATCCAAATATGTGTCTGATAGGCCTGAAATTGTTTATCGTAGATCTCGATCAATCAGGGATTGTCTTATCCACAGCAACTATACCCCTGCAACCTTGGAAGTGGGGGCAACCATCAGCAATGGCACATACCGATGTGGCAACTGTGATCAGTGCCCGTGGATAAAAGAGGGCACAGGATGCCCCCTACCATGAGGCGGTTTCCACAGATCCACAATGTATGCAGACTGTAGCACAGTTGGGGTTGTATATTTGGCAACATGTTTATGTTTATGTTTATGTGGCGCATTTTACATCGGCAAGACAAAGCGCCCTTTTGCAAAAAGAGTGCAAGACTATCTGTACTATCTTGATGCAGGACTGCTTTATACTCCCATTTGTAAGCACATAGGTCTTAACCATAGTTATGATCCATCTTTTGTTTCATTTTTTGTATTGGAAGTGATCTCTGAACCCCTAAGAGGAGGAGACTTTGACAAAAAGATCCTTCAGCAAGAAGCCAAATGGATTTTTAACCAAAGGGCCACCTATCCCCCAGGCTTTAATACTGCGATTTCTTTCAAACCTTTTCTTTAAATACTTTTCTAGGAGGTATAGAGGTATAACTAGGTCCAATTTGTGTTATGTGTTTTGTTCTATTTTTTGCTTTATTTGTATATGTTATGTTAATTTCAAATTAATAATTTTATGATTTATTTAATGTACCTAATCCCAATATACTTCCTTAGAATGGCCTGTATTATTCCTTTTTGTACTTTCTCATTTACCATGTTCAGGTATGCTATCTATACAATATAATCTTCTTGGTGCCAAACATGATATATTTGTTTCCCTATATCTCTTCCCCTCTTTTCTCTTTCCTTCCCTTCCCCTCCCATGTTCCCTTCCCATCATCCCCTCCCCCTCCCTTGCTCAACAATTCATTGTTTATTGGTCTATGTGTATGTTTTGTCCCTATTTACAATCATGGATATACTAAATATGGATTTGTGAGGACGCATTATGCATTAATTTATCTATATATTATCTGCTTTTTGACCAAATCAACTATGAACTGTTTTGGCTCTATGCCATTTAGAATCATGTTGACATATTTATGCTGGTTATTTCAAATTATTATTGATTCGAGATCGCTATATTCTCATTTCTGAATTGTTAAATCTGTTTTGTTTTGGATGATTGGATGGCCGCGCACCATGGGACAGTGTTATTTGCTGTCGGCTGCCCCTTCTCTCCCCTTACAGCTTTTATTGACGTGGAGATTTCCGTGCGTCCTATGTTTTTGGAAGGGGAATCTCCTCCTCCCCCTCCTATCCTCCGTCTGCGCTTCCATGGACGGTGGTTCGCGCCTGCGCTATGCGCTCTCTTGCGCACGCGCATGCGAGGCATAGGAGCGCCCCGACCGGAAGTGATGTCAGGGGTCGTTCGCGATCCTTCACTTCCGGAATGACTGTGTACATTTAAGATGGCGCAGCCGGCGTCAGCCGACATGCACCGTCTTGATGTATCTGCTGACACAAGGACTTCAACCAGGGGAATCAATGCAAACTGCGACATATTGGGATCTTCTACCACACATGGGCTGGACCCTATACAGGTACTAAGTTTCTTATACTGGAGTGCGGGTCTGTTTAGTAACGGGGGGAACCAAGTTATGTTACTAGTAGCCATGCGCCGTGTGTGCATTCTACCTCTTGGCTCCTAACATATACCATACTATGTACTCCATATGCTATAAGCCATCAGCCTCGATATTTAGCAAGTTAAGTTAGTTTTTAGTTTCCTTATTCCACCTTAATATCTCTTTTTGTTCATACAATGTCATTAGTACATGATATGCTGTTAAAAGTTAAATCTCAATTGAATTTTTTCATTAGCACCTTGTTAATAATAACTACCGTAATTATCTATGCTATGTTCTGACCCCTTCCTGTTTTAATCCAACCTCCCATTGCATGTCATTGCAGTTTGACCCACTGGTCGTAAGAATGACACAATTCATATATATATTTTTCATAGACCTTTGTATACATTTGTTACTATCTTACTATAATGTTTTACTAAAGTTCACTTTAGTCTACTTAGAAGTAGTTCCTATAAGCATTAGGACATTTTTACTTTTTCCCTTATTATCTTTTATTACTTATCCTCCTTTAGATTTGAGTATTTTACCCCTACAAGGTCAAAATCTTCATGTAACGACCTGCTGGTTCTGGCATCTGCCGGGTCAGCTGCGGTGGGATGTGGGCCAGTCGTCAGCATTGATACACATGTTTAGCAGTGTGCTTTTTATCCAATTTTCTCAAAGTGAACTAGGTGAGCATGTTACAATATTCCTTCCAAGTTTGTCAATATGCAGCAAATTTGTATCACTCCATTGAATGCATATGTAATGATATTCTATCATTGTTTGATATTAATTACAAATAAGCCCTGACGAAGCACAACAGTGCGAAACATGTCGGCTATATTGCACAATCTATTTCTTTGTTTCTAAGCTTCTTATGATTCTGTATCTATTGCAATATCAATTTTTAAGATTTGTGAATAAATTCATATTTTTCTAAAATTACTGTCTCAAGTGTACTCCCCTATAACAGACCCGGTGTCCCCCTTCAAAATCCCGTTTTTTGAGAGCTTGTCTCTCTTTGTTCTTTCATAGTATATACGTGGGACTGGGAGACTATGCGGTTTCTGTTTCTGGAAACTATCCAAGTATCTTTTATATATACTTTGCCTAACTTTTTGGAGATAAACCGATATTGCTTAACCACTGAAATTCTATATTTTAGATTTGGGTAAATGATAGAATGATAGCAGGTAGAAACACTCACCAGCTTCATGGACCTCTCTGATGGCATTATCTATTTACCTTAATTTACATTTTTGAAACTATACAGTGAAAGACAAATCCAACTGGGAGAGTGAAATCCTTCTTTATAAATGACTGCAGCGTGTAGGACCTGGTATATGATGAATTACTTCTTATGTCTGGAGTACTCAGCAACATGAAAGGTTGAAGGGTAATTTATCCCAAATGCAGCTAAACCTAATTATCAGCTTTGGGGAGACTGAGGCCCCTCCTCTGGCTGCCTTACTTTACATTGAGCATTTGGTTGTTTGGTAGGTGCCCTTGTACTTAGACTATTCCTAGTCTGCTATATTGTTTTTGCAAGCTGAACTATGAGTTGTAACAAGAATGTGTCAGCGTTCTGTTGGTTCATTATTGTGCAGGGTATTCAGTGAGTCAGGAAGAATATGTAATATTCTAAGATTAAAAGTCTTGCGGTTAACATGCTTTTCAGACTAAACAATTATGCCCTAGGCTCTCTTTGCTCATAGGGTGGGTGAGACCTCAGCTATGACATATATAAAACAATTCCATCTCTGAGTAAATGAAGCAGACATCTAGCAATAATCATGGAAGAGCTAGTCCATATGGCATTAATGTTTTTTACACTAGCTGCAGAACAGGAAGGAAAATCAATATAAACTAGTGTTTTATTTTGATTAGCAACGCTTCCGTGAGAATAGTTTCCTTTTAAAAGGTAAAGGAGATCATTTCTGATGAGTTCCCACTTGCCACTCAATTACCCAGAACATAATTACGTATGGTGTAATAAATCTCTGACAACTGGGGGATACTGATATCTGTCCCTATGACATCACCTCACATGGAGATGAAAACTGAGTTTTGGGTAGATGCCAGTGAATTCAATCCTAGATCACATGCGAAGCAATTTTGCAGTTCAGCCTGAACTCACTAATTCCTATAAATCCAATGTGCCAGCACAACCCAAAACCATATAAGATCTCAGTGGAAGATTTTCCAGATTGGGTCCCTGTGTGGGTCACTGGAGAGTGACTGAACCAGCTGCCATCCAAACAAAACTGAACCATCAATTCTGGAAGGAGTTAAATATGAAATCTACCAAAGGACTTTCAGTCAGTTGCATGTAATAAACCAATCTTCCAAGGTGTAAAGCTGATAAAGGCATATGTACTGTCTTAACTACAACTCTCACGGCAAACGCTTCCATTGGTTCAGCATTAGATTCCCATTCATAGAAAAATGACTTGGACTTTCAGGATAAAAGCAGAACACTTGTAATGACATAAATGGGGCATAGAGGATGGGGGGAACTGTAAACTTAAAAGGATGGTCTATGAATTTATGTATAACCTAATCCAGCCTTTCTCAATGTTTTACAATGGTGGATCCCTTCAAGCTATTTTTTTATGTCTTAGTAAAGCCCTGTTAAATATTATAGCCACAGCTTAAGCTATATTAGCATAATTGGCAAGTTGTATATATGATCATTAAGGTGTAAGTAACAAAGAAAAGTATGTAACATTTAGAGTAGTGATGAGCCGAACACCCCCGGGTTCGGTTCGCACCAGAACCCGCGAACGGACCGAAAGTTCGTACGAACATTAGAACCCTATTAAATACAATGGATGCGAACGTTCGAATTCTAAAGTGCTAATTATAACAACTATTATGCATGTTATTGTCCTAAAAAGGGTTTGGGAACCCGGGTTCTGCACCAGGGGACATGTATCAATGCAAAAAGAAGTTTTAAAAACGGTCGTTTTTCGGGAGCAGTCATTTTAATGATGCATAAAGTGAAAAAAAAAAAGTCAAATATTCCTTTAAATATCGTACCTGGGGGGTGTCTAAAGTATGCCTGTGAAGTGCCACGTGTTTCCCGTGTTTAGAACTGTCCCTGCACAAAATGACACTTCTAAAGGAAAAAAAAGCCATTTAAAACTGCTTGCGGCTTTAATGTAATGTCTGGTCCCGGTAATATGGATGAAAATCTTTAAGAAAAATGGCATAGCTACCCCATGACCCCCCCCCCCCCTACCCCAGCCCATTACCAGCCCCTTTGGGTCTTGTATGGATATTAAGGGGAACCCCGCACATAAAATAAAAAAGGCCCTATATACTCTGAACAGCCGTATACAGGCGGTGCATACAAGACAGGGACTGTAGGTTTGTTCTTATGTAGAATCTGTTTGTAATTTTGAACAGGTACATTGTTTAAGTGTAGCTCCAGCCCAAAAATCTATTTTTAAACTTTTTGGAAAACATAGGTAAGGGTTATCACCCCTGTAACATTTGTTTTGCTGTCTGTGCCCCTGTTCAGAACATTTCACCTCACTTTCCGTCCCAATGACAACTGTTTTTGAAATGTGGTGTTTTTCTTGAAACAAGGATTGCTGATAAAGCATCAGTACAGAGGAGACACCTTTCTCCCATATTAATTCTTACAGGAGAGAATTTTCCTTCCAAGGGGTAGATTTCCTCTCACTTCCTGTTGTCTTCTTGCGTTTGCAAGTAGGAGTCGTTTGTAAGTTGGATGTTTGAAAGTAGGGACCTGCCGTATATACTCTGCAGAAATAGGCCCCTTAGTTGTTGGTGTTGGCACAACACTGTAAGCACTCACAGTTACTCTTGGTTGGTGCTGGAACGCCCTGCTGTCAACTATTATATCAGGAATTTTAATTACATATAATTGTTGAACAGTGGTAGTAAAAATTGGGCCTTTAATGGTGGTGCTGGTGCCACAACACTGTAAGCCCTGACAGTTACTCTTGGTGGGTGCAGCAATGGGCCCTGCTGTGAATTATTAGATCAAGAATTGTAATTGCATGCCCCTGTTGAACAGGGGCTGAAAAATTGGGCCTTTCGTGGTGGTGGTGGTGGTGGTGGTGTTGCCACAACACTGTAAGCCCTCAGAGTTACTCTTGGTGGGTGCAGGAATGGGCCCTGCTGTGAATTATTAGATCAAGAATTGTAATTGCATGCCCCTGTTGAACAGGGGCTGAAAAATTGGGCCTTTCGTGGTGGTGGTGGTGGTGGTGGTGTTGCCACAACACTGTAAGCCCTCAGAGTTACTCTTGGTGGGTGCAGGAATGGGCCCTGCTGTGAATTATTAGATCAAGAATTGTAATTACATGCCCCTTTTGAACAGGGGCTGAAAAATTGGGCCTTTCGTGGTGGTGGTGGTGGTGGCGTTGCCACAACACTGTAAGCCCTCAGTTACTCTTGGTGGGTGCAGCAATGGGCCCTGCTGTGAATTATTAGATCAAGAATTGTAATTGCATGCCCCTGTTGAACAGGGGCTGAAAAATTGGGCCTTTCGTGGTGGTGGTGGTGGTGGCGTTGCCACAACACTGTAAGCCCTCAGAGTTACTCTTGGTGGGTGCAGCAATGAGCCCTGCTGTGAATTATTAGATCAAGAATTGTAATTGCATGCCCCTGTTGAACAGGGGCTGAAAAATTGGGCCTTTCGTGGTGGTGGTGGTGGTGGTGTTGCCACAACACTGTAAGCCCTCAGAGTTACTCTTGGTGGGTGCAGGAATGGGCCCTGCTGTGAATTATTAGATCAAGAATTGTAATTGCATGCCCCTGTTGAACAGGGGCTGAAAAATTGGGCCTTTCGTGGTGGTGGTGGTGGTGGTGGTGTTGCCACAACACTGTAAGCCCTCAGAGTTACTCTTGGTGGGTGCAGGAATGGGCCCTGCTGTGAATTATTAGATCAAGAATTGTAATTACATGCCCCTTTTGAACAGGGGCTGAAAAATTGGGCCTTTCGTGGTGGTGGTGGTGGTGGCGTTGCCACAACACTGTAAGCCCTCAGAGTTACTCTTGGTGGGTGCAGCAATGGGCCCTGCTGTGAATTATTAGATCAAGAATTGTAATTACATGCCCCTGTTGAACAGGGGCTGAAAAATTGGGCCTTAGGCACTGGTGGCACAACACTACAACCCCTCACAGATACTGTACTTGGAGCACAGCAATGAGCCCTGTTGCAAAGTATTGCTTCAAAAATTGTAATGACACGCCCCTGTTAAACAGGGGCTGAAAAATTGGGCCTTAGGCACTGGTGCCACAACACTCCAACCCCTCACAGATACTGTACTTGGAGCACAGCAATGAGCCCTATGGCAAATTATTGCTAAAAAAATTGTAATTACACGCCCCTGTAAAACAGGGGCTGAAAAATTGGGCCTTAGCCACTGGTGGTGGCACCCATAAACAAAAATGATCTTCCAAGCTATCATCATCAATCGTATCATTGAGGACTCGGAGGAGGAGGATAGCCAGTCAACATAACAGCACAGGCACTCAGCATCAGCATCAGTCTTGAAGGGATGTGACGTTAAAATCAATTAGTCTGTTATATCAGCATCAGGTGTGTGGTAGCTGGTGGTGATCCAAGACTGGTTCATCTTGATGAAAGTCAGTCGATCAACCGAGTCGGTGGACAGGCGCACCCTGTGATCCGTGACAAATCCTCCAGCAGCACTGAATGTGCGTTCCGAAAGAACGCTGGATGCAGGACAGGCCAGTAGCTCAATTGCATACTGTGCAAGCTCTGGCCAGTGATCCATCCTCAAGACCCAGTAAGCCAGAGGATTTTCGGTGGGGAAGGTGTCCAAGTCTGACCTTGCCCCTAGATATTCCTGCACCATGTTTATCAGACGCTGGCGATGGTTGCTGGAACCGATCATACTTTGGGGCTGCGGACTAAAGAATTGTCTGAACGCATCGGTCAGACGGCCACCTTCCCCACCGCTCCTTCTTTGACTGGCCGAAGCCTCAGCAACTTGTTGTCCAGGACCAGGAGTTTGTAACCTCCCAGTCTCTGGGAACGCGTTGCACAGACCTTTCTGCAAGGCCTCCCGGAGTTGTCTCATCCTCTGCTCCCTCTGCGACGGTAACATAAGGTCCGCAACCTTACCCTTGTACCGTGGATCAAGGAGAGTGGCCAGCCAGTAATGGTCCCTCTCCTTGATCCGAAGAATACGAGGATCCTTCCGCAGACTTTGCAGGATCAGGGAGGCCATGCAGCGTAGGTTTGCTGAGGCATTCGCTCCGGAGTCCTCTGGGTCACTAAGGACGACATGATCCGCAGCCACCTCCTCCCAGCCACGTACAAGTCCACTGGTTTCTTGGGACTGTAAATCATCCCTAAAAGACTGCTGCTGATGATGCTGAGTGCCAGCCTCCACCTCCATGCTGACACAATCCTCCTCCTCCTCCTCCTCCTCCTCCTCCTCCTCTTCCTGTGCGATGGGTGGGACAGAAGGAACACTGTCTGGGTAAAGGGGGCCTTGAGAGGCAAGGAAGTCCTCCTCTTCCTGCCTCTGTTCTGCCTCAAGTGCCCTGTCCATTATTCCACGCAGCGTGTGCTCCAACAGGTGGACAAGAGGTACAGTGTCACTGATGCATGCACTGTCACTGCTCACCATCCTCGTGGCCTCCTCAAATGGTGCCAGGACAGTGCATGCATCCCTGATCATGCCCCACTGGCGTGGAGAAAAAAAACCAAGCTCCCCTGACCCTGTCCTGGTGCCGTAGTCGCACAGGTACTCATTGATGGCCCTCTGCTGCGTGTGCAGCCGCTGCAGCATGGCCAACGTTGAGTTCCACCTGGTGGGCATGTCACATATAAGGCGGTTCTTGGGCAGGTTCAACTCCTTTTGCAGCTCAGCCAGGCGAGCACTGGCATTATAAGATCTGCGGAAATGCACACAGACTTTCCTGGCCTGCCTCAGGACATCCTGTAAGCCCGGGTACCTGCCCAAGAACCGCTGCACCACCAGGTTAAGGACGTGAGCCACACAGGGCACATGGGTCAGTTGTCCCTGTCGGAGGGCGGAGAGGAGGTTGGTGCCATTGTCGCAAACCACCATTCCTGGCTTAAGCTGGCGTGGCGTCAACCACCTCTCGGCCTGGCCCTGCAGAGCAGACAGGACCTCTGCCCCAGTGTGGCTTCTGTCCCCCAAACACACCAGCGCAAGCACGGCATGGCATCTTTTTGCCTGCGTACTTGCGTAGCCCCTTGAACGGCTACGGAGCACCGCTGGTTCAGAGGACAAACCACAGGAAGAGGCCATGGAGGAAGAAGAAGAGGAGGGGGTGGAGGAGAGAGGTGTGTCACAACCAGTAGTAGCATTTTGGAGGCGTGGCGGTGGAACAACCTCCAACACTACTGCACCTTGTCCTGCATCCTTCCCAGCTGCCAAAAGAGTGACCCAATGGGCCGTGAAAGAAAGGTAACGTCCCTGTCCATGCCTGCTGGACCATGAGTCAGCGGTAATATGCACCTTACCGCTGACCGCCCTGTCCAGCGAGGCCAAGACATTGCCTTCCACATGCCGGTAGAGAGCCGGAATAGCCTTCCGTGAGAAAAAGTGGCGTTTGGGAACCTGCCACTGAGGAACCGCACATTGCACAAACTCACGGAAGGGGGCCGAGTCTACCAACTGAAAAGGCAGCAGTTGAAGCGCTAGCAATTTAGCCAAGCTAGCATTCAACCGCTGGGCATGTGGATGGCTGGGAGTGAACTTCTTTCGACGGTCCAGCAGCTGGGGCAGGGAAATTTGCCTGCTAGAATCGGACGTCGGTGTACTGCTAGCAGAGTGGCCGCAAGTACTTGGCTGTGACACACCTAATTCTACACCTTCATTCCTCTCAGTGCATGTTTCAGAGAAGACTGAAGTTATAGTGGGGTTGGAGATCCCAGCTGATGCGGTGCAAGGAGAGGTCCGCTTTGTTCTTTGGTGTGGGTCTTTGAGGTAGGCTTGCCAACGAGCTGCATGGCAGGTCAACATATGTCTGGTCAGACATGTGGTACCCAAGCGGTTGATGTTTTGGCCACGCGATATACGCTTGAGACATATGTTGCAAACAGCTGCTGTGCGATCTTATGCACTAGCCTCAAAAAAGGCCCACACCAAAGAACTTTTTGAATGACGGGCAGAGGCAGCGCCCTGCACAGGCGGAGCTCTGCGGTGTGATTCCGTCGGTGTACTGCCCTTACGCTGGCCACCAAAGGGCATCCTGCCTCGTTGGAGATGTGCCTCCTCCTCATCCTCCTCCTCCTCCTCTCTCCTATTAGGCACCCACGTGGAGTCAGTGACCTCATCATCCCCTCCCTCCTCATCACTGGAGCCAATCTGGCAGTATGCTGCAGCTGCTGGAACATGACTTCCAGATTGGTGTCCTTCTTGAGCATCCCCTCTGTCTGCTCTCACGCTACTGCCTTCCTGTAGCTGGGTTTCATCATCAGACCCTTCGAAACGCTGGGCATCCTCCTGGAGCATGTACCCAACACTGTGCTCAAACAGTTCGGGGGACTCCTCAGGAGGAGGACATGGTGGGTCTAGGGAAGGAGTGACTGATGATGAGTCTGACATTGATACCAGGGAAGAGGACGCTTTGGCAGCAGATTTGCCAGTACCCTGAGCCTGGGTGAGAGAGGATGAGGAGGAGGAGGAGGGCTTGGTCATCCACTCTACCAAGTCTTCGGCATGATGTGGCTCAACATGTCCAGCTGCCGAAAAGAAGGACAAGCGTGTCCCATGGCCATGTGCTGATGACAATGCACCGCGTCCACGACCAGCACTGTTGCCCCCAGACACAGAGCCTGCTTGCCCTCTTTTATTGCCTCCTGACTGTCTGCCTCTCCTTGTTTGCCTTCCAGACATTCTAATAGATGGCCTGCAGGGAGATGGGAAAAAAGCAATAAGGGCTACCTTCAGGTGTCCTTCTCTGTCCCTTTACTTAAGGATTTCTAAATATGGTTGAGGATGATTGCTTTTGCACAGAATAGCACAACGACAATTTCCCTGACTGTCCAAAAAACAAGGATTTCAAAGATGGTTGATGAGGAATGCTTTAGCACACTATAGCACAAGGAGAATTTCCCTCACTGTCCTTCCCTGTCCCTAGAAACAAGGATTATCACAGTGAAAGAAACTGACACTCTTCCTACCTATAGTTTTCTGTCCCTAGAAAAAATGTTTTTTTAAAGCTGATTGATGATCAATGCTTTAGCACACTATAGCACAAGTAGAATTTCCCTCACTGTCCTTCCCTGTCCCTAGAAACAAGGATTATCACAGTGAAAGAAACTGACACTCTTCCTACCTATAGTTTTCTGTCCCTAGAAAAAATGTTTTTTTAAAGCTGATTGATGATCAATGCTTTAGCACACTATAGCACAAGTAGAATTTCCCTCACTGTCCTTCCCTGTCCCTAGAAACAAGGATTATCACAGTGAAAGAAACTGACACTCTTCCTACCTATAGTTTTCTGTCCCTAGAAAAAATGTTTTTTTAAAGCTGATTGATGATCAATGCTTTAGCACACTATAGCACAAGTAGAATTTCCCTCACTGTCCTTCCCTGTCCCTAGAAACAAGGATTATCACAGTGAAAGAAACTGACACTCTTCCTACCTATAGTTTTCTGTCCCTAGAAAAAATGTTTTTTTAAAGCTGATTGATGATCAATGCTTTAGCACACTATAGCACAAGTAGAATTTCCCTCACTGTCCTTCCCTGTCCCTAGAAACAAGGATTATCACAGTGAAAGAAACTGACACTCTTCCTACCTATAGTTTTCTGTCCCTAGAAAAAATGTTTTTTTAAAGCTGATTGATGATCAATGCTTTAGCACACTATAGCACAAGTAGAATTTCCCTCACTGTCCTTCCCTGTCCCTACAAACAAGGATTATCACAGTGAAAGAAACTGACACTCTTCCTACCTATAGTTTTCTGTCCCTAGAAAAAATGTTTTTTTAAAGCTGATTGATGATCAATGCTTTAGCACACTATAGCACAAGGAGAATTTCCCTCACTGTCCTTCCCTGTCCCTAGAAACAAGGATTCACACAGTAAAACACACTGACACTCTCCCTACCTATCCTTCTCTTTCCCTAAACTAAAGGAATCCAGGTTAAGCAAGAAAAAATAAATGTCACTGTCCCTGCCTATGCTTCTCTTTTCCTGCTCCGGAACACACTACACTAGGCCGCCGTGCTGGTGGCCTTTTATAGTGTGGGGCGTGTACTAAACACCCTCAGCAATAATTGGCCACAGGCATCCTGCCTGTGGCCAATCATTGCTCTCCTCGCTGCCGGCGCTGTGATTGGCCAAGCATGCGGGGTCACAGTGCATGCTTGGCCAATCACAGCGCCTGGATGACACTGCGATGGCGTAGTGCATTGTGGGCCGTTCACGTCACTCGAATTAGGCGCGAACGGCCCAAATCGTTCGATCTTCGTCGAACGATTGAACAGCCGATGTTCGAGTCGAACGTATGTTCGACTCGAACACCGAGCTCATCCCTAATTTAGAGCAGTTAATTTATCAACACCACCAAGAAAGGCAGACAGTAACAATTGTAGAGTGACTTTACATTGGTGGTCAGTGGAAACATATGCCTTTTTTGGTGGTTGTCAGTGGCATAATACTTATCTTACACTGGAAGTTAGTGAAGTGTTCCTTTGGCTTAGTGGTCAGTATAAAGGTGATCTCTCACAGTGGAAGCCATAGGAAAAGTTTACCCTTAAATTTGTGGTTGGTAGGAAAGGTTTCCTCTTACAATGGTGGCAAGTAGGAGAGAAGAAAGAATGCTCTGTTATATTTTTGGTCAATTAAAAAAATACCCTGATGAATATCATCAGTGCAAGAACTATGCAGGCATTGTCAGGTGGGTATCAATCATAACCTGCTCAAGGTAACCTAAATTCGGTGATGAACTGAAAGTACCTGGGTTTGGTTTGACACAGGCTTGGCAAACATGAACAAAGTTCAGATCCCGAATCCTAACCACACTGAAATCAAAGGGAGATGAATCTTAGAAATCAGCAATGGCCATTTTCTTAGCCAATAGGAAAGGGATTGCCAAACAAAGTGAGTGGGGAACTGGAAAGTGGCCTGGGGGACATTTAGTAATAAAGAAAAAATGTAATTATTGTTTAGTGGGGAGGAGGCCTTTTTGGACAGCTTAAAGGGTAACATTGAAAATAAAGAAATTGTTCATATTATATGCATATGACATGCATGCCTTAAAGATGCATGTGTATTCTCCCTTCCCCTACTTTCTTTAGCATCATTTCCCATCCTGAGCTCATGGTGCAATCCAACAGATTTGTTAGCATATGAATAGGGAGAGCCTTAGCTTCTAAAAAATACATGGTCTTGAAAATGTTACTCCATATTTATGCTATAAAAATAATTAAAATAGCCTTACATTCCACCTCTTGTTTTTTAAGTATATTATAGGAAAAAAAAAATTAAGACCAGCAATTCATGAGCTCAGAACAGGAAATGCTGTTACAGGAAGTAAGGGGAGAGGAAAGGAGAGGAAATGACTTGAAAAAGCCATATGGTGGGAGACAAAGGAACAGTTGTGCTGGAGGACTCCATAACAGCATAACAACAAGGGAGGTCTGTATTAGAAGAAACTACACTTAATGATTACACTATTGCCTATTTCCTACAATCACTTGTAGAATTAGAGCCTAGGGTCCTGGTCACCTACGGAGATCTTGTATTGTTTTCCTGTAATTGTAAATAGTTTGTACAAGCAGCATTTATTTAGTAAAAGCACATGTTTCTTAAACAGCAAAGAACCTTAAAAGATGCAAAGCAATTGGGGGCTCATGACAGGGATTTGCGCTTAAGTTAAACTGAAGCAGACCTGTGCTTTCTGTTGCTTGTAGTGAGAAATTCGGAATACACAGTTTAGGAAAAATAAGGCTGCAGAGGTTTCTGTTGTCCAGGAGGAGATGTGCACCCTGCCTAACTGGGCCAGAGACAGTAAGTGGGTGTCTGTTGCAAAGGAGCTTGCTAGGTATGCTTCTCTTTTGAATAGAGCTTGGTGCTGAAGGAGTCCCAGGTTTTTCCTCAGATTTTAGTCTTAAAAGTTATAGGTTCAGTAATCGAGAGATGCGGGCAATTGCTGTGTTTGGTTTGCATTTCCTGCGCACTCTACATGCAAATCAGAAAAGAGGAAAAAGGCAAAGGTAGAACAAGACTTATTGAAAGAGCAGCTTGCAATGGCAACTGAGTGTTTGGAAGACAAGCAAGGTATGGGATTTAGAAAGTAGGGCACTCAAAGTGAAACCTGCGTTGGCTTCGAAGTGTGTTCAAACGACTGTAGGCAAAGCTAAAGATTTTAACGAGCAGTGTGCACCCCCCATGAATTAGTCTAATGATGCCCAAACAAAAAACAAAGGCTCTAAGCCTGTAAGCAGAAGTAGGACATGTGCCACTGTTACTTCCCATAAGCAAAAAGCTGGGAATCTGATCAATTTAAAAAGTAATGGCTGAGTTGAACCAGATAATAGGAAAGGCAAAGATTATGATATCCAGGAGACAAATGTTGACTGATTTACTTAAGGTGGGGGTCCCTAGAGAGGAAATAGATGGTATTCCCACAGCAGCTTTCCTTAACCCCCTTAGCGGTAATCCAGAGCCAGACTCGGGTTGCATCGCAGTATCCAGGGAGAGTTACTTACCTTGTTTCCTGGATCCTGCGATGTCTCCCCGCAGTGTGTGCGAGCCGTGTCTCGCTCAATTCACACTGCTGAGTGCCGAGCTCCGTTCCCTGTGACGTTGCGGCGCACGGGGACGGAGTTCAGCGCCAAATTCAAAAAGTGAAAAAGACAGTTGCTGGAGAGTGCCATGCTGTGAAGACCAACCAATTGCTCCCAAGACAGCACTGAGAGAGATACAAGTTTATTCTTTCCATTGGAAATCTATGCCTTTCCGTAACAAAGTTACAAGGCAACAGTGGGCACCCTACAATAGTTCTGCAGTCACAAATGGGCAGATTGCACAGAGAAATGTGAAAAGTGAGCTTGTTTTTAGCACAGTTGGAAGAAACATATAATCTGCTTCGTCTTTTACTCTTTTAAGGTAATGAACATCAAGAGGTGGAGCAAACAGAGCAAATAACCATGCCAGATAAGATGCGGCAGACCAGAATTGATGAGAGCATGGGGAAGATGCAGATGATTTCCTGATGATGGATGAATTAGAGTGGACTTTCATCTGAGCATTACCTTATGAATAATATAGAATTGCAGCACTATTAAAATACAAATCTTTAACCGTACATAAGGTGCCTAACATGTGCAAACAGTCCCAAGAAGGATATATAAAACAAATGTCCCAATATATGCAAATCAAAAGTTCCAAAGTAAAATCTGAATTAGCTTCAATTGAGGAAAGTGTCCATTTTCCATATCACCATACAAATGCTCTAAAAGACACCAAGACTACTGTGTGAATCTCCTACCGTGTAAATCTGTGAATCAGATGGAATGGCTGCCAACTTATAAGCAGCATATGCACTCACTCACTAATGACAGATGGTCAGCCTCAGGCCTCCCTGGAGTCCCAGATTCTCCACTTGTTGGCAACAGGTTTTCAGGATTCCTCCACTGCCAGGCTGGTATCCACTCATATACTGATATAAGATCACCATACACCATGGATAAAGGAATAATGAAATGGTGTAGTATTTATTTGAAAGTTTAATACTAAACATGAGTGTCAATTTAAAAACAAGACTTTAAAGGGTGAAAACACCGCTGTGCACTCACGTTCCTTGGCGCCACACCACGGATTGATGCAGTAGCATGATGTAACGCATGTTGCTCTGCCCAGCGCGTTTTCCACAAGCGTGCGTCCACAAGGGACAGCGTATACTAAGACAGTCATTTTGATGTAGCCTATAACCAGAATAGGCAATATCTATACTTAGGTCTGGGTACCATTTCCGGTTTCAGCATCACATTAATCTGAAGACACAATTTTAAAAAAGACCACTACAAAAATCTACATTATACAAACCACTACACTACCCACTACACTGACCACTACACTACACACACCACTACACTGACTACTACACTATACACACCACTACACTGACCACTACACTATACACACCACCACACTACCCACTACACTATACACACCACTACACTACACACACCACTACACTGACCACTACAGTATACACACCACTACACTACCTACTACACTATACACACCACTACACTACCCACTACACAACACACAAACGACTACACTACACACACCACTACACTACCCACACCACTACACTACCCACACCACTACACTGACCACAACACTATACACACCACTACACTAGTAAACGAGATGGGAGCTATCAGTGAAAAACAACACAATAACTGAGAATAAAAGCCTGATATAGCTCAACCTTCTCATATCATGAAAAATTGTTACTTCAACTCTCTAGATCAACTAGAAAAATGTTTATTGATATCAGACAATAGAAGAAAACAATAGAAGAAAACAACAAGTAAATAAAATGGTACCACATCACGCAATAACCACTCACACTGATAAAAAAACAAATGTCCATCTCATTTGTATATAAATAAACAAAAATGACTGGTATAACCATGTACCGTATTATTGCCCCCAGGCTAATGCTGCCAGTGAAATTAGGTCAATAAAGTCCAGTAATCCTAGATAAATAGCTATGCAGAGGGACACTCTGGTATGGTCCCTTAAATGGCACAATAGGAACCACAGATATCAGTAAAAAATATACAGGACAATATATCCATAATGAGTTACATGTAAAGTACAGAATTCCAAAGATGGTGCATAATTTTATACATCTGGATGGAAACTTGGAAAGATGCAGTGGTCTAGAGGAGGCTTGCTGGTCAAAGCTTGGAAGATAGAGCTCTGCTATAAGACCTTAGCAGAGGATCAAGTCTGTGCAACTGCACCCAGATGTGTCTCTATGCTTTGAATTCCTCCCTCACACTGTAAAATGAGCCAAGATTATTGGGCATGTATCTAAAAGCTCCAGTCAACGTTCCTAAAGTATCAAACGTAATCTTTGTGAAAAATGGCTTCAGATCACGATCATAAGTCCCACATCCAAGAAAGATATTATATACTTATCAGATTCCTGTTGTCTGCAGATTTCCTAAAGCCAGTAGATATAGCATCCATATGAGCAACTCCATCCTGTGAAGGGTTGATTTAGGTCATAGTAAAGAGGTGAACTATGGTGTTAACCTGACCGGTTTCGCCGGTCTCAGACGGCTGCTTCAGAGGCTGTTTGAAAATGAGGACTGCAACCATGTGTTCCCCCTGGACTTAAGATGGCTGCTGTAGCGTGCCCCCATGCCATGCGCATAGTGTCTCCGCGCATGTGCTGCAAAGTCATCACGCACGTGGCTCAATGACGTGACAGCACGTACATCGTGATGGCGTGATCGCAACAATCTGCATCATCCCGCACTGTAATAACCAGGGATAAATACCCACTGTATCAGCATTCCCAAAGAACCCCACAAGGGGAAGGCAGTGGAGGCAAAGTCAACTTTAATATTACATGGGGCCTGTGCATCATTTAGCCAAAACAGAAAGACATGTGGTGGCTGGACCTCATCTCTTGAAACTGTATCATGGACCTTTACTATATATAGCTCAAATTAGTTAAATCACTATATAGGAATATGAAGGTATTGGGACTTTTAAGGTGCAACAACTACACAATATTCAATATAAAAAATATAATTTTATTACAAAAAAATATATGAAAATTCATATGTACAAATATACATGAACCATCAAAATAAACATAATAGAGTTTCCAAAGTGCATACAGACAAAATTCTCTACATGTTTCGCCATTTTGTAGGCTTCCTCAGGAGTTTGTCATGCAAATACTGGAAACAAAGAAAGAAAAATAATAAATACATAATAATATTTACTCAAATTTCAAACTCAAAATTACAAAACAGAATATTATTAAGAAAAAAAGGATAACTGAAAACCATAACCAGCCCAATGGTTGCTCAAAAGTTCATCTCAAAATTAGATCTATTTATTCAAGGTATATGACCTTATTAGTATCAGTTGTAAGTACATTACCTGTAAATTTTTTGATGGTACAATCTAAAATGAAGAATGACCAGATAGCCAATGAGCTATCCCACATGGGGGCGCCCGTAAGGAGGGGATCATATGGTGTATCATAGAGGGGGAGAAATACTGGCACAAATAACCACCCGGATATTACTAGCACAGGAACAGAGGGCCATCTGGGGGAAATTACAAAGAAAAATCGAATGAAGTCAAATAACAATCTATGTATAAGAGTAAAGGCGTCTCCATCTAGTTATACGGCACATACCCCATCAGTATTTACCTGTTTATGGCTGTTGATAGTAAAAAATATATTAGAATAGGCAAAAAAGGGGCAGTATCTCCAAAGTACCCCAATCAGTGTCCACTCTAAAGGAAAAAGAATTAGTGGAAATTACTATAAATATATAATAATCCCCTCTAGTTGGTAATCAGAATTTTAATTTTTTAGCCATATACTTGCTAGCTGATATATACCTGGTTAATCCAATTGGATAAAGTGTGTCCACATTAGGGCATCTCTGCCGAAAAACTTGTTTTACAAAACCGATCAATCAGTTTACTGAAAAAATATATAAAATATAAAAACCATTTTAGATTAAAGACCAAGTAAACCAGACAACAGGATAAAAATCAATGTTGCCCATAAAGAGATCTAGTGCCTAAGTAATTTACCTTTGACTGATATCTAAGAACGTCTTCTCCCCAGAGTGTTGGTCATGCTACTGATTTACAAGGCTGCGATCCGGACTATATACCCCCCCTCCCCCTTCCCATTGGACGCACAATGGCGCCAAATCAATGGGCGGAGCGGGCACGTCAGTTCCGACATCCGCCCATCGTCAGATCCGACCCGGAAGTGACAATTCCACCACTGAAAAACCGGAGACGTCCGCCGGAAGCGCCACCCCGCTCATCAGGAGAAAAACGAGTGATCCAGTAAGTTAAAGATCTTTAGACAGCGAAAATTTCTCTACAACTCACTCTTTTTTATTTTTTTTAAAACTCTCATATAACTCATTATGGATCCTGTATATATTTTTTACTTTCTGATAACTAACAACTGCGGTCCCTATGATGCTGAGACATCCATTTAAGGGTCCATACCAGAGTGTCCCTCTGCATAACTATTTGTCTAGGATTACTGGACTTTGTTGACCCAATTTCACTGGTAACATTAGCATGGGGGCAAGAATACATAGTTATACAAGTCATTTTTGGTCATTTATATACAAATGAGGTGGACATTTGTTTTTTTTATCAGTGTGAGTGGTTATTGTGTGATGTGGTAACATTTTATTCAATTTATGTTTTCTTCTATTGTCTGATATAAATAAACATTTTTCAAGTGGATCTAGCAAGTTGAAGTTACAATTTTTCATGATATGAGAAGGTTGAGCTAAATCAAGTTTTTATTCTCAGTTATCGTGTTAAAGTGGATGTAAACCCACTCTCATCCTTTCTAAACTACTGCCATAGTGCTGGTCTATAAGGATATACATGCCTCCTGCATGTATCCTTATCTGTCAAATGTCTCCCCTCTGTCTGTTATAAGAACTGAAAAACTGCAGATTCTGAAAAGGAGTGGGGGTGGAAATTAAAAAATAATGCCTAAAGCTAGTGCACAAGATATGTAAATAACCTGTCACTCAAAGCAAGGGGGCAGAACGGACAAAGGTAACTCTGTCCGTTTTATATCACTGAACAATAAAAGAGGATTGCTCAGAGCTGGATTAACTCTTTGTGGCAAGACCTGGCACAAATGATAGGAAATCTTATACTCTACATTGTGACAGCAAAAAAAATAAATACATTTGGTTTTACATCCACTTTAAAGTGGATGTAAAACCGATTTTTTTTTTGCTGTCACAATGTAGAGTATAAGATTTCCTATCATTTGTGCTAGGTCTTGCCACAAAGAGTTAATCCAGCTCTGAGCAATCCTCTTGTATTGTTCAGTGAGATAAAACGGACAAACAGAGAAAAACCTTTGTCCGTTCCGCCCCCTTGCTTTGAGTGACAGGTTATTTACATATCTTGTGCACTAGCTTTATACAGGCATTATTTTTTAATTCCCACCCCCACTCCTTTTCTGAAGTCATGTGGTAATCTACCAATGGCAATACATTTTCAACCACTAGGGTCCCTTCCATGATGTTCCTGAAAGTGTAAAGACAGACTCTGCTTTTTGTATCCAATTCTGATGTTATAAACATGATCCCTCATTCTGTCCCTGATTCTCCTAGGGGTTCGCCGCACCTGGAGGACAATGGACTTTCATCTGGAACTTTCCTTCCAACTATGTTACACAAACTGCCAAATGCATTGCTAACCATGCTGCGCAGGGATGCTGGAGATGGGGTATTGCATTTAGACCAGGAGATGGGACCGCAATGATAAGAGAGCAGGGATCATTTCAATGGGATAGCACAGAAAGGCTAATTTTAAGCCAATTAAGGTGAGAGGCTGGGGGAAATGTTTGGCACCAGCACTGGATGAAAAGCACTCTGCACTTTATTGGATATCACTGCAATTTTGAGAGGATTGCCTGCATTTGCAATTTTATGGAGTTTATTGCACATTGCTGTGGATTGTGTGGTGTTTCAGAAAATTTCCAGCACAAGGACTTGCATTTTTTGCACCCTGTTTTTGGGAACTGTTATTTTGCACTAAGATTGTGTGTGTTTTTTTGTTGCACTTTATTCTATTTTTACTTTTTAATTTTTTTTTTTTATATTTTTCTAATTATATTAATTTTCTGATTGAATATTGTATATTATTCACCTTGCTTACACGGAAATTTTGCACAGGATACTTTGCACTGGATTGTTGCACTTCTTTTTATTATTTATTGTCACACTCATGATGCACATATTTTGAAGATTTATTCACAGTTGTTTTATTATATTTCTTCACAATTTATGATGGATGTTAGTTCTTATATTGAGTAATTTTACCCTTTAGTAAGCGCCCCCTCACCCCCTTCAATTTCTACCCATGCTTAAGGAATGTTGCAGCTTGTCCAGGGATAAAAGTCTGATTGCCTAGAATATAAGGGGGTTGAAAGGGATTTTTTTCCTTCCATTTACAATACGGGGTGGGTGGGGGTTATCTTACCCTTTCCTGGACAAAGGCTTTAAGAGCTGCTGAGAAATGTGAAGTTTTAGTTTTTCCTATATTATGCTATAAAAATCAAGAAGTAGAATGCGGTGCTATGGCTATTTTGGTGATTTTGTTAGCATAGATACATTATGGTGAAAAACATTTTAGATACAAGTGTTGTTTTTAGAAGCTGGACATCCCCTATTCGCATTTTAAGAAACCTGTTGGACTGGTTCGTAAAGCTCAGGAAATTATGCTACAGGAATTAGGGGAAGGGGAAAGAGATCTTGAACAACCATGTGCTTAGACAAAGGAGCAGTTGGTTTTGTGCTAGAGACTGTAGTGGTTTACAGGACTTTGGACAGACAAGAAGCAGTGTCAGGAGACTAGCCGAGGAGAGTTGCCCACAGGCCTGGCACAGTGGCCAATTTCCAATATGGCCGCACCCGCACGCGTACTGCGAACGCACGTTCGTCATGACGAAGACATCTGCATGCTGGCGCACGCAATGCTTTTCAGATCCTGGCGCCCTCTGGCCTTTAAAAGAGTGACTGCAGCACATGGACATTGCTGACTGGTCTTCAGCTTCCTGCTTTCTGTTCCTGTGTGTGCTTATGCTTCTGATCTCCTATTTACTACCCGACCTGCTCTTGGCGCTCTCCCAGCTCTGATCTTGGATTGCCCACAGATCTGCTCTTGTCTCCTGCCCTGTGTATGACTTTGGCTTGCCTGATCTGTTCTTCTGTCTGCTGACCACTGGCTTACCGACCTTGGCATCCGTCCCTGACTATGTTTCCTGCTTCACCCCGTCTGCTGTGATCCGCCCTGGTGCCTACCCGCAGTTCCCAGCCTGCTGTACCTACCTGCATTACTTACCTGTTGCTCCAGCCTGCAATCCATATGTAACGAAACGTCCCACACTACGCTTGAGTGCTTTCGTCATATAACACTTCCTCCCAGTCTGAATATAGATATCAGATATTCCAACCGCTATCAACAACAAACAAGACGATACTCGTTTGTTTGCTGAACATGAATTGTTTATTAGAACCAGAATACAAGTCTTATATACAGTTAAAGAGGAGGAGGTTCCCCCCTCCTGCTAATATTACTCTAACAATACACCTGTAACCAGAAACATAAACTAACATGAGCTAATTAACTAATCCCTTAAAGCAGCCGGTGTGACTCCCCAACTACAATACACATTATCATACATATCAACAGAGAACTCCTTCATACAATTGCAGGGTTAATTAGCACAGACAACAATGGGTGAGTCTTAGAAGTTATACTAGACTCATTTACATTATAGCAGACAACAGACAGACAGGTGGCTGGAGTTGATGACATTAGCTTCTAAAGCCTAGAACACCCGGCCGAGAATCTTGTCGTAAAAAAAACCATTGTTTTTCTCAACGAGATTCTTGTCAAGCTTGACGGGATTCTTGTCAAGCTTTCCTTGCATACACACTGTCAATTAAAAATCTTGTCGTTGCAAAGCGCGGTGACGTACAACACGTACGACGGCAGTATAAAGGGGAAGTTCGATTCCAATGGCGCCACCCCTTGGGCTGCTTTTGCTGATCTTGTGTTACCGCGTGTTAGTAAAAGTTTGGGGAGAGACGATTCGCGCTTTTCAGTCTTCGTGCTTTCAGTTCGTTTTCTGCGGTTCAGTTTGTGCTTGTGGGTTTGTATCTTGTCTTTCAGGGCGTGTAGTCAGGTCGTATCTGTTTTACAGTGCGTTCTTTTCCGCTCGTTTCTGATTTTCAGGTCGTTCTTCATAGGCCTTGCTGTTCTTAAGTGCGCTCTGTTTAGTACGTTCTGATCAGACGACCGTCTTCTAGCCATGTTACGTTCTCGTCGTAGAGTTCGTGCTGTGCGGGCGCTTGGTGTTGGTCTGCTTGTCTTGTACCAAGACCAGTCCATGAACAGGGTGAGGAGGAGTTCATGGACCAAGAATTGGTTGCTCCAGCGGGACCAATTCTGTCACATGCCTCTGCTGCTGGAGATCCAGGAGAATAATCCTGATGACTACAGGAATTTTCTCCGGATGTCTGACCCCGTTTTTCAGCATCTGTTGTCTTTGGTGTCCCCCTATATCACCAGACAGAACACCGTTATGCGGGAAGCCATCACTGCTGAGCAGAGGCTCATCGCCACGTTGCGATATCTGGCGACTAGGTTCACGACAGGCATCTCCCCCCAGGCTCTGGGACTCATTATCCCAGACACCTGTTCTGCCATCATCCAAGTCCTGCAGAAGGACTATATTAAGGTAAGTTTTCTCCTTTAACATCACATTCTATGTGATTCATGTATGCTAATGTATTGTATTTCTTTCATCCTTCCCTAATTACCATGATTGTAATATGCTGTGAATGTCCCCTTTGTCCCCATGCATGCTGTAAGCTTTTAATGCCCCTTTTTTGGCCTACAGGCATATTTCTCATAACTAACCTCTCCATCATGCTATCCTGGGCCCAAACAGACCTAGCCTAGTCACTTACCAATGTATTTTGTCAGCTCGATTGTAGTGCTTTACCCTCCCCCCACTAAACACCCCCTAAAATGTCTACAAATGTATATTTTCACGTACATTTTTTTTTTTTTTGGGTTCCCAAACTCATCTAACCCCCCACAATTTTTTTTACAATGGCCCATCAGAGGGGGTGATGAATCTGATAATTGTGCCTTCTATTTTTGGGCCCCCGGAGATGGGGGGGGCTACATATGCGGCTGTGGGTGTTGTGACGCGGGATGCCCTCGTCACCTTTGACCCCCTAGGCATTCGGTTGTCAGGGGTTGTCTTGGTGCGGGGGGCACCCTCGCGCCCTTCACCCGGGATCCTGGGCCATGCTGGCACTTTATATCAGGGGTCTGATACATATTTTACTTATTATATGCACCAATGCCCAGGAATGAGCAAACAAAACGAAAAGCAAACAAATTTATTGCTAAGTATTATATAGTGAATCGAGATATATATATGCGGCTCACCTATTTGGTTCTCTGTGTAAAGAAAGAAACAAACTTTTCCTTTCTTTTTCCTCTTTTGGACACCATTTTATTATATATTTTTTTGCTGTTCTTATATGGTGGTGTTGCACTGCTGCATAGTATGTTTTGTGGCTTGCAGACATGGGGTATTTTGGTTTTAATTCCATGTCCTCGTTCTGCTATGTGCCATGATTATACAATGAAGGATTTGGTTTAGTGTAGTGTGGGTCTGTTTTTCTTCCCTGCCAGGACCTTTGTACCCTCTGCAAGCTCCCTGATGTATATGCACGCCTTGCGTTTGATCCTGTTTCCTGCGTTCCGGCTGTAGTCACGTGGGGGCATGCTGGAGCGCTTGACGCTGGACGTGCTTGCGTCATGGCGTCATGTGATGCCGCATTCAACTTGAGGAATGGGAGATGGGCGGAGACGCACGGCATCAGACGCAATTGCGTCATGGTGTCAGGTGATACCGCCCACAGCTCCCCCTCTATAAAGCAGTGAACTCAGTGTCTCAATGTTGACATACTGAGCGGCAGGTGTAGGGACACACGCGGCGCTAACAACAAAGGTAAAGCTGTGCACATCCTTTTGAGCAGAATAAGTTGGCATGATGTGATTTTGAATGCCATTGTTGTCTTGTCTTTTCAGACTGGGTTTCCCGTTTGTCTCCACGCTCTGCACATTCCATCTTGTGCAGCTATTTGTGGAAGTCAATGGTGAAGCCCCTTGGTTTGGTCACCTACCTATGCAAGCCTAGCATTTTTGCATGAGGTAGGTTATTGTAGCCTTTATATATGTCTCTTTTCTTCTCATGCACATTACCCATATGGCTATGGTTGTGTGCATAGTAGTCTCATAATCACGCCTGTGTCTCTGATGGAAGGTTTTTTCTTCCCCATCAACAGATGTTGGAGTTATTCTTTTCTCCCCTGTTGCAAGGAATAATCAGGGCAACTTGGGATGATTAAAGTCTCTATGTGCAAAGAAGATCTGGGTGGTTTTCGTTGGTGGCTGTCACCAGGTATGGCCCAGTTCTCTAAGATAGATACGTTGTTCCTTAAAATGTGTAAACATGGGATTGGTGCATGTATTGACATGTTCCGAACAGAATGTGTCAATAAAATATTACTGTATTTTCAGACCCTTGTGCGTGTGTCAGTGGTGCTCTTTGGGATTCGTGGGGAGGTGTGGGTATCGACCCAATTTTGGCGTTTTCTGCGCTGGAGACGCTGCTGCACTGCCATCAGGGGGTCCCACCTGCTGGTCTCTTATGAGTTTGCTCTCTGCAGTAGGTATGTGATATTATGCTTGGCAATGTAGGGTCCTTGGGTTTAGTTGCTTTGTCCAGCAGATGTTGATGTATATACACCATTTTATATTCTGTGCTTAAACTTATTTTTTGTTTTTTATACAGTGTGATTTTGTCCGCATTACAGCCCCTGACGAAGGGATATGATACATCCCAAAACGTGTTGGGAGACAAGCGGACTTGGTTATTGTAATCATTCAAGCAATATTCACACTTTATGTTTTTAATACTTTAATGAATTGTTATGTTTTGATATATATATATATATTTTTTGTACAATAAAATTTAAAATTTATTCTTTACCTTCATAAATTTGTTGCCGCTAAAGTCCCATCCTATGTGGGGGGTTTTCCTCTCTTGATTCCAAATTTAGGGATGTTGGCAACCATTCAGGTCCAACTTGATGTTCACACTTCTATTTATACTATTTTTGTATTTAAAAACTCATTAAAATGAAAGTTCTAATGATGTTGTCCAAGAATGTATTTTTGTATAATCTATTAGCAATGTTATGTGCAAAAGTACTAATATTTTTTTATCTTGTTTGACTCTTCAGCTTCCTTCCACGCCACAGGAATGGCAGACTGTGGCATCCCATTTTGCCACACGATGGGACTTCCTCAACTGCGGAGGGGCAATAGATGGGAAGCACGTCCGCATCGTGCCACCACCCCGGTCAGGGTCATATTTCTTCAACTATAAGGTGTTTCATAGCATCGTGCTGATGGCGGTGGTGTCAGCACAGTATGAGTTCCTCTATGTTGATGTGGGGAAGAATGGCCGGATGTCCAATGGGGGAATCTTCGCCCAGATGGAGTTTGCCCTCCGTCTACAGAGTGACAACCTTGCATTGCCATTGGATGCAGGGAATGTGGAAGAACTCCCCTTTGTTTTTTTGGCTGATGAAGCCTTTGGACTAGGACCGCATCTCATGAGGCCATTTCCCCAGAGGACCTTGACTCCGGAGGGTAGGGTAACTACCGGCTGGCCAGGGCCCGAAGAGTTGTGGAGAATACCTTCGGGATAATGGCCAGCCGGTTCCGTCTGTTTATGACATCGATCAACTTGGCGGAGTACAAAATGAACTATATAGTATTTTGTTGCTGCGTTCTGCATAATTATTTGCGCAGAAAATCCCCAAATTATATGGCCACAATTGGGCCTGAGGCTGGAATTTTGGGGGGCAATATTTTGCCAGGCCTTGAATCTGGCCATCCTGGCTTGCCCCCCCAAAACGCCCGTGAGGTTCGTCAAAAATATGTAGAGTATTTCATGGGTAGGGGGGCCATTCCTATGCCAGGCAATGCATAAAACCTTTTTGCAAATAAAAAATAAAATTCTGCTTTAATCTGTTTTTTGGATGTATTGCTTGTGTTTCTTTTAGCTGTCTCCTAGTTTTTCCTAGTGCACTTGTATTGCCAAGTGTATTTTCCTTTAGTAAATACCAACCATTTCACTGGTAACACCAAAAATATACACAAAAAAGGTTATAGCGGATTTGAAAAAGAAGCCGCACTTTGTTGTTGTTCAAAAATGTTACTCTGTGCACATTCACACATGGTAAATATAAAATTTTTGGTGTTATAAAAGATATTTATTTTTTTTGGTGGCCATAAACAGGCCATTTTTTTCTTTTTTGGTAATAAAATACAAAATTCTCATTACCATACAACAAAATACAACATTGTAAACCTTTAGGCAATATCAGACATTCTATTTTAGGAAAAATGTTTTTATCTGCCCTTCACAATATACAACAAGCCAAAATTTGAAGATGCACACAATTTTTAGGGTTTTTAAAAAGGGGTATTTCCCTCCTGATCCCTATTGTCAACATGTACTATCTGCCATCATGGGTGATCAATGGACGTGCTTTGGGGGTGCACCCACAAAACACGTACATGGATATTCCCTGATGGCAGATGGCACATGTTGACACACTGTGTGCATCTTCAAATTTTGGCTTGATTGTAAAATTGCTAAATTTTAGAAGAGGAAATAGAAAACTAGAAAGAGGGGGGTTTTGTGCTTCATTCAATTCGCCCCAAAACATCAATGATGTCCTTAAATGTTTGCTCCATAACATTCATCCTTTTCTTCATTATGTCCAGTTCACTACTACACTCCATAACTTGCTGGATGATCCTTTGGGCACTATCACTTGAGAAATGAGGACTTTCTTCCTCAACAACATGTTCATACCCTAAAAAAATATAAAAAAGGTATTATAACTCTGCAGGCCTACATCTCTTACCTGAAGCTGTGGTGACAGACACTGACCTGTTGTGGTGACAATTTCCACTACATCATCCACTTCTCCTTCCTCCACTTCTCCCTCCACTTCTACTTCCTCCACATCCTTAGGTTGGGGATCTTGGTGAGGTTGGGGTTCTTTCTGTGGTGTGGGGTTCCTGTGCTCCCTGGAGTGGTGTCCTCCCAGTCTTCTCTCCCCTATGAGAATGAAAGAAAAGGTATAATTAGCACACAGATATTTTATGGAAAAAAAGGGACATGATACATTGCTTGGAAGTGGGGTACAAGTGTCTGTTTGGGCAGAGTTACAAGCTGAAGACATAAAAATAACGAAATCTTGACTATTCACCTTTTTGGGACAAGTTTTACACATGGAGACACCCCAAAAATACACTGAAGCACCTGTGTGGGGCACCCTAAAAATGGTTGTTCTGGTGGCCCTCACTATAGTGCTCCTGAGTGCAGATGTGTAAACAGCTGCTGAGTGTCCTCTCCTTTACACTGATTCAAGTTTGCATTTCATTCTAGTTCCAAACACATCATCTAGACAACAGTGTAATAACATTTATGGAATAAAAACAGGCATGTAAAAATTATTTTAACCCTGTATCTTCTAAAAACATCGTATGTAGTGGGTGAAAGATGTGTCTGTAACGACCGATTACTGTGCCCACTAAATTTTGCTAATAGTATAAAGCAACAACATGGAGCAACATGCAAGTTCTGAAATACAATAATAGGAACATAGGAGAAGTACTTACTTTTTTTTAGCATTCTCTTAATACTCTTTAACTGCTCCGGCTCCCTCAGTTTCAGGTCAGACCACCTCTTTGTAAGCTGCTCTTTTGATCGTCGTACCCCGAAATTCTTCTTCAGACTTTTCACTACTTTCTTCATGATTTTGGTCTTCCTTAGATTAGGGTGGATATACGGCCCATGCTTTCCATCATAATCCCACTTTCTCAATATGTCCACCATCTCCGCGAAGGACATATTAGATGCCTTGAATCTCCTCCTTGATCGTGACGTTTCACGCTCTGGGCTTGTCTCGTCGCTATTAGAGGAATTAGCAGACACCTGCTGTGACTCCGCCATATCGTCTGCGCGCCAAAAGAGAAGGGGTGGGGAAAAGTCGATAATGTGAACATCATGGGCGGGCGACGTGTGCGAAGTTTCACGCATGCGTAGTGTATATAAAGCTAACACACATGTGACGTTACTACGTTCTGTGTGCGAAGACAGGAGAAAAAGTGACGAACGTCAGACCAAAGGTATGATTTTTATACTTTGTGAAATCGGTGGCCTATACTGCATAGAGATTGTTTGAGGATATATATATGGGGATAAAGATTTACTTGAGTTTAGACTGACTGACATTACTAATTTTGTCTTGTGTTTTGTCTTGCAGACAAAATGAATGCATTTCTGGACAAAGAGTTTCTGGGGGAATTTATAGATTGGGTAAGGGAGCTGCCTGCTCTGTGGGAGACCAAAAACCCCATACATCGAAAAAGAGGGGTAAGGACAGCAGTGCTGGAGACCCTGCTCCCATTTGTGCACACCAGGATACCCACAGCAACCACACAACAGGTGGATAGTAAAATTGGGAGCTTGAGAGGCACATACAGGACTGAGCGCTTTAAGGTCCTGGCTTCTCAGAGGTCAGGAGCAGCAGCAGCAGATGTATATGTCCCGACTTTGTGGTACTACAGCAGGATGTATTTTCTGAACGACCACCTTGAGGCAAGGCCATCACTGTCCAGTCTTCCCTCCAGCCTTCCCTGCAGCCAGCCTGAGCCTTCTCTGGAGCAAGAGGAGGCAGCCATCCTGGAAGAACCTGATTTGGACATCTGGAGCCAGGTACAGTATAGTATTTTATAAACATTTATTGTGATAAAATTAATGCAGCAAAAAGATGTTAATATGGAAAGAAAACAAAAATGTTTGATCAGAAAGTTTTTTAAATATCAATAGACAGTTGTGGCCCAAAAAGTTGGGGAGAAGAATGAAAACTGCTGGGGTCATAATGATAGTGTTTTCTATTTATTTACATTCAATTTGCAACAGTCATGAGCTGAAAATTGTGTGTGATTGATGAACCAAAAACTCAAACTATGTCCCTTTTTCATACACAGGATGACATCAACCAGGATGTGGGTCAGGAAAGTGTCAGGCAGGAGGAGGCATGGCCCACTGTGAACCAGGAGGAGGCAGGGCCCACTATGAGCCAGGAGGAGGCACTGCCTACTGTGAGCCAGGAGGAGGCAGTGCCCACTGTGAGCCAGGAGGAGCCAGGGCCCAGTGGCAGACAGGAGGTGGCCGGGCCAAGTAGCAGCACCAGATCGCAGGTGCCTCCCACCCGACTTACAAGAAGGACCAGGAGGGAGAGGAGCACCAGCCAGGCAGCAATGGCCCTGATAAGAGAGGCACATGACACCCTCCAGGAGCCAACAACCACAGAAGATGCCTATGCCGGTCTAGTTGGGGCAAAAATGAAATCTATGACCATGGAACAATGCCTCCTATGTCAGTCCATGCTTCTCTGCCCAATGAATAAGGGGGTGATGGGGAAAATTACCCCCAATACTGCCATATGTGAGGTCGCCCAACTTTCACAACCTCAACCTCCTCCTCCTCCTCCACCTCCTTCTCCTTCTCCTCCACCCCCTTCTCCTCCACCTCCTTCTCCTGACACGAGTACACCTCCAGTGGCACAGCCTCCAACAACACGCAGAAGGAAGGCTGCAGAGAAGGCTGCAGGGAAGGCTACCAAGAAGACCAGGAAGTGATGGCCTTGCTTTAATGTGGTCTGACAGAAGGCAGCCTGTTGTAGTACCACAGCCTTGGGACATATATCTCACCTGCTGCTGTTCCTGACCTCTGGGAGTTCAGGACCAGATTGTGCTCACAACAGGATGTGCTTCTCAATGTCCCAATTTTAGTGTCCACACAGAGTTTTGATGTGTGCTCTGGGGTACCAAGGATGCACAAATGGCAGCAGGGTCTCCAGCGCTGCTTTTTTTTTAATTATATACCATAATAAATAGATTTTTTTTTTACAGTTAATACTTGCCTATGTGTTTTTATAAAACTAAAATATTTAGCTTTGGAGTAGGCAGATACATTTAAAAAAATAAATAAATAAAAGGGACAGCTAACACCAAACAATCTCCTTGAAGGTCAAAAAATACAAGATAATAATGGTAATTTTGTAAACTTTACACAACAATATTAAAATTCTAATCATGAAGAGCACTATAAATTAAATAATCATTTAAAATGAAGATCTGTATTCAAAATAAAAAATAAAATAAAAAATAAAATAAATAAATATTAACCTCCCTGGCGGTATGATTCTTTCTGGAATTATGTACCAAAAGCGGTACAATTATTTTGCATGAAAATTTGGTGTTATGTATTATAGGCCTGCGATTCTTAGTAATTACTTACTTAAACCTGAGCAAACCAGAGTCTAGTAAACATCCCGGGTATGATAAATATGAAACACAAAATTATAAATTATAATATAATGAATAACTATAAAAAATTATAAAAAATAGTAATCTAATTATAATAAAAATTATTCAATAATGTAATCAAATCAAAAACACTGAAATTTGCTCAGTTGCAGAATTGTCGCTGTCATTAGATTTAGTGTTTGATGACGAATTTCCCCACAAATCGCTATCGCTCAATTCTGCGAGTGATTCTAATTTATTATCGCTGCTTTCTAGCTGGTCTAAAACCACTTTTGACATAAAGGGACACTTTTTAGTTGCTATGGACAATCTCCAGTTTACAGGCAGAAAGAACGATTTTTATTATATAAAAGTGCATGCAGGACACTGGGCAGACCACTAGGGACAAAGGGGGTGTGTAATTATTACATACAGTACTGTAATCTGCAAGATTACAGTATACTGTATGTATACTGTGTGTTTACCTTTTTGAATTTGCCGCCCAGTTCCGCTCCCATGCGCCGCTGCGGCTCGCAGGGAACGGAACTAGGAAGTCAGATGGGGTCGAAAGTGCCGACACTCGCCGGAGGTCTCGCTGGCGATCACAGCAGAGGACATCATCGCTGGATCGCCAGGAGAAGGTAGGGAAACTCCGCTGCGGGCTCTGCAATGTCTACCCCGAGCGTGACTCGGGGTTACCGATCCTAGCATAAAAAAACAACCCCGAGTCACGCTCGGGATTACCGCTAGGGAGGTTAAGGAGATCTTGCTCTATATAATACTAAAAAATATTCATGAGATCAGCATGAAAAATGTTTCAAAAAGTTAGTCAGAAATCTGTGTGAATATCAGAAGCAAAACAAGTTCATTATTTTTCATTATTGTACCATTTTAAAGAAGATTTAAATGCGCACCATTTAAACGATGCAATAATTTGCAGCGTGACGAATGTGCTATCTCCATTACGAATGTTAGTTTTACCAGAAGGAGCGCTCCCGTCTCATACTTGATTCTGAGCATGCGCAGTTTTTTTAACACTCGGAAAAGCATACACAGGACAGTTTTTCTCGTCGGGAAACAGGCCGACGAGAATCCCGACGAGAAAAAGGAGAATCCTGACGAGAAAATAGAGAGCAGGTTCTTTATTTTTCTCGTTGAGATTCCCTGCAGTTTTCTCAAGGAGAAATCATACACACGAACAGTACATACGAGAAAAACGGTCGTGTGTACGAGGCCTAACAGGATGTGTCCCAACATTATGAATCAGTCGCTATTTCTAATATGGCATATACAGGGTTCCCAGAGTCTGTGTGTCTTCAAGTCAAGTCAAGCTTTATTGTCATTCTACTACACGTAAAGACATACAGTAGAACGAAATGTCGTATCTCACAGGGCCATGGTGCTACATTGGAATGAGCCGAACACCCCCCTGTTCGGTTCGCACCAGAACCTGTGAACAGCCAGAATGTTTGCGTGAACTTTAGAACCCTATTAAATACAATGGACTCGAACGTTCGAAATCAAAAGTGCTAATTATAAAGGCTAATATGCAAGTTATTGTCCTAAAAAGTGTTTGGGGACCCGGGTCCTGCCCCAGGGGACATGTATCAATGCAAAAAAAAGTTTTAAAAACTGCCTTTTTTTCGGGAGCAGTGATTTTAATAATGCTTAAAATGAAACAATAAAAGTGAAATATTCCTTTAAATTTCGTACCTAGTGGGTGTGTATAGTATGCATGTAAAGTCGCGCTTGTTTCCCTTGCTTAGAACTGTCCCTGCACAAAGTGTAATTTCTGAAGGAAAAAAAGTAATTTAAAACTCACTCGCGGTTATAATGAATTGTCGGCTCCCGGCAATACATAGAAAAGTCATTGATAAAAAAAAAAAAAAAAGCGTGGTAGTCCCCCCAAATTCAATTACCAGGCCCTTCAGGTCTGGTATGGATATTAAGGGGAACCCTCCCACATATAAAAAAAAAAAATGTGTGGAGTTCCCCCAAATATCCATACCAGGCCCTTCAGGTCTGGTATGGATTTTAAGGGGAACTCCACCCCAAATTTAAAAAAGAAATGTCGTGGAGTTCCCCCAAGAATCCATACCAGACCCTTTATCCGAGCACGCAACCTGGCAGGCCGCAGGAAAAGAGGAGGGGATGAGAGAGCGCCCCCCCCCCTCCTGAACCGTACCAGGCCACATGCCATCAACATGGGGAGGATGTCCCCATGTTGATGGGGACAAGGGCCTCATCCCCACAACCCTTACCCGGTGGTTGTGGGGGTCTGCGGGCAGGGGGCTTATCGCAATCTGGAAGACCCCTTTAGCAAAGGGGACCCCCAGATCCTGCCCCCCCCTATGTGAATTGGTAAGGGGTACATTGTACCCCTACCATTTCACGAAGAAAGTGTAAGAAAAAAAGAAACACACAGACACCTTGGAAAAGTCCTTTAAAAAAAAACAAACATTCCAGCGATCAAATCCGGTGTCCCGCGGCGATCCGATGTCCAGCGCTGTCCACACGAGACGTCATTGGCTGAGCCTGAGCGGACCTGATGGGGAACTTCCTCCGTAGTGTATTAAATGAATAGACCCGCCCCTTCTGAAGTTTCCCATCAGGTCCGTTCAGCAAATGACGTAGGTGTAAGGCTAAGCGGACCAGATGCGGAATGTGAGAAGGGGCGGGTCTATTCATTTATTACACTGTGGAGGAAGTTCCCCATCAGGTCCGCTCCCTCGTATGTCAGACCCCGCCTACGTCATTGGCTGAGCGGACCTGATGGAGAACTGCCTCCGCAGTGTAATAAATAAATAGACCCGCCCCTTCTCATGTTCCGCATCTGGTCCGATTAGCCTTACACCTACGTCATTGGCTGAGCGGACCTGATGGGGAACTTTAGAAGGGGCGGGTCTATTCATTTAATACACTGCGGAGGAAGTTCCCCATCAGGTCCGCTCAGGCTCAGCCAATGACGTCTCGTGTGGACAGCGCTGGACATCAAATCGCCGCGGGACACTGGATTTCATTGCTGGAATGTTTTTTTTTCCAAGGTGTTTGTGTGTTTCTTTTACACTTTTTTACACTTTCTTCGTGAAATGGTAGGGGTACAATGTACCCCTTACCAATTCACATGGGGGGGCCGGGATCTGGGGGTCCCCTTTCTTAAAGGGGTCTTCCAGATTCTGATAAGCCCCTGCCCGCAGACCCCCACAAGCACCGGGCAAGGGTTGTGGGGATGAGGCCCTTGTCCCCATCAACATCGGGACATCCTCCCCATGTTGAGGGCATGTGGCCTGGTATGGTTCAGGAGGGCCCCCCCCTCTTTTCCTGCGGCCTGCCAGGTTGCGTGCTCGGATAAAAGGTCTGGTATGGATTTTTGGGGGAACTCTATGCCATTTTTTTTTAATTTGGGGTGGAGTTCCCCTAAAATCCATACCAGACCTGGAGGGCCTGGAATGGATATTTGGGGAACTCCACGCATTTTTTTTTTAATTTGGGGTTACCCTTAATATCCATACCAGACCTGAAGGGCCTGGTAATTGAATTTGGGGGGACCCCCACGCTTTTTTTTTTTTTTTATCAATTACTTTATTTATGTATTGCCGGGAGCCGACAATTCATTATAGCCGCGAATGAGTTTTAAATGACTTTTTTTCCTTCAGAAATGAAACTTTGTGCAGGGACAGTTCTAAGCACGGGAAACAAGCGCGACTTTACATGCATACTATACACACACCCTAGGTACGAAATCTAAAGGAATATTTCACTTTTATTGTTTCACTTTAATCATTATTAAAATCACTGCTCCCGAAAAAACTGTAGTTTTTAAAACTTTTTTTTGCATTGATACATGTCCCCTGGGGCAGGACCCTGGTCCCCAAACACTTTTTATGACAATAACCAGAGGCATAACTAGAAACCTCTGGGCCCCGGTGCAAGAAATCACGAAGCCCCCCCTCCCCCGAAAAAGCATGATTTTGATACTTTTTTTTGAGGGGGTGGCAATGGCGGTAGTTGAGGGGGGTTGGCAGCTGTGGTACTTGAGGGGGTGGCAGTGGTGGTACTTGAGGGGGGTGGCTGCAGTGGTACTTGATGGGGGGGTGGCTGCAGTGGCAGTGGTGGTGCCATCCTCTCCCACCACCACCTGTGCCTCTTACTGATCCCATCCTCCCACCACTGATTTCATTCCTATCCCCCCATCACCTCTGTTATAGAAGTAATGGGTGCATAGGGATGAGATCAGTGGTGGGGGGATGGGATCAGTAAGAGGCACAGGTGGTGGAGGTTGGCATCGATTGCTCAGCTCTGCAAAATGTCACTTACCGTCAATCAATCGATTCCCCGGGAATTCCGTTAGATCGGTCACGGTGCCTTCTAATCTCCCGCCAGGATGCCTTCTTGCCTCAAGGGTAGACGGAACAGGTATTCCACGCAGAGAGGAAAGCTCCTCCCTCTCCTTCTCTCATTGGTGTCAGCATGTCTGCTGACTTAATTTTTCAGTGTCTGCCCCCAGTCTCAGTGCTGCCTCTGCCCAGGCCCAGATTTACTCCCTTTGTCGCCCCAAGGCCAGGTCCTTCAATACCCCCCCACACACACCATCACATAGGGGGACTCCCCAGAGAGCCCCTCTTACATCAGGGTCCCCAGAGAGCCTCCCTACTTACATCAGGGTCACTAGAGAGCCTCCCCCTACATTAGGGTCCCCAGAGAACCTCCCCTTACATCAGGGTCCCAAGAGAACCTCCCCTTACATCAGGGTCCCCAGAGAGCCTCCCCTCTTACATTACATTAGTGTCCCCAGAGAGCCCCTCCTTACATCAGGGTCCCCAGAGAGCCCATCCTTACATCAGGGTCCCCAGAGAGCCCCTCCTTACATCAGGGTCTCCAGAGAGCCCCTCCTCACATCAGGGTCCCCAGAGAGCCCCTCCTTACATCAGGGTCCCCAGAGAGCCCCTCCTTACATCAGGGTTGCCAGCGAGTCCCTCCTTACATCAGGGTCCCCAGAGAGCCCCCCCTTACACCAGGGTCCCCAGAGAGCCCCCCCTTACACCAGGGTCCCCAGAGAGCCCCCCCTTACTCCAGGGTCCCCAGAGAGCCTCCCCTTACACCAGGGTCCCCAGAGAGCCCCTCCTTACACCAGGGGCCCCAAAGAGCCCCCCTTACACCAGGGTTCCCAGAGAGCCTCCCCCTTACACCAGGGTCTCCAGAGAGCCTCCCCCTTACACCAGGGTCCCCAGAGAGTCCCCCCTTACACCAGGGTCCCCAGAGAGCTCCCCTTACACCAGGGTCCCCAGAGAGAGCCCCCCTTACACCAGGGTCCCCAGAGAGCCTCCCCTTACACCAGGGTCCTCAGAGAGCCCCCCTTACATCAGGGTCCCCAGAGAGCCTCCCCCTTACATCAGGGTACCCAGAGGGCCTCCCCCTTACATCAGGGTCCCCATAGAGCCCCCCTTACACCAGGGTCCCCATAGAGCCCCTCGTTACACCAGGGTCCCCAGAGAGCCCCCCCTTACACCAGGGTCCACATAGAGCCCCCCCTTACACCAGGGTCCTTAGAGAGCCCCCCCTTACACCAGGCTCCACATAGAGCTCCCCCTTACACCAGGGTCCACATAGAGCTCCCCCTTACACCAGGGTCCACATGGAGCTCCCCCTTACACCAGGGTCCACATAGAGCTCCCCTTACACCAGGAGCCCCAGAGAGCCCCCCCTAACATTAGTGTCCCCAGCAAAGGCGGTGCGTCCATAGAGGGCGCCGGAGCGCCGCCCCCTCTCGCTCCCGCACCGCCACTGAAAGACAATACACAGATTCATGCATTGCATGAATCTGTGTATTGTCACCGCTGCCGCGCTGCCCACTATTCATATGGCCGGCCTCCTGGTGAGCGCCGGCCATATGAATTAGAGCGGTGGCCAGCGGTGGGTGTGTTCTGGAAGTGTCTATCAGAGCCAGCGGCTTTCCGATTACAGCTCTCACGCTGTAATCGGCTTCCAAAAACTCCTCCTAGGTACGCACGGGGGTGCGTTCCTTGGGGAAGACTGTGGAGGTTTCAGCCAATCAGGTTCACCGGCTCTGGTTACCGGTAACCTGATTGGCTGAAGCGACATCGAGGGCAGGAGAAGACATCGAGGACGGCGCAGACCAAGGAAGGTAAGTGCAGGGCTGGGGGGGGAACTGGCTGCATTTGGGGGAACTGGCTGTATATGGGGGACAAACTGGCTGCATTTGGGGGGAACTGGCTGTATATGGGGGACAAACTGGCTGCATTTGGGGGGAACTGGCTGTATATGGGGGACAAACTGGCTGCATTTGGGGGGAACTGGCTGTATATGGGGGACAAACTGGCTGTATATGGGGACACACTGGCTGTATATGGGGGCACACTGGCTATATATATGGGGACAAACTGGTTGTATATGGGGGCACACTGGCTATATATATGGGGACAAACTGGCTGTATATGGGGGCACACTGGCTATATATATGGGGGCACACTGGCTATATATATGGGGGCACACTGGCTGTATATGGGGGCACACTGGCTGTATATGGGGGCACACTGGCTATATATATGGGGGCACACTGGCTATATATGGGGACAAACTGGTTGTATATGGGAGCACACTGGCTGTATATGGGGGCACACTGGCAGTATATATGGGGGCACACTGGTTATATATATATATGGGGGCACACTGGCTGTATATGGGGGCACACTGGCTGTATATGGGGGCACACTGGCTATATATATGGGGGCACACTGGCTATATATGGGGAGAAACTGGCTATATATGGGGACAAACTGGTTGTATATGGGAGCACACTGGCTGTATATGGGGGCACACTGGCTGTATATGGGGGGCACACTGGCTGTATATATGGGGGCACACTGGTTATATATATATGGGGGCACACTGGCTGTATATGGGGACAAACTGGCTGTATAAGGAAACAAACTGGCTGTATTTGGGGGGGCAAACTGGTGGCGTTTGGGCACAGTGGCTGCGTTTAATGGGCACAGTGGCGGCAATAGATTTTTTTTTTTCAGTTTGTTTGCGCCCCCCCCAAAAATTTTGAGCACCAGCCGCCACTGGTCCCCAGAGGCCCCCTTCCTTACATTAGTGTCCCCAGAAAGACCCCCCCTCTTACATCAGGGTCCCCAAACAGCTGACTCCCCCCTTGCAGGGGTTCCCCTGTACCTGGCTGGTGGAGGTGGGAGGCGGCGATTGGCAGCTCTATGGTGTCCACAGGCAGGGGGGTCTTGCTGGGGCTAGTAGTTCTATCTCCAAATCATGTATACAGCAGAGGGGGAGGAGCCTCTGACCTGGGCATCAGCAACATTGTACAAGCAGTGTGAAAGTGAAACTAATACCTGCCCGGGTCAGAGGCCCCTCCCCTCCCCTCTCCTCTGTATACACACTGACACTCGAGAGAGAGAGAGAGAGTACTACAAGCCCCAGGGAGATCCCTGCCCACACAGGCACCATAGAGCTGCCAATCGCCGCCTTCCACATCTCCCCACTGCACTCTAAACGGGCAGCCAGAGGTACAGGCAGGGGAGATGTCTTGGGGGGTTGCCGCGGTGCCGCCCCTGCATCCACTGGCAGACGGTGGGCGGGCCCCTCACACGGGCGGCGGGCGGGCCCCCCGGACTTCACAGAACTACAGAGCCCAGCCGCAACTGCGACTGCTGCGACCCTGAAAATTCCGCCACTGACAATAACTTGCATATAAGCCTTTAAAATTTGCACTTTAGATTCCTCCCATAGACTTTTCGAATATTCCGCGAACACCCCAAATTGTTCGCTGTTCGGCGAACGGGCGAACAGGCAATGTTCGAGTCGAACATGAGTTCGACTCGAACTCGAAGCTCATCCCTAGTGCTACATACAAACTAAACATAATTATAAATAAATATACAAAGAATAACAACACAGTAAAGAACAAAAAAAAAAAAGAAAAAAAAATATTCTAAACGTATACACATCTGGGAACTACGTAACTGTACATATACTGTATATTTCCAAAAGTCTTTGTAGCAGCAAGTGTTTATAAAAGTGTCTAGTGCATATTCAAAAGTAAAAAAAGAGGGGAAGTGAAACGTTTCTGGCCACAATTCGTAGGTTGTAGAAGCGGTTTCAAAGAGGATTGGAGTTGAGGGCTCTCACAGCCTGGGGGAAAAACTGTTGAGCAGTCTGACAGTCCTGGTTTTGATACTCCGGTACCTTCTACCTGATGGCAAGAACTGGAAGAGACTGTGAGAGGGATGGGTAGAATCCCTCACGATACTGGTAGCTTTGCTGGAGCATCGTGTATGGAAAATGTCGAGGATAGAGGGGAGAGAGACACCAATAATCTTTTCAGCCGTCTTTACTATCCGCTGCAGGGTCTTGCGGTCAGCAGAACTGCAGTTCCCATACCAGACAATGATGCAGCTGGTCAGTACACTTTCAATGGTTCCCCTATAGAATGTAGTAAGAATGGGTGGAGGGAGACTGGCTTTTTTAAGGCTTCTTGGTTAGTGACGTGATGTTGGTTGTCCAGTTAAGATCCTCTGAGATGTGCACTCCCAGGAATTTAATACTGCTTACTCTCTCCACAATCAAGCTGTCGATGGTCAGTGGGGTGTGATCAACAGAATTTCTCCTGAAATCCACCACAACCTCCCTTGTTTTGCTTACATTAAGGAACAGGTTGTTTGTACTACACCATTTAACCAGTTGTGCCACTTCCTCTCTGTAGAGTGTTTCATCATTGTTGCTGATGAGACCTACCACAGTTGTGTCATCCGCAAACTTGATGATATGGTTGGAGCTGAACTTAGCAGTACAGTCATGGGTCATGGGTCAGCAGTGTGAAGAGCAGCGGGCTGAGCACACATCCCTGTGGGGCACCCGTGCTCAGTGTGGTAGTGCTCGACGTGTTGCAGCCAACAACAGGAGTTGGAACCCAGAAGATGCTATCGGTGCTGGGCAGAGGTTAGCAGAGCTCTGCCCTTTTGTCAGCACTTCAGCTTTGGGGATGGCAATCTCCAGATTTTCCACTGCCGATTCTCTGGCATACTTCTGGACAGGCACATTCCTCCATCCAAGATCAACCCAAGCAGAAACAGGATCATCAAGGTCCGGCAGCACTTGCTGCATCCGCCATAAGACCTCCGCGTCCATAGCTGCGGGGGGGGCAGGTTGGCAAAGCACACTGTTACTCTGCCACATTGCCGACTCTTCAGCCAGGATTTCAGAGTTGTCAACTGGTATTTCCTGATAGTCCCAGGTAAAGGGAGCCCAGCCCTGGCAGCCGTCTGTAGGTGATCTCCAGCTCCCATTCCTGAACGGCCAGAAAATCTATATCTTCCAGTGCCTCGTGCACTTCCGAGACGTTCAGCAGCCCTTCTCTGAAATCCATGATTTCATCCAACCGCCACTCCAAATCACTCCCAAAGTTAGGGTCCGCTGTCAGCTTCACATACAGCAGGCCGCCGTAGCCAAAGCCTTCCGTTGGGCTGTCATCCACTATCCAAGGGCATGCTTGGGATACATGCCACCGGAGGGCTCTGTAGCTCTCATCCAGCCGCATCTCTGCCCAGTCCAGCCTGCTTACATAGTTAGTCACATAGTTAGTCAGGTTGAAAAAAGACACAAGTCCATCCAGCTTAATTTAGCTTATTGCAAGAACATTGCATTTTTAGATGCTTTACCATTTTTTACTATTAATTCTGTTTGCAACTTTTATTCTTAATTTTATGGTTTTGTGGGATGATTTTATATTTAACCACTATTTTAATTTTTTATTCACATATTTTTATTTACAGATTTTAAGTAACTGTGAATAGTGTAATTAATGTGTTTCCCTGCTTTGTATGACCAGAGTCGTAACTGGCATATTTAAATTATGGCACTATGTGCTGAATATCATTAATGACGATTAGCAGGTTAAATATGTGATGACATATAAATGTATTACTGCTTAAGGACCCAATTTGTTAGTATATATGTGTCTAGTATCTCTGCTATATTAGCCATGTATGATCTATCTATGTGCAATTAGAGCTTGTTTGTCCCGCTCCCTCGCCCGTAGTATGCTGTCATTGTTTACTCAGGATGTGGCGATGTGCACCTGCCGACATCTGGAGCGATCTTTTGATTGGCCAGGGCGTTGTGGGGCGGGTGAATATAAGCTGGTCATCTAGTCGTGTGGGCGCGCCCTCTGTTGAAGTCGGAAATGACGAAACGCGTCAGGGTGTGACCCACACAAAGTAACACAGGGTAGTGACGTGTGCACTCCACCACTGTGAGACCCGGAACCAGGAAGTTATCTAGGTCGCTCCTTGCGGTTAGCGTTACGGATGTCAGACAGCTCATACGGTGAAGTGAAAAGAGGGGAAAGAAACTGCGCTAGGACCGCTCTAGACAGATCATATGACTGAATTGTCTACATAAGGAAAGCAGCAACTAACCTGAAAACAAACATCAGTGTGCAAAGTAAAAAATATATAAATAGTTGCGCTAATATTGGATTTGTGAACCAAAAATATAAAAATAAAACCAATGAGAGATCAAATGACCAATTGAAAGTGCATCGGTGAAAAATGATTGTTACATGCTAAATGAAAAACAATAAACAAATCAATAGTGAGGTGAACACTAAACAATATTGTCGGGGGCTAGAGGTCATTTGACCTCTCATTGGGTTTATTTTTATATTTTTGGTTCACAAATCCAATATTAGCGCAACTATTTATATATTTCATACGGTGAAGTGCACTCGTTTTTCTTCTTCTATGCCTCATTAACTGTGATCTGTTGTATGTATAATTTATGAAGGGGAAATTTTGATGTAAGGGTTCATTGTTTCACAATAAAACGGGATTACGCTATGTGCGCTTCTCTCTCTTTCATGATCTTTATTGGAGCCCTAATCATCCTGTGCTCTCCTGGAATGGTGGTGTCTACAAGTTTGTGTTCAGAGGAATACTCTTCCTAGAGGCTGGTTTTGAGCTTAGCTCTGGTGAGTTTATTATTATTATTATTTAGGTACTTATATAGCGCTGTCAATTTACGCAGCGCTTTACATATACATTGTACATTCAGAACGGTCCCTACCCTCAAGGAGCTTACAATCTAAGGTCCCTAACTCACATTCATATTCTAGGGCCACTTTAAACAGAAGCCAATTAACCAACCAGCATGTCTTTGGAGTGTGGGAGGAAACCGGAGTTCCTGGAGGAAACCCACGCAGGCACAGGGAGAACATGCAAACTCCAGGCAGGTAGTGTCATGGTTGGGATTCGAACCAGCGACCCTGTTTACTGCTAGGTGAGCGTGCTACCCACTAAACTACTGTGCCGCCCATTTTTTAACCCTCTAAGGGGAGTCTATGTCACGTGGTGGAATTTAAGTGATTAGTGGAAGGTGCAGACTACTTTGATCTCTATGCTCATCCATGGACAATACTCTGAATCACTGTATTTAACATCACTCTTCTAAAAGACTGTCTGTGTGGAGTTTTTACTCAACAAATCAGTGCTGTTTCATAGTATCTGATTGATACAGTATTTATACTGTGGACATTTTTTATATACTATTATTTTGATGTTTTGTTTATTTTAAACAGCTGTTCTAGTTTAATCTCTGATCCTTATTGTCTGCTGAGATAACTGGATCCTCCTTTATACACATATTGTGGAGATCTCTGTTAATTTGGGAGCAGTAACATTTTCTTTTGGTGCTGAGTGGTGTAAAACTATAGGCCTAAGCTTACACCCTTTTTTTTCAGTTCTTATGCAATCTGTTGAATTTTGTTTGAAGCATAATTACTTTACTTTCTGTGAGCAATTTTATTTACAGTGTAAAGGTACGGCGATGGGGGCCAACTTCGCCCCAACGTATGCTAATCTTACTATGGGCCATTGGGAGGAGGATAATATCTGGACCAATAACCCGTTTGTCGAGTTCATTGTGTACTTTGACCGGTACATCGATGATATCGTGCTTATATGGAATGGGGGTTCAGAGAAATTCCATGCCTTTGTGGCATACTATATATACAAACAAGTGTAGCGCTGGATAATAAAGTGTGCAAAAATACAAAAATTAGGAGATTGTGCAAAGTCCAAATAGCATGACGTTCTTAGTAAAATATGTGAACAGTTCAAGTGTAAGTGTCCGGTGAAGAACAACACTGTAGAGACATATGTGAAATTGATCAAATCTTGTGCAGCCCGCCACCTCAGGTAGAAATAAAGGCTTACCGAAAAAGCCTGCGGCCACCCTTATTCAGGGGGATCAGACAAGGCTTAGCAGAGTGGTGTCCTCACTGGATCATAGGATGTTCCTTCCACATGCGGTCAGTTGTAAGCGTTAAGCCGTGATCACAAGCAGACATCTGAGAGGCAATCCATACACATCAGTGTGTATACTCTTCCATGGGTGCGGGGGCAGGTGTCGGTGGATAACCAGTAAGTTGATCAAAACGAAAAACAAAAAGAGATCCAATAGTGTAGAAGTTCCTCCAAAGTTTTATTAAATGGTACAAAAGATGGGACCAAGTGCTCATACAAATAAAAGCTCCTTGCAAGGATAAAAACGTCTCTCAGCTAGTATTTAAATAGTTCCGGTTCGCGCAAGCGCAGTACGTGTAAGTGGCGACCCGTAATGCCAATACTTTTGGTCTTAGTTTCACTCATGTACTTGATGCATGAGAGTTGGTGTTTCTCGACCTTGTGCTGACTCATGATGAAAATAGGATAGTCACTCAAAATCATGTTAAACCCACTAGCGGTAATTCATACCTGCATTTTGACAGTTGCCATCATCCCACGTGGAAGCGAAATATACCTAGTGGTCAATTTAACAGATTGAGAAGAAATTGCTCTAAGAGAGAGGATTATGTAGAATAAAGTATCCCCATGACCAAGAAATTCGAGAAGAACTATCCCCTTGATTTGGTCCAAAAGGCATTTGTGTCTCACCTGAATCCTCCGGCGGCCAAGGGTGCGCCTAGAGGGGAGAATGATGAGACATGTATGGTAAGATTTGTGTGCACCTTTAATAAAGACTACAAGTCAGTTTTAAAAATCCTTAAAAAACATTATGGTATCCTATTATTGGACCAGAAGCTAGGTGTGGTATTACCTTCTGCCCCACAAGTTACCTTTCGCAGAGCGAGAACAGTGAGAAATCTGATAGCCCCTAGCAAAGTGACAAATAAAACCTCTAGATCTATTTTAGATATCAGATCCTACTTTGACCATAGGGCTGGTATTTTTCAATGTAAGAAACAAGGATGTCTTACTTGTCAGTTCATTACCCATGGGTCTAACACAATCTGTACCAATTTGGGTAGAGAATATGCTATCAGACAATTTGTTACATGTTCTACGGAGTTTGTGGTTTACGTGCTGCGGTGTCCCTGTGGGTTCTTGTACGTAGGTCGCACTATACGAGCACTGCATGCGAGAATAGGGGACCATCGCAGGCTCATCCAAAAGGGCTGCGTTGAGCATAGTGTACCTCATCATTTTCAGAGATTTCACAATAAAGATATCAAATATTTGGAGGTCTTTGTTATTGAAACTATACCCAAAGGTACACTTACTCTCAACGAAAGATTTTCCCTCCTATGCAAAAGGGAGGTCTTCTGGATCTACATGTTTGACTCCTTGGCCCCTAAGGGGTTAAACGAGGAGCTTGAAACTAAAGTTTCATCTAAAGTTGCATAGCCCCCCCCTTCCCCCCTTTTTTTCTTGGGGCCTGTTGTAGGTTGGTATAGTCCAATCATTAACTATCGATGTGGTTTAATTATGTCATCAATCTTTTTACTAAAGATTTTTTATTAAGGATTTTATAGAAGATATTATATTATATACATGTATTTTCGTTTTGTATTTAGTTTGTGTATTATCTTGTTTTTTCTGTTTTTGTTTTTGTATGATATGCGGTACACTAGTTAGGACCTATATGCTAGTGAAGCAGAAGGGGTTAATTTCCAGTCTGTTCAGCATAGCCCTCCCATGCCATGCTCCTCCCATTCATTAATTGTTCCCTCCACCCCCCCACTTTTTAATTGTTCCTACCCCTTTTATCTCTATTTAATCTTCCTGGGTGCAACTTAATTTCGACTGTGACAAAGCGCTGGAAGTGCGAAACGCGTCGTCGGAGTCACCCAGGACCTTTATCACCCAAGACCTGACCTTTATTACAACCTCCAGTAAGCCCGGTTGTTACCACTGTGTATCTCCACGTAGCAGAAGTGCTATCTGTCATCTTCCCAGGATGTGATATTTTTCCATCATCATCACTGCACCACCGCTGTACAGCATTCCTGGTTGAGGATTCATCCTTCCGGTGTCACTGCACTGCAGTTCCGTTTTCCACTTCCTGCTTCCTCCCGCCAGTATCGCAGCTGGTCTGTTGTTACTGGCCAGGGTGTTATTCGGCTGCTCTCGCGGCACTCACCGCTCCTGTCTCCCTCTCCTTCGGATCACCACTCACAGGCTCACTGGAGCATCAGCTAGTCTGGCGGTTGCCTTCTCGTCCCTTTCCATGTCATGGGAACACATGCTGATTGTGAATAGACTGGTCTCAGCTCTGTTCTGCAGTGGATGTCAGGTTATATATTTTTATTCAGTCCGTTCCCTTTCATTTATCAAGTTCTCCCCCGTTTTTCCTCATGTTTTTATCTTATATATGAACTATTTTTTATTAACTGTGTTTTGAACTTGTGGAAACATAAATAAAGGGTGTATCAGCTATTTTTACAGTCTGCATTTCCTGCCCATTGAGCACTGTTTTTTTAGCCTATTGTTTAGTTACTTACCGTAATTATCGGCATATAACACGCGCCGGCGTATAACACGCACCCCAAGTTTAGGAGGGAATTTTAAGGAAAAAAAACTTCCAGGAGGGAAGTTTAAGGAAAAAAACTTACATTTAAATGCCCATCAATGCAGCCTTATCAGTGTCCAAATGCAGCCTTGTCCATCATTGCAGTCTTGCCCAGTGTCCACCTGCAGCCTTGCCCAGTGCCTTTGCAGCCTTGCCCAGTGAGTTTTCAGCATTGCCCAGTGCCTTTACAGCCTTGCCAGTCTCTGCCCTGATTTAAAATTGGTGCTGATTAGGGATGAGCTTCGTGTTCGAGTCGAACATACGTTCGACTCGAACATTGGCTGTTCAAACGTTCGCCAAAGATCGAACGTTATGGGCCGTTCGCGCCAAATTCGAGTGACGCGAATGGCCCACAATACACTGCGCCATCGCAGTGCAATCCTGGCGCTGTGATTGGCCAAGCATGCACTGTGACCCCGCATGCTTGGCCAATCACAGCGCCGGCAGCGAGGAGAGCCATAATTGGCCACATGCAGGATGCCTGTGGCCAATCATAGCTCAGGGGGGTTTAGTACATGCCCCACACTATAAAAGGCCGCCAGCGCGGCGGCCTTGTGCAGTGTGTTCCGGCGTGCAGGGAAAGAGATACATAGGCAGGGACAGTGTGTTCTATGTTCTATTCTTTTCTCAGGCATCTGCAGGCGTTAGTGGGTGTTGTGTGCCTCCAGCACAGTATACACCTGGATCTACACTTTATTGCTGTTCTCTAAGCTAGATAGGCAGGCAGGGACAGTGTGTTCTTTTCTCAGGCATCTGCAGCAGTTAGTGGGTGTTGTGTGCCCCAGCACAGTATACACCTGTATATACCCGTCATTGCTGTTCTCTAATACAGGCATCTGCAGGAGTTAGTGGCACAGTATACACCCGTATATACCCGTCATTGCTGTTCTCTAATACAGGCATCTGCAGGAGTTAGTGGCACAGTATACACCTGTATATACCCGTCATTGCTGTTCTCTAATACAGGCATCTGCAGGAGTTAGTGGCACAGTATACACCTGTATATACCCGTCATTGCTGTTCTCTAATACAGGCATCTGCAGGAGTTAGTGGCACAGTATACACCTGTATATACCCGTCATTGCTGTTCTCTAATACAGGCATCTGCAGGAGTTAGTGGCACAGTGTACACCTGTATATACCCTTACCCATCATTGCTGTTCTCTAATACAGGCATCTGCAGGAGTTAGTGGCACAGTATACACCTGTATATACCCGTCATTGCTGTTCTCTAATACAGGAATCTGCAGGAGTTAGTGGCACAGTGTACACCTGTATATACCCGTCATTGCTGTTCTCTAATACAGGCATCTGCAGGAGTTAGTGGCACAGTGTACACCTGTATATACCCGTCATTGCTGTTCTCTAATACAGGCATCTGCAGGAGTTAGTGGGTGTTGTATGCCCTAGTACAGTATACACCTGTATATACCCGTCATTGCTGTTCTTTAATAAAGGCATCTGCTGGAGTTAGTGGGTGTTGTGTGCCCTAGTACAGTATACACCTGTATATACCCGTCATTGCTGTTCTCTAATAAAGGCATCTGCTGGAGTTAGTGGGTATTGTGTGCCTCCAGCACAATATACACTACACAATTGCTGGTTTTCCCATCTCCCTGCAGGCCATTACTATGTCTGGAAGGCCAACAAAGAGAGGCAGACAGTCACGAGCCAATAAAAGAGGGCAAGCAGGCTCTGTGTCTAGAGACAACAGTGCTGCTCGTGGACGCGGTGCATTGTCATCAGCACGTGGCCATGGGGCACGCCTGTCCTTGTTTTCGGCAGCTGGACGTGTTGAGCCGCATCATGCCGAAGACTTGGTAGAGTGGATGACCAAGTCCTCCTCATCCTCCTCATCCTCTCTCACCCAGGCTCAGGGTACTGGCAAAGCAGCTGCCAAAGCGTCCTCTTCCCTCGTATCAATGTCATCATCAGTCACTCCTTCCCTAGACCCACCATGTCCTCCTGAGGAGTCCCCCGAACTGTTTGAGCACAGTCTTGGGTACATGCTCCAGGAGGATGCCCAGCCTTTCAAAGGGTCTGATGATGATACCCAGCTAGAGGAAGGCAGTAGCGTGAGCGCAGAGAGAGGGGATGCTCAAGAAGGACAGCAATCTGGCAGTCATGTTCCAGCAGCTGCAGCATACTGCCAGATTGGCTCCAGTGATGAGGAGGGAGGGGATGATGAGGTCACTGACTCCACGTGGGTGCCTGATAGGAGAGAGGAGGAGGAGAAGGATGAGGAGGAGGCACATCTCGAACGAGGCAGGATGCCCTCCGGGGGCCAGCGTAAGGGCAGCACACCGACTGAATTACACCGCAGAGCTACGCCTGTGCAGGGCGCTGCCTCTGCCCGTTATTCCAAAAGTTCTTTGGTGTGGGCCTTTTTTGAGTCGAGTGCATCAGATTGCACTGCTGCTATTTGCAACATATGTCTCAAGCGCATCTCGCGTGGCCAAAACATCAGCCGCTTGGGCACCACTTGCTTGACTAGACATATGTTGACCTGCCATGCAGCTCGTTGGCAAGCCTACCTTAAAGACCCACACCAAAGAACAAAGCGGACCTCTCCTTGCTCCTCATCAGCTGAGATCTCCAACCCCACTATACCTTCAGTCCTCTCTGAAACCTGCACTGAGAGGAATGAAGGTGTAGAATTAGGTGTGTCACAGTCAAGTACTTGCGGGCACTCTGCTAGCAGTACACCGACGTCCGATTGTAGCAGGCAAATTTCCCTGCCCCAGCTGCTGGACCGTCGAAAGAAGTTCACTCCCAGCCATCCACATGCCCAGCGGTTGAATGCTAGCTTGGCTAAATTGCTAGCAATTCAACTGCTGCCTTTTCAGTTGGTAGACTCGGCCCCCTTCCGTGAGTTTATGCAATGTGCGGTTCCTCAGTGGCAGGTTCCCAAACGCCACTTTTTCTCACGGAAGGCGATTCGGGCTCTCTACCGGCATGTGGAAGGCAATGTCCATGCCTCGCTGGACAGGACGGTCAGTGGTAAGGTGCATATTACGGCTGACTCATGGTCCAGCAGGCATGGACAGGGACGTTACCTTTCTTTCACGGCCCATTGGGTCACTCTTTTGGCAGCTGGGAAGGATGCAGGACAAGGTGCAGTAGTGTTGGAGGTTGTTCCGCCGCCACGCCTCCAAAATGCTACTACTGGTTGTGACACACATCTCTCCTCCACCCCCTCCTCTTCTTCTTCCTCCATGGCCTCTTCCTGTGCTTTGTCCTCGGAACCAGCAGTGCTCCATAGGCGTTCAAGGGGCTACGCAAGTACGCAGGCAAAAAGATGCCATGCCGTGCTTGCGCTGGTGTGTTTGGGGGACAGGAGCCACACTGGGGCAGAGGTTCTGTCAGCTCTGCAGGGGCAGGCCGAGAGGTGGTTGACGCCACGCCAGCTTAAGCCAGGAATGGTGGTTTGCGACAATAGCACCAACCTCTTCTCCGCCCTCTGACAGGGACAACTGACCCATGTGCCCTGTGTGGCTCATGTCCTTAACCTGGTGGTGCAGCAGTTCTTGGGCAGGTACCCGGGCTTACAGGATGTCCTGAGGCAGGCCAGGAAAGTCTGTGTGCATTTCCGCAGATCATATAATGCCAGTGCTCGGCTGGCTGAGCTGCAAAAGGAGTTGAACCTGCCCAAGAACCGCCTTATATGTGACATGCCCACCAGGTGGAACTCAACGTTGGCCATGCTGCAGCGGCTGCACACGCAGCAGAGGGCGATCAATGAGTACCTGTGCGACTACGGCACCAGGACAGGGTCAGGGGAGCTCAAATTTTTTTCACTATGACAGTGAGGCATGATCAGGGATGCATGCACTGTCCTGGCACCATTTGAGGAGGCCACGAGGATGGTGAGCAGGGACAGTGCATGCATCAGTGACACTGTACCTCTTGTCCACCTGTTGGAGCATACGCTGCGTGGAATAATGGACAGGGCACTTGAGGCAGAACAGAGGCAGGAAGAGGAGGACTTCCTTACCTCTCAAGGCCCCCTTTACCCAGACAGTGTTCCTTGTGTCCCACCCATCACACAGGAAGAGGAGGAGGAGGATTGTGTCAGCATGGAGGTGGAGCATGGCACTCAGCATTAACAGCAGCAGTCTTTTAGGGATGATTTACAGTCCCAACAAACCCGTGGACTTGTACGTGGCTGGGAGGAGGTGGCTGCGGATCATGACGTCCTTAGTGACCCAGAGGACACCGGACCGAATGCCTCAGCTAACCTACACTGCATGGCCTCCCTGATCCTGCAAAGTCTGCGGAAGGATCCTCGTATTCTTTGGATCAAGGAGAGGGACCATTACTGGCTGGCCACTCTGCTTGATCTACGGTACAAGGGTAAGGTTGCGGACCTTATCTTGCCATCGCAGAGGGAGCAGAGGATGAGACAACTCCGGGAGGCCTTGCAGAAAGGTCTGTGCAACGTGTTCCCAGAGACTGGGAGGTTACAAACTCCTGGTCCTGGACAATGAGTTGCTGAGGCTTCGGTCAGTAGCAGAAGAAGCGGTGAAGAAGGTGGCCGTCTGACCGATGCGTTCAGACAATTTTTTAGTCCGCAGCCCCAAGGTATGATTGGTTCCAGCAACCATCGCCAGCGTCTGATATACATGGTGCAGGAATACCTAGGGGCAAGGTCAGACTTGGACACCTTTCCCACCGAAAATCCTCTGGCTTACTGGGTCTTGAGGATGGATCACTGGCCAGAGCTTGCACAGTATGCAATTGAGCTACTGGCCTGTCCTGCATCCAGCGTTCTTTTTCGGAACGCACATTCAGTGCTGCTGGAGGCTTTGTCACGGATCACAGGGTGCGCCTATCCACCGACTCGGTTGATAGACTGACCTTCATAAAGATGAACCAGTCTTGGATCACCACCAGCTACCAAGCACCTGAAGCTGATATAACAGAATAATTTATTTTGAAATGTCATATCCCTTCAAGACTGCGTATGCTGATGCTTTGTGACTGTCCTGTTATGTTGACTAACTATCCTCCTCCTCCTCAATTATCCGATTCATGATGATAGCTTGGAAGAACATTTTTGTTTCTGGGTGCCGCCACCAGTGGCTAATGCCCAATTTTTCAGCCCCTGTTTAACAGGGGCATGTAATTAATTTTTTTATGCAATGCTTTGCAGCAGGGCTCATTCCTGCACTCCAACTAGAGTATCTGGGAGAGGTTGCAGTGTCGTGGCACCAGTGCCTAAGGCCCAATTTTTCAGCCTCTGTTTAACAGGGGCGTGTAATTACAATTTTTGATGCAATACTTTGCAACAGGGCTCATTGCTGTGCTCCAAGTACAGTATCTGTGAGGGGTTTCAGTGTTGTGGCACCAGTGCCTAAGGCCCAATTTTTCAGCCCCTGTTTTACAGGGGCGTGTAATTACAATTTTTGATGCAATACTTTGCAACAGGGCTCATTGCTGTGCTCCAAGTACAGTATCTGTGAGGGGTTGCAGTGTTGTGACACCACCACCAAAGGCCCAATTTTTCTGCCCCTCTTCAACAGGGGCATGCAATTACAATTCTTGATCTAATAATTTACAGTAGGGCCCATTCATGCGCCCACCAAGAGTAACTGTGAGGGCTCACAGTGTTGTGGCAACACCAACATGTAAGGGGCAAATTTCAGCAGAGTATATACGGCAGGCCCCTACTTTCAAACATCCAACTTAAAAAATGACTCCTACTTGCAAACGGAAGGAGACAACAGGAAGTGAGAGGAAATCTACCCCTAGGAAGGGAAATTCTCTCCTGTAAGAGTTAATATGGGAAAAAGATGTCTCCTCTCTACTGATGCTTTATCACCAATCCTTGTTTCAATAAAAACCCCACTTTTCAAAAACATTTGTCATTGGGACGGAAAGTGAGGTGAAATGTTCTGAACAGGTGCACAGACAGCAAAACATATGTTACAGGGGTAATAACCCTTCCCTATGTTTTCCAAAAAGCTTAAAAATAGATTTTTTGTCTGGAGCTACACTTAAACAATGTACCTGTTCAAAATTACAAACAGATTCTACTTAAGAACAAGCCTACAGTCCCTGTCTTGTTTGCACTGCCTGTATACTGCTGTTCAGAGTATATAGGGCCTTTTTTTATTTTGGGTGTGGGGTTCCCCTTAATATCCATACAAGACCCAAAGGGGCTGGTAATGGGCTGGGGTAGGGGGGGGGGTGATGGGGTAGCCATGCCATTTTTCTCAAAGATTTTCATCCATATTACCGGGACCAGACATTACATTAAAGCCACAAGCAGTTTTAAATGGCTTTTTTTCCTTTACAAATGTAATTTTGTGCAGGGACAGTTCTAAACACGGGAAACACATGCCACTTCACAGTCATACTTTAGACACCCCCCAGGTACGATATTTAAAGGAATATTTGACTTTTTTTTTTTCACTTTATGCATCATTAAAATGACTGCTCCCGAAAAACGGCCGTTTTTAAAACTTCGTTTTGCATTGATACATGTCCCCTGGGGCAGAACCCAGGTCCCCAAACCCTTTTTAGGACAATAACATGCATATTAGTCGTTATAATTAGCACTTTATATTTCGAACGTTCGCGTCCATTGTATCTAATAGGGTTCTAACGTTCGTGCAAACTTTCGGTCCGTTCAAAGGTTCTGGTGCGAACCGAACCGGGGGGTGTTCGGCTCATCCCTAGTGCCGATTTCCGCTGACTGTGAGCGGAGAGGAGCAAGCGGAGCCGAGATACAGAAAGCCGAGTGTTCTTCGGCTAGACTCGGCTCTGCTCACAGTCATAGGCGGGACTGCGAGAGGAGCCGAGACTAGCCGAAGTACACTTGGCTTTCTGTATGTCAGCTGCGCTTGCTCCTCTCGCAATCAGGGAGGTGGGCGTGACTGCGAGAGGTGCCGAGTAATGCCGAGTGTACTTTGGCTTTTTGTATCTCGGCTCCGCTCGCAAATTTCCTCACAATCAGCAGGGGATCGGCGTATAACACGCACCCACGATTTTCCCCTGATTTTAAGGGGAAAAAAGTGCGTGTTATATGCCGATAAATACAGTAGTTAGTTATATTATCCTTTTCCCTTATTGTGCTGCTCTTGCACAGAAAGACACAGCTGGTTTGGCGTACTGGTATACAACTTTGAATTATGGGACACTGCAAATCCAAAAGTAAAAGTGCATAACATAAGGAATAAAACTCTCTATTTAAAATGAGTACATATGGCATACATTTTAATATTTCAGCTGTTACAGGGATTTTACAGTTCCAGTAGTGTTGCTGAAGGATTCTGCATGAGAATGTCAAGAATTCCAACTTTGTCTCAAATGTTAATTTCCACGTTGTATTCCTCTTCTAATTTGCCATATCCTCAGCTATAAATCAGCATAAATCAGTAGTACTTTAAATCAGCATAAAATAGCAACTGTACCATGAAAGAAGAGCCTCAATAAATAACAAAAGCATTTAAAGACAATCAGTCAGGAATATACATTTGTAAAAATGTAAAAATATAAATATACACTTTTAAAGTGGTTGTAAACCCTTTACAAACACTTTTACCTACAGGTAAGCCTACATTAAGGCTTACCTGTAGGTGCTTGAAATATCTCCTAAACCTCCACTGTTTAGGAGATATTTGCAAAAGAGACGGGCAACGATGTCTACAGCGCATGCGCACTGTAGAAACCTTTATAAACGGCGATCGTGCCGTCTCTAAAGGAGATCGTGCCGTGACTGGTGGCTTCCGCGCGCATGCGTGGCTCTGGCCAATCACAGCGCTGGAGCCGCGATACCTGGAAAGAAGAGGGTAAGAGATGGACGCTTCATGGAGGCGAGGAAATTGGGGACATCGCAGGCTTCGGTTTCAGGTAAGTGACACATAATGGGCTACTATGCAATGCATAGTAGCCCATTATGCTTTACCTTTGCAGGGAAACAAAGAGGAAGTAAAACCCATCAGTGTTTACTTCCTCTTTAAATGTTTACAATAGTGAAGGCTTAGCTTTCAACATTAGCTTTGTGTGCTGTTATTTACTTAAATTTTCTCCCTAATAGATCAGAAACATCATCCCAGTATCATAATGTAAGGCCCCCATCAAGACTGACTTGTTTCCTGCATGAACTCTGATCTGATAGCTGACACAATCTCTTTGCATCTGGAAAAGGTAAAACTGTCATTTAGCATGGACTGTTGCAGATACAGGCTCCCCTGGAAGTCCAGGAAGGGGATTAATACCAGTACCCCTAATAGCCCAGTGTCCCAGCCCAGTACAAACTAGGCCACATAGAGGCGACATTAGAGACATCAGAGATCTTCTCAAAGCACTGCCATCTAAGACGGATATTATGCAACTTATATCTGCTGTAGAGTTAACATGCCAGCAAGTAGTGAACAGCCTTGGAGAAGATACTTGTGCTCTGGGGCACAGGGTAGAGACCTTGGAAAATGGTCATGAGGCTACGGTACAAGCAGTAGTAGAGATGCAAGACATAGTGAAACATCATGAGGAGACATTAAATTCATACAAAGTCCAACTCGACGATTATGAAAATAGAGATCGCAGGCAAAATATTTGCATAAAGGGAATGTCAGAAGCGATTCAGATGTCTGAATTACTACCAACAACTCAAAGACTATTTCAACAGATAATGGGAGACTCAGCACCCGGAAACATTGAGATAGACAGGGTCCATCGTGTGCCATCGTATGCCATTCAGAATGCAGAGAGACTTAGGGATATTGTCTGCAAATTACATAAATTTTAATAAAGTTAAGGACTCTATTATGAGAACGGCACGTGGTCAATCTGAAATTTTTATTTGATGGAATGCTTATATCTCTGTACCCTGATCTGTCACGCAGGACCTTAATGCAGAGGCGGCCGTTCGGCCTGTGTTGGACGCCCTGTGCACCGCTAAAGTTAAATACCGGTGGGGTTTCCCATTTAGCCTTGTGGCTTCAAAGAATGGGAAATCAGCTACTCTCTGCACCAGAGACAATATACAGTCATTCGCATAAATATTAGATCTACCTTCTGTAGACTTTGTAGATTGGAGGAACAATAACCCTGGAAATCCTTTACAACCTTCGGAGAAATGGCAACGGGTGTCAAATAAAGCGCAACACAGAAATCATATAAATAAGCACAAAGAGACAGGATAAGAGTAAATTTTCTGAGGAAAGATTAAGAAGGAGAAGGAATGGATGATTAATGGAAAGAGAATGGAAGAAATGAGGGAGAGGCGAAGATGGGGTGGAGACATGAAGGGAAGGGAGGAAGAAGAAAATGGGAAAGGAAAAGGGGGAATTTTTTATTTATTTTTTTAAGGTCAAATCAGGACACCTACTTGATGTGAATGAGTTGAGATACACAGCTTACATATGAAGATAAATGGGGTGGGTCATGGAGGAATTAATTTATATTTTTTGGGAGGTAGGAGAGGGTAGTTCTCCTACACTACCTTTTTTTTTTTTTGGTTGACTCAATTTCACTGGAAAATTTTGGCAAAAGTTTTAGTTAAACACAGGTATATGTGTTTTCATATATTTAAGTTATTATCCAGGGGAAGACCCAACTCCCAATAGATGGATGGGTTTTGTAAGTTTTTTTTTTCTCTTCTTTGGGCCCCCCCTTTTTTTTCTCTCTTTTCCTCTTCTCCTACCGAGGGAAGACACAGTCTGTAGGGAGAGATATGGGGAGGGCAGCGGATAGGAAGGAGTGTAGGGGTAAAAGTAAGGAATGTCTAGTCCGATAAAAGTATTGACCTATAATGTAAGAGGGATGTGTTCATTGCAGAAAAGGGGGCGCCTCTGGCACGAATTGTGTCGATATGAAGCTGAGGTGGTTTATATGCAGAAGATGCATTTTGTGGCAGGGGCTATCCCAAAAATGCCCATACATACCTTCGATCAGTGGTTCCATTCCCCATCTCCCATAGCCAGGGCAAGGGGGTGACTATAGCTTTTACAAAATATTTTCCGTTGTGTTTTGTATCCTCTCAGATAGACCCGGAGGGACGTTTTTTTATTTGTTAAGGGGACATTATATGGACATCAATACACATTTGCCTCAATCTACGCACCCAATACGGGGACAGTCAACTTTCTAATAAAGACACTGAGGTTTCTAGAAAAATTTAAGGAGGGATTTTTGATAGTAGGGGGGGATTTTAACCTCACCCGGAATCCAAATATGGATACATCAACTGGGAATTCCCAAATATCTTTTAGGGCACTGAAACACATAAAACAACTTATGCGCTCTCTCCATTTAGTGGATACCTGGCGGGTAATGCATCAAGGGGTAAAAGATTATAGCTACTATTCAAAAACCCATAATACCTATTCCCGTCTGGGTCTTCTCTTGGTGGACCAGTTTTACCTGGAGAGGGTACGGGCCTGTAAGATAGAGGTAATAACAATCTCAGACCATGCTCCGGTAATTTTGACTCTTTCTCCAGTATGTCCAGGTCACTTGGAAAGGACCTGGCGACTAAATGAGTCCTTACTTAACGACAAAAAGATAGTGGAGGCACTACGTCTTAAAATTGGAGCATACTTTGAGATGAATACAATGGAAGAAGTGTCTGAGCAGGCAATATGGGAAGCACATAAGATGGTAATTAGAGAGGAACTGATAATGTATGGGTCAAGGGTTAAAATATAGAAGCAAAAGGAGATAACAGATCTACTAGAAGAAATCAATGAATTAGAAACTAAACATACTGTAAGAGAAATCTAAACTCAGAAGATGCTAAGAAATTAGAAACCTTGAGAAGCAAGTTGTCACAATGTATAGATAATAGGATTGAAAATAAACATAGATATTATGCAAATAGATTTTATGAACAGGGGAATAAATGTGGCAAGTGGCTATCCAGACAATTTACAAAAGAAGGAGGACTCAAGACATGTCCATAACCTGATAATACAAAAGAAAAAAATAGTGAAGAGCCAAGCAATTGCAGCAGAATTTCATAAATTTTATGACGATCTATATAACATACAAGAACCAGTAGGAATCGCCACAGATGAGCAGCGAAGGACTGAAATTAGAGACTATATCAAAGACTCTGATCTGACCCATCTGCCATCTCCGGTGATTGAAAAACTAGAACGAGAAATTATGATCGAGGAACTGGACAGGGCAATAAATACTCTGTCTCTGGGCAAAAGCCCGGGACCTGAAGGGCCGAGAGGCCAGAGACAACACGATACGTGCTCTTCATATCCTTCATTGGATAGAACACGACCCGAATAGGGCCCCTAGAGTGGTACTATCTATGGATGCTGAGAAGGCTTTTGACAGAGTGAGCTGGCCTTACATGACGGAAGTGTTAAGGGGGATGGGGATGGGCGAGCGAATGATGGGTTGGGTATTGGCGTTGTATGTGAACCCAAGAGCCAGAGTGAAAGTAAATGGGACAATGTCGAACTATTTCAAAATACGGAATGGGTCGAGACAAGGGTGTCCATTATCTCCTTTGCTGTTTGCCATAATGTTGGAACCTTTTTTGTGTAAAATCAGGAGAAATATGGGAATAGCAGGGGTATGTGTAGGAGCAGTGGAACATAAAGTGTCGGCATATGCCGACGACTTGTTATTTTTTTTAGATTCACCACAGAATTCAATACCAGCTTTGATGGCAGAGGTAGCTGAATATGGAAGGCTATCAAATGTTAAAATTAATTTTGATAAATCAGTGCTCCTACCTAGCCACGTTCCTTCGGCAATGGCAACAACTGTACCCCTTTGTCTGGAATGAAAAATATTTGGTCTATCTAGGGACGCACATTACGCAGGATCTCGGGCTACTGTATGATTTGAATTACGGTTCCCTTTTGAAAGAGATAATAAGAGACTTGCAGAAATGGAAGGGTCTAGTCCTAACATGGGTAGGGAGAGTGAGTGCTATAAAAATTATCATATTGCCCAGATTAATCTATTTCCTACATACGATCCCCATATCACTTCCACTGGCCTTTTTTAAAGATCTGAGAAAGGCATCCGTTGCATTTGTATGGAACGATAGGCGGCCAAGACTTTCCCATGATATATTACGCAGGGGGAAAAAAGAAGGAGGACTCGGATTATCGAACGTTGCTCTATATTATAGAGCAATGTCAATGGTAAGGATTCTAAATTTGTGTCATGATTCCACTGGTAAAAGGTGGGTCGTATTAGAGCAGGATATAGCAGGACGGAACTTAGCGGGGGCGCCATGGATCCCGAGCATATCTAGGGGTCTTGCAGAATGGGCCTCTCCTCTGATGTGGAACACACTTAAGATATGGGATAAACTGAACAAAATGGGGGAGTATTCCCCCCAGGTCTCCCCCTGATGCCATTGGAGGGATTTCCTTGGTTCCCTCCGGGGGAGGAAGCTGTGTTTTTGGGAGCATGGGGGAGTGATGGAGATAGGACATGTGGCAAATTTGCACCGGGAAGGGAGTTGATCCCTTTTTCAGAGTTGGTATCAAGGTGGGGGAATACACCTATGGGCGAATGGAGATATGACCAATTGAGGTGTTATTTTGCCAAATTAAAACCACTACTAAGGCCTAGAAAGTCCCTTACCACGTTCGAGTCCATATTAGCATACCGGATGACAGACACTTATTGTTGCAAATGTACAGGTTGGTCTTAGGGGCCAAAAATACAACAGTTCCCTATTTTGTCAGGGAATGGGAGAGTGAGCTGAAGCAGGTTTTTTCTCCTGCTCAGGCGAGGAGACTTATTGATTTGGTACATTCTACCTCCATAAGTACACGAATACAAGAAATGTCATATAAATTTCTGGCAAAGTGGTATCGGACCCCAGTTAAAATCGCACAGATGTTTCCGACATTAGATGCTAAATGTTGGAGAGGATGTGGTCAAAAAGGGACGTATTTACATTTGTGGTGGGAGTGTCCCAAAATTAAAGTTTTTTGGGATGCGATCATCCCATGGGTTATGAAATTAACTTTGGATCCCATAGAGGTAACACCACTATATTGTCTGTTCCATGCGACTACAAGATCTATTAGATCATACATGAACAGTATTACTCCACATTTACTGAACGCAGCTAAATTAATAATTCCTAGGCTATGGAAACAAACTCGAGGTCCTACCTTGCTGGAATGGAAGAGAGAGGTCAATTTAATTAAGGAGGCTGAGAAATTGATATATGTACCGTATATACTCGAGTATAAGCCGACTCGAGTATAAGCCGAGGTACCTAATGTTGCCTCAAAAAACTGGGAAAACTTACTGACTCGAGTATAAGCCGAGGGTCATCCTTACTGTTTCCTATCCTCACTGTTCTCCTATCCTCACTGTTCTCCTATCCTCACTGTTCCCTAGCTCGCTATTTTACATTGTAAATAGTACCTGTAAAGAATTTGCGGCTGCGGCGTCCATCGTTCGAATTCCGCGGTCTCTTCCTCTTCCCTCCGTGATAGGCGATTCTCATCAGACACTCTCCGCCTATCACGATCATTCTCTCATCCTGTTTCCCAGCAGACACTGTGTTGGGTGTTCCGCCAATCACAGACGTCTGCTGGGAAACTGAGGATGAGAGAATGATCGTGATAGGCGGAGAGTGTCTGATGAGAATCGCCTATCACGGAAGGAACAGGAAGAGACCGCAGAATTCGAACGATGGACGCCGCAGCCGCAACGTCTTTACAGGTACTATTTTCAATGTAAAAATTTTTGCTGACTCGAGTATAAGCCGAGGGGGGGACTTTCAGCCCAAAAAAAGGGCTCAAAATCTCGGCTTATACTCGAGTATATACGGTAGTTAAAGATAAACAAGATACATTTAATGAAATATGGGCAGGATGGGAGCAGTATTCCTCTGAGGTAAGATAGGTAAAAGAAAATAAATTGGTGGGACTAGACTAAATAGATGAATAGAAGGGAATATCCTGTATGCTCCTCCTGACTGAGCTGTGTTGAGACCCTTGGGAGGAGAGGAAATGTATTTATTTTTTTATTTTTTTATTTCTTTATTTTTTTCTTTCCCCCTTACCTCCTCCTCCCCCGTCCCTCATCCCCTGTTCACCCTCCTTTTTTTTTTTTTTTTGGGTGTGGGGTGGTGGGAATAAATAAGGTTTGCATTATGAGTAATAGAAGGGGCAAGATGGCTCTAGAAGCCTCGTAAGGTATATTAATCCCCTTCTTTTTTTTTTCTTCACTGATAATTAGGGATATTTGGTCGGGTAGGGTGTGTAGCCCCTTAATTACATATTGGTGAGAGGGTGATGCAATAGATATGGTTTATATCACGTGTAATAAAGAGGGAAGATGGTTTAGTGAACAGTGTAAGGTTTACTGGTCCCTCATTCTTCCTCCTTTTTTTTTTTGGGGGGCGTGGTAAGTTTATTCAATGGTGGGGGTAGGTGGAGGAGGGGGGAGGGGATTTAATTGAGAGGAGGGAAAGGAAATTGTATTTTTCTTCTTTTGGATGGGGGGGGGGGTACTAGATTAGAATTTAATGTGATGTTAATGTAAGATGTTATGTATAATAAATGGAAAAAAATCCAGTGCTACCTTAAACAGTGAAAAAATTGTGTAGCGGGGTCTCCTTTAAGACTCCCGGGACTGCATTTCCCAGAGTCCCGTTCGGCACCCAGGGTGCAATGTTGCCACCGCAGAGACTTGTGGGAGGGAGATAAAAGGAGGAGGCGTGGAGAGCTCGGTCTTTTTTGGACACCGCGCGGCTGCTGACTGGTCTACCTGTGCGGATCTGCTGGAGTACAGGGCCTGAAGCCTGGGGCCTTGCGCAACTTCCGAAGAGCCTTCCACCCCACTGCATATCCTGGGTGGCATCTGACTTTGTTTCCTGTGGACATCAGTTGAATCGGGGACCCGATCGTTGCAGACGCTGTGTGCGGAGACACAGCAGGTGGAAGTCCCGGACTGGGATCGCGTCCGGAGTGGTGAGCGAGCACCTGCTCAATTCAATAGGCTGTACTGTGTTTAGGCCTATAGACTGCCTTGGCCCACCGATCATTTGTTTGCTGTTCCGCTGGAGACCGGTAGCAGGACAGAGTTAAAGGGTCTCCAGCATAGTGTTCCTTGTGGTTACCTACTTTGTGGATTACAAAACTGTTCCTGAATGTGCACCACCATTTCAAGTTTGCATGCGAAGAAATCCTAATTCAAAAGACTGAGTTTAATTCTGTGTCAGGCCTGACCAGGAAGGGGAGATAGAATATTGTTTAGTGCGCCACAGGGCGCATAGATACTAATAGCTGCGCTCGGTGGATTACCGCGCTGGGCTATTAGTGTATGCTATATCTATTGCTGCAGGGCTCTGTAAGCAAGTTACCTATTATGTTTTAACCTGTGCCTTTTAAACTAAAGTAAAACCGTTATACTTTGCCACTTGCCATCACTGTGTTATCATTGCACATAGTGCTTATATCTCCTGAGAAGTTGGGGTGTGTGTGTGCAATCAGGTATAGATTGTGATAGATAACATCCCTAGACTAACTGTGCCATAGGAGATTAGACAAGATTGCCGGGGGTTGGTGGAGCTGTACTCAGGGCCCGAAATCAAACCAGCGGCTCTCTTAACTGGGGGTAGCGCTACATGTGGGGGCTCTCGAGTCCGGGATCTTGATACAGCAGGTGAACACGCCAAAAGTACCGGCATGGACCCGTCGGAGGTTAGAGTGTGGTGCGAGGCAGCTAAGACAGAACCAGATCAGTCGGTGGTCATCAGCCTTCAACGTCAACATGGAGGTGAGAGTTCTGTGAGACCAGTGCATGGACACTGTAGTGACCCTTTCATCACCAGAGGATTTATATTAGCACGAGTTCACTTCCATTTAATTCTTTGCATATTGACATCAAGGGAGTCCCATTAAGAGACTTTTGTGCACACATCACCCCATTTCATTTTCCATTCGTTCCTTATTTATAATTATTTTCCTTTTTTTTGGCACATTCTTCCAGGACTTTCAAATTTATATTGGAGTCATATATATATTTAGCACTTGTGCACTTTATATATATTTTTGTCACTTTGCACAGCTTAATTGAATGGTTTTATTATTTACTTTAGAAGACAGAGCACTGTATTTAATAGTCATGCCATTTTGATCATTGGATTATCTGAGTGTTTATATATATATATATCACGATTTTATACGTATTACATTTATTATTTCTTCACTTTATGTAGAATTTATGCTGTCTTTTAGCGCAAAAACACCCCCTGTTGTTGTATTTATCATTGTGTAAGGTGAACACATTTAGTTTTTGCAGCTTTTTGCACATAACACTTTATTCACATTTCACCTACTCTTCAGTAGCGCGAAAGACCATCCTTGTTCACTCTCAGAAGCGGTGAAAAGCTTCCGGTTTGGCAATGCTGATTGCACAGCTCAGGACTGTTTAGCCATGTTGCAAGAGGAGTTCGGTCAGCTAGAAAAGGTGACAGAACTAGTGTACCAATTCGAACATACTTTCCAACAGCCGAATGAGAAGCTTTCAGAGTATGTGAGAAGACTAAACAAGATGCTTTGCAAGATCGTGTTAAAGAAAGGGATGTTGCCCCAAGACACAGATGCGGCAAGAATGAAGCAAGTGTTAAAGGGAGCGTTACGCTCGGATCCAGTCTGGCTTCACCTGAAAACCTCTGGAGCGGGAATTTCACTGACTTACTCTGATCTGATAAAAATTATTAGGGATGAGGTCACTACAGATGGATCAACAAGTAATCAAGACACATACCTCTGCTGCACCAGTGATAGTCAACTCAGTGATGACGAAAGAGAGAGACCCAGAAGTAGACGCTTTAAAATCACAGATGTCTCAGGTGTTAGAGATGCTGACCTCCCAGATTGCAAAAGATTCAAAGGTTCCTGAGAGAGAAGGACCAAGGAGGGAGTTGTTCTCAGACGCTTTAGTGCCCATTCCCCTACAAGATTTGGGGGATGTGATCTGTTTTAACTGTGGAGGGATTGGCCATATTGCAGCTGTATGTTCCAGTCCCAAGAAAAAGAAAGCAGATAACCGCAAGCTGGCGGGAAACTCCAGAGGGCCCCGGTGAAGGAGTCAACCGGGTGCCCATCATCTTCAGTGAGCTCCAAACTGACTGAGAAGCCCAAGAAAAGAGAGGATAGAACTCCTCAGAAGAAGCACAGTATTCCACAGCGGGAATACACCCCAGAAAAAAAGCATAGTGTCCCTCAGCGGGTCTGTACACCCATTAAAAGGAGGGAAATCAATGCATACCAGACCCAAGAGAGACTTAAGTCCAAAGAGAAATGGAAGGAAGAAAGTCCAAAAGGGAAACGCAAAGATCCAAAGAAGGGGACCCCTTTGAAGCGATATCCAGAGAAGCTGGTGGGCCCCTCCCCGATAGTACCTGTCCAAGTGGAGGGAGTCTACACAAGAGCCACATTGGATACTGGGGCGCAGGTGACCCTGTTGTACCGGGACTTTTATGACAAACACTTAGGCCACCTGCCCATCAAGAAGATAGAGGAACTAGAAATATGGGGTATCGGGACCCAGAGCTTCCCCTATGATGGTTATCTGCCCATAAAACTGACCTTCGACCCATCTGTGGCCGGGAAGGCTGAAGTGTTTCTCTGGCAGTTGTGTGCCCTCGGCCGCCTGGAGCCAACAAGAGTTCCTTAATAATAGGGATGAACACGGACCTGGTCCGGAGGCTCCTGACCCCTCTTGCATGCAGAAAAGCCCCCACGGCCACCAAGATCCACCCCATGTTGAAGACAGCCTACCAGCGGTTGGTCTTGGAGCAACAGGCCCCGGAAGAGGGAGTGGGGAAGGTCTGGAGACTTGGAAAGAAGGGAGTGGTGTTGCAGCCCGGCAAAGTAACCTGTCTCAGAGCCACTGTGAGGCTTACTTGGGAGAAACCGGGACCTTTTGTCATGTTGGAACCCGATCCAAGGGAAGAACACTTGGGTTTAGAAGTAATCCCAGAAGTGGTCCCCCTGAGGGCTCTGAAGAAGGCCCACTGTAAGGTACCTGTGAGTGTCAGGAATACCACGGATGGCCCCATGGAGATCCCAGCCAGGATGTTGCTGGGCCAGGTGAGCCCGGCTACCACAGTCGCTCTGTCGGGTGTGGAGAAGATGGGTGAAGGAGGGAATGTTTGGGAGAAACTCTCCATGGAGAACCCAAACTTGCCCAGGGCTTGGAAAGAGAGAGCCAAGGCCCAGTTGACCAGGTGGATGAAGATCTTCTCTCAAGATGAGTTCGATGTGGGGTGTGCGAGGAGTGCCACCCATCGAATCCGCCTCCAGGAAGACAAACCCTTCAGAGAGAGAGTCAGCCGAGTCCCACTAGCAGACCTGGAAGATCTGAGGGAACAACTCGGAGAACTCAAGAGGACCGGTGTGATCCGGGAGTCTAGAAGTCCCTATGCCTCTCCGATAGTAGTAGTCAGAAAGAAGAATGGATCGTTGAGGTTGTGTATAGACTACAGGACCCTCAACAGGAGAACCATCCCTGACCAGTACACCACCCTGAGGATAGAGGATGCCCTACAGAGCTTGTCTGGAGCCAAGTGGTTCAGCGTGATGGACCTCAAGAGCGGATACTATCAGATCCCTATGCATCCGGAAGACAAGGAGAAGACAGCCTTCATAACCCCAGTGGGGTTCTTTGAATTCGACCGAATGCCCCAGGGACTGTCAGGAGCCCCAGCCACCTTCCAACGTCTCATGGAAAAGACTGTAGGAGACATGAACCTTATCGTGGTCCTTGTGTACTTAGACGATGTCATTTTCTTCGGGAGGACCTTGGAAGAACACGAAGAGAGACTGGAGAAGGTTTTGAGAAGACTCAGTGAGGAGGGACTCAAGCTTTCGCCAGAGAAGTGTAGGTTCTACCAATCTTCCGTTAACTATCTGGGACACATAGTGTCTGAAGAAGGAGTGGCCACAGACCCAGAGAAGTTGGAGGCAGTTACTTCCTGGCCACGGCCTACCACGGTAACAGAACTCAGATCCTTCCTGGGGTTCTGTTCCTATTATAGAAGGTTCGTGGAGGGGTTTGCCCGAATTGCCAGACCCCTGAATGAGCTACTCAAGACGGAAGGGGAAGAGGATGACTCGGGTCCCAGGAAGTCGGGAGAGTCAGTCCAAGACCAGTGGAACCAAAAGTGTGAAGAGGCCTTTCGGATGTTAAAAAAAAGCCTAACCACCGTCCCTGTCTTGGCCTATGCAGACCCAAAGAGACCTTATGAACTCCACATAGATGCCAGTCATGACGGTCTGAGAGGAGTGCTCTATCAGGAGCATGAAGGACAACTGCGACCCGTTGCCTATGTGAGCAGAAGTCTGACCCCCTCTGAAAAGAACTACCCCACTCATAAGTTGGAGTTCCTGGCCCTCAAGTGGGCGGTAGTTGACAAACTTAAAGACTACCTGTATGGGGCAGAATTCACGGTGAAAACCGACAACAACCCCCTTACTTATCTCTTTACCACAGCAAAGCTGGATGCCACAGGACATAGATGGCTGGCTGCACTGTCTGGGTTCAATTTCAGCCTGAAATACAGGCCTGGGGCTGGGAATCGAGACGCAGACGCCCTGTCTAGAAGATCTCATGCCCCTACCAATGATATAGAAGACTGTACCCAAGTGGTACCGGACGGGGTGCGGGCCCTTTGTCAAGGGGCTGAACTTCAAGCCAGAGGAGGCTCAAGGGCAGAAGAGATAGGGGTTACCATGGTAGAAGTTCCCAAGCAATACTGTGGGGTTTGTGTGTTGGTGATCTCGCGCCTTAAAAAGATATATATATAAATAATATATATATATAGAAAATATACTATGAATAATATATTGAAAGTAAGCTGCTATCCCCAAGATTCCAAAAAAATGGTTCTTTTGAAATAATGTAGTGGATGGTTATATGTGCAAATTAACAAATATATTGGGGGCGCTGAGAAACTAATGAATCACTAACAATAAAATATATTAGTAAACATATTAATGGATTGATAATGGTTTAAATATACACACCAGCAAATGTGAAAAAAATGGGTCACAATTATCATTCTATGGCTATCCAACCAATAAACACAATAACATGTGCAATCTCCTTAATAGATTAGCAATAATGACCCATCAAATAAAAATCAAATCAATGAATTAATGTGAAACTGAGTGCAAAAAAACTTTAAAAATTGTGATGCCAATATTGATAATTAGATGTCCCAAATTGATTGAAACAAATATCAGCAATATAGTATATAATACACTGTGCAATATCAATAGTGACAACTGAATGTCCCAAAATTGTACAAAAGTTGAAATAAATAAGAATCCATAAGTAAAACGATAAATATGAATCCTTGTGCAGAAAGCTTATTCCATCAAAGATATTGCTTGAAGTGATAACCTTCACCAATTTAGTGTGAAACACCCGATAGTGCTTGTGGTAAATAAAGCAGCTTACCAGATGTTGTTGACTCTTTTAATTAAAAAGGAGTCATATACGCTTTTAGCAAGTTCCACTTGCTAACATGGATATAGATGTCAGATATGGGCATGGAAAATCCCTGCCTCCCGGAGGCTCGGATGGAGATGTATAAACCACAAGAAAGAGAAATGGAGCGGAAATAGTGTAATTCCGTTTAATAATAAAAATAAAGTAACAACATGGCAGCCAAATGCCTCCTTACTTGAATAGTGCCTTGAGCCCGGCACTGAGGCTGGTGAGCGTGGACTAGTAGGGCTAGTGACCCGAATAGAGATGAGCCGGCGTGCGTTCCACCTTGCTTAGAGGAAGAACCAGCAGGACCGTAAGTGTCGTCAGAGCGTAGTCTAGCGTCGCCTCGACAGCTGTTTCGTATTGCACGTCGTCAGGAAGCGTGCTAGACTACGTGGGACTGACTATTAAATACGGATGTCAATCAAGGAGAGGGGAGGAGTCACCGAAATCAAATCCAGCCTCAATGCCGTCTCTCCGCATTCACAGCAATAATTTAATACAACGGAGGTCCATACAATTGAATAACAAATTAATATAAGTAATATATATCCCGCTGACAGCACATCTATTATACTACATGAAACATAGTATGCATACATAATCTATGCTAACTCTATAGCATAGATAAAAAGTCGTGCGCGATGATAGCGCCATCTAGTGTATAAGTGGATAAAACCACTCTCAATCTGTATATTATGCAGAAAAGAGTATATACAATGGTGTCATTGAATATAAATTATAAAAAAATTCCTAAAAAATAATTGATTTATTATATAAATTCATAAAACAATAAAAGACAATAAAAAACAATAAAAAAGGAATAGAAATATATAAATATATATTTTTCTAATTGAACCCATATATCTGCAATCCAAATTAGTAATTGGATAACTATTTATTCGTTAGTGAGGAAGCAATTCAAATCTAGGTCAATATTGAGGCCCAGCGGCTGCATGGTGGACAGTCTAAACAGCCACTGGGTCTCATTCTGGGATATGGCCTTGGTGAGGTCCGTCCCCCTCCAGTTAAATGTAGCCCTATCAATACCATAAAACACCAATTGGCGAGGATCTCTATTATGATATTGAAGAAAATGACGCGATACGCTATGGTTAGGAAAGCCTTTGGCTATATTTGCCACATGTTCATTTATCCTAATTCTGAGCTCTCTTGTAGTCCTCCCCACATATTGCAGGGAACAAGGGCATTCCAAAACGTAGGTCACGTATCTGGAGTAACAAGTAATTAAGGGTTTAATCTTAAATTCTTCCTGTGTTACCAAGGATTTGAATTTACTTATTTTCTTGGTACGTCGAGATGTGGTACGGCAAGCCTTGCATCTAGTACAATAGTGAAACCCAGACCCATCCAAAAAAGTCAGAGGTTTTTCAGGGGGGTCAGGAACATTAGGTGCAATGATGTTTCTCAAACCTGGCACCTTTCTATAAATAAATCTAGGCCTTTGGGGTATAATAGATGCCAAGTCTCTATCCTTTTGTAGTATAGGTAGAGTTGCCACCTCATCCCTTTAAAACCAAACACATATTAATTATACAGGTTCTGTGGCTGATTAAGGTGGTAATTAAACTCACTTGGTGCCTTATCTGCATTAAATTAGCCTCAGAACCTGTGTAATTCATATGTGTTCGGGTTTAAAGGGATGAGGTGGCAACCCTAAGTATAGGCCAGAACTTTTTGAAGATTTTTTCAATACTTTTGTATTGCCTATTAAAACCTGTGATAAATGGCAGTGTTCCCATGGTTGAAAGATCTTTTTTCTTTTTGGATTCCAGAAGGGAATATCTGTTCATACTCCCCACCTGTTTTTTAGCTAAGACCAATTCATTCCTAGCATATCCCTTCTCACAAAACCGATCTGTAAGGATTGCTGCCTGAGTGTTATAATCACTATCCTCAGCACAGTTGCGCCGGATGCGCATGAACTGGCCCTTGGGTATGGCCCCAAGCCATTGGGGATGATGGCAGCTGTTAGTTGGCACAAAGGCATTCCTATCGGTGGCCTTAAAGAATGTCCTCGTGCCAATCTTGCCATTTTGTTTGACCAAAGAAAGGTCCAAATAATTAATGGTTGTCAGACTAAACTCAGCTGTAAATTTTAGCCCATATTGGTTGGAATTTAAATCCTGCAGGAAGCTATGTAATGTGGTCTGGGATCCCTCCCACAACAACACTACATCATCGATGTACCTTTTATAATATAATAGAGATGAAAGTTGATCTGTATAAATGGTTTCCCCCTCCCATTTGTTCTGTACCAAATTAGCCACGCTTGGGGCATAACGAGCCCCCATTGCGACCCCTTTTATTTGTTTATAGAACTCCCCCTGTGCCCAAAAATAGTTGTTTCCCATAGCGATTTTGAGTCCCTCAACTAAAAAATTTATTTGGGATTTTTTGAGCTGTGAATCTGCAGTAAGTGCCACTTGGACTGCAGTAAGCGCATCCTCCTGTCTTATATTGGTATAGAGGGACTCTATGTCCACTGTAACCATAATGGTTGCATCTGTCACTTGGATGTCGGTAAGGGATTTAATCAATTCACGACTATCCTTGAGATAAGACCTGCCTTGAATAACCAAAGGCTGTAGGAATATATCTAAATATTCTCCTACTCTGGAGTAGAGGGAACCAATCCCGCTTATAATTGGGCGACCTGGTGGTTTTTCTTTATTTTTATGTATTTTTGGTAACACATATAGCACCGGAGTACGTGGTACTTTGGGTGAAAGGTACTGTGCTTCTTTTATATCTAGGATCTTTTGACTGACCCCTTTATCAATCCAAATATCAAGTTCTATCTTTAATTTATTCAATGGGTTAAATGGCAGTGGTTTATATGTATTAGTGTCTTTTAACAACCTTTGGATCTCTCCATAGTAGTCATCTTTGGTAAGTATAACTACACCCCCCCCCCCTTTGTCCGCTGGACGAACTACTATATTTTTGTTTTTTTCCAATTGTTTATTCCCCTCTGACAGGGATTGATTAGTTCTGGCCTTTTTAATTTCTAAGGATTTAATCTCATCTTGCACCATATGTTTAAACACCTCGATGTGATGGTGTGTTCCCTTTTGAGGATTGAATATGGAGTTATTTTTCAGCCCACTATGTTTGAATTTAGTCATTTCTATCAGGGGACTAGGATCCTTCTGAGAGAAGAATTTTTTAATATTGAGCTTCCTCACATATTTTTCCACATCAATGAAAAGTTCGAATTTATTAAGATTCTTGTTGGGTGCAAATTTTAATCCTTGTGTTAAAACATTTAATTCGTTTTCTGAAAACGAAACACCTGCTAAATTGAAAATACCTTCATCTAGCTGTCTCTTTGTCTTTTTCTTTCTGGCTCCCCCTCTTCTACCTCTTTTTCTATATATTCTTTCGGGTATTGGGGTATAATAGGTTGAATTTTGTAAGGTTCTTTCCATCCCCTCCATTCCCCCCCTTGTTGGTAATTATTTTGATAGGGCGTTGGTCGTCCTCTAAAGTTACCCCTATAGTTACCCCTAGGGGGCCTAGGCGGAAAATGGCTAGGTCCTTGATGATAATAAGGATAGCCATACTCATTAGATCTATTATCTAGGGGTCCATACCTGTTGTAAGTAGGTACTGAATAAGAGGTAGAGTAGTAATCATTTGACGGAGGATAATTGCCCCCATTTGGGGGTGGTGGGGGATAACCCCTATTACCTTGAGTGGCTGGGCCCTTGGGATTAGATGGAGCTTTAGATTTCTTTGGGGTATGGATTTTATTTTTGTTTTTAATTTTTATTGGCTGTGTATCCGTATTATGTACTTCCATATCCCTATCGACCGGGGATTCTAGAGGATTCTCCAAATCTAAATCATCCTGCCATTTGTATACCTTGTTTTCCTCATAATCTTTAATATCTCTCTGGTATTTTTTCAGTTTTTTCTGCTTAATCTCTCCATCATATTTGGATAGGTGGGTCTGAAGACTTTGCGCCCTCTCCAAATATTCTTTGGTTCCCATAAAGGGCTCCATATTGTTTTTGAGATCAGCTATATTGGCTTCTACCAATTGATTTTTGGCTTTACGCCTCCTAATCATTAGCTGCATTAATTTTTGTTCGCAGCTATTAAAAAACTGAAACCATTCATCTAACAAAGTGAGATTGTCTACACTATCAGCTGGGTTAACATCTCATCTTAACCTACGGGGGGTTAAGTTTTTTCCTATATACATCTCAAATGAGGCTATATCCCACCATAGCCTTATTTGTTTCTCCATGTCATATTGAAGTTGTTTAAAGCCCCTTTCAATATCCAAATTTGGGCTGGGTGTTTGCTGGAATATTTCTTCAATATTTGTCTGTTGACCCTTCATGAAATTAAATACATCCATGGCTGCGTAGATTGAAAAGGATTATAGTAAAACCTCTAAAGATGTGTGTGTTTGTGATCTCGCGCCTTAAAAAGATATATATATAAATAATATATATATATAGAAAATATACTATGAATAATATATTGAAAGTAAGCTGCTATCCCCAAGATTCCAAAAAAATGGTTCTTTTGAAATAATGGTGGGATATGGCAGGTTCCCAAACGCCACTTTTTCTCACGGAAGGCGATTCCGGCTCTCTACCGGCATGTGGAAGGCAATGTCTTGGCCTCGCTGGACAGGGCGGTCAGCGGTAAGGTGCATATTACAGCTGACTCATGGTCCAGCAGGCATGGACAGGGATGTTACCTTTCTTTCACGGCCCATTGGGTCACTCTTTTGGCAGCTGGGAAGGATGCAGGACAAGGTGCAGTAGTGTTGGAGGTTGTTCCGCCGCCACGCCTCCAAAATGCTACTACTGGTTGTGACACACCTCTCTCCTCCACCCCCTCCTCTTCTTCTTCCTCCATGGCCTCTTCCTGTACTTTGTCCTCGGAATCAGCGGTGCTCCGTAGGCGTTCAAGGGGCTACGCAAGTACGCAGGCAAAAAGATGCCATGCCGTGCTTGCGCTGGTGTGTTTGGGGGACAGGAGCCACACTGGGGCAAAGGTTCTGTCTGCTCTGCAGGGGCAGGCCGAGAGGTGGTTGACGCCACGCCAGCTTAAGCCAGGAATGGTGGTTTGCGACAATGGCACCAACCTCCTCTCTGACCTCCGACAGGGACAACTGACCCATGTGCCCTGTGTGGCTCACGTCCCTAACCTGGTGGTGCAGCGGTTCTTGGGCAGGTACCCGGGCTTACAGGATGTCCTGAGGCAGGCCAGGAAAGTCTGTGTGCATTTCCGCAGATCTTATAATGCCAGTGCTTGCCTGGCTGAGCTGCAAAGGAGTTGAACCTGCCCAAGAACCGCCTTATATGTGACATGCCCACCAGGTGGAACTCAACGTTGGCCATGCTGCAGCGGCTGCACACGCAGCAGAGGGCCATCAATGAGTACCTGTGCGACTACGGCACCAGGACAGGGTCAGGGGTGCTCGGGTTTTTTTCACCACGCCAGTGGGGCATGATCAGGGAGCATGCACTGTCCTGGCACCATTTGAGGAGGCCACGAGGATGGTGAGCAGTGACAGTGCATGCATCAATGACACTGTACCTTTTGTCCACCTGTTGGAACATACGCTGCGTGGAATAATGGACAGGGCACTTGAGGCAGAACAGAGGCAGGAAGAGGAGGACTTCCTTGCCTCTCAAGGCCCCCTTTACCCAGACAGTGTTCCTTCTGTCCCACCCATCGCACAGGAAGAGGAGGAGGAGGAGGAGGAGGAGGAGGAGGAGAATTGTGTCAGCATGGAGGTGGAGCCTGGCACTCAGCATCATCAGCAGCAGTCTTTTAGGGATGATTTACAGTCCCAAGAAACCCGTGGACTTGTACGTGGCTGGGAGGAGGTGGCTGCGGATCATGTCGTCCTTAGTGACCCAGAGGACTCCGGACCGAATGCCTCAGCTAACCTATGCTGCATGGCCTCCCTGATCCTGCAAAGTCTGCGGAAGGATCCTCGTATTCTTCGGATCAAGGAGAGGGACCATTACTGGCTGGCCACTCTCCTTGATCCACGGTACAAGGGTAAGGTTGCGGACCTTATCTTACCATCGCAGAGGGAGCAGAGGATGAGACAACTCCGGGAGGCCTTGCAGAAAGGTCTGTGCAATGCGTCCCTAGAGACTGGGAGGTTACAAACTCCTGGTCCTGGACAACGAGTTGCTGAGGCTTTGGTCAGTCAAAGAAGGAGCGGTGGGGAAGGTGGCCGTCTGACCGATGCGTTCAGACAATTCTTTAGTCCGCAGCCCCAAGGTATGATCGGTTCCAGCAACCATCGCCAGCGTCTGATATACATGGTGCAGGAATACCTAGGGGCAAGGTCAGACTTGGACACCTTCCCCACTGAAAATCCTCTGGCTTACTGGGTCTTGAGGATGGATCACTGGCCAGAGCTTGCACAGTATGCAATTGAGCTACTGGCCTGTCCTGCATCCAGCGTTCTTTCAGAACGCACATTCAGTGCTGCTGGAGGATTTGTCACGGATCACAGGGTGCGCCTGTCCACCGACTCGGTTGATCGACTGACCTTCATAAAGATGAACCAGTCTTGGATCACCACCAGCTACCAAACACCTGAAGCTGATATAACAGACTAATTTATTTTCAAATGTCACATCCCTTCAAGACTTATGCTGATGATGAGAGACTGTCCTGTTATGTTGACTGACTATCCTCCTCCTCCTCAATGATCCGATTGATGATGATAGCTTGGAAGAACATTTTTGTTTCTGGGTGCCACCACCAGTGGCTAAGGCCCAATTTTTCAGCCCCTGTTTAACAGGGGCATGTAATTAAATTTTTTTATGCAATGCTTTGCAGCAGGGCTCATTCCTGCACTCCAACTAGAGTATCTGGGAGAGGTTGCAGTGTCGTGGCACCAGCACCAGTGCCTAAGGCCCAATTTTTCAGCCCCTGTTTAACAGGGGCGTGTAATTACAATTTTTTATGCAATACTTTGCAACAGGGCTCATTGCTGTGCTCCAAGTACAGTATCTGTGAGGGGTTGCAGTGTTGTGGCACCAGTGCCTAAGGCCCAATTCTTCTGCCCCTGTTTAACAGGGGCATGTAATTACAATTCTTGATCTAATAATTCACAGCAGGGCCCATTCATGCAGTGTTGTGGCAACACCAACATGTAAGGGGCAAATTTCAGCAGAGTATATACGGCAGGCCCCTACTTTCAAACATCCAACTTACAAACGACTCCTCCTTGCAAACGGAAGGATACAACAGGAAGTGAGAGGAAATCTACCACTAGAAAGGGAAATTCTCTCCTGTAAGAGTTAATATGGGAAAAAAGTGTCTCCTCTCCACTGATGCTTTATCACCAATTCTTGTTTCAAAAAACCCCCAAATTTTCAAAAAACATTTGTCATTAGGACGGAAAGTGAGGTGAACTGTTCTGAACAGGTGCACACTGCACAGACAGCAAAACAAATGTTACAGGGGTGATAACCCTTCCCTATGTTTTCCAAAAAGCTTAAAAATAGATTTTTTGGCTGGAGCTACACTTAAACAATGTACCTGTTCAAAATTACAAACAGATTCTACATAAGAACAAACCTACAGTCCCTGTCTTGTATGCACCGCCTGTATACGGCTGTTCAGAGTATATAGGGCCTTTTTTATTTTGTATGCGGGGTTCCCCTTAATATCCATACAAGACCCAAAGGGCCTGGTAATGGGCTGGGGTGGGGGGGGGGGTAGCTATGCCATTTTTCTTAAAGATTTTCATCCATATTACCTGGACCAGACATTACATTAACCACTTAACGACCGCTCACTGTATATATACGTCGGCAGAATGGCACCGACAGGCACAATCACGTAGAGTGTACGTGAATGCCTTTGTACAGTTGGGGGGTCCAATCGGACCCCCCTTCTATACAGTGAGCGGTGGCTAAGTGTCCGGGAGCGTTCCGGGATGAGGGGGCAGCCATTCGTTTCTGGCCACCCCCTCGCGATCGCTCCCGGCGAATGGAAATGCCCCCTCTGTCTGTGTCAGACAGAGGGAGCAGGAGGAAGTGATGTCATCTCTGGTGCGGCGCTCACATATACCGAGCGCCGTACAAGAGAAGATATCAGGTCAGTGCACACAACACTACACTGACACCAGGACACATAGGGACATAAATCGCCCCCCCAGGCCCCCCCAGACACCCCAGATCACCCCCCAGCCCCCAGTCACAGTGTCACTGATTGCAGTGACCATTTATTTAGTGATCACTGCAATCAGTGACATTTGTGACTGTAAAAGTGTCACCAAAGTTTAGTCTTAGGTCCAGTGTAGCCCCCTAACCCCCCCTAATAAAGGTTTAACCCCATGATCACCCCCCAGATAACCCTTTCACCCCCTATCACCACTGTCGCTAAGCGATCATTTTTCTGATCGCTGTCTTAGCGTCAGTGATGCCGATCGGCAGCCAGTAATTTTTTTTAGGTTCGCCGCAGGTTTTTATAGCGTCAGGTACCCCAATATATTATCTAATAAAGGTTTAACCCCTTGATCGCCCCCCAGGTAACCCTTTCACCCCCTATCACCACTATCACTAAGCGATCGTTTTTCTAAACGCTGTCTTAGTGTCTGTGATGCAGATCGGTAGCCGGTAATTTTTTTTAGGTTCGCCGCAGGTTTTTATAGCGTCAGGTACCCCAATATATTATCTAATAAAGGTTTAACCCCCTTGATCGCCCCCCAGGTAACCCTTTCACCCCCTATCACCACTGTCGCTAAGCAATTGTTTTTCTAAACGCTGTCTTAGTGTCGGTGATGCAGATCGTAGCCAGTAATTTTTTTTAGGTTCGCCGCATGTTTTTATAGCGTCAGGTACCCCAATATATTATCTAATAAAGGTTTAACCCCCTTGATCGCCCCCCAGGTAACCCTTTCACCCCCTATCACCACTGTCACTAAGCGATCGTTTTTCTAAACGTTGTCTTAGTGTCTGTGATGCAGATCGGTAGCCGGTAATTTTTTTTAGGTTCGCCGCAGGTTTTTATAGCGTCAGGTACCCCAATATATTATCTAATAAAGGTTTAACCCCCTTGATCGCCCCCCAGGTAACCCTTTCACCCCCTATCACCACTGTCGCTAAGCAATTGTTTTTCTAAACGCTGTCTTAGTGTCGGTGATGCAGATCGGTAGCTGGTAATTTTTTTTAGGTTCGCCGCAGGTTTTTATAGCGTCAGGTACCCCCATATATTATCTAATAAAGGTTTTAACCCCCTGATTGCCCCTAGTTAACCCTTTCACCAGTGATCACCATATAAGTGTTACGGGTGACGCTGGTTAGTTAGTTTGCTTTTTATAGTGTCAGGGCACCCGCCGTGTATATAACCCAATAAAGGTTTAACCCCCTGATCGCCCAGCGGGTGATATCAATTAGGTTTTAGCGTCAGAGAGGGTCTGAGTCACACCCCAGGCAGCGTCAGGTTAGTGCCAGTAACGCTAACACCCACGCGTGAAGCATACACCCCCCTTAGTGGTATAGTATCTGAACAGATCAATATCTGATCTGATCAGATCTATACTAGCGTCCCCAGCAGTTTAGGGTTCCCAAAAATGCAGTGTTAGCGGGATCAGCCCAGATACCTGCTGGCACCTGCGTTTTGCCCCTCCGTCCAGCCCAGGCCACCCAAGTGCAGTATCGATCGATCACTGTCACTTACAAAACAAAAACACACATAACTGCAGCGTTCGCAGAGACAGGCCTGATCCCTGCGACTCCAGTGCTGTAGGAGGTGATTTCACCACCACAGTTAAAAAAAAAAAGCAAATATGCCGAAGCATTGGGGCAGCAGGGGCGGAGGAGCGATTTTGCTCCTAATGCCGCGTACATACAGTCGAAATTCCGACGGAGGCTTGCCCGTGGAAAAGTCCGACCATGTGTGTGCGGCATAACTTTTTTGCGGGAGGATGCCCCCATGCTTCGGCATATATAAATGGTGCGTGTATGCCCATCATTGGAAGTGGGTGGATGAAGGGCGGTATTCTAATGGTGGACATACCCACCGATCAATCTCTTTTTTCGTTCAGCCAACTGGCTGCATGAAATAAAAAGATTACAATACATGTCCAACAAGGACCAGCAACGTACTGGTATGTTGCTGGACTTTGAATGTTTATACCAGAATGATGCCTGCGGGTTTAGGTATCATCTTGGTATCATTCTTTTCAGCCTGCGGCCGGCTTTCATGTAAAAGCAATCCTAGCGGCTAATTAGCCTCTGGACTGCTTTTACAAGCAGTGGGAGGGAATGCCCCCCCCGGATATAAAAAGTGCCATTGGAAAATTGGGAAAGCATTTTATCACACCGATCTTGGTGTGGTCAGATGCTTTGAGGGCAGAGGAAAAATCTAGGGTCTAGAAGACCCCAGTTTTTTCAAAAAAAGAGTACCTGTCACTACCTATTGCTATCATAGGGGATATTTACATTCCCTGAGATAACAATAAAAATGATAAAAAAAAAAAAAATACTTGGAAGGAACAATTTTAAAATAAAATAAAAAAGCTAAATTAATAAAAAAAAAAAAAAAAAAAAAAGCACCCCTGTCCTGCCCTGCTCTTGCCCAATGGCGAACGCAAGCGTCGGTCTGGCGTCATATGTAAACAGCAATTGCACCATGCATGTGAGGTATCACCGCGAAGGTCAGATCGAGGGCAATCATTTTAGCAGTAGACCTCCTCTGTAAATCTACTGGGGTAACCTGTAAAGGCTTTTAAAGGCTTTTAAAAATGTATGTAGTTTGTCGCCAATGCGCGTTTGTGCGAAATTTTAAAGCATGTCGTGTTTGGTATCTATGTACTCGGCCTAAGATCATATTTTTTATTTCATCAAACATTTGGGCAATATAGTGTGTTTTAGTGCATTAAAATTAAAAAAAGTGTATTTTTTAACCAAAAAAAATGCGTTTGAAAAATCGCTGCGCAAATACTGTGTAGAAAAAAAAAATGCAACACCCACTATTTTAATCTGTAGGGCCTTTGCTTTAAAAATATATATAATGTTTGGGGGTTCAACATAATTTTCTTGCAAAAAAAAAATGTTTTCATGTAAACAAAAAGTGTCAAAAAGGGCTTTGTCTTCAAGTGGTTAGAAGAGTGGATGTAAGCTTCCTAATGTTGTGTATAAAATGCCAGAACAGTTCAAAACCCCCCCAAATGACCCCATTTTGGAAAGTAGACACCCAAAGCTATATACTGAGAGGCATGTCGAGTCCATGGAATATTTTATATGTTGACACAAGTTGCGGAAAAACAACAATTTTTTTTTTTTTTTTTTTGCACAAAGTTGTCACTAAATGATATATTGCTCAAACATGCCATGGGCATATGTGGAATTACACCCCAAAATACATTCTGTTGCTTCTCCTGAGTACGGGGATACCACATGTGTGAGACTTTTTGGGAGCCTAGCCATGTACGGGACCCCAAAAACCAAGCACCGCCTTCAGGCTTTCTAAGGGTGTAAATTTTTGATTTCACTTCTCACTGCCTATCACAGTTTTGAAGGCCATGGAATGCCCAGATAGCACAAAACCCCCCCAAATGACCCCATTTTGGAAAGTAGACACCCCAAGCTATTTGCTGAGAGGTATTGTGAGTATTTTGCAGATCTCGCTTTTTGTCACAAAGTTTTGAAAATTGAAAAAAAAAAAAAAATATATATATATATATTTTCTTTCTTCATTTTCAAAAACAAATGAGAGCTGTAAAATACTCGCCATTCCTCTCAGCAAATAGCTTGGGGTGTCTATATTCCAAAATGGGGTCATTTGGGGGGGTTTTGTGCGATTTTGGCATTTTATGGCCTTCGAAACTGTGATAGGTAGTGAGGAGTGAAATCAAAAATTTGTGCCTAGAAATCCTGAAGGCGGTGCTTGGTTTTCGGGGTCCCGTATGCGGCTAGGCTCCTAAAAAGTCCCACACATGTGGTATCCCCGTACTCAGGAGAAGCAGAAAAATGTATTTTGGGGTGTAATTCCACATATAACCATGGCATGTGTGAGCAATATATCATTTAGTGACAACTTTTTGTAATTTTTTTTTTTTTTGTCATTATTCAATCACTTGGGACAAAAAAAATTATATTCAATGGGCTCAACGGGCCTCTCAGCAATTTCCTTGGGGTTTCTACTTTCTAAAATGGGGTCATTTGGGGGGGTTTTGTGCTATTTTGGCATTTTATGGCCTTCGAAACTGTGATAGGTAGTGAGGAGTGAAATCAAAAATTTGCGCCCTTAGAAATCCTGAAGGCGGTGCTTGGTTCCCGGGGTCCCGTACGCGGCTAGGCTCCCAAAAAGTCCCACACATGTGGTATCCCCGTACTCAGGAGAAGCAGCAAAATGTATTTTGGGGTGAAATTCCACATATAACCATGGCATGTGTGAGCAATATATCATTTAGTGACAACTTTTTGTAATTTTTTTTTTTTTTTTTTAGTCATTATTCAATCACTTGGGACAAAAAAATAAAAAATTCAATGGGCTCAACATGCCTCTCAGCAATTTCCTTGGGGTGTCTACTTTCCAAAATGGGGTCATTTGGGGGGGTTTTGTACTGCCCTGTCATTTTAGCACCTCAAGAAATGAGATAGGCAGTCATAAATTTAAAGCTGTGTAAATTTCAGAAAATGTACCCTAGTTTGTAAACTCTATAACTTTTGCGCAAACCAATAAATATACGCTTATTGACATTTTTTTTACTAAAAACATGTGGCTGAATACATTTTGGCCTAAATGTATGACTACAATTGAGTTTATTCGATTTTTCTTATAACAAAAAGTAGAAAATATCATTTTTTTTCAAAATTTTCGGTCTTTTTCCGTTTATATCGCAAAAAATAAAAATCGCAGAGGCAATCAAATACCATTAAAAGAAAGCTCTATTTGTGGGAAGAAAAGGACGCAAATTTCGTTTGGGTACAACATTGCATGTCCGCACAATTTACAGTTAAAGCAGCGCAGTGCAAAATTCTGAATTCACCTCTGGTCCTCTAGCTACCAAATGGTCCGGGGCTTAAGTGGTTAAAGCCGCAAGCAGTTTTAAATGGCTTTTTTTCCTTTAGAAATATAATTTTGTGCAGGGACAGTTCTAAACACGGGAAACACATGGCACTTCACAGGCATACTTTAGACACCCCCCAGGTACGATATTTAAAGGAATATTTGACTTTTTTTTTTCACTTTATGCATCATTAACCACTTAAGCCCCGGCCTATTTTGTAGCTAAAGGACCAGAGCTGTTTTCAGAATTTTGCACTGCGCTGCTTTAACTGGAAATTGTGCGGACATGCAATGTTGTACCCAAACGAAATTTGCGTCCTTTTCTTCCCACAAATAGAGCTTTCTTTTAATGGTATTTGATTGCCTCTGCAATTTTTATTTTTTGCGATATAAACGGAAAAAGACCGAAAATTTTGAAAAAAAATGATATTTTCTACTTTTTGTTATAAGAAAAATCGAATAAACTCAATTTTAGTCATACATTTAGGCCAAAATGTATTCAGCCACATGTCTTTAGTAAAAAAAATGTCAATAAGCGTATATTTATTGGTTTGCGCAAAAGTTATAGCGTCTACAAACTAGGGTACATTTTCTGGAATTTACACAGCTTTTAATTTATGACTGCCTATCTCATTTCTTGAGGTGCTAAAATGGCAGAGCAGTACAAAACCCCCCCAAATTACCCAATTTTGGAAAGTAGACACCCCAAGGAAATTGCTGAGAGGCATGTTGAGCCCATTGAATATTTTTTTTTTTTGTCGCAAGTGATTGAATAATGACTAAAAAAAATTAAAAATTACAAAAAGTTGTCACTAAATGATATATTGCTCACACATGCCATGGTTATATGTGGAATTGCACCCCAAAATACATTTTGCTGCTGCTCCTGAGTACGGGGATACCACATGTGTGGGACTTTTTGGGAGCCTAGCCGCGTACGGGCCCCCGAAAACCAAGCACCGCCTTCAGGATTTCTAAGGGCACAAATTTTTGATTTCACTCCTCACTACCTATCACAGTTTCGAAGGCCATAAAATGCCCAAATAGCACAAAACCCCCCCAAATGACCCCATTTTAGAAAGTAGACACCCCAAGGAAATTGCTGAGAGGCCTGTTGAGCCCATTGAATTTTTTTTTTGTCCCAAGTGATTGAATAATGACAAAAAAAAAAAAAAATTACAAAAAGTTGTCACTAAATGATATATTGCTCACACATGCCATGGTTATATATGGAATTACACCCCAAAATACATTTTGCTGCTTCTCCTGAGTACGGGGATACCACATGTGTGGGACTTTTTGGGAGCCGCGTACGGGACCCCGAAAACCAAGCACCGCCTTCAGGATTTCTAGGCACAAATTTTTGATTTCACTCCTCACTACCTATCACAGTTTCGAAGGCCATAAAATGCCAAAATAGCACAAAACCCCCCCAAATGACCCCATTTTGGAAAGTAGACACCCCAAGCTATTTGCTGAGAGGCATGGTGAGTATTTTACAGCTCTCATTTGTTTTTGAAAATGAAAAAAAAAAATTTTTTTTTTTTTTCAAAACTTTGTGACAAAAAGCGAGATCTGCAAAATACTCACCATACCTCTCAGCAAATAGCTTGGGGTGTCTACTTTCCAAAATTGGGTCATTTGGGGGGGTTTTGTGCCATCTGGGCATTCCATGGCCTTCAAAACTGTGATAGGCAGTGAGAAGTGAAATCAAAAATTTACACCCTTAGAAAGCCTGAAGGCGGTGCTTGGTTTTTGGGGTCCCGTACGCGGCTAGGCTCCCAAAAAGTCTCACACATGTGGTATTCCCGTACTCAGGAGAAGCAACAGAATGTATTTTGGGGTGTAATTCCACATATGCCCATGACATGTTTGAGCAATATATCATTTAGTGACAACTTTGTCCAAAAAATAAAAAATAAAAAAATAAATTGTCTATTTTCCGCAACTTGTGTCAACATATAAAATATTCCATGGACTCGACATGCCTCTCAGTATATAGCTTGGGGTGTCTACTTTCCAAAATGGGGTCATTTGGGGGGGTTTTGAACTGTTCTGGCATTTTATACACAACATTAGGAAGCTTACATCCACTCTTCTAACCACTTGAAAGCAAAGCCCTTTTTCACACTTTTTGTTTACATGAAAACATTTTTTTTTTTTTGCAAGAAAATTATGTTGAACCCCCAAACATTATATATATTTTTAAAGCAAAGGCCCTACAGATTAAAATGGTGGGTGTTGCAATTTTTTTTTCTACACAGTATTTGCGCAGCGATTTTTCAAACGCATTTTTTGGGGAAAAATACACTTTTTTTAATTTTAATGCACTAAAGCACACTATATTGCCCAAATGTTTGATGAAATAAAAAAGATGATCTTAGGCCGAGTACATAGATACCAAACACGACAAGCTTTAAAATTTCACACAAACGCGCATTGGCGACAAACTACATACATTTTTAAAAGCCTTTAAAAGCCTTTACAGGTTACGCCGTTAGATTTACAGAGAAGGTCTACTGCTAAAATTACTGCCCTCGATCTGACCTTCGCGGTGATACCTCACATGCATGGTGCAATTTCTGTTTACATATGACACCAGACCGACGCTTGCGTTCGCCATTGGGCAAGAGCAGGGCAGGACAGGGGTGCTTTTTTTTTTTTTTTTTTTATTATTAATTTTGCTTTTTTATTTTATTTTTAAACTGTTGCTTCCATATTTTTTTTTTTATCATTTTTATTGTTATCTCAGGGAATGTAAATATCCACTATGATAGCAATAGGTAGTGACAGGTACTCTTTTTTGAAAAAACTGGGGTCTATTGGACCCTAGATCTTTCCTCTGCCCTCAAAGCATCTGACCACACCAAGATCGGTGTGATAAAATGCTTTCCCAATTTCCCAATGGCGCTTTTTATATCCGGGGGGGGGACATTCCCTCCCACTGCTTGTAAAAGCAGTCCAGAGGCTAATTAGCCACTAGGATTGCTTTTACATGAAAGCCGGCCGCTGGCTGAAAAGAATGATACCAAGATGATGCCTAAACCCACAGGCATCATTCTGGTAGAAACATTCAAAGTCCAGCAACATACCAGTACGTTGCTGGTCCTTGTTGGACATGTATTGTAATCTTTTTTTTCATGCAGCCTGTTGGCTGAACGAAAAAAAAAGATTGATCGGTGGGTATGCCCACCATTAGAATACCGCCCTTCATCCACCCACTTCTAATGATGGGCATACATGCACCATTTATATATGCCGAAGCATGGGGCATCTTCCCGCAAAAGTTATGCCGCGTACACATGGTCAGACTTTTCTATGGGCAAGCCTCCGTCGGAATTTCGACCGTATGTACGCGGCATTAGGAGCAAAATCGCTCCTCCGCCCCTGCTGCCCCAATGCTTCGGCATATATGCTTTTTTTTTTTAACTGTGGTGGTGAAATCACCTCCTACAGCACTGGAGATCAGGCCTGTCTCTGCGAACGCTGCAGTTATGTGTGTTGTGTTTTGTAAGTGACAGTGATCGATCGATACTGCACTTGGGTGGCCTGGGCTGGACGGAGGGGCAAAACGCAGGTGCTAGCAGGTATCTGGGCTGATCCCGCTAACACTGCGTTTTTGGGAACCCTAAACTGCTGGGGACGCTAGTATAGATCTGATCAGATCAGATATTGATCTGTTCAGATACTATACCACTAAGGGGGGTGTATGCTTAACGCGTGGGTGTTAGCGCTACTGGCACTAACCTGACGCTGCCTGGGGTGTGACGCAGACCCTCTCTGACGCTAAAACCTAATTGATATCACCCGCCGGGCGATCAGGGGGTTAAACCTTTATTGGGTTATATACGGCGGGTGCCCTGACACTATAAAAAGCAAACTAACTAACCAGCGTCACCCGTAACACTTATATGGTGATTACTGGTGAAAGGGTTAACTAGGGGCAATTTAGTTGTTAAAACCTTTATTAGGTAATATATGGGGGTACCTGACGCTATATAAAAACCTGACGGCGAACCTAAAAAAAAATTACTGGCTACCTATCAGCATCACCGACACTAAGACAACGATCATAAAAACGATCGCTTAGCGACAGTGGTGATAGGGGGTGAAAGGGTTACCTGGGGGGCGATCAGGGGGTTAAACCTTTATTAGATAATATATGGGGGTACCTGACGCTATAAAAACCTGCGGCGCACCTAAAAAAAATTACTGGCTACCGATCAGCATCACCGACGCTAAGACAGCGATCAGAAAAATGATCGCTTAGCGACGGCGGTGCTAGGGGGTGAAAGGGTTATCTGGGGGGTGATCAGGGGGTTAAACCTTTATTAGGGGGGGTTAGGGGGCTACACTGGACCTAAAACCAAATGTAGTGACACTTTTACAGTCACAAATGTCACTGATTGCAGTGATCACTAAATAAATGGTCACTGCAATCAGTGACACTGTGACTGGGGGCTGGGGGGTGATCTGGGGGGGCCTGGGGGGGCGATTTATGTGCCTATGTGTCCTGGTGTCAGTGTGCTGTTTTGTGCACTAACCTGCATCTTCTCCTGTACGGCGCTCGGTATATGTGAGCGCCGCAGGAGAGATGACATCACTTCCTCCTGCCTGTGTAAACAGTACACAGGCAGGGGAAGCTCTCTCATTCGCCGGGAGCGATCGAGAGGGGGGGGCCGGAATCGAACGACCGTCCCCTCATGCCTGATCGCTCCCGAAGGTAAAACGACCACCCACTGTAAAGAAGGGGGGTCCGATCGGACCCCCCAACTATACAAAGGCAGTCACGTAGATATACGTGATTCTGCCTGTCGGTGCCATTCTGCCGACGTATATTTACAGTGGGCGGTCGTTAAGTGGTTAAAATGACTGCTCCCAAAAAACGGACGTTTTTAAAACTTCTTTTTGCATTGATACATGTCCCCTGGTGCAGAACCCGGGTTCCCAAACCCTTTTTAGGACAATAACATGCATAATAGTCGTTATAATTAGCATTTTAGATTTCGAACGTTCGCATCCATTGTATTTAATAGGGTTCTAACGTTCGTGCGAACTTTCGGTCCGTTCGCGGGTTCTGGTGCGAACCGAACCCGGGGGTGTTTGGCTCATCACTAATTAGGAACTGTATTATAGTTTATTAAATTGCATTTCACACGTTAGAGATGTCATATGTCACGTTGTGTTTGTAGAGTGAGTTTGTTAAATTGTGTATGTGAAAACGAAATCCTGCATAACCATACTGCCCAGGTACTATACACATAACCCAGTACAAGGGTTTTTCTCTTTTCTCTCTTGCACAATTTGAAGGAGATAGAAATGGGGATAGAGAGACGAGAATCTCCTCCTCTCGAAAATAAAGATAAATAGACACGGGTAAGAGGGGTATAGATTTGTTTGTATAGGGGTAATGAAAATCACATAAAGATATATATATATATATATATATATATATATATATATATATATATATATATATATTGCACGATTTGAAGGAGGATAGTAATGGGGACGGGGAGATGGGAATCCCCCCCCCCCCCTCGAAAGTAAAGATAAATTCACAACGGTAATAGGGGGTATAGATATGAGGTAAAGTTATTCACATAAGGATGAGTATGTATATGGGTGTACGTGTATATATGTATACATATGTATGCATATGATCTATTTTTGTTTTTCTCTCGGAGGGGGGAATGAGCTTGCCTTCATGGTTCTCTTTTTCTCTCTTCTCGGGTTCATTACCTAGATGGCCCAGGAGAATTAGGAGTATATGCAGCGGTATAGATTCATTTTTAAATGCATGTTAGAGGAAGGATACATTTATGTACCTATATGTATTTCTTATGTATTGTTTGAGAATGTTGTGTATTTTTATGAATGATTTGCAAATTGTTTTGCAAAGTATGTAAGATTTTTATCTGTAAAAATTTTATAAAAACAATTTAAATAACCCAGTACAATGATAGAATATATAAAGGAATTTTTGCTAATTATCGTGAAATATACATGCTCTGGTCCACCACTGATAGCCAAATATAAGCATATTAGATCAAAGACAACTGTCACATATTTTCTGTAATTGTTTATTATACGCCCACATATTTTTACTGAACGCAAATTAGAACCAATAACCGGCTTATCTAAACTAATTTCCTTGACAGGTAATGCGATTCAGTAAAAATCAGATGTCGGAAAACACAGTTGTAAATCCAAAGGTTCAATGCCAAATGTTGCTCCATAGAAGTTGGCAGAGAACCAGCAGCTCTGGCAGCTTCCAAGAATGAATTGCTCTGTGCAATGACTTTTATGCTGTAATTCAGCTGAAACTGCTTCTGAAACTGTTTTTTCTGGCCTGCCCTATTCTACATGAAACAGGCTTGACTGTGATGAAGCAAAGTGAACATTTAGATCATCTCATGCAGATAAGCCTTCCTGGGGTACATTTCATATATGAAGGTGACTTCATTCATTTGTTGATTGCGATTTTTGGCTTTAGTTGGAGGATGTAAAGAACTTGAATGTGTTCCAATAATTATATATAATCACAGCCATAAACCCAATCCAAAGTAAACTGGAATTTTATGATGTATTGTCAAGCCTTTAAAGGGACTCTGTCAGAAAAAGAAATGCAATTATTAACAAGCATGTCTGCACATACCTACAGCAATGTGTGAGTTCCCACTGCTGTTCCTTAAGTCCAGGCAATTTGAAAATCCAAAGCTTTGACATTTCCTGGTTTCTCCCATCTCTCAAACATTCTGATTGGTCCATCACTATGATGGGCTGCCTCAGTGGCCAAAAAGAACAGGCTGTACACTGGATCAAGCAGGGAAGCTTAAACACAACCAAAGAATGTCGGTGGTATGGGTGTCAGAAAGGTCCAGCTTTTGATCAGAGAATTGTATACAATTTCTAGAACCTTTAGCATCTATGACTACTAAATCCATTCTATTTTTATGAAGTTTTTTGTATTTCTGGGTTTAACTAAAATGAACATAAAGACTTTTAGCATGCCATCCAAATAATACCAACACATATTACTTTTAGGGACAGTACTGGAAGCATTTTGGTTGAGTGGAGTATGTCATAGAATGAATGTGGTATGTGGACCCTGGGTGGGGTTCACATATGTGCGGCCGTGGTTTCCAGTCTGAGGTCCGGTGCATTCCTGTTCACAGGTTTAGGTGCGATTTAGGTCCGAATTTTGGCCTAAATTCACACCTGAACTGCACCCAAAAAAGCACAGGACCCTTTTAGAAATCGCACCATGGCCGCCTCGGACATGTGTGAACCGGCTCCATTGAGAGCCAGTCACACTCGCATTTAATGCGAATTGGATGTGGTAAAAAAACGCATCTAATTAGCACATATGTGAACATGGCTTTAAGCTGGCGTGTCCTTAATTTAATATAGGTGTTTGCAGCTAGGCTTTAGCCAACCCGAGCTTTGTTTTTTCTCTCTGTGTTCAATAGGTTTCTCCTAAGCTTAGGACAATGATTACAATGGACAACAGAGATTTTGCTTCCTGAACACAGGGCATATTGCATAACATTTGATGTGATTGTTTAAACACTTCAATACTGGGCACTTTCACCCCCTTCCTGGCCAGGCCAAATTTCAGCATTTAGTGCTTTGACATTTTGAATGACAATTGTGCGGTCATGCAACACTGTACCTAAATTACATTTATACAATTTTTATCAGACAGATAGAGCTTTCTTTTGGTGGTATTTAATCACCACTGGGGTTTTCTATTTTTTGCTAAAAAAAGACAAACATTTAAAAAAAATATATATTTTTTTTCTTAGTTTCTGTTATAAAATTTTGCAAATAAGTATTTTTTTTTTCACTGATGTGCGCTGATGAGGCTGCACTGATGGGCACTGATGAGGCGGCACTGATGGGTACTGATGTGGATGCACTGATGAGACGTCACTGATGGGCACTGATGAGGCGGCACTGATGGGCACTGATGAGGCGGCACTGATGGGCACTTATGAGGCAGCACTCATGGGCACTGATAGGTGGCACTGATGGGCACAGATATGTGGCACTGATGGCCACTGATAAGCTGAACTGATGGGCACTGAAAAGCTGCACTGATGGACACTGATTGGCACTGATGGGACTGCACTGATAATCAGGACACTGAAGATCAGTGCCCTGATTTTCAGTGAAAATGTGACCTGTCAGAATTGCCGATTTCCGACTCTCCTTTCCTCACGCTGTGACAGCGTGTGAGAAAAGGATAGCCGATAACCAGCAAGTCTGTTTACATGTGATCAGCTGTGATTGGACACAACGGATCACATAGTAAAGGGCTGCTGTTATTGGCCCTTTGCCATGATCTGTGATAAGCTGTGTCCTAAAGACACAGAGGTCACAGAGCGTGCTTGATGCGCACCCCAGGGGGGTCATGGTTCTGGGAGAACAACCATTAACTCCCTTCCAGAATGAGAGAACAGTGCTGTAGATTTCTTTTGGCTATAGTGTGGGAATGAGGTGGTTAAATGCAAAGCATTACCTACACACATGTTATTTACATAAACAGTAAGTCAATTATAGACTTGCTCTAGGATAACTGGTGACAGCAGAAATGTCTCGCCAATGTCAGAACAGCTGTGATACATTCTGCTACATTTGTGGCGAGTACATGCATAAGCCTCAAAGATGCACCATGACTGGACTTGTTAAGAAAGAGTATGAACTGTACTTTGGTTTTTAAGATTAGTTTTCAACACAAGGCCTGGGCTCCTCAGATTTTTCTTTTTGCAAAATGTGCTGTCGATTTTAGCACTTGACTCTGAGGAACTTGGAAGTTAATATCATTTGCTGTACGGATGATATGATGAGAAGAGAATGATTACATGACAGACTGTTATTTCTGTGTGATTAATGTCACTGGTTTCTCTACTAAAAATAAGAAATCTGCCTTCAGCCATGAGACAGACCAGTGCCACATGATGACAATCTGCCAGTACCAAAGCCACCAGAGAAATGAAGATTGGATGAAACAAATGAAGATGCTGCAATACACAAGCATGACAACGATCAGGATTTTAAAATGTGTATGTCTAGTGAGCCTCATCTCATAACATAAAATTAAATGACCTAGTCAGGGACTTAGGTTTGTCAAAATCAAAATGATTCCCCTCCTAGAGCAAATTGGATCATGCGTTGCTGTTTTTTTTTGCCTGTTCACCTATTCCAACACCCATTACCCCTATCGCCCACCAGGTCGACATCTAGACACCTATCAAATCCCCCTATTCCATAAACATTCAGCCCACTTGTTTCCAGCTTCTCATCATCAGATGTGCAAATTAGAGGTTCACATTCTAGAAGAACACTTTTCACAAATTGCACCGATAATTACCCCAAATCCACAAGATTCCTCCAAGGAGGAATATACATACCAAAATGTATGACCTTTTGAATGTGGAATGTGGAATTTTGGGGTAACATACATTTTTACATAGAAAGGTGAAAGTTTTCATTATTTGAGACAGATGTTTCCAAGAATAACTAATGCCAAGGTAAAGGAAGGCATTTTGGTTGGTTCACAGATCAGATACGCCATGAATGACAAGCGGTTCGAAGATCTGTTAGTGGGTCCAAATAAAACCACTTGCAAAGCATTCAAGGATGTTCTTGGCAACTATAAAGCACCAAATTACATTCAGCTGGTTGACAAATGTACAGCACATAAGACCATGAAGTGCAACATGTCACTGAAGATTCATTTTCTGGACTTCTTTCCTAAAAATATAGATGCAGTCGGTTATGAACATGGTGAAAGGTTTTACAAGCACATAGCACATATAGGAGGAAGTTGGCGCTGGTACCAGAGGCAATAAAACAACTAATAAGGATGGGAATAAAAACCAGGGAACAAAATAAAAATATATTAAAAATACAAATGAGTGGATAATATTAGAAATGTTCACATGAGTCTAAAAGAAAGTCTTTCTAGTCCATCCTAAACACTTAGAATGCAGCCCAGTGAAGATGTGAAGCAAATCAAGGAAAGCTGAGGGGAGAAGCACAAAAGCGCCACTCTAAGTACAGTGGTAACAATAAATTTTAATAGATAAAATGAAGGGGGAGCATATATGTACTCACAAACATGGAGTTTAAAAGTGGACATATAAGATGGCGGAGTCCGTGTTTCTTCTCAGGCAGAGCAGTGGTGCGGGACCGATGGCGCCGGTAGCAGCCGGCGCTTGCTGGGCCGTGATTCGACTGATGCAGGGAGGAGCGGGGACAAAGATAGAGAGATCCTCAGCGGGCGTTGAGGCCGTGCTGCGAGCCGTGACTCGCGGTGAACTTCCGGGTTGCTGGGAGATCAATGTGTTCCGGGTGGCTGGGGAACCAATGGGTAAGCGCTTTCGGAGCATGCGCTCCTTCATCAGACCGCTGTCCTGTACACCTAACCCTCTCTCCACAAGTTAATAAGCAAATAAATCTTTACATATAAAGAGACTGAAGCCTGTGCCACCTGTGTAGGCAAACACAGCTCTTTGCATGGGTGTATGCTTAGATATGCCCATGTGAATAACGCTTTAGTGTATTTTCCTTATGATCAGGGCCAAGACAAAGGGGTGGAGCTGGAGGAGCTCCTACCCTGGATGCAGTGTTGTTCTGTGGAGGGTGGGGGGGCACAGGGAGTTTGCTAGTGCCCCATTCTCCAACTGCATGTATGACAGGCATGATTCTGCCAGCACTTTTGTCATTCAGAATGGAGCAAAGAGCAGGGGCTGCGATTTCTGATGGAGGAACTTTTTGCTCTCTACTCCCTCCAACAGCAGTCTAATGCATTCTCTGCATTAAGGTAAAAACGCCTTTTAGGTGCACCCCCCCGCCCCCCCAAATACCTGAGCCTGATCTCAAACCAGTGCTGTTCCCGAGAGCAGCGGTGCTGCTCTTACTCTCTCACCTCAACGGTCCCACCATAGGCTCCTGCTGCTGTCCGTCAAATCCAGTAAAGGGGGGAGGGGTGTCCAGTGACACCACGGATGCAGGCACATCTTTTCCTTTAGTGACACCACTGATGCAAGGAGCAATACATTTTACTGCGGGATAGAATGTGTAGCACTATTAAACTGATACGTTTTGGTGCTGTATGCTGCACCCCCCTACTCCATCCAATGTGGCATCTTTGCCCTGGGCACTGGATGACCTTGTCCCAACACTGCTTATGACAGCGTTAGCCACATTTGTAAGAGCATCTCCAATTTGGTTTTAAGATCTATTTTTCACAGACAATAAATTTAATAAATATTTTAATCAACACACACACACACACCTAGAAGGTAATTCAGGTGGACTAGGCCTGATCATTCAACCATTCAACGTAATATTGGATACTATGTATTAAGGCAGATGAAGATGCACAGCCAGCTGAAATCAAAGAGGACTAGATGAATGCATAAGATCATTAGCACATTGAATACGTAGAAACTGCACTAATACTGATACTTACTTTTCACAGGCGTCCCTGCTTAGACAAAGATTTATTGAGAAGGGTTATGACCCATTCTCGGTAGATCTTGAATTACAGAATGTCGCACAGATTGATCGTATGTCTTTATTGGTTGATAAACCTCCACGGGAGCCTGATGAATCGTTCAGATATTCAATGCTTACATTTTATACAGTCCAACATAAGGAGTTGAAGACCATCATTAGCCATCATTGGAATGTACTGAGGAATGACCGAATTCTTGGCCCTATTTTACCGGAACAAGCTAAGGTTATATTTAGGGGCAGTCATCAACCCCCCAGTGCGCCCCACTTTTTTCCAAAATATGGTGGGTTACTTTCCATGTAGAAAATGCACAGTGTGCCAGTACAACTCATGTGGGAGGCGTAAAACTTTAGAGTTCCAGTCAAAAGTAACAAATCAAACCTACGCCATAAAAGTTTTTTGCACTTGTGCAACCACTCATGTTGTATATCTTATCACCTGCCTGTGCGGGAAACAATACGTGGGTCGCATGATACGCGCTTTTTCAGTACGGGTAGGTGAACATGTTGGAGAGGAGGGGCCAGAACTCGGGGTGTATCAAGATTATAAACTTATTGGATTTATGAATTGCAATTTCACTCGCCATATGGCCTCAATGACGAGTGGGACATTAATGCGTTCATCAATAAATCCTAATGTCGGTCGACTCTGGGTTCATTATGCACTATATTCTAATTTTTCTTAATTTTTCTTAATTTTTGATTACATTTTTGGATGCATTCTCCTTCCTGTTTAAATGTCTTCTTTTAATCTCTTTTTACATTTTTTACAATTAAATTCACATAATTTTTAGTGGGTCATTTATATTAGCCTATATCAGTGATGGCGAACCTTGGCACCCCAGATGTTTTGGAACTACATTTCCCATGATGCTCAACTACACTGTAGAGTGCATGAGCATCATGGGAAATGTAGTTCTAAAACATCTGGGGTGCCAAGGTTCACCATCACTGGCCTATATCAATGTATTGGTTGTATCAAGTAATGATCTATTGATATGTATTTAATTTTAAGGAACACCCATGTTCAATTGTGGTCTCCACCCCATTGATTGGTAGTTAAATAATTAATATATTCATATTGAAGTTAATTTCCTTAAATCTTCATGTCACATATATACCAAATTCAAAAGACGTCTAAGAATGGGCAGTAATTAGTTCACTCTCTGTTACATATCTTATGCGGTTTTTGACTGTTTTAAATCCAGTCTTTTGACTATTAAGGTTGTGTGTATCACATGACTGCCCCGCATAAATGGGAGCTCTTGATGAAAGCTATGTGTTCTACTGTTGCTCTGTTTGTGTATAATAGCACAATTTTTATTAGTTTTCTTTTTTTTATATTGTTTACTTTCATTTTACATGTGACATGCAGTCGGATCTGTTTCTTCCGCTCGTTGGAACGCTATTATTAGCGAGGTGTGAACTGCACGCGTATCAACTTCCGGTTTATACATACTTCCAGTTTTTGGCTCTCATTTAGAACGAGGCTTGAACCGCACGCCATAGACGCCATTTTGGCAAACCCGGAAGTAACGATCATTTACTCCGGAGCCTCCATTGGAGCCACAATCTGTTTATGGGGGTCCCTACTATATATAAGGGCAACAACCACAGTGGGTCAGTACCCCAGATGATGTTCTCTTGAATGAAACGCGTCGGGTTGGACTACTGATGCCACTGTTGTTGCCGGTTTTTACTAAGCGCTATTGTATCATCTCAAATGTGAGTGTTACTCTATTTTAATAAATCCACTGTGAGGTATCTTACAGAATTACGCTATGTGCCCTCCTGTCTTCCTCTTTTTTTTTTTTATATTTGCATCTAATACCTGTTTGGGCATTACAACCTTTAAACAACATTTGAAGTTCCAACGTTGGGTTCCTGGAATCTGTGTTTCTGCTGACATCCCTCTCTTGGTCTAATGACCTGCAAGTTTTATTGACCTAGTGAGTGTCTGCTTATCTAGGTTCAATCCCTCTGGTAAGCCTTATGACATACGGTGGTGGATCTCCTATCAAATTCTTTCAAGTCACTTATTGATTGTGTTTACTCACTATCTGGGACGTTATCATTTTCATAATTTCTAGTTTTTATCAGAAGGACTATAAGTTTATTTTTTCATTCACTTGAATTTTTTCTCACCTACGGTGATCATATTAGATTCTTCTTTTTTTGTTTATTTTATTGATAAATATATCATTAATTTGATATCACATTAATTCTCTAGCGCTGCATTTTTATGTTAATGAATGCATAAGATCATTAGCACATTGAATAGTAGGACCTTATTGGAACTGAGGCATCCCAAACAGAGCACATTTTAGAACTTTGGTTAAGTGACTATTTACTCTCTGACATCACTCATGTCTTTAATGACAACTGACTGGCATGTTAATAGAGGTCATATAACAGTTATTAGCAGATTAATATAAGGTTTGGAGTTTACATTGATACTATTTTTTGCTAAATCCCTATTGACCCCATATCTCACTGTCATGCCATATTCCTATTACAAGGGATGTTTACATTTCTTATAATAGGAATAAAAGTGATCAAAAAAAAATATTTTTGGGGAAAAATGTGTCAAACTAAATAAATAAAGTAAAACGAACAATAAAAAAAAATATATATTTTTTAAAGCGACCCTGTCCTCGTGTGCTCGCATACAGAAGCGAACGCATACGTAAGTCCCGCCCACATATGAAAACGGTGTTCAAACCACACATGTGAGGTATCTCTGCGAACGTTAGAGTGAGAGCAATAATTTTGGCCCTAGACCTTCTCTGTAACTAAAAACATGTAACTAGTAAAAATATTTAAAGCGTCGCCTATGGGGTTTTTTAAGTAGCGAAGTTTGGCGCCATTCCACTAGTGTGTGAAATTTTGATGGGTGACATGTTAGGTATCTATTTACTCGGCGTAACTTCATCTTTCACATTATGCAAAAACATTGGGCTAACTTTACTGTTTTTTTTTTTTAGAGCACAAAACTGTTTTTTTCCCTAAAAAACGTGTTTGAAAAATTGCTGCACAAATACCGTGCGAGATAAAAAGTTGCAACAACCACCATTGTATTCTCTAGAGTCTTTTCTAAAAAAACATATATAATGTTTTGGGGTTCTATGTAATTTTCTAGCAAATAAATTATGATTTTTACATGTAGGAGAGAAATGTCAGAATTTGCCTGGGTGCTCCAGAATGCCTGAAGGTGCTCCCTGCATGTTGGGCCTCTGTATGTGGACACGCTGTGTAAAAGTCTCACACGCGTGGTATCGCCATACTCAGGAGTAACAGAAGAATGTGTTTTGGGGGGTAATTTGTGGTATGCATATGTAGCGGGTATGTACTTTCCCGGATGTAATTTGAACTTGGCAGAGACATCAGTGATGTCCCAGCAGGTGGCGCTGTCGCCCTGGGCTGGGGTTGAATCATTGCTGTGTGCCGTGCCTCCTTTTTGTCCTCCCTCGGCAGCGGTATGGTGGGGCGGGGAACCCGCCATGCTTGCTGGGAGAGGGTATAAAGGGGCCGGCCATCTTTGTCACGGGGAGAGTCCCAGGCAACTTCGGCCTGTGGGCGGTGGTTCCTGTCGGTCCTCTAGGCGGCCTAGGCCTAGAGGACAGCCGGAGGTCGTGTTCCATCCCAGGCACCTTTAGCCTGGGGTGAGGTACTCGAGAGGATGGTCTGGAGCTCAGTGCCCAACACTGAGTTCCGCGAGGGAAGGAGATCCTAGGGAACCCAGGGGTTGGGAACCCGAATCCGGAAGGCGTAATGGACCGGGGGGAGCTCCTCACTTGAAGACCTGGTGCAGCATATTGCCAGTGACGGGTGAGCCTCTCATCGGAGACCGCCTGGAAGGAAATTCCCCCCTCGCTCGGAGACCGCAACCCACTTTCAGGGAGGAAAGTGGAGAACACATTGTGTCTGGGCCTGCTCGCATCCACACCTCCTTTTCTGTTCTGTTTCTACAAGGGAGTTCAACTGATTGTGTTCATTCGAGAAGAATAAAGGAGTGTTGGACTTTAATGGTGTGGGGCTCATTTCCTGACAGACATTGTTCAAGGTAACTCTCGGTGGAGGCTCCAGATGCACAGCACTGACCCAAAAGTAAAAGAACTTTGCTTACACCGCACTGACACCTGTGGTGAAGGCCAGGCGTGGTGTCCCAGCTCCCTTCCCCTCTAAGGTACCCCTAGACAAGAGACAGACGAGCTGAAGACGAAGAGGGGAGTGAGGAGGGCGCTACACGTGGGGGCTCCGGTCCGGCATAGTTTTTGTGCACCACGGAACTGAACGTGTCTGCTGGAGGAGTTACGCGAGTAGGCAGGCCTTCATTGGCCGAAGTGCATCCCTGTGCTCAAAGTCGTGGACATGACCCATTGAAGGGAAAGGCCCGTGCAGAAGAGCGAGGAAAGGGGGAAGCTCAGCCGTGTGAAGTAGTACACGTGGGGGTTTCTATTTGCACTGCGCCACCAGGCACACCCCCATCGCTTAGTTCGTGGGCGTGACTCGAAAAGGAAAAAAGAACAAAAGCCTGCGAACTGGAGCAAAGGGGAGGAGTCCAATACGTGTAAAGGACTACACGTGGGACGTTGGCGCAAAAACTTTGCAGTGTGCGATGGATCAGCAACAGGTCACCATGTTCGGACATACATCGTGGATTCCAGTTCACCCTTCCACCAGGACATTGACTGCTGCTGCTCCGGTAACAGATACGTGGATCCGGCTAAAGCCAAGGGGTCGATTCGCCCTGTATTTGTGCATGGATGTTGAGGCCCTGGGTGTGATTTGTCCCGGCTGTTCGGGACTGGTGTGCCAACTTAAGCCATTCGGGCGATGTGAGGCCTGTGGGGAGTTTCTGTTCGAAGTGGATCCGGCGGTTGAGAAGCCGAGAACCAACTACCCCGGCCGTGCTGCGGGCAACACCACTCAGAGAGGAGGAATCACTGCTTTGACAGCCATCCCTGTGCACACTGCAGCGACCGCGGAGGAGGTCGTGAAAACTCAACGGGAGAAATCCGAGGATGCTGACTCGGTCACCACTGTCTCGCAGCGTCCACCACCGAAGACAAAGACCGGTATGGTAGCCCCGACCAGCAGTTGTGGTGGACCGTCTCGCCCGCTTACGCCCGGCCCGGATGGATCCGTCGACAAGAGTTCCGGACGTCCCACTTCAAGTAAAGGCCAGGGTAAGCCAGGCGGAGAGATTTGGTGTGAGGGAAGAGGTGAAAACTCAGTCTCCACTACAGGCTACCTGCCCGCGGAGGAGTGTGACACTTCTGACCTGGAGTCGCTCTCTGACATGGGAGACGACGTTGCTATAGACGAACTGTTTGCCGAAAAGGGCTGGGACAAAGTACCTCTAGCTTCATCCCGCAGAACCAGGGATCCACCTATGTCTACAGGGGAAAGTACACCCCGGATGGAGGCACCAGCGCCTGAAGAGGGGTCCCGTCCCCAGCCTGCCTCTACAACCCCGGTACCATCTGTACCCAAGACCGGGAAAAAGAGACTGCTGTTGTGGGCACCAATGCCCAGACCAGATGTGGTCAAGGTCCCTCGCCACCCGGACTCAATCGTTTTACCTGGCGAAGGGGACAAAGCTACCATGCCTCCTTTGGCGAGACTACAACGCCTATTTGGCCAGAAGGTTGCTACAGAGTACGGATGGGAGTATCCGTACTTGTCCAAGGAGTTGCTCTATGAGGTGGAAGTGTACCGGGAGCGCTGGTACAATGACTTTGTGTGGACCCACCTTCAGGTTGCACATGCCCGCAGGTACCTGGCATGCTCTCCAAAGGCCTCTCAACGTTTTAAAGACTGCAAGGCAGAGTGGATGTTGGGACGGCACATCCATGCAGACAAAGTGTTGATCCGGCGCAAGGAAGGAGAAGATGTAGAATATCATCTGGAGACCATGGATCAACACTTGAAGCCACTTGTTCTGCCGCATCCCCGCTTTTACCTGTAGGAGAGAAAAGACTCCGTTCTTGTTGTGCTGCTGAACTTTTTGGGGCCCGTTGCTTTTGTGTCCAGAGGAATGAAGGACTGTTCCTGTTGTTCTTCACTTTTTCTGCAAGAGATCATGGACTCTGGGGTAGATAGGGTAAAAGAGAAGAGGAAAAGTTCCACGAGTGCAGTTACCGCGGTGCTGTCACCAGGTGGCAGTGTTGCGCAACGTTAAACACTTTTCACGCACTCACTCTTTGGAGAAAAGGGATTTCTTCCAAGAGAAGTTTCTTTTCTTTCACACGAATACATGTGTCAGGGTTATGTGTGCTAATCCATTTTCTTTTCCCTTTGCAGGAGAGCATCCCATCAAGACCACTGAGTATGGGGTGGGTCTTAGTCAGGATGGGTGGGAAAAGTAAAATGTGAATATGTGATTCAAAGTTATGGTTAAATGCTGTTGTTTCTTTTTCCCTTTTTATTACAGGGCTCAGACACAATGTTTCAGTTGGATAGTTTTTTCTAAAAGTTTTATTTTTGTACAATTGTTAGTCGGTTTCTGGATTGGATTATGTCAGCCGTTGAGGGCATGATTTACTCCAGACACTGGGGACCAGTGTCAAACCACCAGGGGGAGAGTGTAGCGGGTATGTACTTTCCCGGGTGTAATTTGAACTTGGCAGAGACATCAGTGATGTGTAATTCCCTGCAGCCCAGCAGGTGGCGCTGTCGCCCTGGGCTGGGGTTGAATCATTGCTGTGTGCCGTGCCTCCTTTTTGTCCTCCCTCGGCAGCGGTATGGTGGGGCGGGGAACCCGCCGTGCTTGCTGGGAGAGGGTATAAAGGCGCCGGCCATCTTTGTCACGGGGAGAGTCCCAGGCACCTTCGGCCTGTGGGCGGTGGTTCGTGTCGGTCCTCTAGGCGGCCTAGGCCTAGAGGACAGCCAGAGGTCGTGTTCCATCCCAGGCACCTTTAGCCTGGGGTGAGGTACTCGAGAGGATGGTCTGGAGCTCAGTGCCCAACACTGAGTTCCGCGAGGGAAGGAGATCCTAGGGAACCCAGGGGTTGGGAACCCGAATCCGGAAGGCGTAATGGACCGGAGGGAGCTCCTCACTTGAAGACCTGGTGCAGCATATTGCCAGTGACGGGTGAGCCTCTCATCGGAGACCGTCTGGAAGGAAATTCCCCCCTCGCTCGGAGACCGCAACCCACTTTCAGGGAGGAAAGTGGAGAACACATTGTGTCTGGGCCTGCTCGCATCCACACCTCCTTTTCTGTTCTGTTTCTACAAGGGAGTTCAACTGATTGTGTTCATTCGAGAAGAATAAAGGAGTGTTGGACTTTAATGGTGTGGGGCTCATTTCCTGACAGACATTGTTCAAGGTAACTCTCGGTGGAGGCTCCAGGTGCACAGCACTGAACTGAAGGTAAAAGAACTTTGCTTACACCGCACTGACACCTGTGGTGAAGGCCAGGCGTGGTGTCCCCGCTCCCTTCCCCTCTAAGGTACCCCTAGACAAGAGACAGACGATCTGAAGACGAAGAGGGGAGTGAGGAGGGCGCTACACATATGCTGTGTGTGAGAAATAAACTGCTAATATGACAATTTTGTCAAAAAAAATCTTGATTTTGCAAAGAATTGTGGGAAAAAATTACAACTTCAAAAAACTCACCATGCCTCTTTCTAAATACCTTGGAATGTCTTCTTTCCAAAAAGGGGTAATTTGGGGGGTATTTGTACTTTTCTGGCATGTTAGGGTCTCAAGAAATGAGATAGGCCGTCAGTACTTCAGGTGTGATTTTCAGATATTGGCACCATAGCTTGTTGACTCTCTAACTTTCACAAAGACCAAATGATATACACCAATTTGTACTTATTTTTACCAAAGATATGTAGCAGTATACATTTTGGCCAAAATGTATGAGGAAAAATTACTAATTTGCTAAATTTTATAACAGAAACAAAGAAAAATTTTTTTTTTTACAGAATTTTCCGTATTTTTTCTTTTATAGCGCAAAAAATAAAAAACCCAACAGTGATTAAATACCACCAAAATAAAGCTCTATTTGTGTGAAAAAAAGGACAAAAATTTGGGTACAGTGTTGTATGACTGAGTAATTGTCATTCAAAATGTGAGAGCACCGAAAGCTGAAAATTGGTCTGTGTCAGGCAGGGCTGGTGCAAGGATCTTTGACACCCTAGGCGAAACCTAATTTTGCCGCCCCCCCCCCCCCTGACTCCACTTTAACCTGCCCTTGCAACACATGTGACCTATCTGACCCCTACACTAACGCACCTGACAATTACACTGACCCCCCCCCCTTACCTGAAAAATACACTGACCCCCCCTTACATGACACATACACTGACCCCCCTTACATGACACATACACTGACCCCCCCTTACATGACACATACACTGACCCCCCTTACATAACACATACACTGACCCCCCTTACAGGACACATACACTGACTCCCCCTTACAGGACACATACACTGACCCCCCCTTACATGACACATACACTGACCCCCCCTTACAGGACACATACACTGACCCCCCCTTACATGACACATACACTGACCCCCCCTTACAGGACACATACACTGACTCCCCCTTACAGGACACATACACTGACCCCCCCTTACAGGACACATACACTGACCCCCCCTTACAGGACACATACACTGACCCCCCCTTACAGGACACATACACTGACCCCCCCTTACATGACACATACAGTGACCCCCCCTTACAGGACACATACACTGACCCCCCTTACAGGACACATACACTGACCCCCCCTTACAGGACACATACACTGACCCCCCCTTACAGGACACATACACTGACCCCCCTTACAGGACACATACACTGACCCCCCCTTACAGGACACATACACTGACCCCCCCTTACAAGACACATACACTGACCCCCCTTACATGACACATACACTGACCCCCCCTTACAGGACACATACACTGACCCCCCTTACAGGACACATACACTGACCCCCCCTTACAGGACACATACACTGACCCCCCCTTACAGGACACATACACTGACCCCCCCTTACAGGACACATACACTGACCCCCCTTACATGACACATACACTGACCCCCCCTTACAGGACACATACACTGACCCCCCCTTACAGGACACATACACTGACCCCCCTTACAGGACACATACACTGACCCCCCCTTACAGGACACATACACTGACCCCCCCTTACATGACACATACAGTGACCCCCCCCCCTTACAGGACACATACACTGACCCCCCCTTACAGGACACATACACTGACCCCCCCTTACAGGACACATACACTGACCCCCCCTTACATGACACATACAGTGACCCCCCCTTACAGGACACATACACTGACCCCCCTTACAGGACACATACACTGACCCCCCCTTACATGACACATACACTGACCCCCCCTTACAGGACACATACACTGACCCCCCCTTACATGACACATACACTGACCCCCCCTTACAGGACACATACACTGACCCCCCCTTACAGGACACATACACTGACCCCCCCTTACAGGACACATACACTGACCCCCCCTTACAGGACACATACACTGACCACCCCTTACATGACACATACAGTGACCCCCCCCTTACAGGACACATACACTGACCCCCCTTACAGGACACATACACTGACCCCCCCCTTACAGGACACATACACTGACCCCCCCTTACATGACACATACAGTGACCCCCCCTTACAGGACACATACACTGACCCCCCCTTACAGGACACATACACTGACCCCCCCTTACATGACACATACACTGACCCCCCCTTACAGGACACATACACTGACCGCCCCTTACAGGACACATACACTGACCCCCCCTTACATGACACATACACTGACCCCCCCTTACAGGACACATACACTGACCCTCCCTTACAGGACACATACACTGACCCCCCCTTACAGGACACATACACTGACCCCCCTTACATGACACATACAGTGACCCCCCCTTACAGGACACATACAGTGACCCCCCCTTACAGGACACATACACTGACCCCCCCTTACAGGACACATACACTGACCCCCCCTTACAGGACACATACACTGACCCCCCTTACAGGACACATACACTGACCCCCCCTTACAGGACACATACACTGACCCCCCCTTACAGGACACATACACTGACCCCCCTTACAGGACACATACACTGACCCCCCCTTACATGACACATACAGTGACCCCCCCTTACAGGACACATACACTGACCCCCCCTTACATGACACATACACTGACCCCCCCTTACAGGACACATACACTGACCCCCCCTTACAGGACACATACACTGACCCCCCCTTACATGACACATACACTGACCCCCCCTTACAGGACACATACACTGACCCCCCCTTACAGGACACATACACTGACCCCCCCTTACAGGACACATACACTGACCCCCCTTACATGACACATACAGTGACCCCCCCCCCTTACAGGACACATACAGTGACCCCCCCCCCTTACAGGACACATACACTGACCCCCCCCTTACAGGACACATACACTGACCCCCCCTTACAGGACACATACACTGACCCCCCCTTACAGGACACATACACTGACCCCCCTTACAGGACACATACACTGACCCCCCCTTACAGGACACATACACTGACCCCCTTACAGGACACATACACTGACCCCCCCTTACAGGACACATACACTGACCCCCCTTACAGGACACATACACTGACCCCCCCTTACAGGACACATACACTGACCCCCCTTACAGGACACATACACTGACCCCCCCTTACATGACACATACACTGACCCCCCTGACTCCTACTTCCTGCACTACTCAAACACACTCCCCCCCTCCCCCTCATACAGCATGCAGATCGATCCGTCCTCCTCCTTACCTCTGCTCTTTGCTTTGGTGCTTCGTCAGCCATCATCAGGGCTCTGCTCAGGGGCCAGGCCAGCGCCATCCATCCTCTCCACGGAGTCCCCGCCAGGGCCAGGCCAGCGCCGCACCGCCGCCAATGCCATCCACCCGCTCCATGGAGTCCTCGCTGGGCGGGAGGTCAGTCAGCTACTCCTCAGCCCCGCCCCTCCGCTGCACACACAAGACACACAGCGCCGCACCAGAGGGACAGGCTGGAGCCAAGGAGTCCCAGAGCGGCGCTGTGTGATTATACCTGTCTGAGGACTGAGGTGTGACAGCGCAGCGGGGCGCTCTGCGCTACACATGGGGGCAGGGCGCTCTGCGCTACACATGGGGGCAATTTGGTGGCGCCATGGCGGCACACTGAATGGGGCCAGGCCAGCGATCAGGAGAGCCTAGCTCACACTGTCACACAGGACAGAGGCTGAGGTTGCGCCCTAGGTGGTAGTGCGCCCCTAGGCGGCTGCCTACTTCGCCTAGTGGTAGCGCCGGCCCTGCGTGCAGGGAGCGGCCTCTCGTATACCTCTGGCTCAAGAACCCCTGGTAGAGCAGACAGGAGCTCGAGAGTGCAAAGGGGCACAAGTGCCTGGCAGGTAAGCTGATGTATAGGGCTGGATGCAGCAGCAGGGAGGTATACTGTAGTCCAAGCAGGATGCAGGCAGCAGGCTGAGAACTGCAGACAGTAGCAAGGTACCTGTGGATCAGGATATTGGCAGGTGAAGACAGGCCGGGTCAAACACAGGCGGGCAGATCAGGTACAGAAGCAGAATCGAGAGAATGGTCAAAGTTCAGGCCGGGTCAGTTTATCAGGCGGGCAGCAATCAGGTTTGAAGGAGAAGCAGAAGTGAAGTCAGGACAAGCCAAGATCAGAGACAGGCAGCAAGCAGGGTTAGTCAAGGGAGAGCCGGATCAGGTAACAAGTCAGTAATCAGGATCACAGATAGCGGGGGTCTCAGAAATGCTGTAGACCGGACAGCAAGGCAGCAAGGTGTCTGACCTCTTTGAAAAGCCTATTTTGGCGCCAAGTGCTGTCACATCGCGCGTGTGCGTGTTCCTGCGGCATTCACGCTATTGCGCATGTGCGTGCACTGAGCGGCTCTTCCCCGCACGGGCATTCTTCTGACACACCTGTTGCTAGGCAGATTGCTAGAATGCCTTTCCTGACATTGCCCCCCCCCCCAACGGGCAGCCTCCGGATGCCCAACTGGGCCATCTTACTAGGGTGAGATCTTTTAACCACTTCAATACCAGGCACTTATACACCTTCCTGCCCAAGCCAATTTTGAGCATTCAGCGCTGTCGCAATTTGAATGACAATTGCGCGGTCATGCTACACTGTACCCAAACAAATTTTTATCATTTTGTTCCCACAAATATAGCTTTCTTTTGGTGGTATTTTTGCGCAAAAAAATAAGAAAAGAGCAATTTTTTTAAAAAAAAATGTTTTTCTTTGTTTTTGTTATATTGTTTTGGGAAATAAGTACCTTTTCTTCTTCAATGATGGGCACTGATATGGCTGCACTGATGGCTGCACTGATGAGGTGGCACCAATGAGGTGGCACTGATGAGGTGGCACTGATGATGGGCACTGATAGGCCGCACTGATGGGCACTGATAGGTGGCACTGGTATGTGGCACTGATGGGCACTCATAGGTGGCACTGATGGGCACTCATAGGCGGCACTGATGGGCACTCATAGGTGGCACTGATGGGCGCTCATAGGCAGCACTGGTGGGTACTTATGGGTGGCACTGATAGGTGGCACGGACGGGCACTGATGGGCACAGATGGGCATGGATGGGCCCTGATAAGTGGCACTGATAGACACTGGTGGGTGGCTCTGATGACACTGGTGGGTGGAATTGCTGGGCATCACTGATTGGCATATGTTGTGCATACATTTGTACATGTGGATGGCCATGGGGGACTTACCTGGCCATCCACATGTTAGGTGCTTCCCTGGTGGTCCTGGGCGGCATCCTAGTGGTCCAGTGTGGGCATCCGAGGGGGGGCTGCGCTGATAAACAATAAGTGCGAACCCCCCCTGTCAGGGGAGCCGCCGATCGGCTCTCCTCTACTCGCGTCTGTCAGACGCGAGTGAGGAAGAGTCGATCAACGGCTCTTCCTGTTTACATCATGATCAGCCGTGATTGGACACAGCTGATCACGTCCTAAAGAGCCTCCGCCGGAGGCTCTTTAACGAGACCGGTGTTGCGGTGTGTCAGACTGACACACCGCACCACCGATCGCCGCGTTGCGCGCCCCCACGGGCGCGCGTCGGCTGTTATCCTGCAGGACATCATATGACGCCCAGTCAGGATATCTGAACCACTGCCCGGCCGTCATTTTGCTATAGGCCAGGCGGGAAGTGGTTAAAGGCCAAAATCAGTCTTTTAGCATGGATATTAGTCTCTGGTTCCCAAGAGTTCTCCTCCGGGCCATAACCTTTCCACTTCTCCAGCAGGGATGAGCAGGGATGAGCTTCGAGTTTGTCTGTTCGACCGTTCATCGAATTTCGAACATTATGGGCCGTTCACGCTAAATTCGAGTGGCGCGTCACGGCCCATAATTCACTGCGGCATTGCAGTGCATTGCTGGCTGATGATTGGCCAAGCATGCACACTATGACCCGCATGCTTTGGCCAATCACAGCGTGGTAAGAACGGAGAGCCATAATTGGCCAAAGCCAGGGTGGCTTTGGCCAATTATGTCTCAGGGGGTTTAGTACACGCCCCACACTATATAAGGCCGCCTGCGTGGCAGCCTTGTGTAGTGTGGTGCTGCGGCGGTGAAAAAAAGACAGGGAGAGAGAGAGAGAGATAGTGTCATCTCATTTGAGTTAGATAGAGCAGGCAGGCGAGTCAGTTAGCTGCAGTTACAGTGTGTAGAGGATATATATGCATCCTAGGTGTTGTATATATATATATATATATATATATATATATATATATATACACACTGTATTCAGTTTAGCTAGATTCGTTCCTGTTATTCTCTTCATAATATACTTACAGGCAGGCAGTTGATTGTGCTAGCTGCAGGACATGGTGCATCCTCATCAGCACGTAGCGTGTTATTCCAGAAGTTCTTTGGTGTGGGCCTTTTTTGAGACGAGTGCATCAGATCGCAGTGCTGCTATTTGCAACATATATCTCGCGTGACCAAAACATCACCCGCTTGGGCACCACATGCTTGATCAGACATATGTCGACCTGCCATGCAGTTTGTTGGCAAGCACACTTAAAAGACCCACACCAAAGAACAAAGCGGACCTCTCCTTGCTCCTCATCAGCTGGGATCTCCAACCCCACATTACCTTCAGTCCTTTCTGAAACCTGCACTGAGAGGAATAAAGGTGTAGAATTAGGTGTGTCACAGCCAAGTACTTGCGGGCAATCTGCTATCGGTACACCAACGTCAGAGTGCACCAGGAAAATTTCCCTGCCCCAGCTGCTGCACCGCCAAAATAAGTTTGCTCCCAGCCATCCACATTGCTAGCACTTCAACTGCTGCCTTTTCAGTTGGTAGACTGCCCCCTTCCGATTCCGGCTCTCTACCGGCATGTGGAAGGCAATGTCTTGGCCTCGCTGGACAGGGCGGTCAGTGGTAAGGTGCATATTACCGCTGACTCATGGTCCAGCAGGCATGGACAGGGACGTTACCTATCTTTCACGGCGCATTGGGTGACTCTACTGGCAGCTGGGAAGGATGCAGGACAAGGCGTAATAGTGTTGGAGGTTGTTCCACCACCACGCCTCCAAAATGCTACTACTGGTGATTCTGACACACCTCTCTCCTCCACCCCCTCCTCTTTTTCTTCCTCCTTGGCCTCTTCCTGTGCTTTGTCCTCGGAACCAGCGGTGCTCCGTAGGCGTTCAAGGGGCTACGCAAGTATACAGGCAAAAAGAAGCCATGCAGTGCTTGAGCTGGTGTGCTTGGGGGACAGGAGCCACACTGGAACAGAGATTCTGTCAGCTCTGCAGGGGCAGGCTCAGAGGTGGTTGACGCCACGCCAGCTTAAGCCAGGAATGGTGGTTTGCGACAATGGCACCAACCTCCTCTCCGCCCTCCGACAGGGACAACTGACCCATGTGCCCTGTTTGGCTCACGCCCTTAACTTGATGGTGCAACAGTTCTTGGGCAGGTAACCGGGGTTACAGGATGTCCTGAGGCAGGCCAGGAAACTCTGTGTGCATTTCCGCCAGTCAAATAATGCCAGTGCTCGGTTGGCTGACCTCCAAAAGGAATACAACCTGCCCAAGAACCGCCTAATCTGTGACATACCACCAGGTGGAACTCAACGTTGGCTATGCTGCAGCGGCTGCACACGCAGCAGAGGGCCATCAATGAGTATCTGTGAAATATGGCACCAGGACAGGGTCAGGGGAGCTTGTTTTTTTTGCCACGCCAGTGGGTCATGATCAGGGATGCATGCACTGTCCTGGCACAATTTGAGGAGGCCACAAGGATGGTGAGCATTGACAGTGCATGCATCAGTGACACTGTCCCTCTTGTCCACCTGTTGGAGCACACGCTGCATGGAATAATGGACAGGGCACTTGAGGCAGAACAGAGGGAGGAAGAGGAGGACTTCCTTACCTCTCAAGGCCTCCTTTATCCAGACAGTGTTCCTGCTGGCCCGCCTATCACACAGGAAGAGGATGAGGAGGAGGAGGAGGATTGTGTCAGCATGGAGGTGGAGCCTAGTACTCAGCATCAGCAGCAGTCTTCAAGGGATCAATTACAGTCCCAAGAAACCCATGGACTTGTACTTGGCTGGGAGGAGGTGGCTGCGGATCATGTCGTCCTGAGTGACCCAGAGGACTCCGGACCGAAGGCCTCAGCAAACCTATGCTGCATGGCCTCCCTGATCCTGCAAATCCTCGTATTCATGTGATCAAGGAAAGGGATCATTACTGGCTGGCAACCCTCCTTGATCCACGTTACAAGGGTAAGGTTGCGGACCTTATCTTGCCGTCGCAGAGGGAGCAGAGGATGAAACATCTTCGGAGGCCTTGCAGAAAGGTCTGTGCAACGCGTTCCCAGAGACTGGGAGGTTACAAAATCCTGGTTCTGGACAACGTGTTGCTGAGGCTTAGGTGAGTCAAAGAAGGAGCGGTGAAGAAGGTGGCCATCTGACTGATGCGTTCAGACAATTTTTTAGTCCGCAGCCCCAAGGTATGATCGGTTCCAGCAACCATCGCCAGCGTCTGTTTTACATGGTGCAGGAATACCTAGGGGCAAGATCAGACTTGGACACCTTTCCCACCGAAAATCCTCTGGGTCACTGGGTCTTGAGGATGGATCACTGGCCAGAGCTTGCACAGTACGCACTTGAGCTACTGGCCTGTCCTGCATCCAGCGTTCTTTCGGAACGCACATTCAGTGCTGCTGGAGGCTTTGTAACCGATCACAGGGTGCGCCTGTCCACCGAATCGGTCGATCGGCTGACCTTCATAAAAAAGAATCAGTCTTGGATCACCAGCTACCAAGCACCTGATGCTGATGTAACCAAATTTATTTTTTTTGAATGGGAGATCCCTTCAAGACTGCCTATGCTGATGCTGAGTGACTATCCTGTTATGCTGAGTGACTATCCTCTTCCTCCTCAATGTTCATGCTGATAGCTTGTAAGAACATTTTTGGTTCTGGGCACCGCCACCAGTGGCTAAGTCCCAATTTTTCAGCCCCTGTTTAACAGGGGCATGTAATTACAATTTTTGATGCAATACTTTGCAGCAGGGCTAATTTCTGCTCTTCAACTATAGTATCTGTGAGGGGTTGCAGTGTTTTGGCACCAGCACCAGTGCCTAAGGCCCAATTTTTCTGCCCCTGTTTTACAGGGGCATGTAATTACAATTTTTGATGCAATAATTTGCAGCAGGGCTCATTCATGTGCTCTAACTAGAATTTCTGTGAGGGGTTGCAGGTTTGTGGCACCAGCACCTGTGCCTAAGGCCCAATTTTTCTGCCCCTGTTCAACAGGGGCATGTAATTACAATTCTTGATCTAATATTTCACAGAATGGCGTTCCAGCGCCCACCAAGAGTAACTGTGAGGGCTTACACTGTTGTGGCAACACCAACACCTAAGGCCCAAATTTCTGAAGAGTATATAGGGCAGGCCCCTACTTTCAAACATCCAACTTACAAACGACTCCTACTTGCAAACGGAGGGAGACAACAGGAAGGAGAGGAAATATACCCCTAGGAAGGGACATTCTCTCCTGTAAGAGTTAATATGGGGAAAACGTGTCTCCTCTCCACTTATGCTTTATCACCAATCCTTGTTTCACTAAAAACCCCAAATTTTCAAAAACCAATTGTCATTGGGACAGAAAGTCAGGCGAAATCTTCTGAAGAGGTGCACAGACAGCAAAACAAATGTTACAGGGGTGATAACCTTTCCCTATGTTTTCCAAAAAGCTTAAAAATAGATTTTTTGGCAGGAGCTACACTTTAAAAATGTAACAGTTCTAAATTACAAACAGATTCTACTTAAGAACAAACCTATAGTCCCTGTCTTGTTTGCACCGCCTGTATACTGCTGTACAGAGTATATAGGGCCTGAGGGCCCCACGCCTTTCCTTTTTTTTATTTGGGTGCAGGTTTCCCCTTAATATCCATACAAGACCCAAATGGGCTGGGGGGGGGTACCCATGCTGATTTTCTCAATGATTTTCATCCACATTGCCGGGACCACACATTACATTAAAGCCGCAAACAGTTTTAAATGACTTTAGAAATGTCATTTTGTGGGGGCGCATGCGCGAGGCTCGACATGGAGGACGTGTTCCACTAGAGCTCCGCACTCCCCGCTGCACTATCGGGACTTTGAAGCACATCTGAACCTCCCTGCAACCCCGCTACTTCAGCGCTCACCTCTCGGCACACTATAGCCTTTCTCGGGATGGTCCTGACCGGTCACCGCAGCAAGAACAAGCCTAAACCGATAAAAGACGCTCTGGCCCGCGCCTCCTCTAAAATGGCAGCGAAGGCCTTAGCCAAGCTGCAGGCTGCCTCTCCGGACGGATCGGGACATGCTGACAGTGAGGGGGATGAAGAAACTGAATTACATATCGGCGGATCCCCTGCCCTGCCACCCTCAGGTATGTCCCAGACTGACTTTCTTAAATATATGGAGGTGATGCTGCAGAAGGCCCTTAAAACTACCTCGGACCAAATAACAAATAGGCTGTCCCGAGAGATTAGGGAGCTAGGCCAACGCACCGCGGACCTGGAGACTAGAGTGGATGATATAGAGCTCACACTACAGGAGCAGGCAGCCCTCCGTGATGAGAATGCCACTCTCCTCTCACGTTTAGAGGATGCAGAGAACCGCTCCCGCAGATCCAACCTGCGTCTACGCGGTATACCAGAAAGCGTGGATGACCTGCAATCATTCTCCACTGCCCTGTTCCAAGAACTAGTGCCCTCCATACCGATCGAGCGTTTAGAATTCGATCGAATCCATAGGGCTCTCACCCGTCGTCAACAGGACGCCCCCCATGAGATATCATCATTAAGCTGCACTTCTTCCGCACAAAGGAGCAACTGCTTTCTGCTGCTCACAACAAAGACACCCTCCTGTTCCAGGGCCACACGTACCAACTGTTTTCAGACCTGGCTCCCCTCACAATAGCCAAGCGCCGCGCAATGAAGCCGCAGTTACAAATCCTCATACAGCATCAACTGAAATACACCTGGCGCTTCCCTTTTGCATTGCAGTTCTCCTATCAGGGTCACCAACACTCCTGCACATCGCCTGATTCACTTCAGCGCCTCCTGGAAACCCTTCAACTGACCGCTCCGGTTCAGTCATCAGAGACTATGTTGCCTCGCACCCCAGCACGTACCACTGCTCACCCGTACGCTACCACCCCAAGAAATTCCCAGCCGGGCCCATCATCCATTCGGAAGGGGACCCCATCCCGTTCATCTCGGGGTGGCTCCACTAGCCAGCAGCTGTTTGTGCCGCACTGAAAATGTCTGCATAACTTGCTCTGCTCTGTTTTGTTTTTTTTTCTCCCCTCTGTGCCTACAGCAGACCTTGTTTGGAGTTCCAGAGACTGTCCACTCCTTTTGCAACTGACTCTTCAATCTGACTCTTCAGCTGTCACTGCTCCCCCCCTCTATGGTGCATCCACTCTCGAGCTGGCTGGCTGGCTGGTGAGTCGGTGCACTATTTGGTCGGGCGACAGAGTTTTACTCTTCTCCCTTTCCATGACCATTGGTTTGCCCTACAATGTTTTTCCTCTTTCATCTTCTCCTCTTTCCCTTTATCTTCTCCCCTCTCTCCTCTCCTTCCTCTCCAGTCGGCTGGGGGACATGACCCTGATGGCGTCTTCTATCAAACCTCCCCATGACCTCAGATGGCCCCCCTGACCGTACTCTCATTGAATGTTAAGGGTCTTAACTCTCCCAATAAGAGGGTTAAAGCCTTCCAATCTTTTACATCCCTGAAGGCAGGTATAGTAGCTCTTCAGGAAACACATTTTTCGACCCGTTCAACCCCCAAATTCTTCAGCCCTCATTACCCACAAGTGTTTACTGCCTCCGCCTCCACAAAGCAGCGAGGCGTTTTGATAGCTCTACACCGCTCCCTCCCTTTTATAGTATCTTCCGAAATTAAAGACCCAGAAGGTCGCTATATTATACTTGTTGGCCTATTGCAGGATGTTGAAACGACCCTAGTTTCATACTACGCCCCGAACAATAATCCAAACCCATTTTTTTCGCACTTGCTCCAAGTTTTACGCACTCACTGTAAAGGCACACTTATCTTATGTGGCGACTCTAATCTTGTGATGCAACCGCATCTGGATAAATCCCCATATGCTCCAGAGCAATACTCCCCCTCCATACGTTTTCGGAAATTGATCCAACAAGCCTTGCTGCTCGACACTTGGCGCGAGTGCAACCCGACTAAAAGAAATTATACTTTCTACTCCTATCCCCACAGATCCTTTTCCAGAATTGACCATATTTTTGTTTCAGTTGCATCCTCTCCAATATTACTCAACTCTAATATCCAACCCATTACTTGGTCAGACCACTGTGCAGTACTTACCACAATCTCCTCCTTAATCCCTCATTCCAAAGACCGTACATGGTGCATTAATGAAGCTCACCTCGCTGACCAATCCTATTGTCTTGACATCCAGGTCGCTCTTAAGGACTACTTACAATACAACTCAACCCCGGGTATCTCTCCTGTCCTCCTTTGGGAGGCACATAAACCGGTCATTAGGGGTACATGTATCTCGGTATCTACTCACCTGAAACGCGACAAGAAAATCCAATTGGCAAACCTGGAGCGGGACTTTCACCACCGTTTTCTTCAGTTTCAAAATTTCGTAAGCGCCTCAAAGATTTATATGAAGCAAAATCCCCTTTCTCTCCCTCCCAGGCTGAAGCACTTTTCAGGGGATTCCTCTACCCACGTTATCAGAGTCTGGCCGTGAGTCTCTGGAAAAACCTGTGACAGCCGAAGAGGTCCTCCTGGCTATCAAAACTCTCAAATCCCTTAAGCGACCAGGCCCTGATGGACTCTCCGGTACCTATTTTAAAAAAAATTCTACCACCTTAGCCCCTCTTCTCTCCAACTCCTTTAATGCACTACTCCAACAACACTCCTTTGGTTGAGACACGTTGACAGCCATTATAGCCATGATTCCCAAACCCAATACAGACAACTCCCTCTGGTCCAATTTCAGACCCATTTCCCTACTCAATCTCGACATCAAGCTTTTGGCCAAAATTATGGCGTTGCGCCTTAATCCTCTTATAGGGGGACTGATCCATAAGGACCAAGTGGGTTTTATGCCGCGTCGACAGGCTAGTGATAATGTCCGCCGAATTGTTCTGCTTCAACATTTGGCCAGGAAACGTAATATTCCTATGCACCTACTATCCCTTGATATCAGGAAAGCATTCGATACGGTCTCATGGCCCTACCTGAACTTTGTACTTTCCCGTTGGGGTTTTGGCCCCCATTTCCTACAATGGATCAGTTCCCTTTATAACCACCCTCAAGCTTATGTCAAATACTCAGGATTCAGGTCTGATACCTTTGACATACGAAGAGGGACCAGACAGGGGTGTCCCCTCTCCCCCCTAATTTTTGCCTTAGTAATAGAACCCCTAGCTGCCTTGATCAGAGCTAATCCGAACATTAAAGGACTAGAAATTGCGTCCACCTCTCACAAAATCTGCTTGTTCGCTGATGATGCGCTCCTATTTGTAACATCCCACCGTACAACTCTTCCGAATCGTATTCGGATCTTGGAAGAGTTTGCGAAAATATCTGGCCTAGAGGTTAACCAATCCAAGTCCAGGGCCCTCAATGTATCTCTCCCACACCAGGAATTTATCCACCTACAAGAATACTTCCCTTTCCATTGGTCTACGACTCCTCTTCCATACCTAGGAATAAAACTAACCAGCGATCCAGCTTCTCTATATCAGGCTAACTACCTTCCGATGCTTTCCCACCTATCCTCCATGTTAGACACCTGGAAACCACTGTGCATTTCTTGGCTTGGGCGGGTTGCGGCTGTTAAGATGTCTTTACTTCCTAAACTGTTATACCTTTATAGAGTCCTTCCGATAGCAATCCCCTCTTACTTTCACAGAATCATTCAGACTTGTGTATTTAAATATATTTGGGGCTCTACTAAACCTAGAGTGTCCAGGTCTATCCTCCTCCGTCATAAACTTAGCAGGGGCCTCGGACTCCCTAACTTTGCCCGCTATTACCACGCTGCTCGGCTGGCTCAAATAACTCTGTACCACGCATCACATGAAATCCCGCTGTGGGTTAGTTTGGAAGCAATTGACATTTCCCCCTTGACAATATCTAATTTACTGTGGCTGCCCGCTTCCACTAGAGGCCCCATATCCAACCCGGTCACCCGCCACTCACTTGAGATCTGGGACGGCCTACGTGGTCGCTTCACTCGGATCTCTCCCCATGCCCCCTTACTTTCCTTTATAGGCCACCCACTTTTCTATCCGGCCTTCACTGAACCTGGTTGCTTCCGGCTTTGGCAGCAGGCAGGACTAACCCGAGTTTGTGACCTTCTCACTAAAACCGCTATTAAAACATTCCCAATGCTCCAATCCCAAGATAATCTACCTCCTAGAGAATATTTTCGTTACCTCCAAATAGCCCATTTTGTCAGGACAACAATAGCCACCAGCTCCTCTCTAGATAGTTTATCTCTTTTTGAAGATATCTGTAAGTCGGACCCCCATGCCCCTGGTATCATCTCGCGTATCTATACCCATTTAACTTCTGCTTCGGCTGACCTCCCCCCCTATGCTGCGCAGTGGTCCAAGGACCTACAACTGGAACTAGATGCGGATGACTGGACAAACATATGGGCCAACACGAAGTCCTCTACGCAGAATGTAGTAGCCTTAGAGGCAAATTATAAGGTCCTCATGCAGTGGTATCTCGTCCCCACTAGAATCTCAAAATTTCTCCCGTCATATTCACCTGAATGTTTCAGAGGCTGTGGGGAAAGAGGTACTCATGTCCACACCTGGTGGTCTTGTCCCATTGTGCAACGATTTTGGGCAACTATATTTCATATGGCTTCCACCCTACTTCATGACACCTTGACTCCTGACCCCTCCCTGGCTCTGTTAAACCACATTCAGGGTGACTACACTAGGGCCCAACGACGCATCCTCTTTCAATTAACCACAGCAGCCAAACAGACAATAGCTAGGGCCTGGAAAACCCCACTTCTACACATTGCTGAAGTGAAGAATAGAGTAACCCAGGCAATGATACACAGTAAGATTGAGGCCACCATCCTGGACCGTCTTCCCCAACACTGCAAAGTCTGGTCACCGTGGGTGGAGAACTTCCTCCCTTCGGATTTTGACGCCGACCTGCTTGGGTTATGATACGTCACGGTTTATCCATGTTTGCTTTGGTGCCCATCGGGGGCCCGTGCCCCCCTGCCGACACCCTTCCCCCCTCCCATACCTCTCCTATACTCTCTCTCTCTCTCCCTCTTCCCACCGCTCTTGCCCTTTATTTGACCTTTTCTTTCTCCTTCCCAATTGAACTGTTATACTCACAATCTCTATAACAAAGATGGGACTTATTACCCGGATCTATCTGTAGATTGTATACCCTGGTCCTGCCGACGACAAGCTTTGTTTATTACTATTTCTGGACTGGACTACCTATTTCTTATCTTTTTGAATTTACATATTCATTATCTGATGGGATTTTTTTTTATTTTTTTTATTGTTATTTCCTCTCTCTCACTGCCCCATCATTAGTAATCCCAAGCCAATTGATGATGTGACAATAGGCCCTTCCTAATTTTAGATCTGTTTCGCTTTAATGGCCGTTATCCCGGTTGGGCTGAATAGCTTTAAGCTTATCTCTCTTCAGATATATCGTATGTTAAACTGTACATCTTTCACTAAGATTGTTGTTTTATGTACACTATGATTATGTTAAAATAAAAAATTTGAACAAGAAATGTCATTTTGTGCAGGGACAGTTCTAAACACGGGAAACACGTGCAACTTCACAGGCATACTATAGACACCCCCCCAGGTACGATATTTATAGGAATATTTCACCTTTTTTTTTCACTTTAATCATCATTAAAATCACTGCTCCTGAAAAAACTGCAGTTTTTAAAACTTTTTTTTGCATTGATACATGTCTCCAGGGTCAGGACCCGGGTCCCCAAACCCTTTTTAGGACAATAACTTGCATATTAGCCTTTAAAATTAGCACTTTTGATTTCAAACGTTCGAGTCCCATAGACTTTAACGGGGTTCGATAGTTTGCTCAAACTTCCGGTCCGTTCGCAGGTTCTGGTGCGAACCGAACCGGGGGGTGTTCGGCTCATCCCTATTCACCAGGTTCTGAACCTGGTTATGCCTTTTCCTGCAATCCAGGATGGACTCCACCTCATATTCCTCCTCACAATTGATGAGCACTGGTTGAGGAGTACAGGTATTCGGGTTAGTGAAGGGGTCCGGAACTGTAGGTTTGAGTAAAGCCACATGGAAGACTGGGTGTATCCGGAAAGACTCTGGTAGTTTTAATTCATAGGCAACCTCATTGATTTTCCTAGTCACTTGAAAGGGACCCACAAACTTAGGGCCCAATTTCCTCCCATCTTAATTCACTTTCACTTCCCCCCCCTCTTTTCTTTTCCCCTCCACCAAACCCCCCACCAACCCCCCCTTCTCTCCCGTTTCTTTTGTTATGCAATTAATATTCCAGTGCCGTCATCTTTTCCTCCCGTGTCTGTCCCAGGGGGTAGCACCCCCTCTTCGTGGTGCTACAGCGCATCATACAATTCTCTTCGGTTTAAACCGATTAGTTTGGTGAGCCAGGCCTGTATCTACAATCTATACCAGTATACTCCTTCCTACACTATTGGCTTAACAATGATGACATTACATTTACATCAGTTTATGATTACCTTATAGATTGTACTGTTTTGTGACGCCTCCAGAAGAAGCGGTCTATACCGCGAAACATGTCGAGGAACCGTCAATCGCACCAGTACCAATTCTCTGCACACCTGCAGAATTTGTAAAAAATGTGTCTTGTTTTCCCTGTTTTTGTTATATTGTATGTAATGTATTATGCTGTACTAAAAACTCAGTGTTCATTTTTGTTACTACTATTCTTTATTAAAATGTTTTAAATTTTATAATTTGCTGTGTATGGGTGCCGTAATAGTCCCAATCATTCATCAGGTGATAGGGGAGTTAGGAGTTATCCCCATATATATCGCCACTCCTTTTTATCTAGTTCATTCTGGATGATGGCACCCCCCCTACATTAATATTTACCATAGAGGCATTCTTTTTCATTCAAAGGATGGAAGCCGTAGTTCACGAAAAACTGGGACTGCATGGTAGCGGAGTGAATAGAGTTATTATTAGCGAACTCGGCATGAGATAATAGAGAAGCCCAATCATCCTGGGAGAAGCTTGAAAAACAGCGCAGATATTGCTCGAGCGTTTGGTTTATATGCTCTGTCTGACCGTTGGTCTGGGGATGATATGCAGAGGAGAAAGAGAGGTAAATTTTCAGGGATCCACATAGTGCTCTCCAGAACTTTGACGTAAACTGTACCCCTCGATCCAATACGATATTTGCAGGTATGCCGTGGAGCCTTACTATCACCTTAAAGTGGTTGTATACCCTATTTTTTAACTTTTATCTACAGGTAAGCCTATAATAAGGCTTACCTGTAGGTAAAAAAAAATATCCCCGCGCAATGAGCCGCTGACTGCAGCGGCGCATGTGCAGCGGGGATTCTCGGATAAAGCCCGGCAGCCACTGGACCTTGCCGACGCACAGGCGTGACGACATCGCCGCTCCTGCCACTCACATCGCTACCCGGAAGACACGCCGAGGCAAGATGACATCTCACTCGGCGTGGACCAGGTAAGTTCCCGACACCTCGTTCTAAGGAAAGTATTTCATAATGAGCTAGTATGCGGTGCATACTAGCTCATTATGCCTTTCAGGTATGAAAAAAAAAAAAGTAGGAGCGGGTATACAACCGCTTTAATGAATATTCTCGCAGTCTCGGAGGCAGAGGGTGTACCCCTCATAGGTAGGAAGTGAGCCATCTTAGAGAGCCTATCTACCACCACGAAGATGGTGGTGTAATCTTCTGAATGAGGTAGCTTGACGATAAAATCCATGGAGATCATCCTCCATGGTTTTTCCGGAATGGGTAATGGCTTCAACAGCCCCCAAGCTCTGGTCTTGCTGCCTTTGTTTTGAATGCCGGTGGTGCAAGACTCCATATAACTTCTGCAGTCTCGAAGTAGCTGTGGCCACCAAAATGTGCGCTGGAGGAGCTCAGAAGTCTTGTGTATGCCAAAGTGGCCGGCCAATTCGTGATCATGACAGGACTTAAGAACTGCTACCCATAGTTGCTGAGGCACGAATATTTTATCCTTGTTCCATAATAGATCATTCCTTAACTGTAGGGCAAGGTCTGATGGCTGAGGAGTTTCTGAAGAAGCCTGCTTAATTTGGGACAAAAGGTCTCCCTGCAGCATGAGGAAGTTTCCTGGGGCTAGAATGGTGTCTGGAGATGAGAGGACTTCAGGTTCGCTAAACATCCAGGAAAGTGCATCCGGCTTGGTGTTTTTTGACCCAGGCCTGTAGGTGATATGGAACGAGAACCGGATAAAAAAGAGTGCCCACCTGGCCTGGTGTGGTTTCAATATTTTGGCAACTTTCAAATACTCCAAATTCTTCTGGTCTGTGTAGACCAAGATAGGATGTGCTGCTCCCTCCAAGAGGTAACGTCACTCCTCGAGTGCAGCCTTAATCGCTAAAAGTTCTCTGTCCCCGACGTCGTAATTCCTCTCAGCTTCCGATAACTTGCGAGAGAAGAACGCAACTGGGTGTAATAGAGCTTTGGGCCCCTGTCTCTGAGAAAGCACTGCTCCAAACTGCTACTTCAGAAGCATCCACCCCCAGGATGTAGGGCAAGGCCAGATCGGGGTGTTTCAGGACAGAAGCTGAAATGAACAGGTCCTTTAGGGTGGTGAAAGCGGCTTGGGCTTCAGGGGACCAGTGGAACCGGGTGCCTTGTCTAGTCAGACTTGTGATGGGGGAAATGATGGTAGAGAATCCCTTTATAAATTTCTGATAAAAATTTGCAAACCCCACAAAGCGCTGAATCCCTTTCTTATCAGTGGGGGTCAGCCAGTCCAGAATGGCAGTGACTTTCTGAGGGTCCATCTTGACACTTTCCACTGAAATAATCAATCCCAGGAACTGGATGCTTTGCCATTCAAACTCGCACTTTTCAGGTTTAACATACAAGCCATGATAACGAAGCCGAGTTAGTACTTTTCTGACATGTTCCCGATGATTGGGCAGAGAAGAGGAAAAGATCAGGATATCATCTAAATAGATTATAACAAACAAGTCAAGATAGTCTCTGAAAATATCATTTACGAAATGTTGAAATGTGGCAGGGGCGTTGCAAAGGCCGAAGGGCATGACCAAATATTCAAAGTGCCCGAATCTGGTGCAGAACGCGGTCTTCCATTCATCGCCACTTCGAATGCGGCCTAGGTTATAGGCTCCGCGGAGGTCCAACTTGGTAAATATAACTGCAGTTCCGAGTCTTTGGAACAGTTCGGGTACCAGAGGAAGGGGGTACCTGTTTTTAATTGTGATTTTGTTTAGATCCCAGTAATCTACGCAGGGATGTAGAGAGTGATCCTTCTTCTCTACAAAGAATATTCCTGCTCCTGCGGGAGAGTTGGAAGGGCGTATGAATCCCTTCTCTATATAAGTCTTTAGAGTTCCCAGCTCCAATTCGGTCAAGGGAAAGATTCTCCCAAAAGGAATCTCTGCCCCAGGGAGAAGTTTGATTGGGCAGTCGTAGGGCCTATGTGGTGGTAAAGTCTCTGCGCCCTTCTTACTGAAAACGTCTAAGAAGCTGTGGTAGACCTCTGGGACAAGCTGACGGTTCTCAACATCTGTTTCCAGGCACAGTAAAGGGGACGGGATATCAGTAGTTTCCTGTAGACAGTGTTGGCGGCAGTAGGGAGAAAGAAAACAGCTTTTCCTAGAGTTCCAGTCAATTTGTGGGTTATGAGTCCTCAGCCAAGGCATGCCCAGAATGATGGGAAATAAGGGGGATTCAATAATGTTCAAACAGAGTAGTTCCTGATGGCCGTTGGCAATAGTGGTGTTCAGGGGAACCTTTTCTTGTGTGACAGGGCCAGATCTAATAGCCGATCAATTTAGCCGATGGGCAGAAAGTTCCTTGGATCTGGGTCGTAGGGGAACTTGGTATTTGATGGCGAAGGATAAGTCCATAAAGCCACTGCAAGCACCGGAGTCAATAATGGCGGGGACCTGAATATTCCCTCCTGGAAGCTGTAGAGAAATGAAGATAGCCAGGTGAGTGGTATTGTTAAGCAAGGCAGGTGAAATAGTAGAAGAGAGGGTGGAGCACTTACGAAGCTTAGCGGGGAAAGTCCTCACATAATGTCCAGGTTCCCCGCAGTAGAGGCCAAGGTTGTTGACCCATCGGCGTTGACGCTCTTCAGGATTAAGTGAAGAACGGAGTAGGCCCAGCTGCATTGGTTAAGAAGTATCAATGGAGGTGTGCACAGGAATTGAAGGAGCAAGATGAGGTGGCAACATCCACACCGGGCGGGAAGGCCCCCGATGTTCGCTCAGCCCTTTGTTCTCTTAACCGTCTGTCTATTTGGATAGACTGGAGGATTAGAGCGTTGAGTGTTGCTGGAATGCCAACCCGGGCCAGTTCATCTTTTAGGGGTCCGGAGAGACCCATGCAGAACTGGTGACGCAGGGCAGCGTCATTCCAGTTTGTATCGGAACTCCAACGCCTAAATTCCGACACATATGCGGCGTACACACGATCGCTTTTCATGCCATTTTTTAAACCGACGTTTTTCTCATCGTTTTTTTTCTTGTTTCCTCTCAAGCCTGTCTTGCATCCACACGATCATTAAAAAAAACGCTCAAGCAAAGCGCAGTGACGTACAACACGTACGACGGCACTATAAAGGGGAAGTTCCGTTCGGATGGCGCCACCCTTCATGTTAGTAAAGTTTGTTGAGCGACGATTCGCGCTTTTCAGCCTCGTGCTTTTCAGTCCGTTACAGCATGACGAATGTGCTATCTCCATTACGAACGCTAGTTTTACCAGAACGAGCGCTCCCGTCTCATACTTGATTCTGAGCATGCGCGTTTTTTTCACCTCGTAAAAGCATACACACTATCGTTTTTCACGTCGTTAAAAAAAACTACATGAAAAATTACGTGAAAAAATATAGCATGTTCAAAATTCTTAATGACCGTTTTTCACGCCGTTAAAAATGCTCTGGAGTATACACACGATCGATTTTAATGGCCATTTTTAAAAAGGGCATTTTTAACGGCATGAAAAACGATCGTGTGTACGCGGCAATAGTCCTCTGCTGCCCTACGACCATGTTGCAGTGAACATAATGCTGCTTCTGCGGTGGCTGCTAGTTGCGGATCCTCGTAGAGGAGGTCCATTGCTTGGAAGGAGGTTTGCCCGATAATAAAGCAATAACAAAGCCCACCTTGGAGGATTCAAGAGAGAAGGTCCTGGGCTGTAAGGCGAAAAACAATTCACAGGCGTTGCGGAAAGCTTTGTACTTGCTACGGTCCCCGGAAAATCTTTCCAGAGTGGGGACCCTTGGCTCAGGCGGCAACATAACAACCGAAGGTGCAGGAGAAGTTCCAGATGCTACAGGAGCCGTGGTGGACAAGGTCTGGAAACGCTCCTCCAGACGGTTGTAGTCCTCCTGCAGGTCTCTGACAGCCTGAGTGAGTCCATCCAGATGACGGCATAAGTCCTCCATGGGAGAGGCTCCCTGTGTGGGCTGGGACATGGCTGTCCAGTACTGTCACGTACTTGGTAGTAGAGCCCAACGTGCAGGGAGCGGCCTCTCGTATACCTCTGGCTCAAGAACCCCTGGTAGAGCAGACAGGAGCTCGAGAGTGCAAAGGGGCACAAGTGCCTGGCAGGTAAGCTAATGTAGAGGGCTGGATACAGCAGCAGGGAGGTGTACTGTAGTCCAAGCAGGATGCAGGCAGCAGGCTGGGAACTGCAGACAGTAGCAAGGTACCTGTGGATCAGGAGATTGGCAGGTGAAGACAGGCCGGGTCAAACACAGGCGGGCAGATCAGGTACAGAAGCAGAATCAAGAGAATGGTCAAAGTTCTGGCCGGGTCAGTTTATCAGGCGGGCAGCAAACAGGTTTGAAGGAGAAGCAGAAGCGAAGTCAGGACAAGCCGGGATCAGAGACAGGCAGCAAGCAGGGTTAGTCAAGGGAGAGCCGGATCAGCTAACAAGTCAGTAATCAGGATCACAGATAGCAGGGGTCTCAGGAACGCTGTAGACTGGACAGCAAGGCAGCAAGGTGTCTGTCACAGCGCGCCCGCACGCACCATTCACGCTATTGCGCATGCGCGTGCGCCTAACGGCTCTTCCGTTGACACACCTGTTGCTAGGCAGATTGCTAGAATGCCTTTCCTGACAGTCTGGTTATTAAGGGGGTTTAAGTGCCCAGTTGTCAAGTGATTAAAGACAAATTAAAAATTGTTTAAAAACAATTATGGCAAGTACGTAAGACACAGTTTTATGGATATAGCACTTTTGAATGGAATTCCCAACATGTTTCGCCCATATACCGGGCTTCTTCAGAGGATGCTGTCCATTTGAAGTACAAACCTTCTGATGAGAGAAAATATACATATAATTGTCATATCAAAAATTATGATAGAAAAATAGATATAATTGTAGCACTACCCCCGTAGGAGCTTCTGGTTTGTTTTTGGGTTTGCACGTTACCTCTTTAAGCTTCGTTGTCAGGGTGAGAAAGTCTGTAGTAAATGCAATGTCCACACAAGATGTAAAACCTTCAACTGTTGGTTTTATTTTTGCTGCAGTAACTTGTGTAGAAAGTAGAAGGTAGAAGAAGAGTAGGGGAAGGTTCAGGTACACATTGTAGAACACACGGAAACGTCTATAGTCATTCACCACTCTCACTTTTGAGTGGGTATTGCTCAACCGGATAGATCCCTCTCACCTGGCTTAGCAACCGGGATGATGCACAAACCAGTTTCAGGACGGTCTCTGCCACAGACCGTATGAGAACAAATGTAGATAGCCAGGAATCCTCTGCCACATAATTTCAGTCCCGAACTTCCAGCCGTGCAGTTGAAGAACCTTTAAGCCGATCCGGCGAACTACTTGGCTTTTAAAGTAGTGGATCCCCTCTTAACAAGGTCACCAGGCCTATCCCGAGACATTAGCACTTTGCTGGTCTCCTCCAGGGCAGGTCCTCCCCCGGTTCCCTTCATTAAGCAGCTTCCTCCCTCTTGGCGGACAGCTTCGGATCCCCTTTAGGATTGTAGGCCCCAGTCATTATAACTGGGCCTACTCAATAGCGATGCAGCCTCGGGCCAACGTGGCCCCGAGACCAGAACCACACACACACACCTCGTGCCAGGAGGGCCACAATGCGAAGAAGACCCCACCACAATGACGTCTGTCCCTTAAGTATCCCTCCCCAGCATGCACAGCGTGGCACCACTCCCACTGTACCGCTGCCGAGAAGGGACACCCAATACACCATGGTTTGCCCGTGTTCCAACAGGTGCCTGAAGTGGTAACGCCACCTACAGGCAATAAGGGAAACTGCAATCAGACAAACCACAACCAGAACAGAAGCAATTTATGCAAATTGACAGTCTGAGCCCAACTATGGGCTCAGACACCTCCTAAATTTACAATAGCACCCCAATCATTGGGGGCAGGGCGCTACATAATGTACATACATTTATTTATTCACTCATTTTGGAAATTGATTTTTCAATACATATAGATATTTACATACATGTGCACATTCAATTTGACGACATCCTTACTCACCCTGGTCTCTTGAAATATTATATACTATGATCAAGCAAATATATGGGTCAAGATGTCTGCCAGTATCATGAAGACCAAGAGCTATAGTTGACCATAGGGAGCATTCAATTCCCTGTGGTTATGGCAGCGCTTAAAAGCCGGAATGATTCTGCCCCAGAAAATTTACCACTTGGTGTTTTAAAAGAAGCCTGTTCTGAGAGAAAGGTGTAGAATGCCATTGATGACCCTCTTTATACTTGCTTTGGATCAGGGACTCACAAAGTGTTTTTAGCTATTGGATAAGCATGATAAGCATGGCAGCCAGGCAGCTAGTATTTTCAGAAGGAAAGGTCTGCAATGGAAGACTGCAATTAACGTTCGGTAATGGTTTCCATTAAGTATATTTAAGAAAACCTTCCATGAAAATAAAAAGTACCTTATACCTTTCAACATTTCCAGGAGGCACAGGTGAAGTCACCATGCCTCACCGCTGCCTCCTATGAAGAATGTGCTCCAGGCTTTTGTAGGAGTGGATTTGCATGAGATTTTGAGTGCCCAGTTTTCTTCGAAAGCAGCAGTGAGAACAATACAAAACCTCCCAGAAGTATTAGGAGGCAGGGTTGAAGTAGCCTAATTTTCTTCCTGGAAGGTTCACTTTTGTTTTTTCAAGAGAGGTATTATTTAACAACTGGTAAAGATCGGCAGATAATCTTCTTATAGTCATCTATATAATCTCCTATAATATTTGAAATACTTTATTCTATTCTTAGGCCTCATGCCCACGGACGTTTTTACAGCCGCGTTTTTGAGCGTTTTTTACAGCTTAAAAACGCCTGTCCATGTTAGTCTATAGCTTCATGCCCACCTAGACGTTTTTGAGCTGCAAATAGCATAGACGTTTTTAAGCTGTAAAAAAAACCCAGGACCAGTACGTTCCTCAGCGTCAGAATTAGGCAGAAAAAAACGCGAGCGTCAAAAAACGTGCAAAAACGCGCACTAACGCGCACTAACTCGCAAACACGCGCACTAACGCGCGGTCGCGTTTTTAGCTCCGACGTTTTTTGTTTTTTTTTCAAAAAAAAATTAAAAAAATATTTACAATAACATGGACAGGCGTTTTTAAGCTGCAAAAAACGCAGCTGTAAAAACGCCAGTGGGCATGAGGCCTAAGAGTTTATGTTTTAGGCTCCATGTACAGCTCAAAAACGGTCGTTTTGAACGCCAGATTTCTGGCAGAAAAAGCTGCTTTAAAATGTAGCTTTTATCAGCGTTTTTTACTGTGTTACAGTGTTAGCTTTTTTTTTTTTTTCAATGGATCAAAAAATGCTAAAAAACGCTGACGACCTGCGTTTTTGAGCGTTTATTAGCGTTTTTTTTGCGTTTTTTCCCGCCGAAAAACGGCACTTTGAACGCGAATTTCTTGCGTTCAGAAAAAAGCCCATTAACTCCACTGCTCATTAATGCTAAAAAACGCTTTGTGTACATGAACACAGGCTAACATAGAGTGCAGTTAATGGGCTTTTTAAAAAACGCCAAAACGCAAATAAACTGCAGTTTATCAGCTTCAGTGTACATGGAGCCTTAAGCAAAAAAAAAGTAGATCTCTATATATCGGAAAGAATACAATATAATGCAATTGGAAAAAAAATGTTCTTTACTATGGAAACACAAATGGCCTCTCCTACATGCGGATAATTTATATAATGCATATAATTGTTTCCAGGTTGCACAGAAACTTAAAACGATCAGCAGTAGAAACAAATGATGTGGTCCTTGAAAACCGATGGCTATTCATGAAAGTGAATAGAGAAACCAAGATATTGTCTACTGAAAATAAAACACTGCTGAAGACAAATAGAATGTACCGTATATACTCGAGTATAAGCCGACCCGAATATAAGCCGAGGCACCTAATTTTACTACAAAAAACTGGGAAAACTTATTGACTCGAGTATAAGCCTAGGGTGTCCATCTGCATGCCTCACTGTGTCCATGTGCATGCCTCACTGTGTCTATGCCTCACTGTTCCCATGCCTCACTGTGTCTATGCCTCACTGTGCCCATGCCTTACTGTGCCCATGCCTCACTGTGTCCATGACTAGACTGACATTTAACATGGGAGTCTATGGAAGGTGTGCCCGGATTTGAAAAATCGGTGCTCCCCGGCCGTAGGTCCCTCAGACAACAAACTTTGCACACTTGTAGAGAGAAAATTGGGCTACATGTGTGCCAAGTTCCGGGTCCAGGGGACTTACTCCTGGCTGGTACAGGGTCCCCAAAATCACCGGAGAAATTACAGTTTAACATGGGAGTCTATGGAAAGGGTGCCCGGCTTTGAAAATGTGTTGCTCCCTGGCCATAGGTCCCCCGGACAAAAAACTTTGCACACTTGTAGATAAAGAGTGGGGCTACATGTGTGTTAAGATTGGGGTCCAGGGGACCTACGGACGGCCGATACCAGGTCCCCAAAGTCCGGAAGATCAGACGCAAAAAGGTGACTCGAGTATAAGCCGAGGGGGGCATATTCGGCACAAAAAAGTGCTGAAAAACTCGGCTTATACTCGAGTATATACGGTATATTTAAATCTATTAAAAACTGAAAAATCTAAAAGCCTTAACAAAAGAAATAAGGAATAATTTCCCTAAAAAATTCTAGTATCACTATAAGGCTTCCTAAAACTTGCTTACTTTGGAGGTACAAAGGCCACTGAACATTAAAACATTCCAGTTCCTTATGACACAATAACATCAACGTTTGCTCACTTTTAACCTTAAAGCGGTAGTAAACCCTCCCACATAAAAACGATTTTCACGATATTAATAAATAAATAGTAATTACGATTTAAATGGTCACTTTGAATATATATAAAATTTTGTTCTTAGGCCTCGTACACAGGAATGAGTTTCTCGGCAAAAACCAGCAAGAAACTTGCTGGCAGAGATTTTTTGCCGAGAAACTCGTTCGTGTGTATGGTTTCTCGTCAAGAAAAGCGACAAGTATCTCGACGAGAAAATAGAGAACTTGCTCTCTATTTTCTCGTCGAGATTCTCGTCGGCATGTTTCTCGACGAGAAAAGTGAGTGTGTGTACACTTACCTGTCCTCCCGGAAGCCCGCGCATGTTCGAAATGAATTTGACGCATGCGCGGTAGCTTCCTAGGCATACGTAGGGTATACCAAGATGGCGGCGACGGCATCGAATGTGACGAGCGCATGCTCGTCGTAGTCGATGACATCACCGCGTACGCTCCATTCAAAGAACCGCGGGTTCTTTGAATCGAGCGTGTGTACACTCGGCCGGGACAATTTTCTTGTCCAAGAATCTCGTCGAAAAAAACGACATGTTTTTTTTGACGAGAATCTCGGCCGTGTGTACGAGGCCTGCCTGCAAATATTCTTTATCTTGTAAAAGTTTCTCTGCATATTAGCTGGCGCCATCTCCACTGTGGTCTTCCGCGTCTGTAAAGATATGTATTTCCGCCCACAGTACATACAGTACATAGTCGTCTCGGTAATCCCGCGCATGCGCACTAATAGCAAAATATCCAAGCCTCTTCTTCGTTTCTGGTTACTACGGAAACGAAGCATAGCGAATCACAGCTTGCTCCAGAAACGAGTCAATACAGGAGAAAACCCTCCACCCTGTGACGTAGTGAGCCCAGGATCCTCTGGGGGAAGAATTCAGAGCAAGCATCGCGGGATGTCGGGGCTGACGTCTACAAAAGGAAATGACGCAGCCCCGACATAGACACAGAATTTTTCCTGCGGAGGCTCTGCTTGCCGGAATGAACGGGGATCCGGCACATGCGCGGTACACGTCCCCACTCGTGAATGCAGCTGTAACTTCACAAGTAAACAGGTACGAAAAAAAAGGCTAATAGCAATCGGTCTAAAATAATGACATGCACAATTACATTGAAAGTGAAAATTTGGACTATACAACCGCTTTAAACACGTCATTAAAATATTGAGTGTCTGTAGGTACTTTTTTTTGTATGGTGTTTGAAGGCTGTCAATGCTCACTGTGGTTCTCACTCATTTATCACAGCGTCTAAGTAGCTACACTAAAAATAATAGCTGAAGAATAAAAGGAGAATATCATCTAAGTTGAGATATTTCAATAAAACAAGTCAAACTTACTTTGATGCCGCGTACACACGATCGTGATTCACGGCAGTTAAAAAACCGCCGTGAATCATGACATGAAAAACGAGGGAACGGCTTGTTCCCCTACACACGGTCGTTTTTCCCATCATTTTTTCTCTTGTCGAGAAAAACGACCGTGTGTAGGCTCCGTTGCAGTGTTCCCTATGGGAAAACTGCAGCGGAAAAAAATGACGGGAAAAATGACGAGAAAAATTTGAGCATGTTCTAATTTTTCTCGTCGTTTTTAATGCCGTTTTTCACGTCGGGAAAAATGACAAAAAGACCACACACGGTCGTTTTTCTTGTTGAAAAAAAAAATTTCATTTTTCACGACGTGAAAAATGATCGTGTGTACGTGGCATAAGATGCAGCAAGGTATACTGTGTGCAACCCTTAACCTTTATATAGTTTATTTTCTCTGTGTTGGGCAAAGGGGTTTCTAATATATACTGGCTTTCATGTATGAAAAATATATAAAAAAAAAAAAAAAAAGTCTTCTGTTGTACACAACAGCCAGTTTAACCCAGATTCTTTAGACAAGAATCCTTTCCATACATGACACCCTAAAAGCAGAACTCTGCTGAGTAGGGGTGAGCTGTTGTCAAAATGTGAAAATTTGCACAGCATACTTGCAAGTATGTGCATACTTACACATTATGGCACGCGTACCTACTATCAACGATGACAGCCATAGACTTGCTGTAGTCCTGCTGCAAAATCTGTATTTTCATATAAGGGCACCACAGGTTGTGGGGGCCTAAAGTGCTTGGGAATAAACTAAGAAACTAAAAGATAAATAAAAGCAACAAAGGTTCCTTCCACTCTTGTTGCAGATTTATTAATTGTTAATATACATAGGTTACTTTAAATTAACCCAAACAGCAACATTGTGTTAAATTAAAAGAAATACTATCATGCATCTGAATGTAATATACTGTACATTACTTTATGCTTTCTTAAACTTACAACTAAATGCATACTTTTCTCGTCTTATTATATTACCAGCGTTGTCCTGAAGATTCTTAAATAAAGTTATATTCACTGTCATTCATACAGGCATACTTAAATACATACATACATGTGTAAACTAAACCTTCTAAGAATAAAAAGCTAAGATTATCTTACATGAATGTATGTAAAGCCATCAAATCATGAAAACGTCTTTATAAAGTCACTGCGTGGAAGGGTCTTGCTTACTCTCTAGAAGTCCTAACAAAACAGTCTAATGAAAAACATTACATTTTAAAAGGCTCACATAGCAAATTTTGAAAAATTTAATTAATCCTTTTGCAACTGACCTTTACATAATGTGCTGAATCTTACCTTTTTGGGCTGTGTAGTATTCTTTTTCTTTTTTAAATTGCACTTAGGGAACACAATATCTGCACAAACACATACTCAACGTTCCTCAGAGGTTAGAGGATTTGTCAAATTACATGGCAGACACACTGAATTGAAACATTTTCAAATTGAATCATTACATTTCTTAAAAGAAAATGCAAAAACATACTTACATACATCCAGGGCTTTTTTTCTCAGAGAATAGGTGCAGGAACTCAACCATGCCCGTCACACACACATACCTGCCAAACGGCATCAAATAGTAGCTCTTCCCTCTGCATACAAACCCTCCCTCCACTGCCCTCATCTCCTCCCCCCTTCTTAAAAGCTTCACCATTTGCCACGTGTCTTACCTTTGTTGCAATATTAGGCTGAAGCACCTATCCGGCTGTAGTACCTCCCAGATTACTAGACTGTACTACAGACACTTACAAGGGAGATCATGCAGTAGAAGCATCAACAACTGGTCACCAGGGAAAAAATGGAGACCACAGAGGGTGCAGCCTACCATGCCCCCCTACCGCCCATGACTGCACTGAACCCTGGGCACCTGTTCTGTATCTCCCTTGTCCCTGTCCTGCACTCAGTGTGATCTGCTCAGGAGATCTGACCTGTGGGAGCTACTGGGAGATAAGCTATCACTTGTAAATTCAGAAGCTGGACTTCTGTGTTACCAAGTGATAGTGGTGAGCAGGGAGCAGAAGACCTGAACCAGAGGTGGTGGAACTGAGTTCCCCTTAGTTCTTTCTGAAAAAAAGCCCTGCATACATCCATTTCCAAAGATCCCTTCAGTACATTCTAAAGTTTTGTTATAGATGTGTTATAGATGTATATAGATCTGAGCTGTGTACCTCTGGTATGGTCAATCAAGATCCCAAGTTATAATAAACATACATTATATAAGGTAAAAGGAACAGGATATATAAAAGATGTATTGTATCAAATAATAATCTAACTATTGACAGACTAAAGTTTGGAAAGTAATGACCCAAAGGCCTAAGCAACAATAGTTGAGATTCACATTAGGAGTGCTCCAAAGATAAATTCTTCTAAAGAAGTGGGTGGACCCCATTTTATATAATCACCACTGGTACCCCCCAACAATCCTTGATTGCCTTATACATGCCCTACTATTTAACACATAGCCTTCCTCTTAAACTCTGTCTACTTAGTGCTGAAAATGAGCATCTGAGGCTCTTAGGGAATCTGGTGAGACAACTATCCCATTTTTAGGATGGTTAAAGTAGTTACAAAAGTGTAATGCCGCATACACACGATCATTTTTCCCGTCGGGAAAAATTACATTTTTTTTTTTCGCCGAGAAAAACGATCGTCTGTGGGCTTTATGCCGTTTTTCTCGTTGAGAAAAACGGCAGGAAAAACGACGAGAAAAATTAGAACATGTTCTAAATTTTCTCATCGTTTTTTCCATAATTTTTTTCCGGGGCAGTTTTCCCATAGGGAGACACTGCCGTGGAGCCCACAGACGGTCGTTTTTCTAGACAAAGAAAAAAATGACGGGAAAAACAGTCGTGTGTGGGGGAAAATGCCGTTCCCTCGTTTTTCATTTAATTTCATGTCGTGATTCACGGCAGTGTTTTCACCGCCGTGAATCACGATCGTGTGTATGCGGCATAAGGCATATAGATATGAGACATCTGCAGTGTTGATAACCTCACATCATTTTTAGATCTGAAATATTCTTACCCTTTTAACTTTAACTTACCCTTTTAACTCTGAGCTCAATTCAAAACAAGTTTTACATCTCCTGCTCATCAATACCTATGCAGGACTCTAGCCTGTACTGGAGCATGGGGACACATACTAATGGAAGAGAAGGTTTGGTGCTTTGTTGTTTTAGTTTTCATCAATATTCTTCCTAATGTATCTTTTGTAATTTGGGGCAGGCATTCAGTTTTTAGCTTCCCTATTTAAAGTGGAGGTCCACCCAAAAGTGGAACTTCCGCTTTAAGGTATCCTCAAATGTGAGTGACCATTTTATATTATTTTAATAAATGTCCACCTTTTTATATTGAATTACACTATGTGGCCCCTTTCTTTTCCTTACAACATCATATACATCTTGGGATGAGGTTTTGTGTGAAGTACTGCTGACGATCTCCATGATGGATTTTCACTGCTATCCTTGATGTGATTTCCTGGTTCCCATTGGAAGCTGTGCCTGCTGCATCTCCCTTTTGGTGTGCTACACCACCAAGCTTATCTGACCCACTGGGCGTACGCTCCATTGGGTCCACCCCATCTGGTAAGCCTTAGACATATAAGGTTGTGGATAGTCTGCAGACAACGTATTATACATTTACCCGATTCATTTTGGAATATTTGGATTTATATGCATTACTGTACCGGACTCTTTCTTTAATGTGCACCAATATTACTACTGTGTTCACCCACTTCACAGATGGTTTATTTGGACTCTATTTGTTTTGCTTTCAATAAAATGTTCTGCTGAATTTTTGGCATCACATGCCGATCATTGTGTACCGACCTCCAAGCATATTTGTTGCACTTTATAAGTATGCTCGTTTTTATTCATTAATTGTAACCACTGTGATATATATTGCATTGTATAACATTTGCTTTTTCACTGAGGTTTTTTGTATATATATCTCAAGATTATATTTTCAATTTGAGTGCTGCACTTTCCCTAAATATTCACTTAGTTTAAAGTGGTTGTAAACCCACTTTATAAACAAAGACCTACAGGTAAGCCTAGATTAAGGCTTACCAGTAGGTGCATGAAATATCTCCTTAACCTACACGGTTAAGGAGATATTTGCATTTAAAAGCGGCGACGCTGACGTCACGCGCATGCGCATGAGGTTAACCCCATTCACAAATTCGACTAGGTCGCAGCATTCGACGACGTAGCTGAATTCGACGACGCTGTGATTGGCTGGAGCGGCGATACCCTGAAGTAACCTTCCGGCTATCGCCGCAGCGATGGATGCGGCTGAAGAGGGAGACGAGGACAGCTTCGGGGATCTAAGGTAAGTGATGCATAATGAGCTATTATGCTACTCATATTAGCTCATTATGCCTTTCTCTTACAGCTAGTTAAAAAAAAAAATTGTTATGAGGGTTTACAACCACTTTAACATACAGTATAACTGTTGTGCAGGCAGCCATCTTTTGCTCCATTGGCCGCGCGGTTTTACCTTGTTGTTTTTTCCATTTGTCACAGCCGGGTGCCCACAGTAGTGATGCTGATGCCGCGGACAGGCAGGGGATAGAACAGAGGCTTCGGGTGGCCGCATCACCGGACCATGGGACTGGTAAGTGTGTGTTTATTAAAAGTCAGCAACTACACTTTTTGTAGCTGATGACTTTTAATAAACATGGGTCCAGCTGGAACTCCGCTTTAAAGATGAGGAATGCAGCTTTGGACAAAATTGTATTTAGCAGATTGCAGGTAGCAACACATTTTTGAAGTACTTGAATGACAGTATAATATGTATCAGACTTGATCAATTCTCATGAGTGAACCACTACTTTCATTGCATCATAGCATGTAGCTCATCTAAAACATGTTAGGTCTACAAAAATATTTTCCAGTGATTGCTTTTATAAGCAGTGTCATCTGGATGTTTTTTTATTAATGTAACAGTTTGTCCATATATTGGGATTATAAACCTTTCCTTTTAAGAAGACAGCAATTGGAAGTAGACTCTTTTCACTAAAGTTTATGAAAGGTTTGAAGCTACTACTGGTAATTAAGGATCAGTTACAGTCATTCAAACAATTCCTGGGGTTTGTTAAGGTGATTTTTAAAGATATCCAAAAATGTAAACATCAGGCAGGGGTGGTTCCTCAAAGTAATTACTTTGCAAGAGAAAACAACTTAAAGTGGTTGTAAACCCTTTTGTGTTTTTTTTTTTTTTCTAACCTGCAAGACAAAGCTATAATGAGCTAGTATGACTAGCATACTAGCTCATTATGTACCACTTACCTTCGATCGGGGCCCCCGAAGTCGTCCGTGTCCCTCCTCTAGCCGCATCCATCACTGCGGCGATAGCCGGAATGTTACTTCCGGGTATCGCCGCTGCAGCCAATCACAGCGCCGCTCCGGCGCTGTGATTGGCCGGAGCGGCGAAGACGTGACTCCGCGCATGCGCGCGTGAGCTGTCAAATTCGGCTACGTCGTCGAATGTTGCGACCTAGCCGAATTTGTGAATGGGGTGACGTCAGCGTCGCCGCATTTACATACAAATATCTCCTTAACCGTGTAGGTTAAGGAGATATTTCATGCACCTACAGGTAAGCCTTAATCTAGGCTTACCTGTAGGTCTTTGTTTAAAAAGTGGGTTTACAACCACTTTAATGCAGCAACATTTGAGAGCTCCTTCATCTGTGCATGCATAATAGACTCTTTCTTAATATCCTGTAGAGCGGCAGTCTTTCCATTAAAACTAATGGAGATTCTCATGTGCATGTGCTAAAGTAGCAGTGCCTAGCCGGGAGACATGTCATGGAGAAGCTGTGTGGATAATAGTTCTAAAAGTACAGTTATCCTAATGCCGTGTACACACGGCTGGACTTTGCAATGGAAAAAACTCAGTCGGAATTTCCAACGGAAAAAAAAGAGAACCTGCTCTCTATCTAAGTCCGTCGGAAATTCCGACGGGAAAAGTCCGATGGGACATACACACGGGTGGAATATCCGACCAATAGCGGCGCGGCATTTGTCTTTACTAACTTCCTACAAGGTTAGGTACAGCTCTATGCTGCTCATTTGCAGGGTATACTATCCTACACAACATAAAAGCCTCATCTTGGTGAAGATTGATGACAAAAATGCATGTTACCTATTTATGAGCAGCATTCTTATTAAAAGGCAGCAGTTTATAGGGCTGCTACATCTTATAGTAATTCTAGCTTCTGGGTGATCAATTATATAATGTTACATTGTAAAGTCAGGTTTGTATATACATTAATGCAGTATAGCAAGTTGATTCTTGTGTAATGTTTCTGTAATTTCTATGACATGAAACATAGGGAAATATGAATTCCCATTCATCTTAATTATACAAAGCATCATAAAATGTGGCATTCATGTATATGTCTCCACCTGTTTCTATTACAATGCAAGCCTCCTTATTTTGTGTATTCTCCTACGCCTGCTTATGAATAATATTCATTTATTTTCCATTGGATTCCTGTAGAAGCAGAACAGATTAACAATATTTTTGAATCACTATAGATGTAAATCTACATACCTGTAAATACATATATCCATTTATTTATGATGCAGGTGTTAGTTTCATAACACACATTGTTTGAGCTTGATTAAGGATGTGTTTTGGGTATAAAACGTTAAATGCATTGTTATAATAGCTTGTGACTGCAAAATAGGATAGAGAAGAAGTGTGTTTTTCTGTATGCATTTGAAGATCAGATACATTTTTTTTATCCGATCTACTTTTATGCTAAGTGCATGCTACATAATGGGTACGTGCAATGCTCAGGGGTGGCACAATCATGTAAATCCTGGTGTCTGTACAGTTCTTGGCAGTGTTCACAAATGTCTGACTCAGATCAGCCCTCAAGGGGCTCTTAACTTTTTACTTGCTACAAAGTTACATTGTTGCAATCTGATCACAATGAGAGAGGAGACTGAGGAAATGTTTCCACCTTCCTCAGACCGCTGACATCTCAGCCTGGAATAAGTCACTTAGCTGGAGCACAGGAACTGCTTTTTAATTAGAAAAAGTAGGGATACAAAAAAAAAAAAACTATATATATATATATATATATATATATATATATATACATATATATATACAGTGGGGCAAAAAAGTATTTAGTCAGCCACCAATTGTGCAAGTTCTCCCACTTAAAAAGATGAGAGAGGCCTGTAATTGTCATCATAGGTATACCCCAACTATAAGAGACAAAATGTGGAAACAAATCCAGACAATCACATTGTCTGATTTGGAAATAATTTATTTGCAAATTATGGTGGAAAATAAATATTTGGTCACCTACAAACAAGCAAGATTTCTGGCTCTCACAGACCTGTATCTTCTTCTTTAAGAGGCTCCTCTGTCCTCCACTCATTACCTGTATTAATGGTACCTGTTTGAACTTGTTATCAGTATAAAAGACACCTGTCCACAACCTCAAACAGTCACACTCCAAACTCCACTATGGTGAAGACCAAAGAGCTGTCGAAGGACACCAGAAACAAAATTGTAGACCTGCACCAGGCTGGGAAGACTGCATCTGCAATAGGCAAGCAGCTTGGTGTGAAGAAATCAACTGTGGGAGCATTAATTAGAAAATGGAAGACATACAAGACCACTGATCTGGGGCTCCACGCAAGATCTCACCCGGTGGGGTCAAAATGATCACAAGAACGGTGAGCAAAAATCCCAGGACCACACGGGGGGACCTAGTGAATGACCTGCAGAGAGCTGGGACCAACGTAACAAAGGCTACCATCAGTAACACACTACGCCGCCAGGGACTCAGATCCTGCAGTGCCAGACGTGTCCCCCTGCTTAAGCCAGTACATGTCCGGGCCCATCTGAGGTTTGCTAGAGAGCATTTGGATGATTCAGAAGAGGATTGGGAGAATGTCATATGGTCAGATGAAACCAAAGTAGAACTGTTTGGTAGAAACACAACTCGTCGTGTTAGGAGGAGAGAGAATGCTGAGTTGCAACCAAAGAACACCATACCTACTGTGAAGCATGGGGGTGGGAACATCATGCTTTGGGGCTGTTTCTCTGCAAAGGGAACAGGGCGACTGATCCGTTTACATGAAATAATGTATGGGGCCATGTATCGTAAGATTTTGAGTGCAAACCTCCTCCAATTAGCAAGGGCACTGAAGATGAAACGTGGCTGGGTCTTTCAGCATGACAATGATCCCAAACACACCGCCCGGGCAACGAAAGAGTGGCTTCGTAAGAAGCATTTCAAGGTCCTGGAGTGGCCTAGCCAGTCTCCAGATCTCAATCCTAAAGAAAACCTTCGGAGGGAGTTGAAAGTCCGTGTTGCCCAGCGACAGCCCCAAAACATCACTGCTCTAGAGGAGATCTGCATGGAGGAATGGGCCATACCGGCAACAGTGTGTGACAACCTTGTGAAGACTTAAGCCCTGTACACACGATCGGATTTCCGATGGAATAAAATCCGATGGATTGCCTACACACCATCAGTCAAAAATCCGACCGTCCCAAATGCCATGACGTAAAACACTCTGACGAGCCGAGAAAAATTAAGTTCAATGCCTCTGAGCATGCTTCGACTTGATTCTGAGCATGCGTGGGTTTTTTCTCCGATGGAGTTCCACACAGACGATCGGAATTTGCTATTGTTTTTTTTCCATCGTATACATTTAAAACATGTTCTATTTTTAATCACTGATGGAAAAAAGACCGATGGGGCCCATACACGATCGGTTTATCTGATGAAAAAAGTCCATTGGACACACGATCTGTAAAACCGATCGTGTGTACAGGGCTTGACAGAAAACGTTTGACCTCTGCCATTGCCAACAAAGGATATATAACAAAGTATTGAGATGAACTATTGATATTGACCAAATACTTATTTTCCACAATAATTTGCAAATAAATTCTTTCCAAATCAGACAATGTGATTGTCTGGATTTGTTTCCACATTTTGTCTCTCATAGTTGAGGTATACCTATGATGACAATTACAGGCCTCTCTCATCTTTTTAAGTGGGAGAACTTGCACAATTGGTGGCTGACTAAATACTTTTTTGACCCACTATATATATATATATATACACACTATAATACTAAAAGTATTGGGACGCCTGCCTTTACTCGCACATGAACTGTAATGGCATCCCAGCCAGTCTTAGTCCGTAGGTTTCAAAATTGAGTTGGCTCACCTTTTGCAGCTATAACAGCTTCAACTTTTCTGGGAAGGCTGTCCACAAGGTTAAGGAGTGTGTCTATGGGAATGTTTGACCATTCTTCCAGAAGTACATATGTGATATGTACATATGTGAGGTCAGGCACTGATGTCGAAGAGAAAGCCAGGCTCTCAGTATTATTTTTCTACTAAACTTACCCTTGGGTCCAGAAGCAGCCCTTGGCTGTTTCATACTTTCACACAGGCACTCAGCTGGATACTCACCCATATAGAACGCTGTGAAGAAGTCATCCACTCTCTGCATGATTTCCTCCTCATCGAAAGTTCCAAACAGGCCCCCGCAAATCTACTGGAGCTGACATCAGTTTTCTCTGCTCTCAACATCCCACAGGTGGCAAGGAAAATGGAAGGCCCAGCGACTGCTCTTATGTTCCTGGGGATCATGCTGGATACTCATGTAGACAAGTCTGCCTGCAGACAAATTAGACAGAATCAGAGACCAGATACATGTGTTCACGATCTCCCAAGCCTGTTCCAGGGTAGAATTTCAGTCACTACCAGGCATGCAAAATTTTCCCATGAGGATCATTCCCCAGGGTAGCTCGGCAGCGCAGGCGTGGGGTCACTTTTGGACAGGTTAAACTGTTGTTTTCTCCACGAACAATCAGGCTTCCTCAGAAATTGTTAACAAGCGCAGATCCAGGTCTTTACTCATCATATCTTTTGTATGTAGGCTGATTTGGCTGTCCCTTCAGTTCCATTTCCACATAAACTGTAGGTTCATCAGTGGTGTAGAGAATACAGCAGCAGATGCTCTGTCCCGTTTTAACTACACCCTATTTTCCGACAGGTCCCAGACAGGGATGAGCCGAACACCCCCCTGTTCGGTTCGCACCAGAACCTGCGAACAGACAAAATGTTCGTGTAAACTTTAGAACCCTATTAAATACAATGGACTCGAACGTTCGAAATCTAAAGTGTTAATTATAAAGGCTAATATGCAAGTTATTGTCCTAAAAAGTGTTTGGGGACCGGGGTCCTGCCCCAGGGGACATGTATCAATGCAAAAAGAAGTTTTAAAAACAGCCGTTTTTTCGGGAGCAGTGATTTTAATAATGCTTAAAATGAAAAAATAAAAGTGAAATATTCCTTTAAATTTCGTACCTGGGGGGTGTGTATGATATGCATGTGAAGTGGCGCATGTTTCCCGTGCTTAGAACTGTCCCTGCAAAAAAAGTCATTTTTGAAAGAAAAAAAATGCATTTAAAACTGACTCGCGGCTATTAATGAATTGTCGGCTCCCGGCAATACATACAAAAGTCATTGAGAAAAAAAAAAAAAAAAAGCGTGGGGGTTCCCCAGAATTCAATTACCAGGCCCTTCAGATCTGGCATGGATTTTAAGGGGAACTCCACCCCAAGTTTAAAAAAAAAATGGCGTGGAGTCCCCCTAAAAATCCATACCAGACCCCTTATCCGAGCACGCAACCTGGCCGGCCGCAGGGGAAAAGGGGGGGACGAGAGAGCGGCCCCCCTCCCTCCTGAACCGTACCAAGACACATGCCCTCAACATGGGGAGGATGTCCCCATGTTGATGGGGACAAGGGCCTCATCCCCACAACCCTTGCCTGGTGGTTGTGGGGGTCTGCGGGCGGGGGGCTTATCGGAATCTGGAAGACCCCTTTAACAAAGGGGACCCCCAGATCCCGCCCCCCCCTATGTGAATTGGTAACGGGTACATTGTACCCCTACCATTTCACGAAGAAAGCGTAAAAAAAATGTTTAAAAAAACACACAAACACCTTGAAAAAGTCCTTTATTTAAAAAAATAAATAAATAAACATTCCAGCGGTGAAATCCAGTGTCCCGCGGCGATCCCGATGTCCAGCGCTGTCCTTCATTGGTTGTGCCTGAGCGGACCTGATGGGGAACTCCCTCTCAGTATTTTAAATGTATAGACCCGCCCCTTCTAAAGTTCCCCATCAGGTCCGCTCAGCAGACGAGATGCGGAACATGAGAAGGGGCGGGTCTATACATGTATTACCAAAGTGAGAGCAGTTCCCCATCAGGTCCGCCCCCTCGGTATGTCAGACCCGCCTACGTCATTGGCTTGAGCGGGGAACTTCCTTCACTATGTAAATTTAAATTTACATAGTGAAGGAAGTTCCCCGCTCAAGCCAATGACGTAGGCGGGTCTGACATACTGAGGAGGCGGACCTGATGGGGAACTGCTCTCACTTTGGTAATACATGTATAGACCCGCCCCTTCTCATGTTCCGCATCTCGTCCGCTGAGCGGACCTGATGGGGAACTTTAGAAGGGGCAGGTCTATACATTTAAAATACTGAGAGGGAGTTCCCCATCAGGTCCGCTCAGGCACAACCAATGACGGACAGCGCTGGACATCGGGATCGCCGCGGGACACTGGATTTCACCGCTGGAATGTTTTTTGTTTTTTTTTTTAAATAAAGGACTTTTTCAAGGTGTTTGTGTGTTTTTTTAAACATTTTTTTACGCTTTCTTCGTGAAATGGTAGGGGTACAATGTACCCCTTACCAATTCACATGGGGGGGGCCGGGATCTGGGGGTCCTCTTTGTTAAAGGGGTCTTCCAGATTCCGATAAGCCCCCCGCCCGCAGACCCCCACAACCACCGGGCAAGGGTTGTGGGGATGAGGCCCTTGTCCCCATCAACATGGGGACATCCTCCCCATGTTGAGGGCATGTGGCTTGGTACGGTTCAGGAGGGAGGGGGGGCCGCTCTCTCGTCCCCCCCTTTTCCCCTGCGGCCGGCCAGGTTGCATGCTCGGATAAGGGGTCTGGTATGGATTTTTAGGGGGACTCCACGCCATTTTTTTTTTTATTTGGGGTGGAGTTCCCCTTAAAATCCATGCCAGATCTGAAGGGCCTGGAATGGATATTTGGGGGAACCCCACGTCAATTTTTTTTTTATTTGCGGCGGGGTTCCCCTTAATATCCATTCCAGACCTGAAGGGCCTGGTAATTGAATTCTGGGGAACCCCCACGCTTTTTTTTTTTTTTTTATCAATGACTTTTGTATGTATTGCCGGGAGCCGACAATTCATTAATAGCCGCGAGTCAGTTTTAAATGCATTTTTTTCTTTCAAAAATGACACTTTTTGCAGGGACAGTTCTAAGCACGGGAAACATGCGCCACTTTACATGCATATCATACACACCCCCCAGGTACGAAATTTAAAGGAATATTTCACTTTTATTTTTTCATTTTAAGCATTATTAAAATCACTGCTCCCGAAAAAACGGCCGTTTTTAAAACTTCTTTTTGCATTGATACATGTCCCCTGGGGCAGGACCCCGGTCCCCAAACACTTTTTAGGACAATAACTTGCATATAAGCCTTTATAATTAGCACTTTAGATTTCTCCCATAGATTTTTCGAATTTGCCGCGAACACCCCAATTTGTTCGCTGTTCGGCGAACGGGCGAACAGGCAATGTTCGAGTCGAACATGAGTTCGACTCGAACTCGAAGCTCATCCCTAGTCCCAGACACAGACGCCTGTGCCACACCGTCCCTGCATTTCTCACTGCTAACGATGGACTAGGTTCCCACTGGGCCGTTGCGGCAGTTTTGATCTACAAGTCATTATCGATTAACAAATAAAGGCAATTTTATTCGGTGCGCGGCCGTCCAGAAGATTTTCCTTTCTTTTGCCTTGCACATGCATTGCCTGCACCCGGGGTGTTTGTGAGCATCATCACACGTGGAGATAATCACACCTGAGCGGCCTTTTTTTCTTTTTTGCAAGAAGTGAGGTATTCAGCATGCTTCTCCAGATATATCCCGGATCCACATGTTGAGATGTCACAGGCTTTCATGTATTTGGCTGGTTAATGTTATATACGATTACTTTCAATTAATTTTTTTTGCTAGCTCATCCTACTGTCTTTATTTTTGCCCCTTTTAGGCATACTGACCATGTGACTACGGCACACCCCAGGTCACTTTTCCCGTTTCCCCTCATACCTTTCCTACTATGGTCTACTAGAGACTCAGAGTACAAATGGGAAGGCTGACCGCAGGTCAGCCTATATTTGTAGGAGGAGTCGGGCTGTATATAAACCTGCCCTCTATCCTCCATTGCCTGTCGACGGTTCTCTTGTGTCCCATCCCGCCCATCCGCCCTTCCCCTTTTCTCTTTATTTCTTCTCTTTTACTTATACTTGGGTATGCCCCCTTAGGCAAACTGACCATGTGACTATGGCACACCCCAGGTCACTTTGCCCATTTCCCCTCATACCTTTCCTAATACAGTCTACTAGAGACTCCAAGTACAAATATATATATATATATATATATATATATATACACTGCAGCTACATATTGTGACATGTCAGGAGCCTATTCACGCTGCTTTTACATATACTCACAGGTCCACTTTAAAGATTTAAAAGTGAAGTAATCCACTGAAAATTATTAGGAATTGTGTATGCATTGCCTTCTGTGTTTATTGCCTCTATATACTGAGCATATAAGGAGGTCCCAATTTAACTTAAATAGGAATATTCTTTTCAGCATTTGACAATTACACAGCAAGATGAAAACACATTATAGGTGCTGATAAACGGGAAACACCAGCACTGTGGAGTACTACAAGTCCCAGCAGTGATGGTCTTGACGGTGTCTCTCTGGCTTAAGACAGAAGGAGAGGACTAGACACTGGGCCAGAGGACCCTGCCTCCCCTCACTGATGCACAACAGCCAGTGTCACTGGGACCATCAGATATGAGAACAATTGAGGAAATCCAAGAACCTGACTTCCCACTCTCCTCCCCCAACATCTCACTGCAGGTGGCCTAAGGATGCCACCTCATCCCCTTAAACCCAAACACAGATTAATTATACAGCTACTGAGGCTAATTTAATGCAGATAAGGCACTAAGTGAGTTTAATTATCACCTTAATCCGCCACATAACCTGTGTAATTAATATATGTTTGGGTTTAAAGGGAGGGGGTAGCATCCTTAGGTGGGCCCCATACATGCCGTGTCCATGCTCTCCATCTCCTACAGGATACTCTCCTGCTTAGTAAGGCTCTCATTTTCTTCCATCTTGTTGGGATCCAGGCAGGGCCGTCCTTAATATTGATTGGAACCTTGGCAAACATTTTCTTGACCCCCTCCTTCCATGCAATTTTGCTCTCCACCTGCTCTGAGACATACATTAAATAGCAGCTAGACTCAAAATCAGTTTACTGAGTCAGATCAGGCATCAATTGCGTTGCCAGAGGTTACAGTGTATCATTACTGCTCACTGACTTGCTGCTAGAAGTTAAAGCACACATTATGGCTCACTGATTATTTTCTAGAGGTTACAGCACATGCCTTCTGCTTGTTGATTGGTTGCCAGGGATTACTGTACATCAATACTGCTCACTGATTGGTTGCTAGAGGTTACTGGACATCCTTACCACTTACTAATTGGTTGCTAGAGGTTGCTGCACATTATTACTGCTCACTGAGTGGTTACTAGAGGTTACTGCATATCCTTACTACTCAATGATTGGTTGCATGAGGTTAGTGCACACCATTACTGCTAACTGATCAGTTGCTAAAGGTTACAGCACATCATCTCCTCACTACACCATGGACTGGGGAGGTAAGGGGGCCCATCAATAGACAGAAAACTCCTAGGTATCCTAGCACCCCTGGGATCAGTGGCAATGCTGTTGGGTTGATGGGATCAGTAGCATTGGTTGGGGGATGGGATTAGTTAGGAGGCAGTACACTGTGGCAAATTCTGAATCATCTAGGGCAAAGCTGGAAATCTTTGGCAAGTATATAGTGGGGGATCCTACACTGACCTTCAATGTAATAGGGAATTTACCATGACCACCAATGTGAGGGGAGATTTGCACTGACCACCATGTAATGGGAGATTTTACGCCACCCACCAATATAAAGAGGTATTTCTACACTGACACCAATGTAATAGGAGCATTTCCGCCAATCATCAGTGTAAGGGGGAATATGCAATGCCCTTCATGTAAGGGGGTATTTACACTGACAACTATTGTTGAGGAGATTTGTACTGACCACCAATGTAAGGTGACACTTCTAAACTGACCACCAATGTTAGGGGGGGATTACACTGACCACCAATGTAAAGGTATATTTACACTGACCACCAGTGTAAGGGCAATTCTGTACTTACCACCATTGTAAAAGGAAAATGTACACTGATCACCAATGTAATGAAGAATGTACACTGACAACCAATGTAATGGGGGATTTTACATCAACAACCAATAAAGGGGTGCTTCTTTACTGGCCACCAATTTAAGGGGGGATTTACACTCACCAACAATTTAAAGGGGGGTTCTACATGGACCACCAAAGTAAAGGGATGATTTGAAACAGACCACAAATGCAAGTTTGGATTTTTTTTACCTATTACCAATACAAAGAAGAGTTTTTACACTAACCTCCAGTGTAAGGAGGGATTTACACTGACCACCAATGTAAGGGGGACATTCACACTGGCCACTAGTGTGAATGAAATGATTGTACACCAAGCCCCAATGTAATGAGAAGATTTACACTGACCACCAATGTAACTGAGATATTTAGCCTCCGTTCACATTTGTAGGTGTTGGGAACGCATGCAAAATCTCCTTCCTGACGCCACAGAAACGTGCTGCCCTTTAGCACAGTGGTCATCAACCCCGTCCTTAGGGCCCACTAAGAGGCCAGGTTTTATGTATTACCTTGGGGAGATACAAACTAGAATACTGCAATCACTGGGCAGCAAATGATATCACCTGTAATGTATTTCAGTTATCTTGCAAACCTGGCCTGTTAGTGGGCCCTGAGGACAGGGTTGATGACCACTGCTTTAGCAGATACACAGCAGTGCCAATAATTGTTATTACTCCCTCACACATTTGCTGACATATGTGTATTCTCATGCACCAAAATTCACGGTGCTGTGGCACCATGTTATTTTGAAAAAGGGTTCCACTTCAAATTTGCTTACCTTTGCAGAACAGGCTGATATTAGATTTAATGACCATAGTTGTAATCAGGACTTTAAAGCATGCACCTTTACGTCCCCAATGGGCAGCATTCAGCAGAAGTGATGATGGATATGACCTCAGGGGGGCATGATATACATATGAATGCCGCCTCTATTTACATATCAATGCTGCCGGTCTGGGGCTATTTACATTTAATGCCGCCGCTATTTACATATCAATGCAGGTTATTTAAATGTAAACACAGGATCTGCAGGGGAGTCATCTGTACATGGCAATAGGGCAGAGCTGGGCAGCATTAATAACAGAACTTCACACTGAGATATTGGGACTCAGCACAAGACTATTTAAACTGGGATAGTTGGCAAGTATGAGGCAGCTGCTTTGGGCGCCATAACAATGATGGGGCCCACGACAGCTGCCTCTTTTGCCCTGCCCTAAAAATGGCCCTGGATCCAGGTAGCCTGGGCTGGGAACAGGTGGCTGGCACAGCAGGGAAGGCGGGTCAAGACCGTCACAAGACACTAGAGGGCACTCCAGGGACATCCTGCTACTCCCAGTACAGACAAAACATAGACAGGTGATACACAGGGAAGGAGGGGGTGGCGTATTGGAGCAGGACTATAAAAGACACATGGCTGGTGCACCATGCAAGGACTGGGGAGGTAAGGGGGCTGCTTGACCTTCCTTATGGTAGCGCCGGCCCTGCGCCCTGCTCTAAACAAAATCATTTTCAGCATTTGTCATTAAATTAAAAAAAATGTGAAGACATGGGTTCATGGGGTGAATTAAATCCAGTGATATTTTGCATTGAGGTAAATCCGGTAACATTCTGCATATATTTTGTTTTGTCTATGTGTATAAAGATTGTCTCCATGTGAACTGATTTCTTCTTCAAGTCAAAAACTTACTAGTTGGTTACTTTGCTTCTTAGTAGTTATTCTTATTTTTAGTATGTACGTGCTTGTGTAGCCATTTGGTTATATTCTCTGTGGGCTATTGGTGCAAAGCTTCTGTTGTATCTGTGAGCATCTCTAATATGTTTTGTGAATAACAAGTGAAGCCCTAATTGACAAAATATGCTACTTGCAAACCACTATAATTCACACTGTATTGTATTTCCAACTAAATATATTGAATATAACAAATGTGATATCCAAGTTAAAAAGCAACTGTTTTTATGAAAGTTGTATAGGAACATTTAAAAACTGCACAGAAAATCATACCATTCCCCACTGAGTAAATGCTGTATTAACTTACAGGCAGCTTCAATGTTTCATTTGGCACATGCATTAGTGGCCTTCTCACTGCATACTTTAGGCACAAATCCACACTCGTCAATATAGCCAAATGGGCTCTCACAGTCTCTTACTACCCTTTTCTATACTCTCTTGAAGGGTTGTGACATCATCAATCAGAGCATCCAGGGCACTGCAAACGTTAGAAGTGAAAGAACGAATAAACTCAACTTACAGGTCAGTAGACCAACTTAATACATAAATTACAGGATGTGTATCTAACAAGGGACATCTAGCTATCACATTAGTACAATTGCATTGCTGTGGTGGGGACAGTGGACCTTTAGCCCCTCTGGGAATAAACTGTTGAAGTGTAGCATATCCATGCTTTATTTATAAATTGAAAAAAATGTGTTCTTACTGCTTGAAAGAGCTGACAGATGAGTTATGCTTTGACACCCAACATCACTGCACCACTTGCATGAAAAAAAAGTACATTGTTGGGGGTTGAACCTTAATATAATTATATATAATATAATTATATATATAGTTCCTAATGCCATTATTTCATCCACACATTCCGTGCATTTTCTATGTAGTTAAAATGATACTGCTGCCATATTTAATTAGCCTCGAAGCTTATAAAGAGGTTACTAATTTGTTTAATTTGTCCACACTGCCTTTGAAGTCTTGTGAGGCTTCAGACAGAGATAAGTGCCTAGAACCGAAATGTTGATGGCACACGTCATCAGCCCAAAATCAGGAACTGTGCAGAAAGTAGGTCTCATTTGTTTGTCATTCTGATCCAAAAAGAGGGATGAGTAACACAGAGCAAGTAGCTTTGGGCACCTTACACCAGACTCATAACACGGATAACTATTATGCTGGTGAAACAGTTAGAACCATTTAAAATTATTTTATGGCTCTGGCAGACCTGTCCTATGCTAGGCAAATTTCAGTCCAAAGTGTTTAAACTTTTAAATGCCTTATTCAAATGTTATATTCTTTAAGGACCCTTAGGTCACAATTCTCCATCTGAAATCTCCCTCTCTTAACAAATCCAAATTCAAGCTAACAACTTTTATTCTCTTAGCAGCCAAACAAATAATCACTAAGGCATGGAATATTCTTTCTGTATTTTACAGAAATTAAACAATGTGTGGATTTTTTTTATCCGTAAGAAACAAACAAGTATACCTATGGATACCCATCCAAAATTTCTCAAGGTGTAGTCCTGGTGGATCCAATATGTTCATATCTCACATCTGCCTGAGAGTTATACTTCTTTAAGAAACACTGCTGCAGGGGGAAGCATGTTGGAAATCCCAGAGCTTGCCTTAACCCTCGTCCCTCCCGCCCCCCTCTTCTCCTTCTCCTACTCTGTGCTTGTCTTCTCTCTTTTACTGCTTACCCTACTCTTGTGACCTACAGGGAGCACACTATAGTTTATATACTCTCTCTCTACCAGTTACCAACTAGGTAGAACTGTAGAGCTACAGGTGCTATTTCTGGCAGAAGCCAGCACCTGTTGCACAAGGAGGACCTGAAGAGTAATTGAACAAAGCTTTGAGCAGTGCAGTTTCCTTGTGGGATTTATACTAGACACATAAGGGGGGGGGGGGACATTCATTTTTTTTATTATTGCATTCTGTCTTTATTTACATTGGACTACCTTTCCCAGAACCCCCCTTGGCACCCAGGGTGCAGTGTTGTCACCACAGAGACTCATGGATGGAGCTATATAAGGAGGAGGCGAGACTTCAGTGGACAGATCTTCCTGTGCGGATCCGCTGTGGTGCAAGGCCTGAAGCCTGGGGCCTTGCGCCGCTACCCAAAGAGCCTTCCACCCCACAGCGAGCCTGGGTGGCATCTGACTTGGTCATCCTCAACCGTTTCTGAGCCGGAGACCCGACCGCTGCAGACACTGTGTGTGGAGACACAGCAGGTGGAAGTCCCGGACTGGGATCGTGTCCGGAGGGGTGAGCGAGCACCTGCTCAATCCATATACTTTACACTATTGTTAGGCCTACAGACTGCCGTGGCCCACCAGTTCGTATTTGTGTCCCCACTGGAGATCCATAGCAGAACTGAGTCAAACGGATCTCTAGTGAAGTGTTTTGTGTTGGTACTTTTACCCCCCCCCCTTTTGAATTACAAATGTGTTCCTGAAATGTGCACCACCATTTAAAGACTTGCATGCATAGAATTCATCCCCTAGAGACTGAGTTATAGGGTCTGGCCTGACCGGGTATTAGAGTTTAGTAGCTGCGCCACAGGGCGCTTAGTTAACGGCCCCCCCACGTGGCACGCCATTACTGTGTTTCATTAATGCGTAGTGTACCAATTGCTGCAGGACTCTGCTAGAAGCATGTGTTATCTGTTTTACTGTTAATTTATTTTACTAAGTAAGAGTAAACTCATTATTCTTTTACTACTTGCATTGGCATCTGAATTTTCCATAGAGCATAAGATAAATTACCCTAGACTAACTGTGCCAGAGCGGGTCGAGTGAATTGCTGGGGGTTGGCGGAGCTGTCTTCAGGGCCCAAAACTAATACTGCGGCCCTCTTAGCTGAGGGTATCGCTACGCGTGGGGGTTCTCGTCTGGGATCCTGATATAGCAAGTGAACACGCCAAAAGTACCAGCATGGATCCGCTAGAAGTAGAACAGTGGTGCACGGTGGCGGGCACCGATTCAGCCGCGGCAGTAGTGATTGAACTCCCGGGGATCTGGCAAGAAGGAGCGGTGAAACAGCTAGTGATGTCGCTGTCCCCATGCCAGAAAGCATGGGTGATGGATGTGAGATCAAATTCCTCGCTTACCCATGCATTAATAGAGTGGAAGAATGAAATCCCAGAGCATTTCAGAGGTCCAAACATACAAGCAGCGGATAAGCAGACATACAGCTTAATTCATGCGCTGCCACTCAAGGGAGAATGGTTAAAAACACCAAAACCATCACCTCCACAAGTATCTCCACCGCAGTCCCCGAAAGCAGGAAAGCAGAAGGCTAGAGAGAGTCCCGGGTCATCATCAACCACCCTCAGCGCAGAGCTGTGCGCGGTTCTAAGGGAGGTTGTTGCCCAGTGCAAGAGGGATCCCACAGACTACCCGATGTCGGGATACAGAAAACTTCGAATATTTTCTGGAAGGAAACCTGTACCTTCGGGAGAAGAGGGATTTGAGGAATGGCTAGATGGCGCCACTCAGGCCCTAGAGGAGTGGGAAGTCCCAGAACACCGAAAAAAACAGAGAATCACTGAGAGTTTGAAGGGGCCTGCTCTACAAGCCATACACAACCTTAAGATAAGCAAGATAGACTGTGATGCACAGGATTATCTGGATATTCTGCAGAATGTGTTTGGCGGAACAGAAAAAGTCACGGAACTCACGTATAGGGATGAGCTTCGAGTTCGAGTCGAACTCATGTTCGACTCGAACATTGCCTGTTCGCCCGTTCGCCGAACAGCGAACAAATTGGGGTGTTCGCGGCAAATTCGAAAAATCTATGGGAGAAATCTAAAGTGCTAATTATAAAGGCTTATATGCAAGTTATTGTCCTAAAAAGTGTTTGGGGACCGGGGTCCTGCCCCAGGGGACATGTATCAATGCAAAAAGAAGTTTTAAAAACGGCCGTTTTTTCGGGAGCAGTGATTTTAATAATGCTTAAAGTGAAACAATAAAAGTGAAATATTCCTTTAAATTTCGTACCTGGGGGGTGTGTATGATATGCATGTAAAGTGGCGCATGTTTCCCGTGCTTAGAACTGTCCCTGCAAAAAATGTCATTTTTGAAAGAAAAAAATGCATTTAAAACTGACTCGCGGCTATTAATGAATTGTCGGCTCCCGGCAATACATACAAAAGTCATTGATAAAAAAAAGCGTGGGGGTTCCCCAGAATTCAATTACCAGGCCCTTCAGGTCTGGAATGGATATTAGGGGGAACCCCGCCGCAAATTTAAAAAAAAATTGTCGTGGGGTTCCCCCAAATATCCATTCCAGGCCCTTCAGATCTGGCATGGATTTTAAGGGGAACTCCACCCCAAATTTAAAAAAAAATGGCGTGGAGTCCCCCTAAAAATCCATACCAGACCCCTTATCCGAGCACGCAACCTGGCCGGCCGTAGGGGAAAAGGGGGGGACGAGAGAGCGGCCCCCCCTCCCTCCTGAACCGTACCAAGCCACATGCCCTCAACATGGGGAGGATGTCCCCATGTTGATGGGGACAAGGGCCTCATCCCCACAACCCTTGCCCGGTGGTTGTGGGGGTCTGCGGGCGGGGGGCTTATCGGAATCTGGAAGACCCCTTTAACAAAGAGGACCCCCAGATCCCGGCCCCCCCCTATGTGAATTGGTAAGGGGTACATTGTACCCCTACCATTTCACGAAGAAAGCGTAAAAAAATGTTTAAAAAAACACACAAACACCTTGAAAAAGTCCTTTATTTAAAAAAAAAAAAAAAAAACATTCCAGCGGTGAAATCCAGTGTCCCGCGGCGATCCCGATGTCCAGCGCTGTTCTTCATTGGTTGTGCCTGAGCGGACCTGATGGGGAACTCCCTCTCAGTATTTTAAATGTATAGACCCGCCCCTTCTAAAGTTCCCCATCAGGTCCGCTCAGCGGACGAGATGCGGAACATGAGAAGGGGCGGGTCTATACATGTATTACCACAGTGAGAGCAGTTCCCCATCAGGTCCGCCCCCTGTATGTCGGACCCGCCTACGTCATTGGCTTGAGCGGGGAACTTCCTTCACTGTGTAATTTAAATTTACATAGTGAAGGAAGTTCCCCGCTCAAGCCAATGACGTAGGCGGGTCCGACATACCGAGGGGGCGGACCTGATGGGGAACTGCTCTCACTTTGGTAATACATGTATAGACCCGCCCCTTCTCATGTTCTGCATCTCGTCCGCTGAGCGGACCTGATGGGGAGCTTTAGAAGGGGCGGGTCTATACATTTAAAATACTGAGAGGGAGTTCCCCATCAGGTCCGCTCAGGCACAACCAATGAAGGACAGCGCTGGACATCGGGATCGCCGCGGGACACTGGATTTCACCGCTGGAATGTTTATTTATTTATTTTTTTTAAATAAAGGACTTTTTCAAGGTGTTTGTGTGTTTTTTTAAACATTTTTTTACGCTTTCTTCGTGAAATGGTAGGGGTACAATGTACCCCTTACCAATTCACATAGGGGGGGGCCGGGATCTGGGGTCCCCTTTGTTAAAGGGGTCTTCCAGATTCCGATAAGCCCCCCGCCCGCAGACCCCCACAACCACCGGGCAAGGGTTGTGGGGATGAGGCCCTTGTCCCCATCAACATGGGGACATCCTCCCCATGTTGAGGGCATGTGGCCTGGTACGGTTCAGGAGGGAGGGGGGGCCGCTCTCTCATCCCCCCTTTTCCCCTGCAGCCGGCCAGGTTGCGTGCTCGGATAAGGGGTCTGGTATGGATTTTTAGGGGGACTCCACGCCATTTTTAAAAAAAATTTGGGATGGAGTTCCCCTTAAAATCCATGCCAGATCTGAAGGGCCTGGAATGGATATTTGGGGGAACCCCACGTCAATTTTTTTTTAAATTTGTGGCGGGGTTCCCCTTAATATCCATTCCAGACCTGAAGGGCCTGGTAATTGAATTCTGGGGAACCCCCACGCTTTTTTTTTTTTTTTTATCAATGACTTTTGTATGTATTGCCGGGAGCCGACAATTCATTAATAGCCGCGAGTCAGTTTTAAATGCATTTTTTTCTTTCAAAAATGACATTTTTTGCAGGGACAGTTCTAAGCACGGGAAACATGCGCGACTTTACATGCATATCATACACACCCCCCAGGTACGAAATTTAAAGGAATATTTCACTTTTATTTTTTCATTTTAAGCATTATTAAAATCACTGCTCCCGAAAAAACGGCCGTTTTTAAAACTTCTTTTTGCATTGATACATGTCCCCTGGGGCAGGACCCAGGTCCCCAAACACTTTTTAGGACAATAACTTGCATATTAGCCTTTATAATTAACACTTTAGATTTCGAACGTTCGAGTCCATTGTATTTAATAGGGTTCTAAAGTTTACACGAACATTTTGTCTGTTCGCAGGTTCTGGTGCGAACCGAACAGGGGGGTGTTCGGCTCATCCCTGCTCACGTACCAGCTGGAACACTGCTACCAGAAGACAGGAGAGAAACTGTCAGAGTTCATGAGACGTTTGGATAAAATTCTGCACAAGATCATACTGAAGAAGGGGATTGACCTGAGGAAGGTAGATGAGGCCCGTGTCCAGTAGGTCTTGAGGGGAGCTCAACCCCTGGACCCCATCGCATTGACGCTACGCACCTGACAGGATGCGAATAGCCTGGAATATCCTGATTTGATCCGAACGATCAGAGAGGAAGAGGCCATGCTGGAAGAGAAAAAGAGGAGCCAACCAGTCGAGCCAACCAACTCTCCAGTGGTGATGGTCAGGTCGGCCATGACTTCTGAAAGAGACTCAGAAGTAGACACTTTAAAATCACAGATGTCTCAGGTGTTAGAGATGCTGACCTCTCTGATAGAAAAAGATTCGGAGAGTCCAAAGAGAGAAGTGCCAAGGAAGGAACTGTTCCCAATTGCCTCAGCACCCGCATCTCCACAAGAATGGGGGGATATAATCTGTTTTAACTGTGGGGGAGTTGGCCACATTGCAGCTACATGTTCCAGCCCCAAGAAAAAGAAAACAGATAACCAAAAGCCGGCGGGAAACTCCAGAGGGCCCCGGTGAAGGAGTCAACCGGGTGCCCATCATCTTCAGTGAGCTCCAAACTGAATGCAGAAGCCACTGAGTTCATCCCATCTAGTCCTTTATCAGACCATTGGGAGGATGCCTGTGACACTTACTCAGAAGAGGACCCTAGAGACTCTATGTATCCTTCGGCTCCTGAAGCAGATGTTCCGAGCCTGCTACGGAAGAAGAGCCTGTGGCGCCAGAGCCAGAAACCCCAAGAGAGCAAAGGGCTCGAAGAGTCATAAGGCCTCCCAGAAGGTTGACCTACCCACATATGGGGAATAGCTCAGAAGATTCTGTGGTCACTGCCAGGAGGAGTGCAGAGAATCCGGATCCCTCCACTGTTCATTTGGTGGAGGGCAGCCCCAACTCACTCTCTGGCACAGTTAGGCAGGCCACTCAGAGTGGTGTGACTTGTGGGCAAGGAAATTCAACCCCTCAGTTTTGGTGGGAATTCCCTATGCCGACATCATACGCAACGTTGTCTAGGGTTGTACGCAGTGTATGTTAGAGTTATCTTTGGGGACCAAGGAGTTCAAGTGGGGGGAGTGTGTAGCGGGGTCTCCTTTAAGACTCATTGGACTACCTTTCCCAGAACCCCCCTTGGCACCCAGGGTGCAGTGTTGTCACCGCAGAGACTCATGGGTGGAGCTATATAAGGAGGAGGCGAGGCTGAGCTCGGCCTCCTTGGGACACGAGACTTCAGTGGACAGATCTTCCTGTGCGGATCCGCTGTGGTGCAAGGCCTGAAGCCTGGGGCCTTGCGCCACTACCCAAAGAGCCTTCCACCCCATAGCGAGCCTGGGTGGCATCTGACTTGGTCATCCTCGACCGTTGCTGAGCCGGAGACCCGACCACTGCAGACACTGTGTGTTGAGACACAGCAGGTGGAAGTCCCGGACTGGGATCGCGTCCGGAGGGGTGAGCGAGCACCTGCTCAATCCATATACTTTACACTATTGTTAGGCCTACAGACTGCCGTGGCCCACCAGTCCATATTTGAGTCCCCACTGGAGATCCATAGCAGAACTGAGTCAAACGGATCTCTAGTGAAGTGTTTCGTGTTGGTACTTTTACCCCCCTTTTTGGATTACAAATGTGTTCCTGAAATGTGCACCACCATGTAAAGACTTGCATGCGAAGAATTCATCCCCTAGAGACTGAGTTATAGGGTCAGGCCTGACCGGGTATTAGAGTTTGGTAGCTGCGCCACAGGGCGCTTAGTTAACGGTCGCCCCACGTGGCACGCCATTACTGTGTTTCATTAATGCGTAGTGTACCAATTGATGCAGGACTCTGCTAGAAGCATGTGTTATCTGTTTTATTGTAGATTTATTTTACTAAGTGAGAGTAAACTCATTATTCTTTTACTACTTGCATTGGCGTCTGAATTTTCCATAGAGCATAAGATAAATTACCCTAGACTAACTGTGCCAGAGCGGGTCGAGTGAATTGCTGGGGGTTGGCGGAGCTGTCTTCAGGGCCCAAAACCAATACTGCGGCCCTCTTAGCTGAGGGTATCGCTACATACGTTTTACAAAATGTTTACAAAGAAAACAAATATACCAAATACAAAATGTCAGCATTTATTAATTTATTTTATGCCCTGTGTCGGAAAAGGGGCGTTGCTGGGTACGAGCCCATTTTTGACATCTCTCTGTGTAATGCAGTGTGCTAGTTGCCCCGTTTCTACACCTGGCATCTGTGACGACACAGTGCATAAACTCTTCCTGCACTGACAGATTTAATTGCCAGCTAGTCTGAGCTTATTCGTTCCTCTGCACGGTGGCTGCTCCTGATCCCTTACTGATCATCTCTGTGGGTAGCCTTGAGTGGCTGGCTACATATACTTGGCTGCGGGCCTCAGTTTACACAGACCAGTGTTTGAACCCGGTCTAATCCTTGATTTGATTTTACTCATTTTTTTTTGCTTGCTTTTGGCAGCTCGGGGTGACTTCTGTGCCAACACACCCCCCCCCCCCCCACCCAAACGGTCTAGTTGTGGTAAACATATTTTTTATAAATTACACAATTTATTATTTATTTTTTACAATTTTTGTTTTCAGATTACGTTATTTGTATTAACATCCGGTGGCTCTGGGTGCCTTGCTGCTCTCCCCACTGACAGCCGTGGTAATCAGTGTTTTAGAGGGTGTGTGCTGGCTCCGCCTTATCATATAAATGCTGGTGGGTAATATATTTTTAGACAGGCTGAAGAAGAAGTAAGGTTGCTTTGAAACAAATTCCTGTTCCAGCTCCAGCATTCTCCAGCAAGGTGGCTTCAAATCCTGGGCCCTGTTCTCCATCCAAGCTTTGGCTTTCCAGTGACAGCGGTTCCCTGCTTCCATTCCATCTCCGCTCCCTGGTCAGTGGCCATGGCAAGGCAAGGCATCCTGGCTGCCTGTCCAATCTCTGTCACAGAGGCTGTCTGACTGTGCTGAACTCTATTTTAACTGCGTGAGTGCTTTTTTACATTTTCTTTGTTGTGCTTCTCTCCCCCTCCCCTCTTTTTGTCTGCAACAAAATGCCAGCATGTATGGTAGAAGAAACAAGAAAAAAATAAATAAATAAAAAAGGCAATCACACTTCTAGTTAGGCTTTCCATTAGACAGGATATCAATGAGCAGGGTCCTCGGGGTAAGGGTAGTATTACAAATATGTGTAAGTGTAGGTGTAGAACAGATTCAATTAGTTCACAAGACTGTGTCTATACAGCCTCCACTGTAATGGAAATTGACCTGTACCAAGTCTGTTGCAAGTCTGCTGCAAGTTCTGGTTCAGTTATGCTGTGCAATAGTCATCCCAACACAGGAGTCACTGTGGCTGAATTTTCACGCTGTAGACTTGCAGAGCTCTTGTTGTAGACTCACCACTGCAACTTTGCTCTTGCTAGAGACTTGCCATGAAAATTTGCTACAAATTTTGAAAGTGTCAACTAAAACTTGTGCTTCAAGTGCTCTGCAATTATACAACTTGCCAGTGAAAATGTGCAGCAAATTACCAGACTTACAATTCAACACTGCCACAAATTTGTGGCAAGTTGCTATCTAGGAGGGGGAGGGTATCCCATCTTCCCCCTCCTGGCCAGGACTGCACCCGAAAATCCCCACCATGCTTGTTTGAGTAATGGATGTAACTGTTCTGTATGCTCGTGTATCACTGCAGCATGGGGGGCAGTTGAAATCTTGAGATCACCAAGTACCCCACAGGGCATATCACTGAAAACGTAATACGCATTCAGCTGGCATAGATTTGTTGGAACTCTTTGGTGCAGGAGTATGCCATCTAGTGAAACCACATGTTGTGGGTTTTCTCCTCTGTACTCCTCACAGCACTCGTCAGAATCTCCACCATCTTTATATCTTCGATCTTATGAAACCAGAATGATGGAGAGGGCAATGTGGAGGTTTTCCATAGTGCACGGATACAAGAGTGAACTGCGTTGATCAGGTATCTAACAGCTGACCATTTGTATACTTTCTGTGGGATGTTAGAGTGCTGTAAAATGAAGATTCCTGGAATGAAGGGTACAGAGCGGTCTGTAAAACTCTGTACTGTAGAATGTACTTGGGAGCAGTGAGCAAGACCAGAAGATGTGTATTATGTCACCTACGTCTGTGCCGTAGCACCAGCAGGCATCTGCCATGGAGGGGTACATACGATAGAGCACGGCAGGAGTGCAGTACTACTGAGTCACTATTTTATAGCCCACCTCCTGATGTTTATTGCAAATAGAAGATTTGTAGGAAAGGGCTAAGATTCTTGTTCAGCCCTCTGGCGTAAATTCGAGCAGGAGATCCCTCTCCTAGTGAGTCAAGAATTTCAGAGGGGTCAAGGAGCACAGTAATAGGAGTTGCCATTAATTCTCAATGGCAGCCCCACACATCAGTAAAATGCTTGTGCTTTTGCGTGTGCTGCAGCTCCATGCGATTTCATGTGGCACGGTTTTCAAAAGGGTCTGAAATTTCTGTGGGTAGGGTAGCCTATTTAAATGAATGGGCTGGCCTGCCAGAAAAGCACATCCTGCACAAGTTTAAACCAGGCCTACAGCCTTTCTCTGTGGAATGTAAAAATCCTCCCTTGCAGTTGTGCTGCCCCCACACTTTAAGGGTTTAACGGCTCATTTAGGTCTAGGACATAGGGAAAAGCAGTTTCACTTACTAATCCTCTGCTCCCCCCGTGCAGTTAGTTTTCCCCTCTACTCCCCTATGCTCCAGAGGTTGGCTGTCCTTTGGCATCGTCAAATAACACTGATGACACTGCATTCTACTTAATGATGTCAGAGGTCATCTGACTACCGGAGCATAGGAGACAAGAGGATGTGTGGACGAACGCAAAGTGAGTCTTCAGGAGCAGAGGATTGGGTAAACTCCAATGCAAACTCCAGGCAGGTTGTGCCGTGGTTGGGATTCAAACCGATGACCCTAGTGCTGCTAACCACTTACCGTAACCACTGCACTGCCACTGCCCGCTTTCAAGACCTTTGGTTATCTATTCCTCTAATTCTCATACACATTCTCAGGATAGTTTCATAACCATATACTATTATCATAGTTTACATGGTACTGTAGGGGTATGAGATTTAAATAATGTTAGTTAAAATAAGTACAAAACACTTGACACTTGTCTCCTGTCTCACTTTTGAGGCATGGACATGGCAATAAATGAATGGCTTGTGGAAAAATACAGGTACCTCCCTACATATGAAAGCCCTGCATTTGCTTTATATCGCAGTCTAACAAATGATATTATCTTGGAAATAAAATCCAGTTTCCCGAGACAAACACAGATATTAGGTAAAGCATTTCAGCATATGTGACGCTAGTCTTTCACAGATACTGTTATCATGGGCTTTGCTGGATGAACTCAGACTATACTTCGTATTGTTCTTGTGTCTGGTGATTTTTTAATATGAGTCATTTCTCAAAGAAAGAGCTTGTTTCCCTATTCATTGTTATTAATTATGGGAACCATGTATTCCACACCTGATTTTTACTTTGTCTAAGTTGTGCAAGTTAATAGTGATACAAACTTGAAAAAGGATTGAAAACAATTTAACTAACTGTTAAATAGAGCAATGTTTTAGGAAATTCAAAAACTTTAAATTTTTTAGCCTATTCACTATAAGGCCAATTTACTGTATGTAGCCAACACTGGGAAGCTATACTACCTAAAGCGGTAGAAAAGCATGCTTTGTTATTTTTACCTACAGGTAAGCCTATAATAAGGCTTAGTTCAGGAAACAAAACGAATGACCACACACCAAAGGATAAGGATAGAAACTTTATTGTGTAAAAACATTTAACATCCAACATCCAACATCAAAAAACGGTTATAGCCACAGCATTATGAGACGCACAGAGAGAAGCATGGTTGATGCGTTTCACAAATTTCTTCACTTAGTCATAAACAAAGACATTTTGTTTACTGAACTACCTGCCCAGATCACAGACTGGACCTTCATCTGTTGGCTAAGGAGAGTATTATCATCGCCTGGAGCGGTGTTACCTGTTGTTTGCTGTTTTGTTATAATAAGGCTTACCTGTAGGTAAAATAAATATATCTCCTAAACATGCACCGTTTAGGAGATATTCACCCTTCATGCAGCTGCTGACGTCACTGGAAAATGCGCTCTGAAGGTCCGGGATACCCTGCCGGACCTTCAGAGCCTCTTGCCGGAACTGAGGGCTCCCGTGCGAAAGAAAGGCCAGCGGAAGATGTCAGCCCTCTCAGCGGCTGCAATGCATACTAGCACATTATGCCATTGTCTTACAGGTTTTTTTTTATTTTATTCTGCAGCAGTTTACTACTGCTTTTAAGCTGAACTCTAGCCTTGCCTTCAGTCTTGCACCATTGTTAAGGATCCTGCCCTGTACTGAAGTTGCTTACTCTGATTTCACTGCACACTGCAAGCTTCTCACAGTGTACATTAGAATCTGCATCAAGTCAGGTATGCCTTATTTCCTTGCTAGAGGAATTCCAGCACTGTCTAGCTTTTTCCTCCCTAGCCTGACTTTCCCTGTTTTACACTTCTGTTTTTATTTAATGATAAAGGCTTAGCACAGGGGTGCCCAACCTTTTGAGGAGCGAGGGCCACTTTATCAACTTGGTAACCGGTCGCGGGCCACAATGAGCATCAGTGGCGTAGCGTGGGTTGTCATCGCTCGGGGCAAGGCAAGTAATTTGCGCCCCCTAACCTGTGGACTTTTAGCACTCCCTGAGTCCCTTCCCTTCCTACAATGAACTTTCCCTCACGTCCCATTTAAAGTCCCAACATTTGTCCCCCCCCCCTTTATTCTTCCCTTCCTACAATAGTACTGACTAGCCTGATTCCCACACTGATTACTACACTAACCTACTTGACCACTACACTAACTTACCTACCTGATTCCTACACTGACCTACCTGACCACTGCACTAACTTACCTGATTTCTATACTAACCTACCTGATACCTACACTGACCACTACACTAACCTACCTGCTTCCTTTACTTGTCACTACACTGACCTACCTGTCCACTATCCTGACCACTACATTACCTGATTCCTACACTGTCCACTACACTGTCACCTACACTGCAATGACCACTACACTGTCCACTGCACTGCCCACTGCACTGACCACTACACTACACTGACCACTACACTACACTGTCACCTACACTGCACTGACCACTGCACTGTCCACTGCACTGACCACTACACTGACCACTACACTACACTGACCACTGCATTGTCCACTGCACTAACAACTACACTACACTGACCACTACACTACACTGCACTGACCACTGCACGGTCCACTGCACTGACCACTACACTGACCACTGCACTACACTGTCCACTGCACTGACCACTACACTGCACTGACCACTACATTGTCCACTTCACTGCACTGACCACTACACTGCACTGACCACTACATTGTCCACTTCACTGCACTGACCACAACACTGACCACTACACTACACTGCACTGCCCACTACACTGACCACTGCACTACACAGACCACTACACTACACAGACCACTACACTACACTACACAGACCACTACTCTACACTGCACTGACCACTACACTGCACTGACCACTAGGGATGGGCCCGGTGCTCGATTCAAACCCATGTTCGAATCGAGCACTGGGCGTTCGCTCGCTCGTCGAGCCCAGAACTATTTGGGCCGTTCGCATCACATTCGTGTGATGCGAGCGGCCCCGCAATGCATTGCGGCCGGCGCGGCCGGCGCAGTGCATTGCTGGCTGATGATTGGCCAAGCATGCACTGTGACCCCGCATGCTTGGCCAATCACAGCGCCCAAAACTCGGAGAGCAATAATTGGCTACAGGCAGGACGCCTGTAGCCAATTACAGCTCAGGGGCTTTAGTACACGCCCCACCATTTAAAAGGCCGCCACGCCATCGGCCCCGGTCACATGAGTTCCGGCTTTAGGAGAGATCAGTCTGCTGATTCTGTCTTTGCTTGATACTGAAAGATTTGCTCTTCTTTGCTAAACCATTGGCTATTTCTTTGCTAAACCATTGCTACCTAAGTCATTGATCGTTCATTGCTGCTGATTGCACAGTTAGTGTGTTATTAGCTGCTGCTGGGGATTAGTCTGGTGCGTGCTTACTGTTAGTACAGTATTGCAGTAGTACCAACCGCAGTGCTGTTAGCACAGCATTGCACCCCAACAGCACCCATAGGACTTCTAGTGTGTTAGTGGCAGCAAACAGAGCTCCTATATTTTCTTCTCAGCAGCACCCATAGGACTTCTAGTGTGTTAGTGGCAGCAAACAGAGCTCCTATATTTTCTTCTCAGCAGCACCCATAGGACTTCTAGTGTGTTAGTGGCATCACACAGAGCTCCTATATTTTCTTCTCAGCAGCACCCATAGGACTTCTAGTGTGTTAGTGGCAGCAAACAGAGCTCCTATATTTTCTTCTCAGCAGCACCCATAGGACTTCTAGTGTGTTAGTGGCAGCAAACAGAGCTCCTATATTTTCTTCTCAGCAGCACCCATAGGACTTCTAGTGTGTTAGTGGCATCACACAGAGCTCCTATATTTTCTTCTCAGCAGCACCCATAGGACTTCTAGTGTGTTAGTGGCAGCAAACAGAGCTCCTATATTTTCTTCTCAGCAGCACCCATAGGACTTCTAATGTGTTAGTGGCATCACACAGAGTTCCTATATTTTCATCTCAGAAGCACCCATAGGACTTCTAGTGTGTTAGTGGCATCACACAGAGCTCCTATATTTTCTTCTCAGAAGCACCCATAGGACTTCTAGTGTGTTAGTGGCATCACACAGAGCTCCTATATTTTCTTCTCAGCAGCACCCATAGGACTTCTAGTGTGTTAGTGGCAGCAAACAGAGCTCCTATGTTTTCTTCTCAGCAGCACCCATAGGACTTCTAGTGTGTTAGTGGCATCACACAGAGCTCCTATATTTTCTTCTCAGCAGCACCCATAGGACTTCTAGTGTGTTAGTGGCAGCAAACAGAGCTCCTATATTTTCTTCTCAGCAGCACCCATAGGACTTCTAGTGTGTTAGTGGCATCACACAGAGCTCCTATATTTTCATCTCAGAAGCACCCATAGGACTTCTAGTGTGTTAGTGGCATCACACAGAGCTCCTATTTCTTGTTCATACATCACGGGACACAGAGCAGCATAGTCATTACTATGTGGGTTATATAGAATTACCTTCAGGTGCTGGCACTGGCAACTTCCAAAACAGGAAGTACCCTCCCCTATATAAGCCCCTCCCATCCGGGAGTACCTCAGTTTTTTGCCAGTGTCTAAGGTGTTGGCCAAGGTTAACATGTATTCATCTGGGCTTGTGTACAGGTTCTCTGGGCCTTAGCAAGCTATTCCGGATCCGACCAAAAAAGCTTCATAGCTAAACGGTCGGTACCCGGGCCTTGCAGAGAAGAGCAGGGTTTTGCCTGTAATGCCTCTCTTAGGAGGGCTGGACCCTGGGATCCAGAGCTCTGGTCATACCCAAAACCAAGAGACTATCTGTGCAGGGTGCTATACAGGTCCAGGGGAGTGGAATCCTTGGGAACCCGGTCCCTGAAGGTCTAGTACAATGCCTGCCGTGAGAGGTGAAGTTTGGGCTTCTGTGGACCAAACAAAGTCCTGCGGCGGGGAAAAGGTAAGTGGGGGCCCCTCAGGAACTTGGTTCTATTGAGGGGACCCCCAAGCCTAATATGTCTTTCTGCCTGTTACCTAAAGGGTATTCCCGCTAATAGCTGTATATGCCTAAGAAATCCTAGAAATGTTTTTTCATAAGGGAAGTTTTAAAAAACTGTAAACCTGGAAATGTTTTTCATAAAGGAGGTTTAAAAAAAAAAAAAAAGACAAAAGTGCGGTACCTGTGTTTGTCCACTAGAGGCCGCTGTGGAACGTCTTTTTTCTTGGGACTATTCCTTCCATGGTGAAAGTCCAGGCAGATGAGTGAGCTCTCTATCAGGGAAGCTGCATTCCTCTGTCATGCTGCCAAGTAGTTTCCTTCCATCCCCGAGTCCTGGTAAAACAGGGACCCTGGCTCCTCTCCCTACATGGCGCCAAGAGCGCACACGTGCACGCGCGCGCGCACACATGCTTTCTTTTTATGAGGTTTAGCTTCAAAAAAGGGTGCGGAGCCTGGCGGATGACGCGCTCTGTGCGCCCAGCGCTTCTGCGCATGCGCGGGCGTCCCAGCAAGATAAAAGGACTCAGTCCACGCTGCTTGCTATGGACACAGAGCATGAAAAGGAGCTGGTAGCATGGTATAGGGGCTTACAGCGGGCGGTTGATACAGGCATCCCCAGAAAGACGCATTAGTAGACACCCACTGATGTACATAGCAGCAAATTCCATTAGACTATTTCAGTAAGGGGTGTATTGCGGCTGGAATACCTCAGCTTTGAACTAAGGAATATGCCGCCTAAAAAACTCCGAGATATACCTCTCAGGAAGTGTGGGGGGTCTCCATCGGGCTCTGAGGATCTGGAGCAGTCATCTGCACCCTCCTCCCCTGAGAAATCAGAGGTTAATACCCATAAGGAACCCCCGGGAGTGCCAGGTACTGCGGCTGTCCTCAGTCCACCTGCTCCTGCATATATAACAGAGGAGGTTTTTTCCTCAACTCTGGAGGGATTGGAGCAGAGATTGGCTGCATTGATCGCTTCTTCTCTACAGGAAAGAAAGCGCGCCAGATCTCCATCACCTCCATTAGAATGCCTGTTGGCAGAGCAACAGTCCCAGGAAGGGACCGACCTACCTGAAGGGGATCAGGAGGAGGTTAGCTCTGTTTTTGAGGAATCGACAGTAGATGAACCATTTTCAGCATCACAGACTGAAAGATTGTGGGTCCAGACCCTAACTGACATGGTTCGATCTGCATTTAAAATGCCTCTTGTTGAACCATCAACTACTGCTGTCTCCTCATTGGGGTCGCTAAAAGCTCCCCAGGTTAATTGCTCCTTTCCAATACATCCATTATTGGAAGGACTTATATACCAGGACTAGGAACATCCTGATAAACTATTTGTTCCGCCTAAAAGGTTTCCGGTGATCTATCCCATGGAGGAAAAGTTCACCCAGAGATGGAATGTTCCTACGGTGGATGCAGCCATCTCTTCTGTGAACAAATCACTGACATGTCCAGTAGATAATGTTCAAATGTTCAAAGATCCAGTGGATAAAAAATTGGAATCTTTATTAAAATCTGCTTTTTCCACAGCAGGGGCTGTTACACAGCCAGCAGTGGCAGCTATTGGGGTCTGCCAAGCTTTAAAGGATCAAATGAAAATGGTCCTGAGGGATTTGCCAGACCAACAGGCCCAGGCTCTGGCTGATCTGCCTAGAGCATTATGCTTTGCGGTTGACGCCATCAAGGATTCTATCCATCAGGCCTCCCGCCTCACGCTGTCTTGTACATATGCGTAGGCTTCTGTGGCTTAAAAACTGGTCTGCTGAAGCTCCCTGTAAGAAGCTCTTAGTTAGCTTCCCATTTCATGGGGAACGCCTTTTTGGCGAAGACCTGGATAAGTATATCCAGAAGATTTCCAGTGGTAAAAGTACTCTCTTACCGAGTAAGAAGAGGTCTAGGGGTCCATCTTTTAAGAGGACTACCTCTCCTATCCCTGCGACGTCTGCTACTAAGCAGTTCCGACGGCCTCCTCGGTCAAACTCAGGAGGTAAAAATCAGGGACAGCCACAGGGTAATAAAAAGCCCTGGATCCGAAGAGGTACTAAACCAGCCTCCAAGTCAAGCCTATGAAGGGCTGCCCCCACTCAAACGGGTGGGGGGAAGACTTCAGTTGTTCGCAGAGACCTGGCGGGAGACGATCAAAGACAGATGGGTGCTCTCCGCGGTAACTCTGGGATACAAGTTGGAGTTAAAAGAGTCTCCTCCGTCCCATTTTATGTGGTCAGGCATGCCAAGAGACCCTCTGAAAAGACGGTCTCTCCTATTGGCGTTAGAACAACTATTGCTCCAAGGAGTAATTATGGAGGTTCCTATGGAAGAGTGGGGGTTGGGTTTCTACTCAAACCTTTTCACAGTCCCGAAGCCAAACGGGGACATAAGACCCATATTGGACCTAAAGAGTCTAAACAAATTTCTAAACGTCCGGTCTTTCCGGATGGAGTCGATCCGATCGGTCACCGCTGCCCTACAAGGGGAGGAATGGTTAGCCTCGATCGACATCAAAGATGCTTACTTGCATGTTCCCATCTTTCCAGGTCATCAAAAATTCCTACGCTTTGCAGTAGAAGGGCGCCATTTTCAGTTCAGAGCCTTACCATTCGGTCTGGCCACAGCACCACGAGTGTTCACAAAAATTCCGGCCCCACTGTTGGCCGATCTAAGAACACGGGGTGTAACGATAATGGCATACCTAGACGACCTGTTGTTGATGGACCACTCAGTTGCCAAGCTAGAAGTGGTAATTATCGATACAATCAAGTATCTAGAATCTCACGGTTGGGTCATCAACCTGGACAAGTCAGCCCTACAGCCAGTGAAAAACCTGGTATATCTAGGGCTACGGCTGGATTCAGACCAGAGGAAGATTTTCTTACCTCTAGACAAGGTATCCTCTTTGAGGGGCTTGGTCCGTCTGCTTTGTGCAAAAAGACAGCCGTCCATACGCCTGTGCATGAGGCTGCTAGGAAAGATGGTAGCATCATTCGAAGCTGTGCCATACGCCCAATTCCACTCAAGGAATTTACAAAGGGCCATATTGTCAGCCTGGAACGGAAAAGTTCAGGCTCTAGACTTCCCGATGGCTTTGTCCCCTTCCGTTCGGAAGAGTCTCTGCTGGTGGTTGATCCCCCAGAATCTCCAGAAGGGAAAACCCTTCAGCCCGATATCTTGGAAGGTGGTCACTACAGATGCCAGCCTTACAGGCTGGGGGGCAGTACTGGAGCAATGGTCTCTCCAGGGCAGATGGTCAAATGTAGTAAAAACCCTGCCCATCAATCTCTTAGAGATACGAGCAGCCCGGTACGCCCTAGTAGCCTGGACATCCAGACTCCAAGGGTCCCCTGTCAGAATTCAATCAGACAATGCCACAGCAGTGGCATATATCAATCATCAGGGAGGCACCAGGAGTCGTGCAGCCCAGAGGGAAGTAAGTCACATCCTGGAATGGGCAGAAAAGCATGTCCCATGTATATCAGCTGTCTTCATTCCAGGGGTGGAGAATTGGAAGGCGGACTTTCTGAGTCGCCAACAGTTATGCCCAGGGGAATGGTCCCTTCATCCCGAGGTCTTCCGAGCAATATGTCAGCGGTGGGGAACACCGGATGTAGATCTGCTAGCATCCAGATTCAACGCAAAGGTGGACAGGTTTGTCTCCCGGACAAGGGATCCCCTCGCTTGCGGCTCGGATGCTCTGGTGTTCCCTTGGGATCAGTTCAGACTGATATATGCATTCCCTCCGCTACAATTGTTGCCTCGACTCCTTCGCAGAGTCAGGTTGGAGAAGAAGCCGGTGATCCTGGTGGCTCCAGCGTGGCCCCGAAGGGCCTGGTACGCGGAGATCATCAAAATATCTGTGGGGAGTCCTTGGACCCTTCCACGTCGTCCGGACCTGCTTTCGCAAGGACCGATATACCACCCTTCCTTACTAACTCTAAGTTTAACGGCCTGGCTATTGAGTCCCACATCCTAAAGAAGAGAGGTCTCTCTAACTCTGTGGTATCAACTATAATCAATGCCAGGAAGCCTGTATCCAGGCAGATCTACTATAGAGTTTGGAAGGCGTACATCACTTGGTGCGAGGCCAGAAAATGGCATCCACGTAAGTACGTTATAGGCAGAATTCTGGACTTCCTGCAGTGGGCTGTAGACAGGAAGTTTGCCTTAAGTACTATCAAGGGCCAGGTTTCGGCCTTGTCAATACTATTTCAAAGGCCCCTGGCTATGCATTCACTTGTCAAATCCTTTATGCAAGGTGTGACTCGTATTATTCCACCGATTAAGGCTCCCATATGCCCATGGGATCTAAATTTGGTTCTGTCGGTTCTGCAGAAGCAGCCATTTGAACCTTTGCGGCACATTTCCTTGGTTCTACTCACCAGGAAATTGATATTTTTAGTAGCCATATGCTCGGCTAGAAGAGTGTCGGAATTAGCCGCCATGTCCTGTAAGGAGCCATATCTGGTTATCCATAAGGACAGAGTAGTATTACGTCCTCACCCAGCCTTTCTTCCTAAGGTGGTATCGAGGTTTCACTTGAACCAGGATGTGGTTCTTCCTTCTTTTTTCCCCAAACCAAGCACGGTAGAGGAAAAGTTATTGCATTCTTTGGATGTAGTAAGAGCAGTTAAAGCTTATCTAAAAGCCACTGCTCAGATTCGTAGAACGGATTCTCTGTTTGTTCTGCCGGAAGGCCCCAGAAAGGGTCAGGCAGCATCAAAATCTACTTTAGCCAAGTGGATTCGACAGGTCATAATACAAGCCTATGGCTTGAAAAGTAGACCGCCTCCGTTCAAAGTTAGGGCGCACTCCACGAGAGCAGTTGGAACTTCATGGGCAGTGCATCACCAGGCCTCCCTGGCGCAAATTTGTAAGGCCGCAACATGGTCTTCAGTACACACGTTTACTAGGTTCTACCAGGTGGACGTGAGAAGTCAGGAGGATGTCGCCTTTGGGCGCAGTGTGTTGCAGGCCGCAAAAGATCCTCATGCCTGATGGCGCCCAGCTTATGTATGGTGTATCCCCCCCCTCATGTGGCATTGCTTTGGGACGTCCCACATAGTAATGACTATGCTGCTCTGTGTCCCGTGATGTACTCCAAGAAAGTAGGATTTTTAAAACAGCTTACCTGTAAAATCCTTTTCTTGGAGTACATCACGGGACACAGAGCTCCCACCCCTCTTTTGGGGACACGTATTGCTTTGCTACAAAACTGAGGTACTCCCGGATGGGAGGGGCTTATATAGGGGAGGGTACTTCCTGTTTTGGAAGTTGCCAGTGCCAGCACCTGAAGGTAATTCTATATAACCCACATAGTAATGACTATGCTGCTCTGTGTCCCGTGATGTACTCCAAGAAAAGGATTTTACAGGTAAGCTGTTTTAAAAATCCTACTATTTTCTTCTCAGCAGCACCCATAGGACTTCTAGTGTGTTAGTGGCAGCAAACAGAGCTCCTATATTTTCTTCTCAGCAGCACCCATAGGACTTCTAATGTGTTAGTGGCATCACACAGAGTTCCTATATTTTCATCTCAGAAGCACCCATAGGACTTCTAGTGTGTTAGTGGCATCACACAGAGCTCCTATATTTTCTTCTCAGAAGCACCCATAGGACTTCTAGTGTGTTAGTGGCAGCAAACAGAGCTCCTATATTTTCTTCTCAGCAGCACCCATAGGACTTCTAATGTGTTAGTGGCATCACACAGAGTTCCTATATTTTCATCTCAGAAGCACCCATAGGACTTCTAGTGTGTTAGTGGCATCACACAGAGCTCCTATATTTTCATCTCAGAAGCACCCATAGGACTTCTAGTGTGTTAGTGGCATCACACATAGCTCCTATATTTTCTTCTCAGCAGCACCCATAGGACTTCTAGTGTGTTAGTGGCAGCAAACAGAGCTCCTATATTTTCTTCTCAGCAGCACCCATAGGACTTCTAGTGTGTTAGTGGCATCACACAGAGCTCCTATATTTTCTTCTCAGCAGCACCCATAGGACTTCTAGTGTGTTAGTGGCATCACACAGAGCTCCTATATTTTCATCTCAGAAGCACCCATAAGACTTCTAGTGTGTTAGTGGCATCACACAGAGCTCCTATATTTTCTTCTCAGCAGCACCCATAGGACTTCTAGTGTGTTAGTGGCATCACACAGAGCTCCTATATTTTCATCTCAGAAGCACCCATAGGACTTCTAGTGTGTTAGTGGCATCACACAGAGCTCCTATATTTTCTTCTCAGCAGCACCCATAGGACTTCTAGTGTGTTAGTGGCAGCAAACAGAGCTCCTATATTTTCTTGTCAGCAGCACACATAGTACCTATAGTGTGTTAGTGTCAGCACCCATAGGACCTACAGTGTGTTGTGAGCACACATAGGAGTTCTATTTTTTATACTATATACACTACCGACTACAATGGCTGGAAGACCGCCAAGGAGAGGCAGAGTGTGCCGAGGCAAGAACACAGGGCAGGCAGGCTCTGTTTCTAGAGACAACAGTGCTGGCCGTGGACGTGGTCGTGCATCGTCATCAGCACGTGGCCATGGGACACGCTTGTCTTTGTTTTCGGCAGCTGGACATGTGGAGCCGCATCATGCCGAAGGCTTGGTAGAATGGATGACCAAGCCCTCCTCATCCTCCTCATCCTCTCTCACCCAGGCTCAGGGTACTGGCAGAGCAGCTGCCAACGCGTACTCAATGGCATCATCAGCCACCCCTTCCCTAGACCCACCATGTCCTCCTGAGGAGTCCCCCGAACTGTTTGAGCACAGTGTTGGGTACATGCTCCAGGAGGATGCCCAACGATTCGAAGGCTCGGATGATGATACCCAGCTTGAGGAAGTCAGTAGTGTGCGCGCAGAGAGAGGGGATGCTGAAGGACAGCAATCTGGCAGTAGTGTTCCACCAGCTGCAGCTTATTGCCAGGTTTGCTCTAGTGGTGAAGAGGGAGGGGATGATGAGGTCACTGACTCCACGTGGGTGCCTGAAGGGAGAGAGGAGGAGGAGGAGGAGGAGGATGCAGCGTCACATGTCCAACGAGGCAGGATGCCCCCTGGAGGCCAGCTAGAGGCCAGCACAGCAACTGTACCACACCGCAGAGCTCCGCCTGTGCAGGGCGCTGCCTCTGCACGTTATCACAAAAGTTCTTTGGTGTGGGCCTTTTTTGAGACGAGTGCATCAGATCGCACCACTGCTATTTGCAATATTTGTCTCAAGCGTATCTCGCGTGGCCAAAACATCAGCCGCTTGGGCACCACAAGCATGAGCAGACATATGTCGACCTGCCATGCAGCTCGTTGGCAAGCACACATAAAAGACCCACACCAAAGAACAAAGCGGACCTCTCCTTGCTCCTCATCAGCTGGGATCTCCATCCCCACTATATCTTCAGTCCTCTCTGAAAGCTGCTCTGAGAGGACTGAAGGTGTAGAATTAGGTGTGTCACAACCAAGTACTTGCAGTACACCGACGTCCGATTGTAGCAGGCAAATTTCCCTGCCCCAGCTGCTGGACCGTCGAAAGAAGTATACTCCCAGCCATCCACATGCCCAGCGGTTGAATGCTAGCTTGGCTAAATTGCTAGCACTTCAACTGCTGCCTTTTCAGTTGATAGACTCGGCCCCCTTCCGTGAGTTTGTTCAATGTGCGGTTCCTCAGTGGCAGGTTCCCAAACGCCACTTTTTCTCACGGAAGGCGATTCCGTCTCTCTACCGGCATGTGGAAGGCAATGTCCATGCCTCGCTGGACAGGGCGGTCAGCGGTAAGGTGCATATTACCGCTGACTCATGGTCCAGCAGGCATGGACAGGGACGTTATCTTTCTTTCACGGCCCATTGGGTCACTCTATTGGCAGCTGGGAGGGATGCAGGACAAGGTGCAGTAGTGTTGGAGGTTGTTCCGCCACCACGCCTCCAAAATGCTACTACTGGTTGTGACACACCTCTCTCCTCCACCCCCTCCTCTTCTTCTTCCTCCATGTCCTCTTCGAGTGCTCTGTCCTCGGAACCAGCGGTGCTCCGTAGGCGTACAAGGGGCTACGCGAGTACGCAGGCAAAAAGATGCCATGCCGTGCTTGCGCTGGTGTGTTTGGGGGACAGGAGCCACACTGGGCCAGAGGTTCTGGCAGCTCTGCAGGGGCAGGCCGAGAGGTGGTTGACGCCACGCCAGCTTAAGCCAGGAATGGTCGTTTCTGACAATGGCACCAACCTCCTCTCCGCCCTGCGACAGGGGCAGCTCACCCATGTGCCCTGTATGGCTCACGTCCTCAACCTGGTGGTGCAGCGGTTCTTGGGCAGGTTCCCAGGCTTACAGGATGTCCTGAGGCAGGCCAGGAAAGTCTGTGTGAATTTCCGCCGATCTTATAATGCCAGTGCTCGGCTGACTGAGCTGCAAAAGGAGCTGAACCTGCCCAAGAACCGCCTAATATGTGACATGCCCACCAGGTGGAACTCAACGTTGGCCATGCTGCAGCGACTGCACACGCAGCAGAGGGCCATCAATGAGTACCTTTGCGACTACGGCACCAGGACAGGGTCAGGGGAGCTTGGCTTTTTTTCCCCACGCCAGTGGAGCATGATCAGGGATGCATGCACTGTCCTCTCACCATTTGAGGAGGCCACGAGGATGGTGAGCAGTGACAGTGCATGCATCAGTGACACTGTACCTCTTGTCCACCTGTTGGAGCATACGCTGCGTGGGATAATGGACAGGGCACTTGAGGCAGAACAGAGGCAGGAAGAGGAGGACTTCCTTGTCTCTCAAGGCCCCCTTTATCCAGACAATGTTCCTTCTGTCCCACCCATCACACAGGAAGAGGATGAGGATGAGGAGGAGGAGGAGGATTGTGTGAGCATGGAGGTGGAGCCTGGCACTCAGCATCAGCAGCAGCAGTCTTTTAGGGATGATGTACAGTCCCAACAAACCAGTGGACTTGTACGTGGCTGAGAGGAGGTGGCTGGCGATCATGTCATCCTCAGTGACCCAGAAGACTCCGGACCGAATGCCTCAGCTAACCTACGCTGCATGGCCTCCCTGATCCTGCAAAGCCTGCGGAAGGATCCTCGTGTTCTTCGGATCAAGGAGAGTGACCATTACTGGCTGGCCACTCTCCTTGATCCACGGTACAAGGGTAAGGTTGCGGACCTTATCTTGCCGTCGCAGAGGGAGCAGAGGATGAGACATCTCAGGGAGGCCTTGCAGAAAGGTCTGTGCAACGCGTTCCCAGAAACTGGGAGGTTACAAACTCCTGGTCCTGGACGACGAGTTGCTGAGGCTTCGGTCAGTAGCAGAAGGAGCGGTGGGGAAGGTGGACGTCTGACCGATGCGTTCAGACAATTTTTTAGTCCGCAGCCCCAAGGTATGATCGGTTCCAGCAACCATCGCCAGCGTCTGATATACATGGTGCAGGAATACCTAGGGGCAAGGTCAGACTTGGACACCTTTCCCACCGAAAATCCTCTGGCTTACTGGGTCCTGAGGATGGATCACTGGCCAGAGCTTGCACAGTATGCAATTGAGCTACTGGCCTGTCCTGCATCCAGCGTTCTTTCCGAACGCACATTCAGTGCTGCTGGAGGATTTGTCACCGATCATAGGGTGCGCCTGTCCACCGACTCGGTTGATCGACTGACCTTCATAAAAATGAATCAGTCTTGGATCACCACCAGCTACCAGACACCTGAAGCGGATATAACGGAATAATTTATAATGTCACATCCCTTCAAGACTGCCTATGCTGATGCTGAGTGACTGTCCTGTTATGTTCACTGACTATCCTCTTCCTCCTCCTCAATGATCCATGCCACCACACCAGTGCCTAAGGCACAATTTTTCAGCCCCTGTATAACAGGGGCGTGTAATTACAATTTTTTAAAAAGATGCTTCGCAACAGGTGTGACTGCTGTGCTCAGAGTACAGTATCTGTGAGGGGTTACAGTGTTGTGGCACCAGCACCAGTGCCTAAGGCACAATTTTTCAGCCCCTGTTGGGGCGTGTAATTACAATTTTTAGGCAATGCTTTGCAACAGGTCTCATTGCTGTGCTCAGAGTACAGTATCTGTGAGGGGTTGCAGTGTTGTGGCACCAGCACCAGTGCCTAAGGCACAATTTTTCAGCCCCTGTATAACAGGGGCGTGTAATTACAATTTTTTAAAAAGATGCTTCGCAACAGGTGTGACTGCTGTGCTCCAAGTACAGTATCTGTGAGGGGTTGCAGTGTTGTGGCACCAGCACCAATGCCTAAGGCACAATTTTTCAGCCCCTGTTTAACAGGGGCGTGTAATTACAAATCTTGATCTAATAGTTCACAGCAGGGCCCATTCCTGCGCCCACCAAGAGTAACTATGAGGGCCTACAGTCTTGTGGCAACACCGTCCACCACCACCACCACCACCAAAGGCCCAATTTTTCTGCCCTGTTCAACAGGTGCATGCAATTACAAATCTTGATCTAATAACTCACAGCAGGGCCCATTCCTGCACCCACCAAGAGTAACTGTGAGGGCTTACAGTCTTGTGGCAACACCGTCCACCACCACCACCACCACCACCACCACCACCACCAAAGGCCCAATTTTTCTGCCCGGTTCAACAGGTGCATGCAAGTACAAATCTTGATCTATTAACTCACAGCAGGGCCCATTCCTGTGCCCACCAGTCTTGTGGCTACACCAACATCTAATAGGGCAAATTTCTGCAGAGTATATACGGCAGGCCCCTACTTTCAAACATCCAACTTACAAACGACTCCTACTTGCAAACGGCAAGAGAAAACAGGAAGTGAGAGGAAATCTACCCCTAGGAAGGGAAATTCTATCCTGTTAGATTTAATTTGGGAAAAAGGTATCTCCTCTCTACTGATGCTTTATCACCAATCCTTGTTTCAATTAAAACCCCACTTTTCCAAAAACATTTGTCATTGGGACGGAAAGTGAGGTGACATGTTCTGAACAGATGTGCAAAGACAGCAAATGTTACAGGGGTGATAACCCCTCCCTATGTTCTCCAAAAAGCTTAAAAATTGATTTTTTTGGGATGGAGCTACACTTCATAATGTACCTGTTCAGATTCTACTTAAGAACAAACCTACAGTCCGTGTCTTGTTTGCACCACCTATATACTGCTGTTCAGAGTATATAGGGTTGTAGGTATAGGGTTTTATTTTGGGTGCGGGGTCCCCCTTAATATCCATACAAGACCCAAAGGGGCTGGGGTGGGGGGGGTGATGGGGTAGCCATGCCATTTTTCTCAAGGATTTTCAGCCATATGGCGGCCAGGACAAGACATGACATTAAAGCCGCAAGTGGTTTTAAATGGCTTCTTTTTTTCCTTTACAAATGTCATTTTGTGCAAGGACAGTTCTAAACACGGGAAACACATGCCACTTCACAGGCATACTTTAGACACCCCCCAGGTACCATATTTAAAGGAAAATTTCACTTTTTTTTTCACTTTATGCATCATTAAAATGACTGCTCCCGAAAAAACTTTAGTTTTTAAAATTTCTTTTTGCATTGATATATGTCCCCTGGGGCAGGACCCGGGTCCCCAAACCTGTTTTATGACATTAACATGCATATTGGCCATTGTAATTAGCAATTTTGATTTTGAACGTTCGCGTCCATTATAACGAATAGGGTTCGAAAATTTGCGCGAACTTTCGGTCCGTTCGAAGGTTCTGGTGCGAACCGAACCCGGGGGTGTTCGGCTCATCCCTACTGACCACTACACTGTCCACTTCACTGCACTGACCACTACATTACACTGACCATTGCACTGACCACTACACTACACAGACCACTACACTACACTGCACTGACCACTGCACTGACCACTACATTGACCACTACACTGACCACTACACTATCCACTTCACTACACTGACCACTACACTGACCACTGCACTGTTCACCTCACTGTACTGACCACTACACTGACTACTACACTGACCACTACACTACACTTCACTGCACTGACAATTACACTGACCATTACATTACACTGTCCACTGCACTGTCCACATCACTGCACTGACCACTACACTACACTGACCACTACACTGTCCACTTCACTGCACTGACAATTACACCGACTACTACACTGACTACTACACTACACTACAGTTATACTGACACCAGACGTTTTTTTTTATTTATTCTGACTCTAACTCTGGCTGGCTGCTCCCTCTCTCCCCAGATTGTATCCACCCCCTCACCTGCAACTTGTATCTTGCATCAGACTGGAGGAGAGCCTGGGGGAGGTGAAGGTAGCAGTGTTCACAATGCAGTGGAGATGGAGGCGGGACTCCAGGAGCAAGCGCGATCACGGATAGACTAGCCTAGCCGCGATCACTGATAGGCCAGCCCCACCGCGATCACGGATAGGCCAGCCCCGCCGCAGCCGCCGCACATGACCTCATTCTTCGCACTTATGCTGGCGGGTCGGAAACCCGCAATCTGGGCTTGCCGACCCGCCATCTCAGATCAAGACATGGCGGGCCAATTCGGAGGGATATCTTGTGGGTCAGTAGATGGATTTGTTCACATTCCTTATCGCTTAGAGAGCGCTCAAGATCTTTCTCCCAGGCCTTACAAGAAGGACCAGCTGCTGGTGATTCTTGAGCGAATAATAAAGCATGTGTTTCTGATATCACATGATGATGATAATCTCGAGAACACATAAATTCAAAGTGAGGGAGCCGTCTGAAGAGCGAGTGGGAGCTCCAAGGAAGTGCCTAATTTTAAGATATGCCCAATTTTATTTATTTAAAGAATACTGTGTAATCTTTAAGAAGCAATGTAAAGCACCTTGCCAGCCCCTCTCACCAGCCACAATCTACCTGCATTTCATAGAGAATCTCAAAGATGTGATGATGCCATTACTGCGCCTATAAAAAAAATGAAAATGGAATTGTTTTATTCAAAAATCTTAATAGCATGTTGATGGGAAGATGGCACAGAAGATAAAATATACTTAAAATACTTATATCCAGAGCATTGTAATTGGAGGTATAACTTGGCCCAAGCCAGATAAAAAGCAAGGGGTCATGTTAAAATTACCAGTATCTATACCCTTGACCACTTACAGGCTTCTTAAAGAGTAAATCTAAGCAATTTCAAAATGGAATGAATAGAAATATTTGATTTATCACTTGAATGCATGAACAATTCCCATTCCCTGTTTTCTCTATGCCATGGGCTAGGGCAGTGATGGCAAACCTTGGCACCCCAGATATTTTGGAACTACATTTCCCATGATGCTCATGCACTCTGCAGTGTAGTTGAGCATCATGGGAAATGTAGTTCCAAAACATTTGGGGTGCCAAGGTTCACCATCACTGGGCTAGGGGCTTGTGGATCCTCTGTGAAGCTTGCACATTTTGTGGTGGGGTGCTTAGGGCACAGAATATAAGGAGCACTTGGCCCCTAAACACACTCATACAGACTACAGCTGACCAGAATCAGAGAAGCAAAGAAATCAGGTGTCTGGAAGAGCACAAAATGCTGGATTCCTAGGAGAAGCAATGCAAGGGTATCTAAAGAAGAATGGAAAGGACTTATTTCCTGTGTACTCTACCTCTGAAAATAAATCTCAAGCAGTGTTATACAGAACACTGCCCCTATGTTATGGAGTTGAGGAGTGTGAAAGATGTAATGTAGTTTAAAAGTGAAACTAAACAATTTATTTTTTACTTTCCGAAATATCAAGTATACCATGGCTCTGCTTTTTTTTTTTTTTGTTTAAAAAGTCTGTTACCAATCTTTGCTGGCTTCTTTTTTTCTCCGCATGTTCCTTATCCTCCACTGGATGAGAGTGCACTATCTCTGGTCGCATGCTCCGCTCTATGCATATTACAATACCCATAGAGCTAAATGTGTCTGCATGAAGATGTATAGTCCACCTCGGGGGCAAGCAGGAAAGGGTCGCTACATTTACATACGCAAGGAGAATGAATGTAACTACCCTAGAACATGAAGTTTGAGAATAGAAGAAAAAAGCTTGCATTTGAGAAATTAGACAAATGAAGAGAGAGTAAAGTCCATTCTACTTACCGTATATACTCGAGTATAAGCTGAGTTTTCAGCACATTTTTTTGTGCTGAAAAAGCCCCCCTCGACTTATACTCGAATTTCCCTGCCTCACTGTGCCCAGCTGCAGCTTTATGATCTCCCGGCGCTGTGATATGCAGTCTAACAAAGACCAGTCAGTGTTCCGTCACGGACGAGGACGAGGAGGAGGAGGCGGGGCGGCCGACTAGACTGCATATCACAGCGCCGGGAGATCATAAGGCTGCAGATGGGCACAGCGCCGGAAGATCAGGTGCATGAGGCAGGGAGATGGGCACAGTGTGGCAGGGAGATGGGCACAGTGAGGCATGTAGATGGGCACAGAGAGGCTGAGGCATGCAGATGGGCATAGTGAGGCCGTGGCATGCAGATGAACACTGCAAATGGGCACAGTGAGGCTGCAAATGGGCACAGTGAAGCTGCAGATGGGCACAGTGAGGCACAGTGAGGCTGCAAATGGGCACAGTGAGGCACAGTGAGGCTGCAAATGGGCACAGTGAGGCTGCAGATAGGCATTGTTGACCCTCTTTTCCACTTACAGTAGCTGCTGCATTTCTCACCCTAGGCTTATACTTGAGTCAATAAGTTTTCCGAGTTTTTTGTGGTAAAATTAGGTGCCTCTGCTTATATTCGGGTCGGCTTATACTCGATTATATACGGGTATATTATTTTTTTAAATATGAGTTTAGTATCACTTAAAATCAGAGATGAGGCTGACAACCTAGCTCCTCCATCAATAGAGTACAACACATGAGCATTGTCACCTTAAGGCAGGAGGTGTTACTGGCAAAATTACCAAGTAAAAAACACTGTGTTCTGTAGTCTGTCTGATAGAAATAGAATGCTTTATTACAATTTCAGGCATTATGTGCAAGCTTTAGAGTATATCATAACAGCAACAGGAGCTGGAACTAACATGCACAGATTATAGGCAAGAGGAATGAACACCACAAAATATGTTTAAATACTGGTAAGATGCAATATATCCCTTTTTTTCTTAGGTGTAGATACACTTTAAACCTTAACCCCTACCCTTCCCCTCAGATGTCATTCTGGAACCATAGAGATACTTATTACAACTCTATACCATTTAATTTGATAATTCAAAACAGTACACTTCGTTATTTTAGCCATATCACATTTAAATTCACATTGAAAAAAGCAGTATAAAGTAGTATTGCTCCTGTCTAGATTCAATCATTTTCTTTTTAGCTCCTTACATTAGACTGCCCTTATGTTCCGAGTGATATTTAATCATTGAAAGGAATGCATTGGTATATTGTACCATTATATAGCAAGAAGTTTAAAAATATGATTCGTATACATTTTCAGATTAAAATTCCATGCCTTTTGCCAAAGCTATTTCTATGAAATAGAATGAGAGTTGAAGAACTTTTTTTGAATTACGTGTTAAAGGATTTAGGTCCTCATTTGATGGATCAATAAATAAGATTTTCCTGCTTTCATTTGTCCTCTTTTACTAACATTTTTTTTATAGCAGTAGTGTGACTGTGATTTCTGCCACTGCGGGTGATCTTTCCATAACTGGTCTGTAGTAGATTGTATGAGTTGCTGCAGATTGTTTATACAGTAGGTCTGGGTCTACTGCTGGAACTATCTTGGATGGTAACCGTTCCCAAATGCTTTTCTTAACACAAATAAAACCGTACATTTTTATATTGGCACATAGACTTTCTGTTGTTCTTTTTAACATTTATTTCATTAGGGCTAAAATTTTACAACACTGTACATTATGGTTGACATATTTTTTCTTGTTTAATAATTTTATTAGATTTTACAAGTAAATAGCAAATATAATGAACATTACATTCTGATCAAGAATAGAATTGTAAATAAATACAGCAATCACTAAAAATACATATTGAAAGAAAGGTAATAGAGGATAAACCTCATTAACAATTATATCAATACAAATAGAGGTATAAAAGATTAGAGCAATGAAAATAAGCAATATTCAGGATAGAATATCATGCCTCCAGACCATCCACTCACCCCCGAAGGGAGCAAGCTGTGAGCAGATGGGGGCTCGATTAAGTATGAGAGAATATGCTGGGTTATCCAGAAGGATACACCAGATGAACGTTGTCATACCTCAATTGTTTAGTGGAGACCTTCCTAACAAATCTTTAAGACACAAAGATAATAGTGATTGATAAAGTGAAACTTAAAAGGTATATATATAAGTCATGCAATGAACATCACATGTGTATAAAATCCGTATTACACAAGTAACAAAACTAACCAGAACAGAAAGACAGAAGAAGTAAGAGAGAAGAAGAAGAAATATGGGAGAAAAGTAAAATATATAGAAAAGAAGGTATGGGTATAGAAAAATAGAGAAAAGGTGAAGGTTGTCTCTCCGGGTGGCGGTCCAGTCAGATCAAGGCCCCGTTTAAATATTATATTAATAGATAAATATTAAAGTATTTCAAAGAGGCATCAACAATAATTGATCAAAATCTGGGGGTAAGAAGTGTTTAATCCATGGTTTCCATATTTTATTGTATGTAGTAATGTTGTTATCTTCAATAGCAGACATTTTGGAAAAGATAAGGGCTCTGTTAATTCTATGTTTAGTTTCAGCCACAACTAAAGTTTGGGTTTTCCAGGCCTTAGCTATAGATTGTTTAGCCGCCGTGGTGAGATGTAGTAGTCATTTGAATTGTGATTTATTCAATTCAGGAGGTTTGAGGTTGAGGAGAGCCAGTGCCGGGTCTGGCGGGATTGGTATTTCCAAGGCCGTAGAGGCCATGTTAAATATTTTACTCCAGAAGGATTGAGCGATTGGACATTGCCACCAAATATGGAACTGTGTGCCCGGTTCAGAACAGCCTCTGAAACATAGATTTGGGTACAAGGGGGCAAATTTGGCAATCCTGGCCGGAACCAGGTTCCATCGAGAAAGGACCTTATAATTTGTTTCCAACGCAAAACAGTTTGGCGAGGAATGCTTAGTAGCTGACCATATATTATCCCAGTCACTTTTACTGAATGTTCTATCCATGTCATGTGCCCATTTAGTCGTATAGGATGGTAAAGTATCGTCGGATGTGGAATTGATGCGTTTATACAAAAGTGAAATTAATCCTCTAGTATGGGGATCACTGTTACAGATACGTTCAAATTGAGTCATTTGGGTAAGAGGGGATCCCGTATCAACGAGGGGTGTATAAAAGTTCTTAATTTGTAGATAGCGGAAGAGCTCCTTCATGGGGAGTTTGTATAAATCACATAATGTTGGGAACGTAAGAATATCATTGGAGGAAACTAGATTGTGAAATTGAAGTAGGTTTCTTCTGGACCAAGCTGCAAATGATAGGGGAAATTTCCAGGCGGGGTAAAATGAGGGATTTCGAAGAAAAGAGAGTAGAGGGTTATGAGTGGATTGTAGGCTTTTTGTGGATCTATATTTGTCCCAGATAGCTATAGAATGTTTGGTTATGGGGTTAGATAAGTTTAGTCTATCTTTAGGAGCTAACCAGAGCAAATTATTCACAGAAATGGGGTCAATATCCACTTATTCAATCGCTACCCATAGAGGGGATTCTGTTGTAGAATGGTATTTGGGGAGTTGTGCTAGCTGAGCAGCAAAGTAGTATGAGGAAAAGTTAGGAATTCCCAGACCACCTTTCAATTTATCAAGATAAAGAGTCGATCTAGGTATACGGGGTTTTGTAGAGCCCCATATAAAAGACATCACTCTCTTTTGAGTGAGCCTCAAGAAGTAAGGAGGTATATGTATGGGGAGAACTCGGAATAGGTAAAGGAACTTTGGTAAGATTGACATCTTAGTAGCATTAATCCTCCCAATCCAAGATAAAGGAAGAGAAGACCATTGTTTCATCAGATTAGTAGTTGACTTCAATAAGGGTAAGTAGTTAGCTGAAAATAAGTCGGATATAGAAGAAGTGAGTTGGACTCCAAGATATGAAATATGGTGCAATTCCCAATTGAAAGGTAAAGACGTTTGAGCTTGTTGTAACTCAGATGGCGAAAGGGAAATATTAAGGGCATTAGATTTGGCATGATTAACACACAATCCAGAAATCTTTGCAAACTTGTCCAAAGTATTTACTAGATTTGGGGCTGAGACATGGGGATGGGATAAAAAAATCAGGATGTCATCTGCAAAAAGACTCAATTTGTGGTGATGTCCACCTAATTCTACACCTTTGATATTAGGATTATTTCTAATAATACATGCTAAGGGTTCAATAAGTAGGGCAAAAAGCAAAGGGGATAGGGGGCAACCCTGTCTAGTACCTCTCCTAATATCTATCATAGCTGATTTGTAGCCCATATATTTAAAATAAGCTTTCGGAGTGCTGTATAGTGAGGAGACCCAAGTTAAGAAATTTTCCCCAAAACCCCATTTTTGAAGAGTATATTGTAGATATGGCCAGCTGATTGAGTCGAACGCCTTCCTAATATCTAATGATATAAGGCAAGTTGGGATACGTCTTTTTTTGGCAGCATGAATTAATAAAAGTGCTCTTCTGACATTATCCCCTGCTTGACGCAAAGGCATGAAGCCAGTTTGGTCACGATGGATAAGTTTACCTATAATGCTATTTAACCACTTAAGCCCCGGACCATTTCGGGCCATTAGGACCAGGCCTGTTTTTGGGATTCGGCACTGCGCTGCTTTAACTGTAAATTGTGCGGACATGCAATGTTGTACCCAAATGAAATTTGTGTCCTTTTCTTCCCACAAATAGAGCTTTCTTTTAATGGTATTTGATTGCCTCTGCGATTTTTATTTTTTGCGATATAAACAGAAAAAGACCGAAAATTTTGAAAAAAAATGATATTTTCTACTTTTTGTTATAAGAAAAATCGAATAAACTCAATTTTAGTCATACATTTAGGCCAAAATGTATTCAGCCACATGTCTTTAGTAAAAAAAATGTCAATAAGCGTATATTTATTGGTTTGCGCAAAAGTTATAGCGTTTACAAACTAGGGTACATTTTCTGAAATTTACACAGCTTTAAATTTATGACTGCCTATCTCATTTCTTGAGGTGCTAAAATGGCAGGGCAGTACAAAACCCCCCCAAATGACCGCATTTTGGAAAGTAGACACCCGAAGGAAATTGCTGAGAGGCATGTTGAGCCCATTGAATATTTTTTTTTTTTTGTCCCAAGTGATTGAATAATGACAAAAAAAAATAAAAATTACAAAAAGTTGTCACTAAATGATATATTGCTCACACATGCCATGGTTATATGTGGAATTGCACCCCAAAATACATTCTGCTGCTTCTCCTGAGTACGGGGATACCACATGTGTGGGACTTTTTAGGAGCCTAGCCACGTACGGGACCCCGGAAACCAAGCACCGCCTTCAGGATTTCTAAGGGCGCAAATTTTTGATTTCACTCCTCACTACCTATCACAGTTTCGAAGGCCATAAAATGCCAAAATAGCACAAAACCCCCCCAAATGACCCCATTTTGGAAAGTAGACACCCCAAGCTATTTGCTGAGAGGCATGTTGAGTCCATGGAATATTTTATATTTTGCCACAGGTTGCGGGAATATGACAAACTTTTTTTTTTTGCACAAAGTTGTCACTAAATGATATATTGCTCACACATGCCATGGGCATATGTGAAATTACACCCCAAAATACATTCTGCTGCTTCTCCTGAGTACGGGGATACCACATGTGTGGGACTTTTTGGGAGCCTAGCCGCGTACGGGACCCCAAAAACCAAGCACCGCCTTCAAGGTTTCTAAGGGCATAAATTTTTGATTTCGCTCCTCACTACCTATCACAGTTTTGAAGGCCATAAAATGCCAAGATGGCACAAAACCCCCCCAAATGACCCCATTTTGGAAAGTAGACACCCCAAGCTATTTGCTGAGAGGCATGTTGAGCCCATTGAATATTTTTTTTTTTTGTCCCAAATGATTGAATAATGACAAAAAGAAAAAAAAAATGTACAAAAAGTTGTCACTAAATGATATTTTGCTCACACATGCCATGGTTATATGTGAAATTACACCCCAAAATACATTCTGCTGCTTCTCCTGAGTACGGGGATACCACATGTGTGGGACTTTTTGGGAGCCTAGCCGCGTACGGGACCCCAAAAACCAAGCACCGCCTTCAAGGTTTCTAAGGGCATAAATTTTTGATTTCACTCCTCACTACCTATCACAGTTTTGAAGGCCATAAAATGTCAAAATAGCCCAAAACCCCCACAAATGACCCCATTTTGGAAAGTAGACACCCCAAGCTATTTGCTGAGAGGCATGGTGAGTATTTTACAGCTCTCATTTGTTTTTGAAAATTAAGAAAGACATTTTTTTTCTTTTTTTTTTTCTTTTTTTACATTTTCAAAACTTTGTGACAAAAAGCGAGATCTGCAAAATACTCAACATACCTCTCAGCAAATAGCTTGGGGTGTCTACTTTCCAAAATGGGGTCATTTGGGGGGGTTTTGTGCCATCTGGGCATTCCATGGCCTCCGAAACTGTGATAGGCAGTGAGGAGTGAAATCAAAAATTTACACCCATAGAAATCCTGAAGGCGGTGCTTGGTTTTTGGGGTCCCGTACGCGACTAGGCTCCCAAAAAGTCCCACACATGTGGTATCCCCGTACTCAGGAGAAGCAACAGAATGTATTTTGGGGTGTAATTCCACATATGCCCATGGCATGTTTGAGCAATATATAATTTAGTGACAACTTTTTGTACATTTTTTTTTTTTTTGGTCATTATTCAATCACTTGGGACAAAAAAAAAATATTCAATGGGCTCAACATGCCTCTCAGCAAATAGCTTGAGGTGTCTACTTTACAAAATGGGGTCATTTGGGGGGGGTTTTGAACTGTCCTGGCATTTTATGCACAACATTAGGAAGCTTATGTCACACATCATCCACTCTTCTAACCACTTGAAGACAAAGCCCTTTCTGACACTTTTTGTTTACATGAAAAAAAAAATTTTTTTGCAAGAAAATTATGTTGAACCCCCAAACATTATATATTTTTTTAAAGCAAAGGCCCTACAGATTAAAATAGTGGGTGTTGCATTTTTTTTTTCCACACAGTATTTGCGCAGCGATTTTTCAAACACATTTTTTGGGGGAAAAACACACTTTTTTTATTTTTAATGCACTAAAAAACACTATATTGCCCAAATGTTTGATGAAATAAAAAAGATGATCATAGGCCGAGTACATGGATACCAAACACGACATGCTTTAAAATTGCGCACAAACGCGCAGCGGCGACAAACTACATTCATTTTTAAAAGCATTTAAAAGCCTTTACAGGTTACCACGTTAGATTTACAGAGGAGGTCTACTGCTAAAATGACTGCCCTCGATCTGACCTTCGCGGTGATACCTCACATGCATGATGCAATTGCTGTTTACATATGACGCTAGACCGACGCTTGCGTTCGCCTTTGCGCAAGAGCAGGGGGGGACAGCGGTGCTTTTTTTTTTTTTTTTTTTTTTTATTTATTTGGCTTTTTTATTTTATTTTTAAACTGTGCCTTCCATATTTTATTTTTTTACCATTTTTATCGTTATCTCAGGGAATGTAAATATCCCCTATGATAGCAATAAGTAGTGACAGGTACTCTTTTTTTGAAAAAAATTGGGGGGTTAGACCCTAGATCTTTCCTCTGCCCTCAAAGCATCTGACCACACCAAGATCGGTGTGATAAAATGCTTTCCCAATTTCCCAATGGCGCTTTTTATATCCGGGGGGGGGGGACATTCCCTCCCACTGCTTGTAAAAGCAGTCTAGAGGCTAATTATCTGCTAGAATTGCTTTTACATGAAAGCCGGCTGCTGGCTGAAAAGAATGATACCAAGATGATACCTAAACCCGCAGGCATCATTCTGGTATAAACATTCAAAGTCCAGCAACATACCAGTACGTTGCTGGTCCTTGTTGGACATGTATTGTAATCTTTTTTTTCATACAGCCCATTGGCTGAACGAAAAAAAGAGATTGATTGGTGGGTATGCCCACCATTAGAATACCTCCCTTCATCCACCCACTTCTAATGATGGGCATATATGCCGAAGCATGGGGGCATCCTCCCGCAAAAAAGTTATGCCGCGTACACACGGTCAAGCCTTCGTCGGAATTTCGACCGTATGTACGTGGCATAAAAGGTTATGCCGCGTACACACGGTCGGACTTTTCCACGGGCAAGCCTCCGTTGGAATTTCGACCGTATATACGCGGCATTAGGAGCAAAATCGCTCCTCCGCCCCTGCTGCCCCCATGCTTCGGCATATATGCTCTTTTTTTTAACTGTGGTGGTGAAATCACCTCCTACAGCGTTGGAGTCACGGCTGTCAAGATAAATAGATCCGCGCTGCAACTGAATGGCGTACCTGCTAAGCAAATGGTGGTTAACATTAAAACAAAGTAACATTACAGTACAACAGTAAGACCTTACCATGCCATACCTGCAAAGCAAATACCAAAACAAAACCTAGTAAAAAATAAAAAAATGTTTTAACGCAACCTGTGCCTAAAATATATATATGCCGAAGCATGGGGGCATCCTCCCGCAAAAAAGTTATGCCGCGTACACACGGTCGGAATTTTCCACGGGCAGGCCTCCGTCGGAATTTCGACCGTATGTACGCGGCATTAGGAGCAAAATCGCTCCTCCGCCCCTGCTGCCCCCATGCTTCGGCATATATGCTCTTTTTTTTAACTGTGGGGTCACGGCTTTATGTATCGTGGGAGCAAACGCTGTTGCTGTCAAGATAAATAATTCCGCGCTGCAGTTGAATGGCGCACCTGAAAACAAAAAATTACATACCTGAAAAGCAAGCATGATAAAACATTGCAGAATAGAATACAGTAAAAAAGAGCAGAACAATAGAGAGAAAATAGAGAGAGAGAGAACAATAAAACGACAACTATTTTTGGTTTTTTTATTTTATATTTTTTTTGTGTTTTGTTTTTTACGTTTTTTTTTTCTTTTTTACACTTTTTTTGTAACTTTACAACTGTAATGGTTCGGGTCTCTCAAAATGTAATGGCATCTTGGGAGACCCTGTGTAAGTGTGTCCTTGTCTGTGAAATGCTGTACCCTACGCTAAAACTTCACTTTTGAGTGGTAGCGTTCAAAACATTCACCTTGGACTGGTTGATATTGATGGTTGCTATGGACTGGTTGCTATGGACGGTTGCTATGGACAGTTGCTATGGACGGTTGCTACGGATTGGTTGTTATGGACGGTTGCTATGGATTGGTTGCCATGGACAGTTGCTATGGACTGGATGCTATGGATAGTTGCTATGGATGGTTGCTATGGACAGTTGCTATGGACGGTTGCTATGGACTGGTTGCAATGGATGGTTGCTATGGACAGTTGCTATAGACTGGTTGCTATGGATGGTTGCTATGGACGGTTGCTATGGACTGGTTGCTATGGACGTTTGCTATGGACTGGTTGATATGGATCAGGCCTGTCTCTGCGAACGCTGCAGTTATGTGTGTTGTGTTTGGTAAGTGACAGTGATCGATCGATACTGCACTTGGGTGGGCTGGGCTGGGCTGGGCGGAGGGGCTAAACGCAGGCGCTAGCAGGTATCTGGGCTGATCCCGCTAACACTGCGTTTTTGGGAACCCTAAACCGCTGGGGATGCTAGTATAGATCTGATCAGATACTATACCACTAAGGGGGGTGTATGCTTTGCGCGTGGGTGTTAGCGTTACTGGCACTAACCTAACACTGCCTGGGGCGACGCAGACCCTCTCTGGTGCTAAAACCTAATTGATCTCACCCGCCGGGCGATCAGGGGGTTAAACCTTTATTGGGTTATATACGGCGGGTGCCCTGATGCTATAAAAAGCAAACTAATCAACCAGCGTCACCCGTAACCTTTATATGGTGATCACTGGTGAAAGGGTTAACTAGGGGCAATCAGGGGGTTAAAACCTTTATTAGGTTAAATATGGGGGTACCTGACACTATATAAAAACCTGACGGGTAACCTAAATAACTAAATAACTTACTGGCTAACCAGTGACACCAGTGACGCTTATACGGCGATCACTGGTGAAAGGGTTAACTCTAGGGGCAATCAGGGGGTTAAAATAATATATGGGGGTACCTGACACTAATAAAAACCTGCGGCGAACCTAAAAAAAAATAACTAATAATCTAAAACACCAGCGACACAAATACAGCGATCGGAAAAACAATCGCTTAGTGACGCTGAAGTTAGGGGGTGAAAGGGTTACCTGGGGGGTGATCAAGGGGTTAAACCTTTATTAGGGGGGGTTAGGGGGCTACCCTGGACCTAAAGGGGCCTAATCCTAACTGCCCTGCAACTTTTTACAATCACAGATGACACTAAATGCAGTGATCAGTAAAATAAATGATCACTGCAATCAGTGACACTGTGATTGGGGGCTTTAGGGTGACCTGGGGGGTGATCTGGGGGTGACTGGGGGGTGATTTGTGTGCCTATGTGTACCTACGTGTCAGTGGACTGTTGGTGCACTAACCTGCTTCTTCTCTGCTCGGCGCCGGGAACGAAAAGACCGCGGCGAGGGAGATGACATCACTTCCTCCAGCCTTGTTTACATCACATGGCGGAGGAAGCATTTTCATTGGCCGGGAGCGATCGCGAGGGGGGGGGCGGAATCGAGCGGCCGCCCCCTCATGCCTGATCGCTCCCGAACACTTAACGGCCGCCCACTGCAGTGAAGGGGGGTCCGGATGGACCCCCCAACTGCACAAAGGCGATCACGTAGATCTACGTGATTCTGCCTGTCCGTGCCATTCTGCCGACGTAAATCGGCGGTGGGCGGTCGTTAAGTGGTTAATCTAGTAGCCAAGATCTTAGCTAATAACTTAATGTCTAGATTTAAAAGAGATATGGGGCGGTAATTAGACCAAGAGGTAGTGTCAGATTTAGGTTTGGGAATCATTGCTATGATGGAAGTTAGTGTTTCGGTTTTAAACGAATGACCAGCTAACAAAGAATTGAAGGCTCTAGTCAATAGAGGCGTTAAAATCGAATCAAATTGTTTGTAGTATAGTGCAGAAAACCCATCGGGGCCCGGTCTCTTGTGAGGCTTCAATTCTTTAATAGCAGCTTTAACTTCCAAGGCCGTTATGGGACTCTCCAAATATTCACACTGTTCTGGTGTCATTGTGGGAAGTGTAACATCTGAGAATAAAGTGTCTGCTTTGTTTTTATCAAAGATTAAGCCAGGGTCATAGAGCTTAGCTAATTTAGATTGAAAGATTTCCAAGATCTTTAATGGGTTACTAGTGTATGCATCTCTGGAGGTTCTAAGTCGGAATGCAGCTTGTGAACGATCAATAGACTTGAGGCTGCGGGCCATTGGGGTATCGGGCTTATTGGCTTTGCGGTATAGGGTATGTTGCCGCTTGCGTAAGAGTTTGTCTGCCGAATCTGTCAGAAAAAGATCCAACTCAAGCCGGGCCCTTTCCAATTTAGTGTTAGTGTTTGCATTCGGGGTAGCTTGATGAGCCAAATGACAAGCGTTAAAATTTGCTTCAAGTTTGGTGAACAGAATCTTGCGATCTCTTTTAATAGATCTCGCCTTTTGTATCAAGCTGCCCCGAATGACAGCTTTATGGGCTTCCCATAATGTAAGGGCAGAGACATCAGTAGTGTCATTAAATGAGATATAATCATTAAGAGCCAGTTCAATATCTGAACGGTGTGAGGGGTGAGTTAGGATGGAGTCGTTAATACACCAAGTGGTGTCATGTGACCTAGGTATTGGAGAGGTAATTGTAGCAGTGACCGCACAATGGTTTGTCCATGGAAATGGGATTATATTAAAGGATATTACTTCAGGGAGCATACTAGAGGGGAGGAAAATATGTCTATTCGTGAAAAGGATTTGTGTGGATAAGAATTATGTGTAAAATTTCTGGAAGTTGGGTTAAGTTCCCGCCAGGTATCAACAAAATTAAAATAAGTAAGTAGAGATTGGAAGGACCGCTAATGGGTAGGAGAGTTAGGAGATGACGGGGATTTATCCAAGAAGGGATAGATGGTAGTATTGGAGTTGCCACATAATATTATTGTTCCAAATTTATGTGATTCGATTAGTTGGAAAAGATGTGATAGAAAAGCTTCAGGACGTTTATTTGGGGCGTAATACGAAACTAATGTGACTTCAGTATCAGCAATAAAGCCTGTTAATAAAACATATCTACCCTCAGGGTCACATATTTGTGTATTAAGGGTAAATGGTGTAGAACGGTGGAATCCAATCAGGGACCCACGTTGCTTAGTTGTAGCTGATGCTGCGTAGAATTGAGGGTAGGAGGAGGAAAGAAATTTAGGGGAGGCGTTATTGATAAAGTGCGTTTCTTGAAGGAAAATGATGTGAGCTTTTCTAGCTGAAAAGGAACGTAGAGCTTTAGTTCTTTTTTGTGGAACGTTGAAGCCTTGTACATTTAAGGACAAAATGTTTATGGGGGCCATGACATAGTAAGGGTAAGTTTTATATAAGGGTTAATGAAACCCATATTATGAGTTCGAACCGCCACCAAGGGAGACAGAAGAGGAGAAGAAAGGAAAGACAGAAAAGAAAGAATAAAGAAGAAACCAAATAAATAGGAAGCCCTAATGACTGCAATTAGTGTCATAAAATAATGATGTACTAGTAGGGCGCAGGAACATCTCGGAGAGATAACAAAAAATCTCCGAGGGGTTCCATGGTCATCGACCGACTCCTGCATAATAGTAGCAGGAGTCAGGGGGTACGTAGGGGGCCGCAAGAAGTTCCGGAGGGAAAAACAACGCCGGAGAACACTTAAGTATTATAATAGTAAACTTATATAATTCTCTATCAAGAAGACTGGAGATGCAATAAACAAAAAAGAGAGAGAAAGGAAGCATACCAACTTTGGGAAGTATGTTGAGTCAATTTCTAGATGAATGCGTCCATAAGGAGGCAAGAAAATATTAATCTTAACACTTGTGAAGCAAACCGTCAACGCAAGCGAAATAATTAATAAACAAGCTCGCAAATATAGAGGAAAGGGAAGAGAGAGAAAAAAAAAAAGGGGGGAGGGGGAGGGAAGAGGATAGTCTATCTATACCAATGACCATATAAGTCAAGGAAATAAACTTATTTGTCTATAAGGAGACAAATAAAGAAGACAAGAAACACTCGTCTCAAGAAGCAATAATGAAATTTTAGCCTTCTGGCTGACAAAAACATAAATTAAATACATAAATTTATATTACATATTAAAAAAAAAAAAAACACACTTGTCTCAAAAATGTAAATGTAATATAGACCTTCTGGCTGACTAAAACAATAAATAAATGCCTAAATTCATATTTCAGAAGTACAATATAATATGCATATAAATTACTAAGTAGACATATTTGTCAGAAAGGGGACAAAAAAAAAAAAAAAAAAACACTTGTCTCAAAAATGTAAATGTAATATAGACCTTCTGGCTGACTAAAACAATAAATAAATACCCAAATTTATATTTCATAGTTACAATATAATATGCATATAAATTACTAAGTAGACATATTTGTCAGAAAGGGGACAAACACAAAAAAAAAAAAAAAAAACCTAAAAACACTTGACTCAAAAATGTAAATGAAATATAAATCTTCTGGCTGACTAAAACCCTAAATAAAAACCTAGATTTATATTTCATAAGTACAAATTAATATGCATATATAATGTGCATATAGATTAAAGAAATAGACATATTTGTCAGAAACAAGACACCACAAAAAAAAAAAAAAAGATTAATGAGAGGTGAACAATCAGTCCATTGAGTCGACATTTATCGGTGCCTGACTATCAAAACGTCCTCTTTTATGAAGATTCTGTCTGGTATAACCAGAGGGGTTTGGGTCCAGGTCGGTTTCATTTGGAGGTGATCTAGAAGCCGCACGTCTACGAGGTTGCTCCTTAGAATTGGAGTGATCCATCAGGCCTAGATCAATTAAGGCTGACCGTAGTTCATCGGACGTGCGACAGGTATATCTAGTTTCCAAGTATGTAAAGCGGAGAGAGAATGGAAACCCCCAGTGATATATGATTTGGTGCTTTTGAAGTACTTGCAGCAATAGTTTCATAGAACGCCTCTTAGTAACAGTTAGAGGGGAGAGGTCTGTAAAGAGCTGATAGATATTGCCCTGGAACTCAAGAGTGTTTTTACCTCTAGCAGCAGCAAGTATTTGCTCCTTTGTTTTATAGTAATGAAATTTAACTATAATATCCCTAGGGGGTCCATTGGGTTTGCGTTGAGTTAGGGCCCTGTGGACTCTGTCCATTTCCAATCTGTCAGGTGAAATACCTGGTAACAGTTCCTGAAACAGTGCACATATAGTTCCCTGTAAGTCTATGATTGATTCAGGGAGACCTCTGATTCTTAGGTTGGAGCGACGGTCCCTATTCTCCTGGTCTTCCAAACGGTTTTGTAATAAAGAGTTCTCATTAGGGATGAGCTTCGTGTTCGAGTCGAACATACGTTCGACTCGAACATCGGCTGTTCGATCGTTCGACGAAGATCGAACGATTTGGGCCGTTCGCGCCAAATTCGAGTGACGCGAACGGCCCACAATGCACTACGCCATCGCAGTGTCATCCAGGCGCTGTGATTGGCCAAGCATGCACTGTGACCCCGCATGCTTGGCCAATCACAGCGCCGGCAGCGAGGAGAGCAATGATTGGCCACAGGCAGGATGCCTGTGGCCAATTATTGCTGAGGGTGTTTAGTACACGCCCCACACTATAAAAGGCCGCCAGCACGGCGGCCTAGTGTAGTGTGTTCCGGAGCAGGGATAGAGCAGCATAGGCAGGGACAGTGACTTTTATTTCTTTCTTGCTTAACCTGGATTCCTTTAGTTTAGGGAAAGAGAAGGATAGGTAGGGAGAGTGTCAGTGTGTTTTGTGCTTGTGCTATATTGTGCTTAAAAAAAACATTTTTTCTAGGGACAGAAAACTGTAGGTAGGGAGAGTGTGTCAGTTTCTTTCACTGTCAAAGTCCTTGTTTCCAGGGACCTGGAAGGACAGTGAGTGAATTCTCCTTGTGCTAAATTGTGCTTAAAAAAAACATTTTTTCTAGGGACAGAAAACTGTAGGTAGGGAGAGTGTGTCAGTTTCTTTCACTGTCAAAGTCCTTGTTTCCAGGGACCTGGAAGGACAGTGAGTGAATTCTCCTTGTGCTAAATTGTGCTTAAAAAAAACATTTTTTCTAGGGACAGAAAACTGTAGGTAGGGAGAGTGTGTCAGTTTCTTTCACTGTCAAAGTCCTTGTTTCCAGGGACCTGGAAGGACAGTGAGTGAATTCTCCTTGTGCTAAATTGTGCTTAAAAAAAACATTTTTTCTAGGGACAGAAAACTGTAGGTAGGGAGAGTGTGTCAGTTTCTTTCACTGTCAAAGTCCTTGTTTCCAGGGACCTGGAAGGACAGTGAGTGAATTCTCCTTGTGCTAAATTGTGCTTAAAAAAAACATTTTTTCTAGGGACAGAAAACTGTAGGTAGGGAGAGTGTGTCAGTTTCTTTCACTGTCAAAGTCCTTGTTTCCAGGGACCTGGAAGGACAGTGAGTGAATTCTCCTTGTGCTAAATTGTGCTTAAAAAAAACATTTTTTCTAGGGACAGAAAACTGTAGGTAGGGAGAGTGTGTCAGTTTCTTTCACTGTCAAAGTCCTTGTTTCCAGGGACCTGGAAGGACAGTGAGTGAATTCTCCTTGTGCTAAATTGTGCTTAAAAAAACATTTTTTCTAGGGACAGAAAACTGTAGGTAGGGAGAGTGTGTCAGTTTCTTTCACTGTCAAAGTCCTTGTTTCCAGGGACCTGGAAGGACAGTGAGTGAATTCTCCTTGTGCTAAATTGTGCTTAAAAAAAACATTTTTTCTAGGGACAGAAAACTGTAGGTAGGGGGAGTGTGTCAGTTTCTTTCACTGTCAAAGTCCTTGTTTCCAGGGACCTGGAAGGACAGTGAGTGAATTCTCCTTGTGCTAAATTGTGCTTAAAAAAAACATTTTTTCTAGGGACAGAAAACTGTAGGTAGGGAGAGTGTGTCAGTTTCTTTCACTGTCAAAGTCCTTGTTTCCAGGGACCTGGAAGGACAGTGAGTGAATTCTCCTTGTGCTAAATTGTGCTTAAAAAAAACATTTTTTCTAGGGACAGAAAACTGTAGGTAGGGAGAGTGTGTCAGTTTCTTTCACTGTCAAAGTCCTTGTTTCCAGGGACCTGGAAGGACAGTGAGTGAATTCTCCTTGTGCTAAATTGTGCTTAAAAAAAACATTTTTTCTAGGGACAGAAAACTGTAGGTAGGGAGAGTGTGTCAGTTTCTTTCACTGTCAAAGTCCTTGTTTCCAGGGACCTGGAAGGACAGTGAGTGAATTCTCCTTGTGCTAAATTGTGCTTAAAAAAAACATTTTTTCTAGGGACAGAAAACTGTAGGTAGGGAGAGTGTGTCAGTTTCTTTCACTGTCAAAGTCCTTGTTTCCAGGGACCTGGAAGGACAGTGAGTGAATTCTCCTTGTGCTAAATTGTGCTTAAAAAAAACATTTTTTCTAGGGACAGAAAACTGTAGGTAGGGAGAGTGTGTCAGTTTCTTTCACTGTCAAAGTCCTTGTTTCCAGGGACCTGGAAGGACAGTGAGTGAATTCTCCTTGTGCTAAATTGTGCTTAAAAAAAACATTTTTTCTAGGGACAGAAAACTGTAGGTAGGGAGAGTGTGTCAGTTTCTTTCACTGTCAAAGTCCTTGTTTCCAGGGACCTGGAAGGACAGTGAGTGAATTCTCCTTGTGCTAAATTGTGCTTAAAAAAAACATTTTTTCTAGGGACAGAAAACTGTAGGTAGGGAGAGTGTGTCAGTTTCTTTCACTGTCAAAGTCCTTGTTTCCAGGGACCTGGAAGGACAGTGAGTGAATTCTCCTTGTGCTAAATTGTGCTTAAAAAAACATTTTTTCTAGGGACAGAAAACTGTAGGTAGGGAGAGTGTGTCAGTTTCTTTCACTGTCAAAGTCCTTGTTTCCAGGGACCTGGAAGGACAGTGAGTGAATTCTCCTTGTGCTAAATTGTGCTTAAAAAAAACATTTTTTCTAGGGACAGAAAACTGTAGGTAGGGGGAGTGTGTCAGTTTCTTTCACTGTCAAAGTCCTTGTTTCCAGGGACCTGGAAGGACAGTGAGTGAATTCTCCTTGTGCTAAATTGTGCTTAAAAAAAACATTTTTTCTAGGGACAGAAAACTGTAGGTAGGGAGAGTGTGTCAGTTTCTTTCACTGTCAAAGTCCTTGTTTCCAGGGACCTGGAAGGACAGTGAGTGAATTCTCCTTGTGCTAAATTGTGCTTAAAAAAAACATTTTTTCTAGGGACAGAAAACTGTAGGTAGGGAGAGTGTGTCAGTTTCTTTCACTGTCAAAGTCCTTGTTTCCAGGGACCTGGAAGGACAGTGAGTGAATTCTCCTTGTGCTAAATTGTGCTTAAAAAAAACATTTTTTCTAGGGACAGAAAACTGTAGGTAGGGAGAGTGTGTCAGTTTCTTTCACTGTCAAAGTCCTTGTTTCCAGGGACCTGGAAGGACAGTGAGTGAATTCTCCTTGTGCTAAATTGTGCTTAAAAAAAACATTTTTTCTAGGGACAGAAAACTGTAGGTAGGGAGAGTGTGTCAGTTTCTTTCACTGTCAAAGTCCTTGTTTCCAGGGACCTGGAAGGACAGTGAGTGAATTCTCCTTGTGCTAAATTGTGCTTAAAAAAAACATTTTTTCTAGGGACAGAAAACTGTAGGTAGGGAGAGTGTGTCAGTTTCTTTCACTGTCAAAGTCCTTGTTTCCAGGGACCTGGAAGGACAGTGAGTGAATTCTCCTTGTGCTAAATTGTGCTTAAAAAAAACATTTTTTCTAGGGACAGAAAACTGTAGGTAGGGAGAGTGTGTCAGTTTCTTTCACTGTCAAAGTCCTTGTTTCCAGGGACCTGGAAGGACAGTGAGTGAATTCTCCTTGTGCTAAATTGTGCTTAAAAAAAACATTTTTTCTAGGGACAGAAAACTGTAGGTAGGGAGAGTGTGTCAGTTTCTTTCACTGTCAAAGTCCTTGTTTCCAGGGACCTGGAAGGACAGTGAGTGAATTCTCCTTGTGCTAAATTGTGCTTAAAAAAAACATTTTTTCTAGGGACAGAAAACTGTAGGTAGGGAGAGTGTGTCAGTTTCTTTCACTGTCAAAGTCCTTGTTTCCAGGGACCTGGAAGGACAGTGAGTGAATTCTCCTTGTGCTAAATTGTGCTTAAAAAAAACATTTTTTCTAGGGACAGAAAACTGTAGGTAGGGAGAGTGTGTCAGTTTCTTTCACTGTCAAAGTCCTTGTTTCCAGGGACCTGGAAGGACAGTGAGTGAATTCTCCTTGTGCTAAATTGTGCTTAAAAAAAACATTTTTTCTAGGGACAGAAAACTGTAGGTAGGGAGAGTGTGTCAGTTTCTTTCACTGTCAAAGTCCTTGTTTCCAGGGACCTGGAAGGACAGTGAGTGAATTCTCCTTGTGCTAAATTGTGCTTAAAAAAAACATTTTTTCTAGGGACAGAAAACTGTAGGTAGGGAGAGTGTGTCAGTTTCTTTCACTGTCAAAGTCCTTGTTTCCAGGGACCTGGAAGGACAGTGAGTGAATTCTCCTTGTGCTAAATTGTGCTTAAAAAAAACATTTTTTCTAGGGACAGAAAACTGTAGGTAGGGAGAGTGTGTCAGTTTCTTTCACTGTCAAAGTCCTTGTTTCCAGGGACCTGGAAGGACAGTGAGTGAATTCTCCTTGTGCTAAATTGTGCTTAAAAAAAACATTTTTTCTAGGGACAGAAAACTGTAGGTAGGGAGAGTGTGTCAGTTTCTTTCACTGTCAAAGTCCTTGTTTCCAGGGACCTGGAAGGACAGTGAGTGAATTCTCCTTGTGCTAAATTGTGCTTAAAAAAAACATTTTTTCTAGGGACAGAAAACTGTAGGTAGGGAGAGTGTGTCAGTTTCTTTCACTGTCAAAGTCCTTGTTTCCAGGGACCTGGAAGGACAGTGAGTGAATTCTCCTTGTGCTAAATTGTGCTTAAAAAAAACATTTTTTCTAGGGACAGAAAACTGTAGGTAGGGAGAGTGTGTCAGTTTCTTTCACTGTCAAAGTCCTTGTTTCCAGGGACCTGGAAGGACAGTGAGTGAATTCTCCTTGTGCTAAATTGTGCTTAAAAAAAACATTTTTTCTAGGGACAGAAAACTGTAGGTAGGGAGAGTGTGTCAGTTTCTTTCACTGTCAAAGTCCTTGTTTCCAGGGACCTGGAAGGACAGTGAGTGAATTCTCCTTGTGCTAAATTGTGCTTAAAAAAAACATTTTTTCTAGGGACAGAAAACTGTAGGTAGGGAGAGTGTGTCAGTTTCTTTCACTGTCAAAGTCCTTGTTTCCAGGGACCTGGAAGGACAGTGAGTGAATTCTCCTTGTGCTAAATTGTGCTTAAAAAAAACATTTTTTCTAGGGACAGAAAACTGTAGGTAGGGAGAGTGTGTCAGTTTCTTTCACTGTCAAAGTCCTTGTTTCCAGGGACCTGGAAGGACAGTGAGTGAATTCTCCTTGTGCTAAATTGTGCTTAAAAAAAACATTTTTTCTAGGGACAGAAAACTGTAGGTAGGGAGAGTGTGTCAGTTTCTTTCACTGTCAAAGTCCTTGTTTCCAGGGACCTGGAAGGACAGTGAGTGAATTCTCCTTGTGCTAAATTGTGCTTAAAAAAAACATTTTTTCTAGGGACAGAAAACTGTAGGTAGGGAGAGTGTGTCAGTTTCTTTCACTGTCAAAGTCCTTGTTTCCAGGGACCTGGAAGGACAGTGAGTGAATTCTCCTTGTGCTAAATTGTGCTTAAAAAAAAACATTTTTTCTAGGGACAGAAAACTGTAGGTAGGGAGAGTGTGTCAGTTTCTTTCACTGTCAAAGTCCTTGTTTCCAGGGACCTGGAAGGACAGTGAGTGAATTCTCCTTGTGCTAAATTGTGCTTAAAAAAAACATTTTTTCTAGGGACAGAAAACTGTAGGTAGGGAGAGTGTGTCAGTTTCTTTCACTGTCAAAGTCCTTGTTTCCAGGGACCTGGAAGGACAGTGAGTGAATTCTCCTTGTGCTAAATTGTGCTTAAAAAAAACATTTTTTCTAGGGACAGAAAACTGTAGGTAGGGAGAGTGTGTCAGTTTCTTTCACTGTCAAAGTCCTTGTTTCCAGGGACCTGGAAGGACAGTGAGTGAATTCTCCTTGTGCTAAATTGTGCTTAAAAAAAACATTTTTTCTAGGGACAGAAAACTGTAGGTAGGGAGAGTGTGTCAGTTTCTTTCACTGTCAAAGTCCTTGTTTCCAGGGACCTGGAAGGACAGTGAGTGAATTCTCCTTGTGCTAAATTGTGCTTAAAAAAAACATTTTTTCTAGGGACAGAAAACTGTAGGTAGGGAGAGTGTGTCAGTTTCTTTCACTGTCAAAGTCCTTGTTTCCAGGGACCTGGAAGGACAGTGAGTGAATTCTCCTTGTGCTAAATTGTGCTTAAAAAAAACATTTTTTCTAGGGACAGAAAACTGTAGGTAGGGAGAGTGTGTCAGTTTCTTTCACTGTCAAAGTCCTTGTTTCCAGGGACCTGGAAGGACAGTGAGTGAATTCTCCTTGTGCTAAATTGTGCTTAAAAAAAACATTTTTTCTAGGGACAGAAAACTGTAGGTAGGGAGAGTGTGTCAGTTTCTTTCACTGTCAAAGTCCTTGTTTCCAGGGACCTGGAAGGACAGTGAGTGAATTCTCCTTGTGCTAAATTGTGCTTAAAAAAAACATTTTTTCTAGGGACAGAAAACTGTAGGTAGGGAGAGTGTGTCAGTTTCTTTCACTGTCAAAGTCCTTGTTTCCAGGGACCTGGAAGGACAGTGAGTGAATTCTCCTTGTGCTAAATTGTGCTTAAAAAAACATTTTTTCTAGGGACAGAAAACTGTAGGTAGGGAGAGTGTGTCAGTTTCTTTCACTGTCAAAGTCCTTGTTTCAAGGGACAGAGAAGGACACCTGAAGGTAGCCCTTATTGCTTTTTTCCCATCTCCCTGCAGGCCATCTATTAGAATGTCTGGAAGGCAAACAAGGAGAGGCAGACAGTCAGGAGGCAATAAAAGAGGGCAAGCAGGCTCTGTGTCTGGGGGCAACAGTGCTGGTCGTGGACGCGGTGCATTGTCATCAGCACATGGCCATGGGACACGCTTGTCCTTCTTTTCGGCAGCTGGACATGTTGAGCCACATCATGCCGAAGACTTGGTAGAGTGGATGACCAAGCCCTCCTCCTCCTCCTCATCCTCTCTCACCCAGGCTCAGGGTACTGGAAAAGCAGCTGCCAAAGCGTCCTCTTCCCTGGTATCAATGTCAGACTCATCATCAGTCACTCCTTCCCTAGACCCACCATGTCCTCCTCCTGAGGAGTCCCCCGAACTGTTTCAGCACAGTGTTGGGTACATGCTCCAGGAGGATGCCCAGCGTTTCGAAGGGTCTGATGATGAAACCCAGCTAGAGGAAGGCAGTAGCGTGAGAGCAGACAGAGGGGATGCTCAAGAAGGACACCAATCTGGCAGTCATGTTCCAGCAGCTGCAGCATACTGCCAGATTGGCTCCAGTGATGAGGAGGGAGGTGATGATGAGGTCACTGACTCCACGTGGGTGCCTAATAGGAGAGAGGAGGAGGAGGAGGATGAGGAGGAGGCACATCTCCAACGAGGCAGGATGCCCTTTGGTGGCCAGCGTAAGGGCAGTACACCGACGGAATCACACCGCAGAGCTCCGCCTGTGCAGGGCGCTGCCTCTGCCCGTCATTCAAAAAGTTCTTTGGTGTGGGCCTTTTTTGAGGCTAGTGCATCAGATCGCACAGCTGCTGTTTGCAACATATGTCTCAAGCGTATATCGCGTGGCCAAAACATCAGCCGCTTGGGTACCACATGCCTGACCAGACATATGTTGACCTGCCATGCAGCTCGTTGGCAAGCCTACCTGAAAGACCCACACCAAAGAACAAAGCGGACCTCTCCTTGCACCGCATCAGCTGGGATCTCCAACCCCACTATAACTTCAGTCCTCTCTGAAACATGCACTGAGAGGAATGAAGGTGTAGAATTAGGTGTGTCACAGCCAAGTACTTGCGGCCACTCTGCTAGCAGTACACCGACGTCCGATTCTAGCAGGCAAATTTCCCTGCCCCAGCTGCTGGACCGTCGAAAGAAGTTCACTCCCAGCCATCCACATGCCCAGCGGTTGAATGCTAGCTTGGCTAAATTGCTAGCGCTTCAACTGCTGCCTTTTCAGTTGGTAGACTCGGCCCCCTTCCGTGAGTTTGTGCAATGTGCGGTTCCTCAGTGGCAGGTTCCCAAACGCCACTTTTTCTCACGGAAGGCTATTCCGGCTCTCTACCGGCATGTGGAAGGCAATGTCTTGGCCTCGCTGGACAGGGCGGTCAGCGGTAAGGTGCATATTACCGCTGACTCATGGTCCAGCAGGCATGGACAGGGACGTTACCTTTCTTTCACGGCCCATTGGGTCACTCTTTTGGCAGCTGGGAAGGATGCAGGACAAGGTGCAGTAGTGTTGGAGGTTGTCCCACCGCCACGCCTCCAAAATGCTACTACTGGTTGTGACACACCTCTCTCCTCCACCCCCTCCTCTTCTTCTTCCTCCATGGCCTCTTCCTGTGGTTTGTCCTATGAACCAGCGGTGCTCCGTAGCCGTTCACGGGGCTACGCAAGTACGCAGGCAAAAAGATGCCATGCCGTGCTTGCGCTGGTGTGTTTGGGGGACAGAAGCCACACTGGGGCAGAGGTCCTGTCTGCTCTGCAGGGCCAGGCCGAGAGGTGGTTGACGCCACGCCAGCTTAAGCCAGGAATGGTGGTTTGCGACAATGGCACCAACCTCCTCTCCGCCCTCCGACAGGGACAACTGACCCATGTGCCCTGTGTGGCTCACGTCCTTAACCTGGTGGTGCAGCGGTTCTTGGGCAGGTACCCGGGCTTACAGGATGTCCTGAGGCAGGCCAGGAAAGTCTGTGTGCATTTCCGCAGATCTTATAATGCCAGTGCTCGCCTGGCTGAGCTGCAAAAGGAGTTGAACCTGCCCAAGAACCGCCTTATATGTGACATGCCCACCAGGTGGAACTCAACGTTGGCCATGCTGCAGCGGCTGCACACGCAGCAGAGGGCCATCAATGAGTACCTGTGCGACTACGGCACCAGGACAGGGTCAGGGGAGCTTGGTTTTTTTTCTCCACGCCAGTGGGGCATGATCAGGGATGCATGCACTGTCCTGGCACCATTTGAGGAGGCCACGAGGATGGTGAGCAGTGACAGTGCATGCATCAGTGACACTGTACCTCTTGTCCACCTGTTGGAGCACACGCTGCGTGGAATAATGGACAGGGCACTTGAGGCAGAACAGAGGCAGGAAGAGGAGGACTTCCTTGCCTCTCAAGGCCCCCTTTACCCAGACAGTGTTCCTTCTGTCCCACCCATCGCACAGGAAGAGGAGGAGGAGGAGGAGGAGGAGGAGGAGGATTGTGTCAGCATGGAGGTGGAGGCTGGCACTCAGCATCATCAGCAGCAGTCTTTTAGGGATGATTTACAGTCCCAAGAAACCAGTGGACTTGTACGTGGCTGGGAGGAGGTGGCTGCGGATCATGTCGTCCTTAGTGACCCAGAGGACTCCGGAGCGAATGCCTCAGCAAACCTACGCTGCATGGCCTCCCTGATCCTGCAAAGTCTGCGGAAGGATCCTCGTATTCTTCGGATCAAGGAGAGGGACCATTACTGGCTGGCCACTCTCCTTGATCCACGGTACAAGGGTAAGGTTGCGGACCTTATGTTACCGTCGCAGAGGGAGCAGAGGATGAGACAACTCCGGGAGGCCTTGCAGAAAGGTCTGTGCAACGCGTTCCCAGAGACTGGGAGGTTACAAACTCCTGGTCCTGGACAACGAGTTGCTGAGGCTTCGGCCAGTCAAAGAAGGAGCGGTGGGGAAGGTGGCCGTCTGACCGATGCGTTCAGACAATTCTTTAGTCCGCAGCCCCAAAGTATGATCGGTTCCAGCAACCATCGCCAGCGTCTGATAAACATGGTGCAGGAATATCTAGGGGCAAGGTCAGACTTGGACACCTTCCCCACCGAAAATCCTCTGGCTTACTGGGTCTTGAGGATGGATCACTGGCCAGAGCTTGCACAGTATGCAATTGAGCTACTGGCCTGTCCTGCATCCAGCGTTCTTTCGGAACGCACATTCAGTGCTGCTGGAGGATTTGTCACGGATCACAGGGTGCGCCTGTCCACCGACTCGGTTGATCGACTGACTTTCATCAAGATGAACCAGTCTTGGATCACCACCAGCTACCACACACCTGATGCTGATATAACAGACTAATTGATTTTAACATGTCACATCCCTTCAAGACTGATGCTGATGCTGAGTGCCTGTGCTGTTATGTTGACTGGCTATCCTCCTCCTCCGAGTCCTCAATGATACGATTGATGATGATAGCTTGGAAGATCATTTTTGTTTATGGGTGCCGCCACCAGTGGCTAAGGCCCAATTTTTCAGCCCCTGTTTTACAGGGGCGTGTAATTACAATTTTTTTAGCAATAATTTGCCATAGGGCTCATTGCTGTGCTCCAAGTACAGTATCTGTGAGGGGTTGGAGTGTTGTGGCACCAGTGCCTAAGGCCCAATTTTTCAGCCCCTGTTTAACAGGGGCGTGTCATTACAATTTTTGAAGCAATACTTTGCAACAGGGCTCATTGCTGTGCTCCAAGTACAGTATCTGTGAGGGGTTGTAGTGTTGTGCCACCAGTGCCTAAGGCCCAATTTTTCAGCCCCTGTTCAACAGGGGCATGCAATTACAATTCTTGATCTAATAATTCACAGCAGGGTCCATTGCTGCACCCACCAAGAGTAACTCTGAGGGCTTACAGTCTTGTGGCAACGCCACCACCACCACCACCACGAAAGGCCCAATTTTTCAGCCCCTGTTCAAAAGGGGCATGTAATTACAATTCTTGATCTAATAATTCACAGCAGGGCCCATTGCTGCACCCACCAAGAGTAACTGTCAGGGCTTACAGTGTTGTGGCACCAGCACCACCATCAAAGCCCCAATTTTTACTACCACTGTTCAACAATTATATGTAATTAAAATTCCTGATATAATAGTTGACAGCAGGGCGTTCCAGCACCAACCAAGAGTAACTGAGTGCTTACAGTGTTGTGCCAACACCAACAACTAAGGGGCCTATTTCTGCAGAGTATATACGGCAGGTCCCTACTTTCAAACATCCAACTTACAAACGACTCCTACTTGCAAACGAAAGAAGACAACAGGAAGTGAGAGGAAATCTACCCCTAGAAAGGAAAATTCTCTCCTGTAAGAATAAATATGGGAGAAAGGGGTCTCATCTGTACTGATGCTTTATCAGCAATCCTTGTTTCAAGAAAAACACCACATTTCAAAAACAGTTGTCATTGGGACGGAAAGTGAGGTGAAATGTTCTGAACAGGGGCACAGACAGCAAAACAAATGTTACAGGGGTGATAACCCTTACCTATGTTTCCCAAAAAGTTTAAAAATAGATTTTTGGGCTGGAGCTACACTTCAACAATGTACCTGTTCAAAATTACAAACAGATTCTACATAAGAACAAACCTACAGTCCCTGTCTTGTATGCACCGCCTGTATACGGCTGTTCAGAGTATATAGGGCCTTTTTTATTTTATGTGCGGGGTTCCCCTTAATATCCATACAAGACCCAAAGGGGCTGGTAATGGGCTGGGGTAGGGGGGGGGGGGGGTCATGGGGTAGCTATGCCATTTTTCTTAAAGAATTTCATCCATATTACCGGGACCAGACATTACATTAAAGCCGCAAGCAGTTTTAAATGGCTTTTTTTTCCTTTAGAAGTGTCATTTTGTGCAGGGACAGTTCTAAACACGGGAAACACGTGGCACTTCACAGGCATACTTTAGACACCCCCCAGGTACGATATTTAAAGGAATATTTGACTTTTTTTTTTTCACTTTATGCATCATTAAAATGACTGCTCCCGAAAAACGACCGTTTTTAAAACTTCTTTTTGCATTGATACATGTCCCCTGGTGCAGAACCCGGGTTCCCAAACCCTATTTATGACAATAACATGCATAATAGTTGTTATAATTAGCACTTTAGAATTCGAACGTTCGCATCCATTGTATTTAATAGGGTTCTAATGTTCGTTCGAACTTTCGGTCCGTTCGCGGGTTCTGGTGCGAACCGAACCCGGGGGTGTTCGGCTCATCACTAGTTCTCATCCTTAAGCTGTTCAATAGTAGCATCATAATGCTGTGTGGTAGTTTCTATATCATCTACCCGCATTTCCAATTCAGCTGTTCTATGCCCCAGCTCCCTAATCTCCCTTGTCAGCTTCTCTGTTATCTGGTCAGAAGTTTGTTTCAAAGCTTTCTGAAGCATTTTCTCAAATTGTCTAAACATGTTAGACTGAATAACATTTTCAGGTGTTTCATAGTCAGAATCAATCTCACCAGCTGTGTCCAGAGTTTTGACATTGTGTGACAGGGATTTAGGAACCCGCTGTGTGCGAGTCTGTGAGGTACCAGGCGCCGCCATCTTGGATGTCTGCCGGGCCGGTGTATCTTTAGAGATACCAATCTTATACTTCGTTTTAGGCCCCCTCGTGACCATCCTCAATACGCCAAAGTGTACCTGGTATGAATTTGCGGGAGCTGGTGCCGTTTGCGGTGAAAAACAGCGGTCGGTTCTCCGGTTTGTTTAACCCGGGAGCGGAGCTCTAAGGGGATGCGACTTCTCCCTCAGGCATCCGCGCATGCGCCCCTGGTTGACATATTTTTAAACTAAACAAAACTAAGCAGACAGAACTGTTATTTGGTTCGTAATATTCAAAAAGACAGTCATCATTTACTGTTCTTACTACCTGACTGACTCTGGGACATGCATAACATTACTCCCACTTCTTGACACCATTTAGGCTATAAGTGAAGGGGGTGTCTGACCCTTCTTGTATATTATGGACAATGAGAAAATTCTGGATATTAGGAAGGCTAGTCAATACATATGCCAATATACTGTCTACTTATCCAATATACATGTACATTTCATAAATACATCAATATTGACCACATGAAAAAAATAATAATAATACAGGTATAAGTTAAAATTCTTCCCTTTGAAAAAGTCGCAGTGGTGTGGCGAAACGCATTAGAGATGTGGTCAGATGATGTCATCTCGCAGCAGCGGGCCAGCAGTGAGATATCCATTACATGTAACCAATGCTACATCTCTATCTTAAGGGATATACACTCACTGGCCACTTTATTAGGTACATCTTGCTAGTACCGGGTTGGACCCCCTTTTGCCTTCAGAATTACCTTAATTCTTCATGGTAAGATTCAACAAGGTGTTGGAAACATTCCTCAGTGATTTTGGTCCATATTGACATGATAGCATCTTTCAGTTTCTGCAGATTTGTCGGCTGCACATCCATGATGCGAATCTCCTGTTTCACCACATACCAAAGGTACTCTATTGGACTAAGATCTGGTGACTGTGGAGGCCATTGGAGTACAGTGACCTCATTGTCATGTTCAGGAAACCAGTTTGAGATGATTTGAGCTTTGTGACATGGTGCATTATCCTGCTGGAATGAGTCATCAGAAGATGGGTACACTGTAGTCATAAAAGGATGGACACGGTCAGCAACAATACTCAGGTAGGCCCTGACATTTAAATGATGCTTATTTGGTACTAAGGGGCCCAAAAGTGTTGCAAGAAAATATCCCCCACACCATTACACCACCACCACTACCAGCCTGTACCGTTGACACAAAGCAGGATGGATCCATGCTTTCATGTTGTTACTCCAAATTCTGACCCTACCATCTGAATGTCGTCACAGCTGACATTGAGACTCATCAGACCAGACAATTTCTTTCCAATCTTCTATTGTCCAATTTTGATGCAACCACCATCTTGGAATCATCCTGCTGCAAATTGATTCAGTGACAATGCTCTATTTTATTGACTTTTGTATAACTAATTAATAAAATCTTTGTGTATTTTTTACCAAAGGATGCATGAGTCTTCCATTGTGTTTGATTCTCAATTTAAAAGGCACCTCTATAGTCCTGCTGTTGTTCTCTAACTAATACATTTTGCGATGAGGTGCATTATGTAGCGGGGTTCGGTTAAACCTCTCCGGCTGAGCATCTTCTTGTGGGTGGTAAGGTGTGGTTCTGGTCTTCTTTATTCCCAATGAGTCCAGAAGTTTCCGGATCAACCGACTCTCAAAGTCCCTTCCTTGATCTGAGTGAAGTCTCTGTGGTAATCCGTAATGGACAAAATACTTCTCCATAAGTATCTTGGCCACGGTGGATGCCTTCTGATCTTTGGTTGGGAAAGCCTGGGCATAGCGGGTGAAATGGTCGGTTATTACCAGAACATTCCCCAATCCACTCAGGTCGGGTTTGAGGCAGAGAAAATCAATGCATACCAGATCCATTGGGCCTTGACTCTGTAAGTGGCCCATTGGGGCAGCTTGATGGGGTAGAGTCTTTCTCTGAATGCATCGTGCACAGGAATGGCAATACTCCTCTACTTCTGCCCTCATGCAGGGCCAATAGAACCGACTTCTGACAAGCTGGAAGGTCCTTTCTGCCCCTAGGTGGCCATGATGGTCATGTAAAGCAATTAGTACAGTCTCTCGGTGCTTCTCTGGGAGGAACAGCTGCCACTTATCTTCTGAGACATCAGAGGGGCCCCTTCGGTAGACCACTCCCTGATGCACCTGCAGCCTGTCCCATTCCTTCCTCAACAGGCGGGCCTCCTTTGAGGGGTGATGTAAGAGTTTGTTGGGATCCTGATTCTCCAGGGCTTCGAGGACCAATCTCCCCATGGGGTCTTCCAGTTGGTCACACCTCAACTCCCTCTTGGATAGCTTCGGCAGGTTATCTTCTTCTAGCTGCGTTACTCCACAATAGTGTTTAGGGACTCCTACCATTGTAACTCCTATCTCCTCTGCCCTGGAGCCTCCTCTGGCTTGAAATTCAGCTCCTTGACAAAGGGCCCGTACTCCCTTGGGTGCTACTTGGGTCCAGTCTTCCCAGTCATTGATCATGGCATGAGATCTCCGGGACAGGGCATCTGCATCCCTATTTCCAGCCCCTGGTCTGTACTTCAGACTGAAGTTGAATCCAGACAATGCAGCCAACCACCTGTGTCCGGTTGCATCTAGTTTTGCGGTGGTGAAGAGGTAGGTCAGGGGGTTGTTATCTGTCTTCACAGTAAACTCTGCCCCATAGAGGTAGTCTTTTAGCTTGTCTACTACTGCCCATTTGAGAGCCAGGAATTCCAGCTTATGAGTGGGGTAGTTCTTTTCTGAGGGGGTCAGGCTCCTGCTCACATAGGCCACTGGACTAGGTTGTCCTTCATGTTCTTGGTAGAGCACTCCGCCTAGGCCCTCATGGCTGGCATCCACGTGTAATTCATAAGGTCTGGTAGGGTCGGCGTAGGCCAGGACTGGGGCAGTGGTTAAGCTCCTCTTTAGGGCCTGGAAGGCCTCTTCACACCTTGAGTTCCACTGATCTTGAACTGACTCACCAGGCCTCCTGGGCCCTGAGTCATCCTCTTCCCCTTCTGCCTTTAGAAATTCATTCAACGGGCGGGAAATCCGAGCAAACCCCTCCACAAACCTCCTATAATAGGAGCAGAACCCCAGGAAGGATCTGAGCTCTGTTACCGTGGTGGGTCGTGGCCAGGAAGTGACTGCTTCCAACTTCTCAGGATCTGTGGCCACCCCTTCTTCAGACATGATGTGCCCCAGATAGTTCACAGAAGACTGGTAGAACCGACACTTCTCAGGATAAAGCTTAAGTCCCTCTTCACTGAGTCTTCTCAGTACTTTCTCCAGCCTGGCTTCATGTTCTTCCATGGTTCTCCCGAAGACAATGACATCATCCAAGTACACAAGGACTTCTATAAGATTCATGTCTCCAACAGTCTTCTCCATAAGGCGTTGAAAGGTAGCAGGAGCTCCAGACAGACCCTGAGGCATCCTATTGAATTTGAAGAATCCCACCGGGGTTATGAAGGCCGTCTTCTCTCTGTCTTCTGGGTGCATAGGGATTTGATAGTACCCACTCTTGAGTTCCATCACACTGAACCATTTGGCTCTGGACAAACTCTGTAAGGCATCTTCTATCCTTGGCGTGGTGTATTGGTCAGGGATGGTTCTCCTGTTGAGGGTCCTGTAATCGATACAAAGCCTCAACGATCCATTCTTCTTTCTGACCACCACTATTGGGGAGGCATAGGGGCTTCTAGACTCCCGGATCACACCAGTCTTCTTCAGTTCTGCAAGTTGTTCCCTCAGATCCTCCAGATCTGCCAGGGGAACCCGCCTGACCCTCTCTCGGAAGGGCTTATCTTCTTGGAGGCGGATTCGATGGGTGGCACTTCTTGCACACCCCACATCGAATTCATCTTCGGAAAAAATCTTCTCCCATCTAGTCAGCTGGGCCTTGGCTCTGTCTTTCCAAGCCCTGGGTAGGTTTGGGTTTTCCATAGACAGCTTCTCCCAAACATCTCCTCCGTCACCCGTCCCCTTGACTTCTGACAGAGTGACCGGGGCAGCAGGGCTCACCTGGCCCAGCAACATTCTGTCAGGGATCTCCATGGGCCCTCCCGTAGTGTTCCTCACACTCACCGGAACTCTGCCATGGGCCTTCTTCAGGGCCTTGAGCGGGATCACTTCTGGTATCACTTCCAGGCCTGAGGACTCTTCCCTTGGGTCAGATTCCAGCACAACAAAGGGGCCAGGTTGTTCCCACGTAAGCTTCACAGTGGCCCTAAGACAGGTTACTTCTCCGGGCTGCAGCACTACTCCTTCTCTGCCAAGTCTCCACACCTTCCCTATCCCCTCTCCCGGGGTCTTCTGCTCTAAGACCAGTCGTTGGTAGGCCTTCTTTAGCATGGGATGGATTTTGGTGGCTGAATGGTTCCTCTCTTTCACTAGAGGGGTCAGGAGTCTCCGAACTAGATCCGTGTTTGTCCCTATAATCAGGGAAGTCTTGCTGGCTCCCGGCGGCCGAGGACACACAACTGCCAGGGTGTCAAACACTTCAGCCTTCCCAGCTACGGATGGGTCGAAAGTCATCTTTATGGGCAGGTAACCATCGTAAGGGAAACTCTGGGTTCCAAGTCCCCATATCTCCAGCTCTTCTATTTTCTGGATTGGCAGATGACTTAAGTGCCTATCATAGAAGTCTCGGTATAGTAAGGTCACCTGTGCTCCGGTGTCCAAAAGAGCTTTGGTGTAGACTCCTTCCACTTGAATGGGCACGGTAGGGGATGGGCCCACCAGCTCCTCTGGGTATGGCCGGACTGGGGCCACCTTATTTTTTTGACTTTTCCTCACCCAGCTCCTTTTGGACTTTATTCTTTCCTGAGCCTGGCATGCATTGATTTTCTCCCTCTCAATGGGGGTACAAACCCGCTGAGGGATGTTATTGTTCCTCTTAGGTGTATGTTCTTTCTTCGGGGTGCTGTATTTCCACTGAGGGGTCTTGCCCCCTCCCTCTGGGGTATATCTTGGTGGGGGGGTACTATATCTCCTCCTAGGAGTTTTGTCTCCTCCATTCTTGGCCTTTTTATTCAGTTTGGAGCGCACTGAAGATGATGGGCACCCGGTTGACTCCTTCACCGGGGCCCTTTGGAGTTTCCCGCCGGCTTGTAATTATCTGTTCTCTTCTTCTTTGGACTGGCGCATGTGTTGGCAAAGTGACCACTCCCTCCGCAGTTATAGCAAATCATCTCTTGACGGTCCTGTAAGGAGGCCGGTGCTGAGGTGTTCGGAAACAACTCCTTTCTTGGACTTGGTTTCTCTGGTCTTCTTTGATCTTTCTCCATCAAAGAGGTTAGCATCTCTAACACTTGGGCCATTTGCGATTTCAAAGTGTCGACCTCTGCATCTCTTTCCGGGCTTTTGACCGAATTGACCAACACTGGTACAGGGGTGACATTCGCCTTGGCTACTTGCTGATCTTTCTGCAGCGCCTCTTCGTCTCTAATAATTTTTATTAGATCAGAGTAAGTTAGTGACATTCCTCCTCCTGAGGTTTTCAGGTGCAGCCAAACCGGGTCTGAGCGCCATGCTCCCTTCATGATCTGCTTCATTCGTGCTTCATCTGCATCTTTGGGCAGCATTCCCTTCTTCAGAACAATCTTGCATAACTGCCTGTTCAGCCTTCTAACATATTCTGACAGTTTCTCATTCGGCTGCTGGAGAGTGTGTTCAAATTGATAGATCATCTCTGACACCTTCTCCAGCTGACCAAACTCTTCCTGCAGCATGGCCAGACAATCTTGAGCTGTACAGTTTTCATTTCCGAACCGGAAGCTCTTCACCGCTTCTGCCGCGGCACCTTTCAGACTTTCCAAGACTCGCTGTCTCTTCTGTGCCTCAGGCACCTCCCATGCCTCTACTGCCTGTAATGCCTGTTCCACTCAAGTGTCAAAATCTTCCTCCCCCGCAGGGACGGGAAGCTTCCCCGAGAATGTCTTTAGCCTCCGGTAGCTAGTCTCTACGTGCACCGTGCTTGTCTTCTGACAGTTTGTTAGTAGGTCCCCTAACACCTTTATCAGTTCGGGTGATATGGCCGTGGCAGGTGCAGGCGTCACCGGAGGTGTCGCTCCGTCTCTCCTCTCTGGTGAGGTACGGGCCGCAGTCTGCGGTGGTCCCGTTTGTGGTGGCTCTCTCTTAATAGCGTGCGCCAGACTGTAAGATCTGTTATCCGACGTCTGCGTATATTTGCGCTTACAAGCCTCTGGCTTCTCCTCTGAATACTCCACTAGCGCATACTGGTGTGAGGTGTCTAGGTCTAACTTTGTTCACATCACCCATGGTGTACAATCTGGAGTCACTGACTTCATTAATCCTTCCACCGTTTCTGTCGACCATTCCTGACCCGGCATGTTAATGACCACTGACTGGCTTGGATCTGTCTTAGCTACTCCACACCACGTTCTGATGTCTTTCGGGTCCATGCCGGTACCTCTTGGCGGGTTTTTCCGCTGTATCAGGATCCCGGACGAGCCCCCACGTGTAGCGATACCCTCAACTAAGAGGGCCGCAGATTTGGCTTGGGCCCTGAATACAGCTCCGCCAACCCCCGGTAATCTACTCAACCCTTTCTGGCACAGTTAGTCTAGGTGTATACACATTTAATACTTATACTCTATGAGAGACTCAGACACAGAATAGTTGTAAAGGAATAACAGATTTTACTTTCGGCTATGCAAAGAGAATGAACAGTGATGACAACTTAACCTGGATTATATGCAGAGCCCTGCAATATCAGTCACACTACACCATAGAGAAGAGGGAGGGGGTGGATGAGGAAACGCCACGTGGGGCGACTGTTAACTAGGCGCCCTGTGGCGCAATAACTAAACTGGGTACCTAATGAATCAGGCCTGATTCCTAATTCTAGAACTCAGTCCTGTATGGATGATGGATTCTTCACCGGCAATCTGTAGAGGTGGTGCACATAAGAAAAAACAACATTTGTAATCCAAGAAAGGGGAAAGTTGATAACTGGCAACACTTCACTGGAGATCCTCTGGATCAGCCCTGCTGTGGATCTCCAGTGAGAGTCTTTAACATGAGGTAGTAGGCCTCTGCAGTCTATAGGCACAGTACTATCAAACAGGTTATGGAATGAGCTTGCGCTCGCTCACCCGCCGGACGTGATCTCCGTCCGGGACTTCCACCGGCTGTGTCCTCACTCGCCCACATCGGTCGCTGCGATCGGGTCCCCGATCCAATCTAGGCTGTAAGTAGAGATGTCGGATGCCACCCAGGCTCACAGTGGGGTGGAAGGCTCCTTGGTCAGCTCCGGAAAGGCCCCAGGCTTCAGGCCTTACCCAGCGCAGGTCCGCACAGGTGTATCAGTCTCTGCCATCCCGTGTCCAAAGAGGCCGAGCCAGGCCTCGCCCCTTCCTTATATCTCCGCACCCATGAGTCTCTGGGGCAGAAGCAAAACATCCTGGGAACCAGTGGGGTTCTGGGAACAGTAGTTCAAGAGTCTTTAAAGGAACCCAGCTACAATTATATAAGGTGTCTACCTATAGTCAGACCATAAAAACCTTAGACATTTTATATAAGCCTTTACTTCCCCATGTCTGCTGTCTTGGTCCTAGGAGTCCGTAGCTGCTGCTGTCTTCATATCCCTTTAGCAGATCCAGAATCTTGTACATGACCGCCACTTGCCGGTTCACTGGCTGTGCTGCACTAAGCTCTCCTCTGTTCCAAGCTCAAGCAGAACTTTGTTAACTTGAATGTAAGCGTTTACCTATGTTGTGCATTAAATGGATACATTATTTTATTAACATGTGTGCTGTGGCCACTTTCATGTTCTCTGCATACCCACGAGGACCTTCCCAGATCTCATGAACGCAACTGCACTGTAATTCAAGCTCTGACTCACCTATCCACACGTCCCTCCGCGCATCCATCCCTGTGGGAAATCTTGTTCTCCTGCCTTCCTGGTTAATAAGGCTGCTGGCTATTTCAACAAAGCTTGTTCCATCCAGCTGGATCCCTGACCTTTCAGGTGCATCTGACTTTTCAGCTGCATTAGTCCTGGAGTCTCTTTCCCCACCATAACCAAGTACTTTTTCAGATATCTTATAATTTTGCACACATACAGTACCACTATTATTATCATCATCGTTATTATCTATAAGAAATAATTTCTGATGTGTCTGATATCATTAGCGCAGAGAGATTACTTTTTCTTTTTGGGCAGATAGATATTTAATTAAAGAACAGAAAGAAGTAATTGTACATACAGTACATAAATAAATCTTAGAAATAGGACTGCTTTTGTATTGTAATAATCAAGAAAACTAAAGTCTTTGAAATCTTTGAGTAAATACTTGAAACATAGTGATGGCTAAAGAGGTTGCTTCTGTGATATACAAATAAAGTAACTAAATATTTTTGTATTGTTCTATAGTGCCATTTAAATTGAATACATATTAGGTTCTTAAAGTGAATAGCCAAAAGAACTTAGAAATGTTAAATCTCTCAAAGTATTGCAGTGATCAGACAGAAAGATTTTTTTAATGAAATGTCTGTAAGCTTGTCTGCATTTTCATCATGTAAAAAATGTTTGGACGCACTGTGGTCCATAAGCCTTATCTCAATATTTTGGCAGCATTAGCCAAGTCTGCTGTGCAGTTTTTGACTGATGCAAACCACATATTGTAAACCACATGGACATCCCAATATACAGTATAAATTAATGTGTTATGTGTTATGAAAAATATATGAGGGAAAAGTTTTTTATAACAAAAATAGAAATTATAAATAGGATTTACAGGCAAAATAGTTGCAAAGTTTTATCTTTAGCTGCTATACAGATATCTGTAATGTAAGCCTTTTTTGTAAAAGTTGTGTTGGTGGATTTATAAAGCCATTTAGATGCTAATATGTTACTCACATTTGAAATGCAGGTAATGTAACATTGCATAAATGCTAATATTTACTGATGATTTGTTTAATTTGAAAACAAATAGTAGTGTAGTAGACAGAATTAATTCTCAGGTCAATAATTGGGTGGTATTCTTTTCTTGGCAGTTAACAGGAAGCTTTGAAGTAAATTACAAGTTTCAATAAGCTGGCTTTTATGAGTGGTTTAAGATATTGTTTGGAAACTATGGGGTGGATGTTTACTTATGTTTAATGAGTTTTTATGTTGTAAGAGCCTTCTTTCTCTTCTTTTTGGGAAATGCTTGAAACAACTCTTTCATTAATTTACACAGTTTATTATTTTTATTTTTATATTGCAGGTTTGCTTGGGTGATATTTATTCCTTTAACACTTTTATCAGTTATGTGGTTCATTTTTGATGTTTTGATTGTTTTCTTTTTATGATTAAGTCTTTATAAGGTTTCTGTTTTTATAGATTTATATCATACAATAAAACAATGGACTTAATTTCTACAAAGTTTTTGAAACTCTCTATTTAGGTCTTTGTCAGCATGACTTAATCTTATGTCCGTTTTTTTTAATACCAACCAGTGTTTTATAACTGATGAATATAGTTTCAGTATACTGTATTTATTGGCGTGTAACACTCACTTTTTTACCCTGAAAATAGAGGGTAAACGGTGTTATACGCAAGGGGCTGTGGAAAGTTTTTTTCCTGAAACTTCCCTCTTAAACTTAGGGTGAGTGTTATATGCCTGTGCATGTTATACGCCGATAAATACGGTAATTTGGAACTCATGTACAGTACTATGTTTATTTCTTATATTATTTCTTATATTTTACTTTCACACTATATTTGTTTTTTACGTACAATCTCCTTACACTACATTTTAAAAATTCAAGAACTGCCAGAAAAAGTGTTGTCCAAAATAAGTTTTGAGTGTTAAGCAACTAATCAAGAACTAGGGATGAGTTCAAGTCGAATGTAAGTTCGACTTGAACATCGGGTGTTCGTTTGCTCGCAAACAAACCGAAAAGATGGGGCGTTCGTGGGAAATTTGAGCGCCACGGAACGTCCCATAATGCGTTGCGAGATCGCAGTGCATTGGCATCTTGTCAGGTCTGCCAGGAGATTCCAACCGTCATTCCGGTTTCCTGACCGGTAGTCTTGTTATCCCAGTATCAGGTGGAGGGACGGTTGAGATCCTGCAGCCAGTATTAGGGGACCACAATAGATGGTGCAAACAGCCTAACAAGGAACCACCAGCAAAAAACTAACGGTTAGTAGAGGCCGAAAACAGGAACCAGGTGGGAGAAAGGACAATCCTAAACAATCCAAGTCAGCGGACAAAGGCAGAAGTACATGGGGTCAACCAGAAGGCGGCGTCGGGAACAGGCAGGAACAAGATCAGCGTAAATCCAAGGTGTAATCCAAGAACCGGAGTCAGGAACAAGCAAAGTCAGCAACCAGAAACACATTAACATACACCAAGGAATAGGAACCTATATTAGTGCGAAGACAGGAAGGGGAAGTGATAATTTATAGGTTCACTAGATCAGGTGACTGCCTATGCCAAGGAAGTTCACTGGTGGCTCAGGCAATAGCAAACCATCCAAAGAACCCCAGGTCCCAGGATTGAATCCCAGACATGGTGTGATACATGATGCATGCTTTGGCCAATCACAGCGTGCTCTGCTGCGAGAGCCATAATTGGCCAAAGGCAGGGTGCCTTTGGCCAATCATGGCTCAGAGGAACTAAGTCCACTCCCCACACTATATAATGCTGCTACACAATGGCCGTGTTTAGTGTGTGGATGGAGATAGATTGAGCTAGATTAGGCAGGCAGGATAGTTAGTGGCGTGGTGTATTTAATATATATATATTGTGACAGCAGGAAGGTAAAGTCACCTGGTTGCATCCAGGGGGGTAGATATATTTCTCCCAGATTCAGGCATTATGCCGACTTATACAACTAGGGAGGGAGTTGATGAAGCCCAGCTGAGGCTAGTGGGCTCATGGATGACTCATACCTCTAGGGAGAGGGCTGGGCGTCGTGCAGGCAGGGAGTTGATGAGACCAGCTGAAGCCTGTCAGTTCGTTTAAGGCCTCTATAAAAACTCCCAGATTCATTAGGTGTTTGCTCACGCCTGGAACCAGACCTGTGTGGACGGTCTAGGGAGAGTGAACCCCTGTGCGGTGAGAAAAAGCCTGTGTGGCTATTTGTTTGGACATTGACTAAACCAGGGACTTAGGGACTAGGACAGCACCAGGCTGATCCCAGTTGTTAGTTAGGAAACCTGCATGTTTAGTCAGAGGTCAAGCTGACCAGGATTTATTTTGTTTATGTTTCTTTTTGGCTTTGCTGTGTTTTTGTCACTGTACATAGAGAAATAAACCGCACCTTTTGATTTTGAAAACCACAACCTCCGTCTGCTGGCCCTGTTTTTGTGTGGGGAGCCCAACCAGGGGGTCACACACACCCGCTACCGAGTTAACCCCCTCACAGTTGGTGGAGAACCAGTGGCAGTTTTTTTAAGCCAGCATGGAGGAGATACTGAAACAGCTGGCTCTAGCAAATGCCAATCAACAGCAGACAAATGCAGGTTTGCAAAGGAGCCTTGCAGCCCAGCAGCAAGCTCATCAACAGAGCCTTGCAGCCCAGCAGCAAGCTCACCAACAGAGTCTGGAAGCTCAGCAACAAGCCTAGCAGCAATCTGAGGCCCGCTTCATAGACCTGTTACAGAAGCAAGAGCAGAGACTACAACAAATGGAAGCAGTAATGCAGCAACGTCCGCAGACCAGTGAGGAAAGCCATCCCACTAATACCGCGTCCTTTGGGGTGAGTCGTTTATTGACAAAAATGACTGGAGAGGATGATCCAGAGGTATTTTTGACCACATTTGAAAGGACTGCTGAAAGAGAAAAGTGGCCTGAGGAGCAGTGGGCTGGACTGGTGGCTCCTCTGTTAACTGGTGAATCGCAGAAGGCTTACTATGACCTAGAGCCTGACCAAGCAAAAGACTATGTGATGCTAAAAGCTGAAATATTGGCAAGGCTGGGTGTCACCCTGGCTGTCCGGGCTCAGCGTGTGCATAACTGGACTTTCCAGCTTGGAAAACCCCCCAGGTCTCAAATGTATGATCTCATTCACCTGAGCAGGAAGTGGCTACAGCCAGAGACTTTGTCCGCACCAGAGATTGTGGAACGTGTTGTAATGGATCGGTTTTTGAGAGCTCTTCCTACTGCCATCCAAAAGTGGGTAAGCCATGGAGACCCAGAGACGGCCGGTGGTCTGGTGGATCGTGTAGAGAAATACTTGGCTACAGAGAACCTGACGGCCTCTTCCAGAGACTCTCGGACTTTCCACCCTAAGACCAGATCATCCCCAGGGGTGGATAAGAGGATTCCAAGGGGTGAGGGTGGAGAGAGTGAGAGGGTGGGAGCTCTACCCAAAGTTTGGCGAGAACAGCCTGGGAAGTCAGGGGCTCAAGAGGCAGCCAAATGGATTGTTTGCTACCGCTGCTGGCAAGCGGGACATATTGCAGCAAATTGCCCGGTTGTGGAGGAACCCATGCAATGTGACTTTCTGACGGACCGACGTCAGTCGCTGTGTGCGACAGTCGCATGCACTGCCATTCGGGGAACTGAGAAACATTTATGCAAAATGTGTATTAATGGTAGAAATGTTGTGGTATTACTGGATTCAGGTAGCCTTGTGACCCTGATAAAGGCTGAATTAGTTAAAACAGAGGTCTCTGGGAATAGCAAGGTAGCTGTTATTTGTGTGCATGGGGACACCCGAGAGTATCCAGTGACTACAGTGTGTTTCGAGACCCCCAAAGGTACCCTCTCTCATCCAGTGGGGTTAGTATCTCAATTACCGCATGATGCCATTGTGGGAAGGGATTTTCCGAAGTTCTGGGAACTGTGGGATGATCCTGAGCCCCCCACTGGTGCCCCTATGTACCAGGAATGTGATAGCCAGAACTCCTCTGAGAGTGGTGAGGACTCTCCAGAATTTCCCTTGTCAGTATTGGCAGGGGAGACTCAAGAAACTGGAGAGGAGCCCACCTCCTCAGACGAAAACCTACCGTCTGTGGAGTTTTCTGATCTGGAGGTTCACAGGGAAAATTTTGCCACAGAACAGTTAAAAGACCCCGCCCTAATAAAGGCACGGGAAAACGTAGTGGAAATAGATGGCGAGTTAGTGAACCCAGATAATACCTGCACTTACCCATACTTCAGCGTAGAGAAGGACCTACTGTATCGGGTGGCAAAAAGGGCAGAAGAAACCGTTGAGCAGCTTGTGGTGCCCAAACCTTACAGGAAGTTGGTGTTGGAGTTGGCCCATGGGCACATTCTTGGAGGTCATCTGGGGACAGAGAAAACCCGAGAGAGGGTATTACAGAGATTCTATTGGCCTGGGGTGATGAAGGACATAGAAAATTATTGTTCCTCCTGCCCTGTGTGTCAGAGGTCGGCCCCGATGCCACATTTCCGTAGCCCGCTGGTCCCTCTACCCATCATTGAGGTCCCGTTTGAGAGAATCGCAATGGATTTGGTAGGTCCTATAATCAAGTCCGCTAGGGGGCACCAGTACATATTGGTTATAATGGACTATGCCACCCGTTATCCAGAAGCGATCCCTCTCAGAAATACCTCGGCCAAAACCATAGCCAAAGAGCTATCTCTTGTTTTTAGCCGGGTGGGTATTTGTAAAGAACTGCTTACGGACCAAGGTACACCCTTTATGTCCCGGGTTATGAAAGAGCTGTGTAAATTGTTCAAAGTGACGCAATTGCGTACATCTGTGTATCACCCCCAAACCGATGGGCTGGTTGAAAGATTCAACAAAACCCTAAAACAAATGTTGAAGAAAGTGGTGGATAGAGATGGAAGGGATTGGGACTGTCTACTTCCTTATTTGATGTTTGCTATTAGGGAGGTGCCCCAATCCTCTACGGGATTCTCCCCCTTTGAGTTACTGTATGGGAGACACCCAAGAGGGCTGTTGGATATTGCCAAGGAAACTTGGGAAAGTGAGAGTTCTCCCCACAGGAGTGTGATTGAGCATGTCGCCCTGATGCAAGATCGAATTGCACAGGTAATGCCCATCGTGAAGGAACATTTGGCCCAAGCGCAGTTGGCACAGCAGAGAGTGTACAACCGTGGAGCCAAGACCCGTACCTTTTCCCCGGGGGATAGGATATTGGTACTTGTCCCTACGGTTGAAAGTAAATTCCTTGCCAAATGGCAAGGCCCCTACGAGATAATGGAAAAAGTGAGCGAAGTGAATTACAAGGTCAGACAACCAGGAAGGCGAAAGCCCGAACAGATATATCACGTTAATCTGTTGAAAGCCTGGAGGGAGAGAGAGTCCCTAGTCGCAGAAACTTGGTCACCAGCTCAAACTGGTTGCGTGATTCCGGAGGTTGGAATAGCAGCCACCTTGTCACAACCCCAACAACAGGAGGTTAAGGAGTTTGTGCTTCGCAACAAGGAGGTGTTCTCTGAGCTGCCGGGACAAACATCTGGGGTAGAGCATGATATTATTACCCCGCCCGGTGAAAGGGTGAAGTTAAAACCCAATCGGATCCCAGAGGCCCGACGGGAGGCAATACGGGAGGAAGTACAGAAAATGCTGAACTTAGGGTTGATAGAGGAGTCCCAAAGTGATTGGTCTAGTCCCATTGTGTTGGTGCCTAAACCGGATGGGAGCTGGCGATTTTGTAACGATTTTCGTCAGTTGAACAAAGTTACAAAATTTGACACCTACCCCATGCCACGTATAGATGAGTTGATCGACCGGCTGGGAACAGCCCGATACATGACGACTCTTGACCTCACAAAAGGGTATTGGCAAATTCCCCTGGCCAAGTCGGCCAAAGAGAAAACCGCATTTGTAACCCCAGACGGGGCGTTCCAATATAAGAGAATGCCGTTCGGGTTACAGAATGCGCCGGCCACATTCCAGCGGAAAATGGACCAGATACTGAGGCCCCATCGGAAGTATGCTGCGGCTTACCTGGATGACGTAATTGTCCATAGCACAGATTGGGCCTCACATCTGCCAAAAGTGCAAGCAGTCCTAGACTCTATCCGGGAAGCGGGGTTTACGGCTAACCCCAAGAAGTGTACCATTGGGCAGGAGGAGGCCAAATATCTTGGGTACACCATTGGCAGGGGAGTGATAAAACCCCAACTCAACAAAATCGAGGCCATCCAGAGTTGGCCACGTCCCAACAGCAAGAAGCAGGTACGGGCCTTTCTGGGAATCGCGGGTTATTATCGGCGCTTCATTCCCCACTTTGCTTCTAAGGCTGTGCCCCTAACCAACCTGACGAAAGGGAAAGGGTCGGTCATGATTAAATGGACCCCCGAGGCTGAGGCAGCATTCCAATTCTTGAAACAAGCCTTATGTAGCCAGCCAGTGTTGTACTCACCCGACTTCTCTAAAGACTTTGTCGTACAAAGTGATGCGTCAGATGTGGGGTTAGGAGCAGTATTGTCCCAGGTCTGGAACGGGGAAGAGCACCCAGTCATTTACCTCAGCAGGAAGTTGAAGTCCCATGAGGTAAATTACGCCACGGTTGAAAAGGAGTGTTTAGCGGTGAAGTGGGCTCTAGATTCCCTTCGGTACTATCTGCTAGGTAGGCACTTTGACATGGTTACGGATCACGCTCCGTTAAAGTGGATGGCTCAAAACAAGGAGACAAATAGAAGAGTGAATAGGTGGTTCCTGGCCCTACAGGAATTCAACTTCACAGTAAAGCATCGCCCTGGCGTTCAAATGGGGAATGTGGATGGTTTGTCTCGAGTACATGAATGCCTGATTGCTGGTGTTCCAACCCCAAGGTTAAAACAAGAGGGGGGGGTATGTGACAGCAGGAAGGTAAAGTCACCTGGTTGCATCCAGGGGGGTAGATATATTTCTCCCAGATTCAGGCTTTATGCCGACTTATACAACTAGGGAGGGAGTTGATGAAGCCCAGCTGAGGCTAGTGGGCTCATGGATGACTCATACCTCTAGGGAGAGGGCTGGGCGTCGTGCAGGCAGGGAGTTGATGAGACCAGCTGAAGCCTGTCAGTTCGTTTAAGGCCTCTATAAAAACTCCCAGATTCATTAGGTGTTTGCTCATGCCTGGAACCAGACCTGTGTGGACTGTCTAGGGAGAGTGAACCCCTGTGCGGTGAGAAAAAGCCTGTGTGGCTATTTGTTTGGACATTGACTAAACCAGGGACTTAGGGACTAGGACAGCACCAGGCTGATCCCAGTTGTTAGTTAGGAAACCTGCATGTTTAGTCAGAGGTCAAGCTGACCAGGATTTATTTTGTTTATGTTTCTTTTTGGCTTTGCTGTGTTTTTGTCACTGTACATAGAGAAATAAACCGCACCTTTTGATTTTGAAAACCACAACCTCCGTCTGCTGGCCCTGTTTTTGTGTGGGGAGCCCAACCAGGGGGTCACACACACCCGCTACCGAGTTAACCCCCTCACAGTATATATATACAGTCTAATATATATATATATATATATATATATATATACTCTGCATTTAGTGTAGACTAGATATTCAGTGTAGACTCTATAGTCCGCCAGTGCAGGCAGTGTAGTATATATAGCACAGTGTATTAAAGTGGTTAATTCGGGTCTGGTATGGGTATCAAGGGGAACCCCCCACCAATTTTTTTTATGGCGTGGGGGTCCCCCCAAAATCCATACCAGACCCTTATCCGAGCAAGCAGCCTGGCAGGCCAGAACATGGGGAGGGTGCTTTGGGGTCCCCCCAAAGCACCTTGTCCCTATTTTGATGGGGACAAGGGCCTCATCCCCACAACTCTTGCCCGGTGGTTGTGGGAGTCTGCGGGCGGGGGGCTTATCAGAATCAACAATGGGGCCCCCAGATCCCAGCCCCCCCAATGTTAATGGGTAGGGGTATACCCATTCACCAAAACAAAGTGTCAAAAAGTAAAAACCACAAAAGACAGTTTTTGACAATTCCTTTATTAAAATAGAAAAAAAAAAGTACCCCGCGATGTCAATCTATCTTCAATCACGCCGCCCGATGGATCCGATAAATTGAAATAAAAAAATCTCTGGCTCGATGGGAGGCGTACCACTGACTGCTGTCTTTTCACTGTGACTGTTGTTATATAGGTGGGGCCACCCAGTGATGTAACTGAGTGACCCGCCCCTTCTGACGTCATGTGCCATCAGAGGGGGGCTGGGTCATCCGGTTTCATCAGCCAATGGCCCCGCCCTTGCCTTTATAACAGCTGCCACTGAGAAAAGACAGCAGTCGACGGGACGCCTCCCATCGAGGTGAAGCTTTTTTTTCTATTTTTCGGGTCCGTCTGCGCTGTGATTGAAGATGGATGGATGTCGCGGGACACTTGTTTCAAATGAATTGTCAAAAACTGTCTTTTGTGTTTTTTACTTTCTGACACTTGTTTTGGGTGAATGGGTAGGGGTACAATGTACCCGATACCCATTCACATAGGGGGGCTGGGATCTGGGGCCCCCTTGTTAAAGGGGGCTTCCAGATTCTGATAAGCCCCCCACCCGCCGACCCCCACAGCCACCGGGCAACGTTTGTGGGGATGAGGCCCTTGTCCCCATCAACAGATTTTAGGGGGGCTAGAAAACCACCATATACAGAATCCTATACCCACAGTTAATCTAGAGAAAAGCAAAAAAAAAACTAAAAAGCATGTTCCAATTTGCTTCAGTTGGGGAAAAATAAATTCCTTCTTGATCCCCCAATCAGACATTCCCTGGATCAACAATCCCTGGTGTTACCTATAAATCCTAATATCCACTTATGTTTTGCTAATTTCAGAATGTATCCAAATAATCTACTGAGCTGGCCAGAACTAGTTTTTGAGGGTGCCTAGTCCACATTTTCACTAAACTTAGTGTGAAGGCAAAATCTCTTTACCACCAAACATACAGTAAATAGTGCCCCTGCACCAAGTGGATTATAAGGACCACACATGTATTTTTACATGTTGATCATATCCTTCCTTAATCACCTCTTCTCAACAGAGAATACCTTTCAATTCAGGTAATTTTCCTCATAAGTTCATCCATCCCTCCTATTAGTTTGGATGCCTTTCTGTGCACTTTTTCCATTGTTACAATAATTTTGTGAATTGGTGCCCAAAACTGAACTGCATATTCTAGGTGAGGTGTTAATAATGTTTTGTTTAGGGCAAAGGTATGTCTGCATAACTGGAGTCTATACCTCTTGTATAACATGGAAGTATTTAGCTTGCTTTAGAAACTGCAGCTTGGCATTGCATGCTATTATTTTTCTGGACCACTTGTACTCTTCCTAAAATGTATGCTTCATGCATATTTAAAACCTCATTTGTCATCTAGTTGCCCAATTAAAAAGTGTATTAACATCTACTTGTAAGTTGGAGACATCCTGTAAGTATGTTGTTCCACTATAAGGCTTGGTGTAATCTGCAAACATAGACATTGTACTTTTAATCCCAAACTCTATAACATTTGTAAATACATTAGTGGCCCAACACAACCTTACATATCTACCTCACTTCCAATAGGGGAACAAAGCACCTGCCCAGAGTAGTACAGATGAATTCAGTCATTAGTGATACTCTTGCTACAAAAAAATCTGCTATTCCTCTGTGACACCCTTGAAAAATTCAAGTAGCGCAACAGGATTTGTTATCAGGCAAATTAACAGACAGAGGATGACTTTAACTTGAACTTTATTGAACAGATTCAGAGCTGAAACTGACAATGCCAACAGAGTCAGAGTGGCAAAGAGATAAAAATATAATACAATGCAATATATAATGCAATATATAACAGAGAATAAAGATCCCTAAAGATCATTAGGTGGCAGTATAGTCTATGAGATACAGATAAACAGCCAGAACAAATGGCTACTTACATTTGCCTTGGAACAACACCTCTATAACCTCTGTTAATCCAGGTGGGAAGCTGCATGGATTCCTGGACCTGCTTCACGTGGTAATGGCTCTAATGAAGTGGCTTGCATACCTGGATTAACGTATGAGAGCCATTGATATTGTGACAGCTAACATGCCCATATACTGCTGTCTCATCAGATGCAGTCTCTCTGAGCACCAGGAGGCTTGAGAGAAAGCTATATATACCCCTGGGCATGTCCATTTGATCAGGGCTTGTGGGAGCCCATAGAACTGTGGGAAACAGAGCTAGTACTAAAAAGATATTTAAATGGGACCAAATCCAAAAACATTGAATGCTTAGGAAAAATGGGAGTACTTTAGGAACATATTAAATAAAGGTATTATCAAAGGGCATTCCAATGGGAAATAAATATAGAAGAGCAAAGGTTAAACCTGAGTGGCTAAACTATAATGTAACAAGTCATATTAAGAAGGAAAAAAATGGTCTTTTAAAAAAATTCAAGCCGAGGGGTCATTGTCGGCATTCCAACGCTACAAGGAATGCAATAAGAAGCATAAGAATGCGATTAGGGTGGCTAAAAAAGACTATGAGAGACACATACAGTAGCAGAGAAGAGCAAAACAAATCCCAAGAAATGTCTTAAATATATTAACAGTGAAAAAGTGAGGTCAGAGCATATTGGCCCGATAAAGGATGATAAAGGGAAGTTGGTTACAAATTAAAAGGAGAAGGTACCTGTACTTTTCCTTTTTTACACAGGAAAAAGAGGGGTAAAGTAATCAAAACGGTATCATTAGTAATGCATCACAGAATGCACCCTTGTGGCTAACAGAAGCCAGTGTCTGAAAAAGACTAGAAAAGCTTAACACAAATAAATCACCAGGACTGGATTGCTTACACCTGAGAGTCCTCAAATAACTCAGTCAGGTTATAGCCAGACCGCTATCGCAAATTTTTATGGACAGCATACTGACAGGAGTGGTTCTAGCTGTTTGTTAAAAAAAAAAAGCCCATGTGGTACCAATATTCAAAAAAGGTAGTATGTAAACTATTGGAGGGGTTGATAAGGGACTATATCCAAGAATTTGCTGATGAAAACAGTATCATTAGTAGTAATCAGTAGAGTTGGGTGAATGATTCGGGCCGAGCAAAAGTTTGGCCCAAACATTGCCTTTTCGCCCATTCGGCTAATGCCCAAATTTGCAGGGTGTTTAGCGGGTGTTCATCCCGTCGAACATCATGCAATGCACTGCACCCTGCACAGTACATTCTAAGCACTGATTGGGCAAAGCTTTGTCCAATCAGGGTGCAGTGAATAGCTGGTTGTTAAGAAGGGGGTTGGGAAGCCAGCCTCTGCATGCTTAACAATCGTTGAGTCATCAGCTGTCATTGGGCTTCCCCACTGACAGCTGAATAAAAAAAAAACATTGCCACCAAAAAAATCTATATCAGACCCTTATTCGAACATGCAGCCCAGCAGGCCAGGAAGGGGGGGACAAGCGAGTGCCCCCTCCTAAACCTTACCAGGCCACATGCCTCAACATGGAGGGGTGCTTTGGGGCAGGGGGATCTGCCCCCCCGCCCCAAAGCACCTTGTTCCTATGTTGATGGAGACAAGGGCCTCCTCCCGACAACCCTGGGCGGTGGTTGTGGGGTTTTGCAGGTGGGGGCTTATCAGAATCTGGAAGCCTCCCTTAATGAGGGTGCTCCCAGATACCAGCCCCCCCATGTGAATGAATATGGGATACATCGTTTTTTTTTTTAAATTGGCGTGGGTCTCCCCTTAAAATTCATACTAGACCCGAAGGGTTTTTCTTTTTTACAATACCCTTGCCGGCAATTTAAATGTCATTATTTTTTTCTTTTTTGTCATTTTATTTTTACTGCAGTAGGTTCTACCCACGGTACAGATGCAACACTTTACAGGCAGACTAAGGGGTTTAAATTAATTTAAAATTATTGTTTCACATTAAGCATCATTAAAATCACTGCTACTGAAAAAACAATCTTTTTAAAAAAAAAATGCATATAAACATGCCCCCAGGGCAATACCTGGACCCCCATACCCTTTTTATCGCCAATAACTTGCATATAAGCTTTCAAAATGGGAATTTTTGGATTTTTCAAGTTCAGGTCCCATAGACTTTAATAGGGTTTGCCATTTGGGTCAGAAGGTTTTCTCTGTTTGGGAGTTGTGTTTTCAATTTATTTTGATTGGTTATTTTCTTAAATGCAAAAATTTACAAATAAACAAGAATCAATCACATTATATATCCATTCCTACTCATTCTTCAATGTACAGAATCTGATCAATATCTATAAACCACATTATCAAAATTTCTTACAATATGTACCTTCATATATTCTACTATCTTCCATTCTCATTCATCTTATCACACATTCATCCAACATCAACCTGACACACAAGAAAAAAAAAAAAAGAAAGAAACCCATAGCCCCTCTATTCTCTCCCTTTCCTTTTACTCATGTTATATTCCTTTTACAATGACCCTTCAAGTTCTCCCTGATTTTCCAGTTCTAAATATTCTTTCATTCTATTTGAGAGCTGAAATTCATCCTATTTTTGCCATAATTCTGGCATTTGACTATTTATATATCCTTCTTCTCTTATCTGTCTTTCGATATATTGTATTTCGTTCACTTCACAGATCCAGTCTGCTATGTTTGGGCTTTTATTTTCTCTCCAATTGCGAGCTATTATTGTTCTAGCTGCTGATGTCATATGATGAAAAATATCTTTCTTAATACTCTTTATTGATTCTGGCATCAGGGATAACAATGAGATATCTATATTTAGATTCCTCTCTATTCCCATATTTTCATATATCTCATATATTGTTTTGCAGAATTTTCTCACCATATGACAATCATACCAAATATGGTCTATACTCCACCTTTCCGCCTTACATCTCCAACAAATATCTGTTTGTCCATTATTTATCTTATTTAATGCTACAGGGCTCCAATACCATCTCATTGCTATTTTGTAGTTTCTTTCTTGATATTTGTTTGCTGTAGATATTTTGTGAATTATTTCAAATACTTTCTTCCATTCTATCTCCGATATTGATCTTCCTATTTCCTTTTCCCATTTTTTCATTCCTGTTAACTCTCTACGGATCCTGAAGGGAGTAATAGGCTATATATATTAGATAATTTTTTAGTTGGCTTTTGTTCATCTGTTAATATTTGTTCAAATTTAGTTTTTGGTCTATTTATTAGAGGTAGTTCTATCTTTGTTGCGATATATGTAGCTAATTGATGGTATTGTAGCGATTTATGTTTATATTCCAGTCCCAGATCTTGTATTTTTGGCAATTTCCCCATTGCGTTCTCCAGTATGTTCCATTTGTTTGGGAGTTCTGGTGTGAACCGAACAGGGGGGTATTCGACCCATCTATAGTAATCAGCATGGGTTTGCAAAAGTTTGTTCTTGCCTAACCAATCTGTTAACATTCTTCAAGGAAGTGAGCTGCCATCTAGATAAAGGTAGGCCTGTGGATGTAGTGTATCTGAATTTTGCAAAAGCATTTCATACAGTCCCAGATAAACACCTAATTTACAATCTGGGGTCTGTAGGCATGGACCATAGGGTTTGTTCTTGGATAGAAAACTGGTTACAGGGGCGGTTACCAAAGGGTGGTGATAAATAATGTGTACCCAGACTGGTCTGGAGTGGTAAGTGGAGTACCCCAAGGCTCTGTCATGGGACCAATTCTGTTTAATTTATTCATAAATTATATATAGGTTGGTATAAATATCTCAATCTCAGTGTTTGCTGTAGATACAAAAATAAGTAAGGCAATAACTTTACAGCAGTATATAGAAACTTTACAAGAACACCTGAATAAAATAATAGGGTAGGCAACTACATGACAAATGAGGTTTAAAGATAAAAAATGTTAAGTAATGTACTTGGGGGCTAAAAATATGAATGCAAGTTACTCGCTAGGGGAAGAACATTTCAGAATAGAGAAAGATATGGGGGTCCTAATAGAATCCAGGCTTAGCAATAGCATGGAATGTCAAGCTGCACCAAGCAAAGAATGCAGACTATTAACATGCATTAAAAAGGGAATTTACTCCAGAGATAAAACTGTAATCCTGCCACTTTATAAAACTTTGATTCAGCCACATCTGGAGTATTCCATCCAGTTCTGGTCACCGATCCTCAGGAAGGATGTGCTAGAGCTGGAGAGAGTCCAGAGAAGGGCAACAAAACTAATGAGGGACTGGATGACCTCAGTTATGAGGAATGACCACAAGCACTAAACGTATTTTGCCTGGAGAAGAAACACTTGAAAGGAGATATGATAGCGATATACAAATACCTCAATAGTGATCCCAGCATAGGAAGAAAACTATTCAATCTCAGGGAGTGTAAAAAGACACGGAGCCGCTCAATGAAATTGGAGGAGAAGCGGTTTAACCTTAAGCTGCATAGGGGGTTTTTCACTGTCAGGGCGGTAAGGATGTGGAGCTCCTTCCACAATCAGTGGTGTCAGCAGGAAGTATTGATAGTTTTAAAAAACTCTTACATCTTAGTAAACAATATACAGGGATATAGGAAATGATTATTGACATGAACACACACACCAACACAGGTTGAACTTGATGGACTAGTGTCTTTGTTCAACCTTACCAACTATGTAACTATGTAAAGGAACCCACACCTGCATCTGCGCATAGTAAGTAAAGGACACTCTACATCAATTATAAGCACATATAAAAAGAACACTGAATTTAAACTTCGCCATCCCACCAAATCATTTGGTGTTCCCAGACCAGGCTATACTGCTTAACTGAAGTATAGTGTGCAGGGTGGTCAAGAGAGCCTATTATAATGCTCAGCAGCGGTGCTTGGATCAGAGGGTTGGATGAAGAAATTTACAAATACATTGACATGTAAAACATTTCATATTTATATTGTAACAAACACCCCCAGATGTCCAGGGAGTTGGTCAGGAGTTGTAGATACTTGCATTCAAGCTTGTGGTGGTTTATTCATTAGATTAGCTACAGACATAGTATTGATGTTGGATCCTGTTTATATTGGGCCCTCTATGGGAGTGAGCAACCCTGGCCACCAATCTTGGCAACTAGTCTATGGCTAAGGAAGCCTCCTGTATGAAATGGATTGCTTGAGAAAAATAACTGGGTGCAAGCATCCCTGAAACAGAAATTGGTATATGAAACTTATCTGTACAAATCTCTTCATTCTGATATTACAATTTATGTAGTCAAATGTGTATTTAGCTGATTTTTCTTTTTTCTTAATGTGATCATATTGCAAGATAGCACTTTCTGAATTGAGCTGTGTCTTGTTAACAATCTCATCTGTTAATAATATATACTGTATATTAAAATTAAGAAACTAATAAGACACCTAATTAAAACAAAATATTTATTATATATGTAGCGGGGTTCCTTTAAAGACTATTGAACTACTCTTCCCAGAACCCCACTGGTTCCCAGGATGTTTTGCTTCTGCCCCAGAGACTCATGGGTGCGGAGATATAAGGGAGGGGCGAGGCCTGGCTCGCTCTCTTTGGACACGGGACGGCAGAGACTGATACACCTGTGCGGACCTGCGCTGGGTAGGGCCTGAAGCCTGGGGCCTTTCCGGAGCTGACCGAAGAGCCTTCCACACCACTGCGAGCCTGGGTGGCATCCGACATCTCTAGTTACAGCCTAGATTGGATCGGGGACCCGATCGCAGCGACCGCTGTGGGTGAGTGAAGACACAGCCGGTGGAAGACCCGGACAGAGATCGTGTCCGGCGGGTGAGCGAGCGTAAGCTCATTCCATAACCTGTTTGATAGTACTGTGCCTATAGACTGCCGAGGCCTACTACCTCATGTTAAAGACTCTCACTGGAGATCCACAGCCGGACTGATCCAGAGGATCTCCAGTGAAATGTTGCCAGTTATCAACCGTCCCTTTTCCTGGATTACAATTGTTGTTTATTCTTAAGTGCACCACCTCTACAGATTGCCGGTGAAGAATCCATCAATCATACAGGACTGAGTTCTAGAATTAGGAATCAGGCCTGATTCATTAGGGACCTAGTTTAGTTATTGCGCCACAGGGCGCCTAGCTAACAGTCGCCCCACGTGGCATCTCCTTATACACCCCCTCCTTCCTGTGGTGTAGTGTGACTGATATTGTGATATTGCAGGGCTCTGCGTATAATCTAAAGGTCAAGTTGTTATCACTGTTTATTCTCTTTGCATAGCTGGAAGTAAAAGCTGTTATTCTTTTACAACTACTCTGTGTCTGAGTCTCTCATAAAGTATAAGTATTAAATGTGTATACCCCTAGACAAACTGTGCCAGAAAGTGTCGAGTATATTGCCGGGGGTTGGTGGAGCTGTATTCAGGGCCCAAGCCAAATCTGCGGCCCTCTTAGTTGAGGGTAGCACTACACGTGGGGGCTCATCCGGGATCCTGATACAGCGGGAAAACCCGCCAAGAGGTACCGGCATGGACCCGAAAGACATCAACACGTGGTGTGGAGTAGCTAAGACAGATCCAAGCCAGTCAGTGGTCATTAACATGCCGGGTCAGGAATGGTCGACCGAAACGGTGGAAGGATTAATAAAGGCAGACCCAGACACCCCACACCAGTATGCACTAGTGGAGTATTCAGATGGGAACCCAGAGGCTTGCAAGCGCAAATATGCGCGGACGACGGATAACAGATCTTATAGTCTGGCGCACGCTATTAAGAAGGAGCCACCCCCCACGGGACCACCGCAGACTGCGGCCCGTACCTCACCAGAGAGGAGAGACGGAGCCACACCTCCGGTGACGCCTGCACCTGCCACGGCTATATCACCCGAACTGATAAAGGTGTTAGGGGACCTACTAACAAACTGTCAGAAGACAAGCACGGTGCACGTAGAGACGAGCTACCGGAGACTAAAGACATTCTCGGGGAAGCTTCCCGTCCCTGCGGGGGAGGAAGATTTTGACACGTTTGGAACAGGCATTACAGGCAGTAGAGGCATGGGAGGTGCCTGAGGCACAGAAGAGACAGCGAGTCTTGGAAAGTCTGAAAGGTGCCGCGGCAGAAGCGGTGAAGAGCTTCCGGTTTGGAAATGAAAACTGTACAGCTCAAGATTGTCAGGCCATGCTGCAGGAAGAGTTTGGTCAGCTGGAGAAGGTGTCAGAGATGATCTATCAATTTGAACACACTCTCCAGCAGCCGGATGAGAAACTGTCAGAATATGTTAGAAGGCTTAACAGGCAGTTATGCAAGATTGTTCTGAAGAAGGGAATGCTGCCCAAAGATGCAGATGAAGCACGAATGAAGCAGATCATGAAAGGAGCATGGCGCTCAGACCCGGTTTGGCTGCACCTGAAAACCTCAGGAGGAGGAATGTCACTAACCTACTCTGATCTAATAAAAATTATTAGAGACGAAGAGGCGCTGCAGAAAGATCAGCAAATAGCCAAGGTGAATGTCACCCCTGTACCAGTGTTGGTCAATTCGGTCAAGAACCCGGAAAGGGATGCAGAGGTCGACACTTTGAAATCGCAAATGGCCCAAGTGTTGGAAATGCTGACCTCTTTGATGGAGAAAGACCAAAGAAGACCAGAGAAACCAAGTCCAAGGAAGGAGTTGTTTCCGAACACCTCGGCACCGGCCTCCTTACAGGACCAAGAAGAGATGATTTGCTATAACTGCGGAGGGAGTGGCCACTTTGCTAACATATGCTCCAGTCCAAAGAAGAAGAGAACAGATAATTACAAGCCGGCGGGAAACTCCAAAGGGCCCCGGTGAAGGAGTCAACCGGGTGCCCATCATCTTCAGTGCGCTCCAACCTGAATAAAAAGGCCAAGAATGGAGGAGGCAAAACTCCTAGTAGGAGATATAGTACCCCCCGCCAAGATATACCCAAGAGGGAGGGGGCAAAACTCCTAGTAGGAAATACAGCACCCCAAAGAAGGAACATTCACCTAAGAGGAACAATAACATCCCTCAGCGGGTTTGTACCCCCATTGAGAGGGGGAAAATCAATGCATACCAGGCTCAGGAAAGAATAAAGTTAAAAAAGAGCTGGGCGGGGAAAAGTCCAAAGAAGAAGGTGACCCCAGTCCGGCCATATCCAGAGGAACTGGTGGGCCCATCTCCTACTGTGCCTATTCAAGTGGAAGGAGTCTATACTAAAGCTCTTTTGGACACCGGAGCACAGGTGACTTTACTATACCGAGACTTCTATGATAGGCATTTGAGTCATCTGCCTATCCAGAAGATAGAAGAGCTGGAGATATGGGGACTTGGAACCCAGAGTTTCCCTTACGATGGTTACCTGCCCATAAAGATGACTTTCGACCCATCCGTAGCTGGGAAGGCTGAAGTGTTTGACACCCTGGCAGTTGTGTGTCCTCGGCCGCCGGGAGCCAGCAAGACTTCCCTGATTATAGGGACAAACACGGATCTAGTCCGGAGACTCCTGACCCCTCTAGTGAAAGAGAGAAACCATTCAGCCACAAAAATCCATCCCATGCTAAAGACGGCCTATCAACGACTGGTCTTAGAGCAGAAGACCCCGGGAGAGGGGATAGGAAAGGTGTGGAGACTTGGTAGAGAAGGAGTAGTGCTGCAGCCCGGAGAAGTAACCTGTCTTAAGGCCACTGTGAAGCTTACGTGGGAACAACCTGGCCCCTTTGTTATGCTGGAATCCGACCCAAGGGAGGAGTCCTCAGGCCTGGAAGTGGTACCAGAAGTGATCCCGCTCAAGGCCCTGAAGAAGGCCCATGGCAGAGTTCCGGTGAGTGTGAGGAACATTACGGAAGGGCCCATGGAGATCCCTGCCAGAATGTTTCTGGGCCAGGTGAGCCCTGCTGCCCCGGTCACTCTGTCAGAAGTCAAGGGGACGGGTGACGGAATAGATTTTTGGGCGAAGCTGTCCATGGAAAACCCGAACCTACCCGGGGCTTGGAAAGAAAGGGCGAAGGCCCAGCTGACTAGATGGGAGAAGATCTTTTCCGAAGATGAATTTGATGTGGGGTGTGCAAGTAGTGCCACCCACCGAATTCGCCTCCAAGAAGATAAGCCCTTCCGAGAGAGGGTCAGGCAGGTTCCCCTGGCAGATCTGGAGGATCTGAGGGAACAACTTGCGGAACTGAAGAAGACTGGTGTGATCCGGGAGTCTAGAAGTCCCTATGCCTCCCCAATAGTGGTGGTCAGAAAGAAGAATGGATCGTTGAGGCTTTGTATCGATTACAGGACCCTCAACAGGAGAACCATCCCTGACCAATACACCACGCCAAGGATAGAAGATGCCTTACAGAGTTTGTCTGGAGCCAAATGGTTCAGTGTGATGGACCTCAAGAGTGGGTACTATCAAATCCCTATGCACCCAGAAGACAGAGAGAAGACGGCCTTCATAACCCCGGTGGGATTCTTCGAATTCAATAGGATGCCTCAGGGTCTGTCTGGAGCTCCTGCTACCTTTTAATGCCTTATGGAGAAGACTGTTGGAGACATGAATCTTATAGAAGTCTTTGTGTACTTGGACGATGTCATTGTCTTCGGGAGAACCTTGGAAAAACATGAAGCCAGGCTGGAGAAAGTATTGAGAAGACTCAGTGAGGAGGGACTTAAGCTTTCTCCTGAGAAGTGTCAGTTCTACCAGTCTTCTGTGAACTATCTGGGGCACATAGTGTCTGAAGAAGGGGTGGCCACAGATCCCGAGAAGTTGGAAGCAGTCACCTCCTGGCCACGACCCACCACAGTAACAGAGCTTCGATCCTTCCTGGGGTTCTGCTCCTATTATAGGAGGTTTGTGGAGGGGTTTGCTCGGATTGCCCGCCCGTTGAATGAATTACTAAAGGCAGAAGGGGAAGAGGATGACTCAGGGCCCAGGAGGCCTGGTGAGTCAGTTCAAGATCAGTGGAACTCAAGGTGTGAAGAGGCCTTCCAGGCCCTGAAGAAGAGCTTAACCACTGCCCCAGTTCTGGCCAACGCCGACCCTACCAGACCTTATGAATTACATGTGGATGCCAGCCATGAGGGCCTGGGCGGAGTGCTCTACCAGGAACATGAGGGACAACCGCGACCGGTGGCCTTTGTGAGCAGGAGCCTGACCCCCTTAGAAAAGAACTACCCCACTCATAAGCTGGAATTCCTGGCTCTCAAATGGGCAGTAGTAGACAAGCTAAAAGACTACCTCTATGGGGCGGAGTTTACTGTGAAGACAGATAACAACCCCCTGACCTACCTCTTCACCACCGCAAAACTAGATGCAACCGGACACCGGTGGTTGGCTGCCTTGTCAGGATTCAACTTTAGTCTAAAGTACAGACCAGGGGCTGGAAATAGGGATGCAGATGCCCTGTCCCGGAGATCTCATGCCATGACCAATGACTGGGAAGACTGGACCCAAGTAGCACCCGAGGGAGTACGGGCTCTTTGTCAAGGGGCTGAATTCCAAGCCAGAGGGGGCTCCAGGGCAGAGGAGATAGGAGTTACAATGGTAGGAGTCCCTAAACACTATTGTGGAGTAACGCAGCTAGAAGAAGATAACCTGCCGAAGCTATCCAAGAGGGAGTTGAGGTGTGACCAACTGGAAGACCCCATGGGGAGATTGGTCCTCGAAGCCCTGGAGAATCAGGATCCCAACAAACTCTTACATCACCCCTCAAAGGAGGCCCCCCTGTTGAGGAAGGAATGGGACAGGTTGCAGGTGCATCAGAGAGTGGTCTACCGAAGGGGCCCCTCTGATGACTCAGAAGATAAGTGGCAGTTGTTCCTCCCAGAGAAGCACCGAGAGACTGTACTAATTGCTCTGCATGACCATCATGGTCACCTAGGGGCAGAAAGGACCTTCCAGCTTGTCAGAAGTCGGTTCTATTGGCCCTGCATGAGGGCAGAAGTAGAGGAGTAGTGCCATTCCTGTGCATGATGCATTCAGAGAAAGACTTTACCCCATCAAGCTGCCCCAATGAGCCACTTACAGAGTCAAGGCCCAATGGATCTGGTATGCATTGATTTTCTCTGCCTCAAACCCGACCTGAGTGGATTGGGAAATGTTCTGGTAATAACCGACCATTTCGCCCGCTATGCCCAGGCTTTCCCAACCAAAGACCAGAAGGCATCCACCGTGGCCAAGATACTTATGGAGAAGTATTTTGTCCATTACGGACTACCACAGAGACTTCACTCAGATCAAGGAAGGGACTTTGAGAGTCGGTTGATCTGGAAACTTCTGGACTCATTGGGAATAAAGAAGACCAGAACCACACCTTATCACCCACAAGGAGATGCTCAGCCGGAGAGGTTTAACCGGACCCTGCTCAACATGTTGGGAACTTTAGAAACAGAGAAGAAGCAACACTGGAGCCAACACATATCAGCCCTAGTGCATGCCTATAACTGTACCACAAGTGATGCTACTGGCTACTCCCCTTATCGACTCATGTTTGGGAGAGAAGCAAGGCTGCCCGTGGATCTGGCCTTTGGCACTTCTTTAGATCATACCTCAGCTACATCTCACAAGGGATATGTGGACAGACTTAGACGAAGCTTGCAGGTGGCCTATGACCAGGCCCAGGCGGTCTCGGATCAAAGGGGAGCCAGCAACAAGAGAAATTTCGATCTGAAGGTTCGAGTGCAGGTTCTGCAGCCCGGGGACCGAGTACTGTTACGCAATCTGGGGGTCCCTGGAAAGCACAAACTTGCAGACAGATGGAGATCGGAACCCTATGTCGTCTGTAGGAAGTTGCCCGGTTTGCCTGTTTACAAACTAAAGCCAGAAGGGAAGGTGGGACCCCTAAAGACGTGGCATCGAAACCACCTGCTCCCACTTGCTGAAGCAGTCAGGATACCCCCAGCAAGGGACCCCCTGGAATCAGTCTCTATACTGGATATTCCCAGGCCGAACACTCGGTCTCAGACCTCTCGAGTTGAAGATGGAGAGGCCTCTCAACTGAGTACTGATGAAGGAGGAGAGCTGGACTGGCTGTGGCCTTCCTTGACTCCGGGGACGTCCGCCATAGATCTCCCAAATACAAGGGATACTCCAGATGCAACGCTGAATCCGGAGGCCACTGAATTCATACCCTTCAGTCCCTCAGCTGATTACTGGGAAGATGTTCCTGATACTTGTTCAGAGGAGGATCCTAGAGATTCCAATTACCAGTCAACTTCTGAATCAGAGGTTCCAGAACCAGAAATGTTACCTGAACTTATTCCTGAAGAAGAGCCTGTGGTGCCAGAAGCCCCAAGGGAACAGAGGGCTCGTAGAGTTATCAGGCCTCCCAAGAAATTAACTTACCCCCAAATGGGGACGAGCTCAGAGTACTCTGTTGTAACGGCTAGGAGAAGTGTTGAGCATTCTGATCCCTCCACTGTCCATTTGGTGGAGGGCAACCCCAGCTCACTCTCTGGCACAGTTAGGCAGGCCACTCATGGTAGTGTGACCTGTGGGCAAGAGAGTTCCACCCCAAAATTTTGGTGGGAATTCCCTATGCCAACATCATACTCGACACTGTCCAAAATTGTACATAGCATTTGTTGAAGTTTATCTTTGGGGACCAAAGAGTTTAAGTGGGGGGAGTGTGTAGCGGGGTTCCTTTAAAGACTCTTGAACTACTGTTCCCAGAACCCCACTGGTTCCCAGGATGTTTTGCTTCTGCCCCAGAGACTCATGGGTGCGGAGATATAAGGGAGGGGCGAGGCCTGGCTCGCTCTCTTTGGACACGGGACGGCAGAGACTGATACACCTGTGCGGACCTGCGCTGGGTAGGGCCTGAAGCCTGGGGCCTTTCCGGAGCTGACCGAAGAGCCTTCCACACCACTGCGAGCCTGGGTGGCATCCGACATCTCTACTTACAGCCTAGATTGGATCGGGGACACGATCACAGCGACCGCTGTGGGTGAGTGAAGACACAGCCGGTGGAAGTCCCGGACGGAGATCGTGTCCGGCGGGTGAGCGAGCATGAGCTCATTCCATAACCTGTTTGATAGTACTGTGCCTATAGACTGCCGAGGCCTACTACCTCATGTTAAAGACTCTCACTGGAGATCCACAGCCGGACTGATCCAGAGGATCTCCAGTGAAATGTTGCCAGTTATCAACAGTCCCTTTTCCTGGATTACAATTGTTGTTTATTCTTAAGTGCACCACCTCTACAGATTGCCGGTGAAGAATCCATCAATCATACAGGACTGAGTTCTAGAATTAGGAATCAGACCTGATTCATTAGGGACCTAGTTTAGTTATTGCGCCACAGGGCGCCTAGTTAACAGTCACCCCACGTGGCGTCTCCTTATACACCCCCTCCTTCCTATGGTGTAGTGTGACTGATATTGTGATATTGCAGGGCTCTGCGTATAATCTAAAGGTCAAGTTGTTATCACTGTTTATTCTCTTGGCATAGCTGGAAGTTAAAGCTGTTATTCTTTTACAACTACTCTGTGTCTGAGTCTCTCATAAAGTATAAGTATTAAATGTGTATACCCCTAGACTAACTGTGCCAGAAAGGGTCGAGTCTATTGCCGGGGGTTGGTGGAGCTGTATTCAGGGCCCAAGCCAAATCTGCGGCCCTCTTAGTTGAGGGTAGCGCTACATATATGTAGCGGGTATTTGAATTTAGGGGAAGCATCTGGGTGGTAGTGTGGCCCAGATGCACTGATTGCTAGGGAATCTGAGACCCTTTTATGGTTCTTGGAGGACTCTGGTGGTGTGAGGTTCCCTGAGGCCTACAGGTGGCGTTGTTGCCCGGGGCCGGGGTTGAACTCACACTGCAAGACTTTGCCTTTTTGTCCTCCCCTGGCGCAGGTACAGCGGGGCGGGGAACCCGCTGTAACGCAAAGGGAGAGGGGATAAAAGGGGCAGACGCCCTGACCATGGGGTTCAGAGTCTGGAGGACGCAGCCGCACCCAGGCACCTTCAGCTTGGGTGCTGGCGTTCCGGTGTTCCGGGCCCAGGTGCCCATCTCAGGCACCTTTAGCCTGGGGTGAGGTACTATGGCGGATGCCTGGGGCTCAGTACCTTCGACTGAGTTCCGCGAGGGTGGAGGAATCCGAGGGGGCCCTAACTCCTTGGGTGCCCGTGTCTGAGGTCGAGGAAACTGGTGAGCGGAACTTCTCTGGAGAGTCCGGCGCAGCATTTGCTGGTGACAGAGAGGCCTCCGGTGACTCCCTTGGACAGATATCCTTCCCCTGACAGGGGCTGTGCTAGCGAAGGTAATTCATGTTCTACCTCATATAGTCAGTGGCAGTGACTATTCGCCACTGGTGACACCACAGTGGTTAGCGATACTTTAAAGGATTGTGCCTCGACCTACTCCCATTAATACAGAACTGTTGCAAAGGTCCCAACTTGATTGTGCTGTATGTTTATTCGCTGAGAAGAATAAAACTGTGTTGGACCTATTCAGTGTGTGGAACTCTGGTTACTAGGAGCAAAGGGGAGTGGATCCGAGGAAAGGATTTGACCCTAGGACACCTACACAAAGCCCGATCTTTCTGGCCTTCACCTCGCCACTCTGGAGGACATGGGCCGTGGTGTATCTCATCCCTCCCCCCGGTACTTACACCCCTAGACATAGACAGACAAAGCCGAGAATAAGAAGGGGTGAGAGGGGTGAGGTCGCTACACGTGGGGGCATCGTGTCTGGGATGTGTATGGTGTCTGAATTTGAACTTTGCTACCCGGAGGAGTTCCGAGTAGGTCGGCCATATTGGCCAACGCGCCACGAGGCAAACCATAGCTGTGTAGTTCGTGGGCGGGGAAAAGGAAAAGCCTGCGAACAAGTGCAGAGTGTGGGAGGAGTCTGGCCATATGGACGAACGCACGTGGAGATTCCGGCGCGAGTGGGTCAGTGCGCATTGGAGCAGCGAACAGAGAAGATAACTTCAAACATTCCGTGGATTTCAGCTTCTTCTTTCATGGAGATGACTTCCTTTGCTGCTCCCATTATGGACACAGGAATCAGACTAAGGCCCCGGGGGCGATTGGCTCTGTACACCTGTAGAGACATAGAGGCCCTCGGTGTGATCTGTCCCGGCTGTTCGGGACTGGTGGTTCAATTGAAGCCATTCGGGTGATGTGAGGTCTGCAAGGACTTTCTCTTCGAGGTGGATCCATCCACAGAAAGGCCTCGCGCTTTCCACCTCAACTACCTCACAGGTACTGCCACTCCGGAGGGAGAGATCGATGCCATGGCGGGTATTCCTGCACGCGCTGACCAGGGCGAAGTGACTGCCCAAGCGGAGATTAAAAGAGAAAAATCCGAGAATGCTGCCTCGGTCACCAGCAGCTCCCTGCTCCGACCGCCGAAGAGGAAAGTCGGCCTGGTGATGGCCTCCTGTGGTCGTGGAAGAGCTTCGCCCCGCCGCTTGCCTGGCCTGGATGGATCCGGAGGGAAGACCCCTGGACATCCCTGTTCTTCTGAAGGCCCAGGTGAGCCAGGGGTTGGGACTGTCTGTGTGGTTGGAGGTGTCGGTAGCCCACTGTCGGTGGAGGCCGTCAAGGGGGATGATTCTGTAACTTGGAATTATCTGCCCGCTGAGTGTTATGACACCTCCGACCTGGATTCATTGTCTGACAATGGCGATGATGGGGAGATAGACAAAATCTTCCACCGAAAGGGATGGGACAAGATGAAGTTACCCTCATCCCGTGTCACAAGGGACCCACCTATGTCCATGGGGGATAGTACACCCCGAGTGGAGGCCTCGGCGCCTAGAGAAGAATCTGGTCCACTGTCTGAAATCCCTCTTCTGGATTCAACTTCCATTTCACCTGCTCCTGTTGCGGGAGTGCAACGCCAGTCACTGCGGGCCCCTATGCCCAAGTCTGCCGAGGTGGTGAACACACCTCGCCATCCGGAAGCAATTGTGTTACCTGGAGAAGGGGACCGTGTCACAATGCCACCTTTGTCAAGGCTGCAGCGTCTCTTTGGTCAGAAGGTTGCCTAAGAGTAGGGATGAGCTTCGTGTTCGAGTCGAACATACGTTCGACTCGAACATCGGCTGTTCGATCGTTCGACGAAGATCGAACGATTTGGGCCGTTCGCGCCAAATTCGAGTGACGCGAACGGCCCACAATGCACTACGCCATCGCAGTGTCATCCAGGCGCTGTGATTGGCCAAGCATGCACTGTGACCCCGCATGCTTGGCCAATCACAGCGCCGGCAGCGAGGAGAGCAATGATTGGCCACAGGCAGGATGCCTGTGGCCAATTATTGCTGAGGGTGTTTAGTACACGCCCCACACTATAAAAGGCCGCCAGCACGGCGGCCTAGTGTAGTGTGTTCCGGAGCAGGGATAGAGCAGCATAGGCAGGGACAGTGACTGTTATTTCTTTCTTGCTTAACCTGGATTCCTTTAGTTTAGGGAAAGAGAAGGATAGGTAGGGAGAGTGTCAGTGTGTTTTGTGCTTGTGCTATAGTGTGCTTAAAAAAAACATTTATTCTAGGGACAGAAAACTGTAGGTAGGGACAGTGTCAGTTTCTTTCACTCTGCAAGTCCTTGTTTCCAGGGACCTGGAAGGACAGTGAGTGAATTGTCCTTGTGCTATATTGTGCTTAAAAAAACATTTATTCTAGGGACAGAAAACTGTAGGTAGGGAGAGTGTCAGTTTATTTCACTCTGCAAGTCCTTGTTTCCAGGGACCTGTAAGGACAGTGAGTGAATTGTCCTTGTGCTATATTGTGCTTAAAAAAACATTTATTCTAGGGACAGAAAACTGTAGGTAGGGAGATTGTCAGTTTATTTCACTCTGCAAGTCCTTGTTTCCAGGGACCTGGAAGGACAGTGAGTGAATTCTCCTTGTGCTATATTGTGCTTAAAAAAAACATTTATTCTAGGGACAGAAAACTGTAGGTAGGGAGAGTGTCAGTTTATTTCACTCTGCAAGTCCTTGTTTCCAGGGACCTGTAAGGACAGTGAGTGAATTGTCCTTGTGCTATATTGTGATTAAAAAAAACATTTTTTCTAGGGACAGAAAACTGTAGGTAGGGAGAGTGTTTTTTTTCTTTCACTCTGCAAGTCCTTGTTTCCAGGGACCTGGAAGGACAGTGAGTGAATTCTCCTTGTGCTATATTGTGCTTAAAAAAAACATTTATTCTAGGGACAGAAAACTGTAGGTAGGGAGAGTGTCAGTTTATTTCACTCTGCAAGTCCTTGTTTCCAGGGACCTGTAAGGACAGTGAGTGAATTGTCCTTGTGCTATATTGTGATTAAAAAAAACATTTTTTCTAGGGACAGAAAACTGTAGGTAGGGAGAGTGTTTTTTTTCTTTCACTCTGCAAGTCCTTGTTTCCAGGGACCTGTAAGGACAGTGAGTGAATTGTCCTTGTGCTATATTGTGCTTAAAAAAAACATTTATTCTAGGGACAGAAAACTGTAGGTAGGGAGAGTGTCAGTTTATTTCACTCTGCAAGTCCTTGTTTCCAGGGACCTGTAAGGACAGTGAGTGAATTGTCCTTGTGCTATATTGTGCTTAAAAAAACATTTATTCTAGGGACAGAAAACTGTAGGTAGGGAGAGTGTCAGTTTATTTCACTCTGCAAGTCCTTGTTTCCAGGGACCTGTAAGGACAGTGAGTGAATTGTCCTTGTGCTATATTGTGCTTAAAAAAACATTTATTCTAGGGACAGAAAACTGTAGGTAGGGAGAGTGTCAGTTTATTTCACTCTGCAAGTCCTTGTTTCCAGGGACCTGTAAGGACAGTGAGTGAATTGTCCTTGTGCTATATTGTGATTAAAAAAAACATTTTTTCTAGGGACGGAAAACTGTAGGTAGGGAGAGTGTTTTTTTTCTTTCACTCTGCAAGTCCTTGTTTCCAGGGACCTGTAAGGACAGTGAGTGAATTGTCCTTGTGCTATATTGTGCTTAAAAAAAACATTTATTCTAGGGACAGAAAACTGTAGGTAGGGAGAGTGTCAGTTTATTTCACTCTGCAAGTCCTTGTTTCCAGGGACCTGTAAGGACAGTGAGTGAATTGTCCTTGTGCTATATTGTGCTTAAAAAAACATTTATTCTAGGGACAGAAAACTGTAGGTAGGGAGAGTGTCAGTTTCTTTCACTCTGCAAGTCCTTGTTTCCAGGGACCTGTAAGGACAGTGAGTGAATTGTCCTTGTGCTATATTGTGATTAAAAAAAACATTTTTTCTAGGGACAGAAAACTGTAGGTAGGGAGAGTGTTTTTTTTCTTTCACTCTGCAAGTCCTTGTTTCCAGGGACCTGTAAGGACAGTGAGTGAATTGTCCTTGTGCTATATTGTGATTAAAAAAAACATTTTTTCTAGGGACAGAAAACTGTAGGTAGGGAGAGTGTTTTTTTTCTTTCACTCTGCAAGTCCTTGTTTCCAGGGACCTGTAAGGACAGTGAGTGAATTGTCCTTGTGCTATATTGTGCTTAAAAAAAACATTTATTCTAGGGACAGAAAACTGTAGGTAGGGAGAGTGTCAGTTTCTTTCACTGTGAAAGTCCTTGTTTCAAGGGACAGAGAAGGACACCTGAAGGTAGCCCTTATTGCTTTTTTCCCATCTCCCTGCAGGCCATCTATTAGAATGTCTGGAAGGCAAACAAGGAGAGGCAGACAGTCAGGAGGCAATAAAAGAGGGCAAGCAGGCTCTGTGTCTGGGGGCAACAGTGCTGGTCGTGGACGCGGTGCATTGTCATCAGCACATGGCCATGGGACACGCTTGTCCTTCTTTTCGGCAGCTGGACATGTTGAGCCACATCATGCCGAAGACTTGGTAGAGTGGATGACCAAGCCCTCCTCCTCCTCCTCATCCTCTCTCACCCAGGCTCAGGGTACTGGAAAAGCAGCTGCCAAAGCGTCGTCTTCCCTGGTATCAATGTCAGACAAATCATCAGTCACTCCTTCCCTAGACCCACCATGTCCTCCTCCTGAGGAGTCCCCCGAACTGTTTCAGCACAGTGTTGGGTACATGCTCCAGGAGGATGCCCAGCGTTTCGAAGGGTCTGATGATGAAACCCAGCTAGAGGAAGGCAGTAGCGTGAGAGCAGACAGAGGGGATGCTCAAGAAGGACACCAATCTGGCAGTCATGTTCCAGCAGCTGCAGCATACTGCCAGATTGGCTCCAGTGATGAGGAGGGAGGGGATGATGAGGTCACTGACTCCACGTGGGTGCCTAATAGGAGAGAGGAGGAGGAGGAGGATGAGGAGGAGGCACATCTCCAACGAGGCAGGATGCCCTTTGGTGGCCAGCGTAAGGGCAGTACACCGACGGAATCACACCGCAGAGCTCCGCCTGTGCAGGGCGCTGCCTCTGCCCGTCATTCAAAAAGTTCTTTGGTGTGGGCCTTTTTTGAGGCTAGTGCATCAGATCGCACAGCTGCTGTTTGCAACATATGTCTCAAGTGTATATCGCGTGGCCAAAACATCAGCCGCTTGGGTACCACATGCCTGACCAGACATATGTTGACCTGCCATGCAGCTCGTTGGCAAGCCTACCTCAAAGACCCACACCAAAGAACAAAGCGGACCTCTCCTTGCACCGCATCAGCTGGGATCTCCAACCCCACTATAACTTCAGTCCTCTCTGAAACATGCACTGAGAGGAATGAAGGTGTAGAATTAGGTGTGTCACAGCCAAGTACTTGCGCCCACTCTGCTAGCAGTACACCGACGTCCGATTCTAGCAGGCAAATTTCCCTGCCCCAGCTGCTGGACCGTCAAAAGAAGTTCACTCCCAGCCATCCACATGCCCAGCGGTTGAATGCTAGCTTGGCTAAATTGCTAGCGCTTCAACTGCTGCCTTTTCAGTTGGTAGACTCGGCCCCCTTCCGTGAGTTTGTGCAATGTGCGGTTCCTCAGTGGCAGGTTCCCAAACGCCACTTTTTCTCACGGAAGGCTATTCCGGCTCTCTACCGGCATGTGGAAGGCAATGTCTTGGCCTCGCTGGACAGGGCGGTCAGCGGTAAGGTGCATATTACCGCTGACTCATGGTCCAGCAGGCATGGACAGGGACGTTACCTTTCTTTCACGGCCCATTGGGTCACTCTTTTGGCAGCTGGGAAGGATTCAGGACAAGGTGCAGTAGTGTTGGAGGTTGTCCCACCGCCACGCCTCCAAAATGCTACTACTGGTTGTGACACACCTCTCTCCTCCACCCCCTCCTCTTCTTCTTCCTCCATGGCCTCTTCCTGTGGTTTGTCCTATGAACCAGCGGTGCTCCGTAGCCGTTCACGGGGCTACGCAAGTACGCAGGCAAAAAGATGCCATGCCGTGCTTGCGCTGGTGTGTTTGGGGGACAGAAGCCACACTGGGGCAGAGGTCCTGTCTGCTCTGCAGGGCCAGGCCGAGAGGTGGTTGACGCCACGCCAGCTTAAGCCAGGAATGGTGGTTTGCGACAATGGCACCAACCTCCTCTCCGCCCTCCGACAGGGACAACTGACCCATGTGCCCTGTGTGGCTCACGTCCTTAACCTGGTGGTGCAGCGCTTCTTGGGCAGGTACCCGGGCTTACAGGATGTCCTGAGGCAGGCCAGGAAAGTCTGTGTGCATTTCCGCAGATCTTATAATGCCAGTGCTCGCCTGGCTGAGCTGCAAAAGGAGTTGAACCTGCCCAAGAACCGCCTTATATGTGACATGCCCACCAGGTGGAACTCAACGTTGGCCATGCTGCAGCGGCTGCACACGCAGCAGAGGGCCATCAATGAGTACCTGTGCGACTACGGCACCAGGACAGGGTCAGGGGAGCTTGGTTTTTTTTCTCCACGCCAGTGGGGCATGATCAGGGATGCATGCACTGTCCTGGCACCATTTGAGGAGGCCACGAGGATGGTGAGCAGTGACAGTGCATGCATCAGTGACACTGTACCTCTTGTCCACCTGTTGGAGCACACGCTGCGTGGAATAATGGACAGGGCACTTGAGGCAGAACAGAGGCAGGAAGAGGAGGACTTCCTTGCCTCTCAAGGCCCCCTTTACCCAGACAGTGTTCCTTCTGTCCCACCCATCGCACAGGAAGAGGAGGAGGAGGAGGAGGAGGAGGAGGAGGATTGTGTCAGCATGGAGGTGGAGGCTGGCACTCAGCATCATCAGCAGCAGTCTTTTAGGGATGATTTACAGTCCCAAGAAACCAGTGGACTTGTACGTGGCTGGGAGGAGGTGGCTGCGGATCATGTCGTCCTTAGTGACCCAGAGGACTCCGGAGCGAATGCCTCAGCAAACCTACGCTGCATGGCCTCCCTGATCCTGCAAAGTCTGCGGAAGGATCCTCGTATTCTTCGGATCAAGGAGAGGGACCATTACTGGCTGGCCACTCTCCTTGATCCACGGTACAAGGGTAAGGTTGCGGACCTTATGTTACCATCGCAGAGGGAGCAGAGGATGAGACAACTCCGGGAGGCCTTGCAGAAAGGTCTGTGCAACGCGTTCCCAGAGACTGGGAGGTTGCAAACTCCTGGTCCTGGACAACGAGTTGCTGAGGCTTCGGCCAGTCAAAGAAGGAGCGGTGGGGAAGGTGGCCGTCTGACCGATGCGTTCAGACAATTCTTTAGTCCGCAGCCCCAAAGTATGATCGGTTCCAGCAACCATCGCCAGCGTCTGATAAACATGGTGCAGGAATATCTAGGGGCAAGGTCAGACTTGGACACCTTCCCCACCGAAAATCCTCTGGCTTACTGGGTCTTGAGGATGGATCACTGGCCAGAGCTTGCACAGTATGCAATTGAGCTACTGGCCTGTCCTGCATCCAGCGTTCTTTCGGAACGCACATTCAGTGCTGCTGGAGGATTTGTCACGGATCACAGGGTGCGCCTGTCCACCGACTCGGTTGATCGACTGACTTTCATCAAGATGAACCAGTCTTGGATCACCACCAGCTACCACACACCTGATGCTGATATAACAGACTAATTGATTTTAACATGTCACATCCCTTCAAGACTGATGCTGATGCTGAGTGCCTGTGCTGTTATGTTGACTGGCTATCCTCCTCCTCCGAGTCCTCAATGATACGATTGATGATGATAGCTTGTAAGATCATTTTTGTTTATGGGTGCCGCCACCAGTGCCTAACGCCCAATTTTTCAGCCCCTGTTTAACAGGGGCGTGTAATTACAATTTTTGAAGCAATACTTTGCAACAGGGCTCATTGCTGTGCTCCAAGTACAGTATCTGTGAGGAGTTGCAGTGTTGTGCCACCAGTGCCTAAGGCCCAATTTTTCAGCCCCTGTTTAACAGGGGCGTGTCATTACAATTTTTGAAGCAATACTTTGCAACAGGGCTCATTGCTGTGCTCCAAGTACAGTATCTGTGAGGGGTTGCAGTGTTGTGCCACCAGTGCCTAAGGCCCAATTTTTCAGCCCCTGTTCAACAGGGGCATGTAATTACAATTCTTGATCTAATAATTCACAGCAGGGCCCATTGCTGCACCCACCAAGAGTAACTGTCAGGGCTTACAGTGTTGTGGCACCAGCACCACCATCAAAGGCCCAATTTTTACTACCACTGTTCAACAATTATATGTAATTAAAATTCCTGATATAATAGTTGACAGCAGGGCGTTCCAGCACCAACCAAGAGTAACTGTGAGTGCTTACAGTGTTGTGCCAACACCAACAACTAAGGGGCCTATTTCTGCAGAGTATATACGGCAGGTCCCTACTTTCAAACATACAACTTACAAACGACTCCTACTTGCAAACGCAAGAAGACAACAGGAAGTGAGAGGAAATCTACCACTAGGAAGGAAAATTCTCTCCTGTAAGAATAAATATGGGAGAAAGGTGTCTCCTCTGTACTGATGCTTTATCAGCAATCCTTGTTTCAAGAAAAACACCACATTTCAAAAACAGTTGTCATTGGGACGGAAAGTGAGGTGAAATGTTCTGAACAGGGGCACAGACAGCAAAACAAATGTTACAGGGGTGATAACCCTTACCTATGTTTTCCAAAAAGTTTAAAAATAGATTTTTGGTCTGGAGCTACACTTCAACAATGTACCTGTTCAAAATTACAAACAGATTCTACATAAGAACAAACCTACAGTCCCTGTCTTGTATGCACCGCCTGTATAGGGCTGTTCAGAGTATATAGGGCCTTTTTTATTTTATGTGCGGGGTTCCCCTTAATATCCATACAAGACCCAATGGGGCTGGTAATGGGCTGGGGTAGGGGGGGGGGGGGGTCATGGGGTAGCTATGCCATTTTTCTTAAAGAATTTCATCCATATTACCGGGACCAGACATTACATTAAAGCCGCAAGCAGTTTTAAATGGCTTTTTTTTCCTTTAGAAGTGTCATTTTGTGCAGGGACAGTTATAAACACGGGAAACACGTGGCACTTCACAGGCATACTTTAGACACCCCCAGGTACGATATTTAAAGGAATATTTGACTTTTTTTTTTTCACTTTATGCATCATTAAAATGACTGCTCCCGAAAAACGACCGTTTTTAAAACTTCTTTTTGCATTGATACATGTCCCCTGGTGCAGAACCCGGGTTCCCAAACCCTTTTTAGGACAATAACATGCATAATAGTTGTTATAATTAGCACTTTAGAATTCGAACGTTCGCATCCATTGTATTTAATAGGGTTCTAATGTTCGTTCGAACTTTCGGTCCGTTCGCGGGTTCTGGTGCGAACCGAACCCGGGGGTGTTCGGCTCATCACTACCTAAGAGTATGGGTGGGAGTACCCATACCTACCTCGAGAATTGCTATACGAGGTGGAAGTTTTTCGCCAGAGGTGGTACGATACCTTTGTTTGGGACAAGCTCAAAGTACCCCAAGCACGCGGATACCTTTCTTGTTTACCAACGGTCACTAAAAAGTTTCAGGACTGTAAGGCTAAGTGGATGCTGGGAAGGCATATCCATGCGGACAGAGTGGTGATTTGTCGCAGGGATGGAGGAAATGTTGAGTATAACATGGAGGCTTTTGACAAGCATTTGAAGCCTGTGTTCCTGCCGCATCCAAAGTTCTCTAGGAGAAAAAGACTCCTGTGTGTTCTCTTTTGCTGTTCATTGCTGAACTTTCCGGAGTGCCTTAGCCGGAACACAAGGACTGTGCCCTAGTTTTTTTTTGTATTTGGGAGTTCTACTCTTCGGAGAAATGGGAGCTGTTACTGTTTTGTTCTCCCTCCTTCTCCTTACACTTCAGAGAAATCAGTGACTTTGGGGTTTTAGTCAGTGTAGGGTCACAGAGAAAAAAAAAAAGAACAAGAGAGGAAAAGTTTATCTGGATGTGATAAGTGTCTTTACCGCGGCATTGCCACCAGGTGGCAGTGTTGCGCAACGATTTCTGTTGTTTTTGTACATTATGCAACACTCATTGGAGTGAATGGGTTTCTTCTTGGATAGACCCATTCATTCCAAGCAAACACATATATTATGTTAGGATGTGTGTTTCTTTTTTTCTTCCCTCTGCAGGAGACTCGTCTATCAAGGCTGTTGAGAATGGGGTGGTCCTTAGATAGCCAGGGGGGGGGGGAGAAATGTAAATGTGTGAGATATTTAAAGTATTTTATTACAAAAGTTTATGGTTTTATATTGTTGTTTTCCCTTTCCTGTTTTAGGTCCTGGCACAATTCTTATTTGAGATTGTTGAATTTGGAGAAATGTGAATGTTTGTCTCTGAGTTGAACTTATGTTACCACCCTTTGTGGAGCATGGGTTTGCACCAGACACTGGGGACCAGTGTCAAATCACCAGGGGGAGAGTGTAGCAGGTATTTGAATTTAGGGGAAGCATCTGGGTGGTAGTGTGGCCCAGATGCACTGATTGCTAGGGAATCTGAGACCCTTTTATGGTTCTTGGAGGACTCTGGTGGTGTGAGGTTCCCTGAGGCCTACAGGTGGCGTTGTTGCCCGGGGCCGGGGTTGAACTCACCCTGCAAGACTGTGCCTTTTTGTCCTCCCCTGGCGCTGGTACAGCGGGGTGGGGAACCCGCTGTGACGCAAAGGGAGAGGGGATAAAAGGGGCGGACGCCCTGACCACGGGGTTCAGAGTCTGGAGGACGCAGCCGCACCCAGGCACCTTCAGCTTGGGTGCTGGCGTTCCGGTGTTCTGGGCCCAGGTGCCCTTGACCTGGCCGGAGCGAGAGATGGAGTCCATCTCAGGCACCTTTAGCCTGGGGTGAGGTACGATGGCGGATGCCTGGGGCTCAGTACCTTCGACTGAGTTCCGCGAGGGTGGAGGAATCCGAGGGGGCCCTAACTCCTTGGGTGCCCGTGTCTAAGGTTGAGGAAACTGTGAGCGGAACTTCTCTGGAGAGTCCGGTGCAGCATTTGCTGGTGACAGAGAGGCCTCCGGTGACTCCCTTGGATGGATATCCTTCCCCTGACAGGGGCTGTGCTAGCGAAGGTAATTCATGTTCTACCTCATATAGTCAGTGGCAGTGACTATTCGCCACTGGTGACACCACAGTGGTTAGCGATACTTTAAAGGCTTGTGCCTCGATCTACTCCCATTAATACAGAACTGTTGCAAAGGTCCCAACTTGATTGTGCTGTATGTTTATTCACTGAGAAGAATAAAACTGTGTTGGACCTATTCAGTGTGTGGAACTCTGGTTACTAGGAGCAAAGGGGAGTGGATCCGAGGAAAGGATTTGACCCTAGGACACCTACACAAAGCCCGATCTTTCTGGCTTTCACCTCGTCACTATGGAGGACATGGGCCGTGGTGTATCTCATCCCTCCCCCCGGTACTGACACCCCTAGACAGAGACAGACAAGCCGAGAATAAGAAGGGGTGAGAGGGGTGAGGTCACTACATATACATTATATACAGTATTTGAGTAACATCAGCCAGTTTGGGACCTGTGTACATACAGTATGTCCCTTATAATTTAGATGACCCTTTTAAACATGAACCCAGAGAAAATAAAATGTACCCCTGAGGTGTGTCTCCCTCCCCACTGCAAGGGTTAACTGCTTGATTTGTCTAGGAAATGATGAATGAGGTGGAATTCTTTTTTTTTTTTTTAACAGTTGCGTTTATTAAACATGTTCAGCAGCATGAACAAGTAAAGGTATACATAAACCGAATCAAGCGATCAATAAACAACTAAATAATTACCATAGATAAATGGTTGTAGCAGTCATGCAATCATTATTTCAAAACAGTTCCGTGATTAGTCTTAGAAAAAGCCTAGGGAAATGTGGCAACCAAGAACCCAACATTATCACGGATTGGGTCAGAGCTAAAAGTAGAGAGACAAGGAGAGTAGAAGTGTATGGTAAGTAAGGGTCAAGGAAGAAGGGGGAGAAAGAGAGGGAGAAAGGGGAGGAAAAATGGAGGGGGGATGAACAGAGGAAAGGGGGTAAGATGGTGGGAAAGGAGCCCTGCGGGTAGGTAAGGTACTATACACAAGATACAATTGATTGGAAATTATATCACCTTATTCAATTATTTGCATCATAACCCTATAGAAAGAAGGCTTAATAGCCCTGAAATGTTTCATCTGCCCTAGAAGTAAGCAACAACTGCAAACTAAATACTAAAACAGAACGGAAAGGCTATTAAACTTTCTTTATATAGGGTTCTGATCATGATGCAAAGAGTTTAATAAGGTGATATACTTACCAATGCTCTGGAATATGGGCATGCCCTCTGTGTCCTCCCATAGAATGCAGAACTGCTGGTCCTGCACTGTATAGAAACATTTCCTAGAGCTGTGACTGGTTGGAGAGAGGCTTGGAAGACCTAGAGTTGTAATGCTTGCTTATAACAGACAAAGTGACGCACAATCTTCCTTTGAACACCTAAAAGATGTCATTGAGCTCAACAAATGCCAAATCTATGGGTACCCCACTCTCTGACATACTATGTGGGCACAACTTAGGTAACAGACCTTGGACAGCCTTCTCTTCTGGAAAAAGTATTACACCTATCACTTGTTTCTAAACAGGTGGCAAACAGATATTGCTTCCTCCAAACGCAGATTCATACACACCAAAAGAATATGGTCTTCCTGGTATGGAAAAAGTAATTGGCCAACAAAAAAACAAAACAGACAGGGAATACCTGTAACTTGCAGTTTTCTAAACAGTTTACTAAGCAAGTTAGAAGTGCAACAGGTTCAGGATAGTAAAGAACAGCATACACTGCAGAATAATGCCAACGGGTTGTAAAAGCAGTACAAACATGGACTCTTCAAAGTAATGCCTTTGTGACTTAATCAGGGTAACACATGGCTGTAAAGCAGAGACTCTGTAGCAACAGAGAGTCTAGCTGAGAATCACTACCTAATTAAAACAGTTCAGAACAGAGCGACTTGCAATTATCCTTTTAAACAGTATCCCTCTCATTGAAATTTAGGGTAGCTCTGGTAACAATGGCAAACAGTTGGATGGATCCAAGGGCCACCCAACTGGAACTGGAGCAATCTGACAGCAATTAGAGAAAGGTTCACTACAGTAGATGGATCTTCCAGGTAAACTGCCCGCAGGTTATTTCTGAAAGTGGAAGGCCACCCTCCTGGCTGCAGGTCACTGGTCAAGCTACCTCTGCCTCATTAGATGTGGTCACTCTGAGCTTCTAGGGGAGGGAAGCTGAGAAATGTTGTACTCCTTGGGCATGCCTAGGAACCTTGCACCTGCAGCATAAGCATAGTGAGTAAATAGGCACCCTGCTATAGACATAGCCACTGTAACTAAGGAGGACTTTAAGGAAGTGGAAGAAACCTTCTTCTCTACAGTCATCAATACCCAAGATCACAGCTCTATTTCTTTAACTGACTATATTATACTCCACATACAATGTTCAAACTGTGAATCACCCTGTCAACTCAATGCTACCACTGCTCTGCAATACACATTTTGTGGTCCAAAATATCATCCTACTGACAAACAAATACACTCCCTGCTGACAACAACTCTAGGCTAAATTCTAACATATGAACAAAACCCGCTGCTCAAAGCTGAGCTGACATGGCTGTATGGTCTCTAAGATAGGGTGCACCCCCTGTCGCAGCTGCAGTAATTTAAGTGAACAAGAACTTGGATGGCTGCACTCCCAACAAAAGATCCAAAAATGCCTTATTCAAAATTCATAAGAGCAACAATACAATACACGTACAGACAGGGGAGAGAAGAGGTTAACGTGTTTCACACGATAAACATGCTACCTTAAAACCATGGTATAATGGTTTATAATCGACCATACCTTCCAAAAATCTATTTTCTTGCTATACTACAAAACCCCATAATGGGCACACAAACAGTTAATAAGACTGCTGTTATTTTATGCCACAAAAGTAATCTTACTAAAAGACACCTTAGCAATGGACCTAAAGATGTTTGTCACAATCATTAAAGGTGCATTGCATAAGTACAAACAAAACCACATTAGCAATACTTAGAGACCATGGTTAGCATCAGTTCCAAACTAGGTTTAATCTATGTTCTAAAGTTGATATGACGTTTCCAATCCAGAAATCAATTGCAGCGCTGCACTTTATTTCTGAATTGGGTCAGATGATGTGGGAAGACATATCAGTGTCACAGCTACATCAGGGAGAGGCAAATATATAATTTTTTTAACACTTTGCATGCATAGTTGGTGAGCACAGAGGAGACACTCTCATAATAGTTTAAATTACTTTTACTAATGTTTACTATAAGTGAATTATTGTATTGCAACCTCTTTAACAATAGTAGGTCATGGGGGTTAAGAGTAGACTGTTGTGCGAATGTGTGGGTGCATGCAATAAGTAAATACAATGTAAGCATGTTTATGCAATAATAGGATTTTTGTACTCACCGTAAAATCCTTTTCTCTGAAGTCCATGGACGGACACAGCTCCTTTAGTCTTGACAAGTGGCTTATGTTCCGTCAATTAGGAGAGGACTAGGCAGACATGTTAGATATACAAAAACATGTAATTATACCAAAGCTTAACAGCCCCCCCAAAGGTGCGGTCCCTCTGGTCATAACCCCTCACCCTGCACTCAGCAGCTCAGTTTGTCAAAAAGCAGTACAAACTCAAACTGGAGGGGTGGGTGCTGTGTCCGTCCATGGACTTCAGAGAAAAGGATTTTACGGTGAGTACAAAAATCCTATTTTCTCTGAAGTCCATGGACGGACACAGCTCCTTTAGTCTTGACAAGTGGGACGTCCCCAACCAGTGTCAAAAAAACGAGGGGTGGGAACAGCAAGCAAACAAACTCCACCCCAAACAAACAGAGCTCCTCAACGAAGGAGTTGCAACCTTAAACAGCCGCTTGCAAAACCTTACGGCGGAAGCAAGCATCCGCAGATGCATGCACGTCAACCTTGTAAAATTTAGTGAAGGTGAGAACGGACGACCAGGTCGCCGCCTTACACACCTGTGAGACAGACGCCTGATGCCGAAAAGCCCAGGAAGCACCAATCGCTCTGGTCGAATGCGCCGTGACAGGAAAGGGAGGCGCCTGCCCTTTAAGGGCATAAGCCTGAATCACAATCTGTCTGATCCACCGAGAAATGGTGGCCGACGAGACCGCCAGGTCTTTCTTTGGACCAGTCACTGACACAAACAGTGAGTCTGACCTCCGAAGTGGAGCCGTAGCAGACAGATACACCCGCAGAGCACGTACCACGTCTAAGGAATGTAACGCAACCTCTTTGGGATGCGACGGCCGAGGACACAAGGATGGAAGTACAATGTCCTCATTCAGATGAAAAGCTGAAATCACCTTTGGAAGAAACGAAGGCTGCGGGCGTAGCACGGCTTTATCCTTACGGAGGATCAAGTAGGGGGACTTGCAAGACAAGGCCGCCAACTCAGAAATCCTCCTGACAGATGTAATGGCCACCAGAAAGGCAACTTTCTGAGAGAGTGTCAAAAGAGGAATCTCTCTGATGTTCTCAAAGGGAGGTTTCTGAAGTACCGAGAGCACCAAATTCAAATCCCAAGGAGGTAGTGGTGGTCGAACCGGAGGAGCAACATGTCGGACCCCTTGCACAAAAGTACTCACCAGTGAATGAGCCACCAGGGGTCGTTGAAAGAAAACAGCCAAGGCTGAAATCTGCCCCTAATGGTGCTTAAGGCAAGTTTCTGATCCACTCCACACTGTAGAAACAGCAGGATCCTGGAAACCGAATATGCCCGTGGACGCCACTCCATCTCCTCACACATAGAGATGTATGCCTTGCACGTGCGATGGTAGATCTTCCAAGAAGATGACTTCCGTGCCCTCAGCATAGTGGAAATTACTGAATCCGACAGACCTCGGTCCCTTAGTACCTGGCTTTCAATAGCCATGCCGTTAAAGCCAGCGACTGTAAAGCAGGATGAAGTATGGGACCTTGCGACAGAAGGTCCTCCTGCATCGGCAGTCGCCAAGGGGCATCCGCCACCAGGCGCACCAGGTCGGCGTACCAGGGACGCCGAGGCCAATCTGAAGCAGACGAGGAAGATGTTTCAGTGGGGGAAAAGCATAGATCAGCCAATACTGTCCCCACGGAGCCACCAACGCATCCGTTGCGTCCGCCCAGGAATCTTTTGACCTGGCCACAAACCTTAATACCTTCCAATTGAGTCGAGAAGCCAGGAGATCCACGTCTGGTGTGCCCCATTTAAGACAAAGGAGTTGAAACACGTCCGGGTGTAGCGACCATTCTGCCGTGGCTTTGTCCGACTGTTGGAGATACAACAAACTTTCAGCTTAGCTTAATTGGGCTGCAAGGCCCAAACTGTTGGAGATACAACAAACTTTCAGCTTAGCTTATTTGACTGCAGTTCAGAAAAAGGACACAAGATGTCGCTAATGTTCAGTGATATGCTATGCTATGTATTTCTCTATGATGTGTTGTATTTCCTGTATACAGTGATGTACTTGTTGGTTGCTTTTTCCTGTCTGTGTTCTTCTTACCATGTGAGGTGACATCTTTGCTAGTGTGGTTATGTTCCAATAAAGAAGCCAGTTCCTGTTACTCCACAACGTCTGATCTGAATTGACTCCGCTGCACCTATCAATCGTACTTTGCAACACAAACAATAACACCGCTCGCCCCTCTACACAAGTGGGGATACCGGGCAAATAGCAGGTGTGCCCGACTGCAACAGAGGACGGCAGAAAAAGGGTCTGTGTGCTACATAAGCGAAAGAGCTGAGCTGCTGATTAAAGGCCTTCAACTGGTGTATTCCTATTCTCCAGCATTGCAATTTATCGATCCTTTCCAAATTGCTTTGTCTTTAAAAACAAATGTTAAACAATTTTAACTGTTCCCTCAATGTGCACTTTTTTACTGTATATAACGTAGTTAGAACTGGATTTTGCAAGAAACAAATCATAGGCTTTAACAATACTTTCTAATTTTTCAGAAGCAAACAAAGAGCCTTTTTCTGAAACTTCATGTCTACAAAAAACACTTTTTTTTACAATTTTTGAAAGGTAATTTATGTTCCCTAGAACAGTTTCAAAGCTTTGACCAGTTTTAAGGTGGTCTATGGAATGATTGCTGCATTCTCTGGATCTGGTTTAAGGTATGCTAATCACAATATATGGGGAAATTACTTTGCTTGCTCATAGTATGCATTTTTTTCCATTGACGGTATTTCCTTTTCCCTGAATCTTCTCGGCATGGTTTTAAAATTAGAATCATATTCTTTTATAATGCTGCCAAAACAATTCACGCAACAGGCTAAACCTATGAGTCCTCCTCTGCAAATTGAATGTCATATGGTAGGTGAGTACGTTACTTGTAGTGTATTATTATTATTATTATACAGGATTTATATAGTGCCAACAGTTTACGCAGCGCTTTACAAATTGAGGGTAGACAGTACAAATACGCCTCGGAAAAGATGATTTTTCAGGGATCGTCTGAAAGTAGACAAAGTAGGAGATAGTCAGATAGATTGGGGTAGAGCATTCCAGAGGATGGGAGAGGCTTGGGAGAAGTCCTGGAGGTGACCATGGGATGAAGTGACAAGGGAGCTAGAGAGCAGGAGGTCTTGGGAGGAGCGAAGAGAACGATTTGGTTGGTATTTTGAGACCAGGTTAGTGATGTAGCTGGGGACCAGGTTGTGAATGGCTTTGTAAGTTACTGTTAGTATTTAGAATTTAAGTCATTGGCTGAGTGGCAGCCAGTGGAGGGATTGGCAGAGAGGGATAGCAAACGCTAAGCGGTTTGTAAGGTGGGTGAGCCTGGCAGCAGCGTTCATGATGGACTGAAGGGGGATAGACTATTTAGATATAAGACAATGAGGAGGGAGTTGCAGTAGTCGAGGCGAGAGATGACCAGGGAGTAGATTAGAAGCTTAGTGGTGACATTGGTTAGAAAGGGGCGTATCTTAGAGATGTTGCGGAGGTTGAGGCCGCAAGCGATTGGATGTGGGGCTGAAAGGATAGTTCAGAGTCCAGGATTACACTTAGGAACATTGTATGGGGGGGACGGGATGTTAGTTGAGCCATTGATTTTGAATTAAATGCTTAAAGTATTTAACTGTCCTTGTCCAGCTCTATTTGCCAAACCTTGGCATGCAGAGCACTTAGCCCTCGTTCACACTGAGGGCTGGTTTGAAATTGTGCAGCTGAACTCGCACGGTTTCAAACCCGCATTTCAGTGCGAGTTCTGGGCCGATTTGAAAGATATCTGTGCTGGTTAATGCACAGATGTCTATTGAATTGGCCCCAGAGGTCGGCAAAAGTAGTGCAGGAACTACTTTTGGGAATCGGTGTGGCGCCGCAAAGTTGGCGTCGCACCAAGTTGGACGGTGCCGTTGCTGGCAATAGGCTCCGATTAGGCATGCGATCTGACATGTCAAATCGCATGTCAAATCGGCCCCATGTGAATGGCGGCTGAAGTATTTTACTACTCAGCTTGCCAATTATATTTTCCAGTGTAGGCATTTGATTGTGCTCCAGCTTTACAACTTTCTTAAACATTAACTATATTATTTATATACGGCATATATTTAACTATAACTACCGAAATTACTAATTCTTTAGGATCACATTTCCAGCTATTAAGCTCACTTACAAGCCTTTCTTTCAGTGCCACTGGAGCTTCGTAAGGAGCACATCTGACCAAGGACTTTTTATTGTACAGGTCTACGCATCAAACCAATGAAGAGAGACAACTGAGGTGGAAAGAAGGACAGAGGGACTTTGTTCCAAAAGAAGGGCAGTCCCTCCAAATCAGGGACAGTTGGGAGCTATATAATTTTTCACTTCTGTCACTTGTTTTTTTTAACAGCTAATGGTTTTCTATATCTAGTTGTAGCTGTCTGTAAAAATTGGGAAAGGTGCTTGCTTCATCCCCTAATCTGCTTCACCCATTTGTTTTATTGTGCTTAAACAGTCTCATAAGTGCTTAAAATATCAATACCTTTGGTTAAAGTATGATCAGCACTCTAAATCAATAATTTCCCTTGTGTAGCGATACCCTCAACTTAAGAGAGCCGCAAGTTTTGATTTTGGGCCCTGAGTACAGCTTCCTCAACCCCCCGGCAATCTGCTCTACCCGCTCTGGCACAGCTAACCCACAGCAATTTCACATAAACAATCACTTATGCTTTAAATGTGGGTGTGTGAATTGGTAACTCAGACTCATAGACAATGTTGTAAATAATAACTGACTTTACTGCTAGTGGTAAGATAAAAAAAAGATAACATGCATGTAACATTTGGTTCACAACACATAAGCAGGTCCCTGCAGTTATAAATCACAATACTGTGTGCGTGTGTACCAGCAATGGAAAAGGGGACGGAACGCCACGTGGGGCGACCGTTACCTAAACACCCTGTGGTGTGATAACTAACTTATACTATCTAACGGATCAGGCCTGATCCCTAACCATGAAACTCAGTCTTAGAAGAAACACAAATCTTCACCGGCACAGGATCTGTAAAGGTGGTGCACTTGAAGTTTTTAAAACCATGTATTTGTAATCCAATAGGGGGGGTAATTCTCCCTCACCAGAGGTGTTAGGCCTCGGAAGTCTAGTAGGCACAAAGTATAAAAGTAACAGTTTAAAGATGAGCTTTCGCTCGCTCACCACTCCGGAACACTTCCCTCAGTCCGGAACTTCCACCGGCTGTGTCGGTCCTCGTCCACAGCGGCTTCTGCGATCGGATCCCCGATCCAGATAACTTCAGAAGAGATGAGTCTGGATGCCACCCAGGCTCGCAAAGGGGGTGGAAGGCTCTTTGGTTCGCTCCACAGGCCCCAGGCTTCAGGCCTGGAACAGCACAGATCCGCACAGGTGTCTCTCTCTCTGCCTCCCCGTGTCCAAAGAGAAAGAGCTAGGCCTCGCCCCCTCCTTATATTCCTTCCCCCCGACTCCCCTCTCTCTGGAATTTCCTGTCTCTGATTAAAGGGGAACACCCCGCTACACACTCCCCCCACTAAAACTCTTTGGTCCCCAAAGATAAACATTTCAACAAAATTCCTGAACCATTTTAGAGAGTGCGGAGTATGATGTTGGTACAGGGAATTGCCACCAAAACTCAGAGGTGGGATTCCCTGTCCCACAGGTCACACTGGCATGAGTGGCCTGCCTAACTGTGCCAGAGGGTGAGCTGGGGTTGCCCTCCACCAAATGAACAGTGGAAGGATTGGAGCACTCGGTACTTCTTCTAGCGGTGGTAACAGAGTCCTCTGAGCTCTTTCCCAATTGAGGGTAGGTTAACTTCATGGGAGGTCTCACGACTCTGCGAGCTCTCTGCTCCCTTGGGACTTCAGGCTCTGGTGCCACAGGCTCTGTTTCAGGAACACTTTCTGACATCGTCACTGGTTCTGGGGCCTCTGTCTCTTCTTCATCTGAGTACAGGCCCGGAATATCTTCCCAGCATTCAGGCACGCCACTGGATGGAATGAACTCTGTAGCTTCTGGGTTCAGGGTCCCATCCTGCATATCCTCAGTGGGTGGAAGGTCTATGGTGGGATTTTCCGGGGTTGGGGAAGGCCATAGCCACTCCAGTTCTCCTCTCCCATCTTCACTTGGTTGAGAAACCTGTCCACCTCTAGATCGAGAGGTCTGAGACCGAGTGTTGGGTCTGGGAGTATCCAAGATGGAAACAGATTCCGGTAGGTTCCTCACTGGAGGTATCCTGACTGCTTCTTTAAGCGGGAGTAAGTGGTTTCTGTGCCAGGTCTTCAAGGGTCCCACTCTCCCCTCTGGCTTTAACTTGTACACCGGTAGTCCAGGGAGTTTCCTACAAATAACGTAAGGCTCAGACCTCCACCTATCAGCAAGTTTGTGTTTCCCTGGGATCCCTAGGTTGCGTAGCAGAACACGGTCTCCAGGCTGCAGGTCTTGCACTCGAACCTTCAAATCATAGTTCCTTTTATTTCGGGCCCCTCTCTGGTCTGAGGCCGCTTGGGCTTGTTCATAGGCCGCTTTCAAATTATACCTAAGTCTGTCTACATATCCTTTGTGGGAGGTAGCAGAGGTATAGTCTAGAGAAATGCCAAAGGCCAGATCCACTGGCAATCTTGCTTCTCTCCCAAACATGAGGCGATAGGGAGAGTAACCCGTCACATCACTGGTGGTGCAATTGTAGGCATGCACCAAAGTGGATATGTGTTGACTCCAATGCTGCTTCTTCTCTGTCTCCAGAGTCCCAAGCATGTTTAGCAAAGTCCGGTTAAATCTCTCAGGCTGGGCATCTCCTTGTGGATGATAAGGGGTAGTCCTGGTCTTTTCCACTCCCAGGGAGTCCAGTAGGTTCCGGATCAGGCGACTCTCAAAGTCCCTTCCTTGGTCGGAGTGGATTCTCTGTGGTAATCCATAGTGGATGAAGTATTTTTCTACAAGCACCTTAGCTACAGTGGAAGCCTTCTGGTCTCTGGTGGGGAACGCCTGTGCATAACGGGTGAAATGATCGGTTACCACCAGAACATTTCCCAATCCACTCAAATCGGGTTTGAGGCAGAGAAAGTCAATGCATACCAGATCCATTGGGCCTTGACTCTGTAGGTGGCCCATTGGAGCAGCTTGATGGGGTAGAGTCTTCCTCTGGATGCATCGTGCACAGGAGTGGCAATATTCCTCCACTTCAGCCCTCATACAGGGCCAATAGAACCGGCTTCTGACAAGTTGGAAGGTTCTTTCAGCTCCCAGGTGACCATGCTGGTCATGTAAGGCCACCAGCACAGTCTCTCGGTGCTTCTCTGGGAGAAACAACTGCCATTTATCCTCGGAGCCATCAGAGGGGCCCCTTCGGTAGACCACTCCCTGATGGACCTGTAGCCTGTCTAACTCTCTCCTTAGCAGACGAGCCTCCTTGGAGGGGTGATGTCGAAGTTTCTCTGGACTCTCGTTTTCCAATGCTTCAAAGACCAATCTCCCCATGGGGTCTTCCAATTGGTCGCACCTCAGTTCCTTCTTAGACAGCTTCGGTAAGCATTCCTCTTCAAGTTGAGTCACCCCGCAGTAGTGTTTTGGGACTCCCACTGTGGTAACTCCTATCTCCTCGGCTCTGGAGCCCCCTCTGGCTTGAAATTCAGCCCCCTGACAAAGGGCTCGCACTCCCTCCGGTGCTACCTGAGTCCAGTCCTCCCAGTCATCAGCCATGGTATGAGATCTTCGGGACAGGGCATCTGCATCCCTATTTCCAGTCCCTGGTCTGTATTTAAGACTGAAGTTGAACCCAGATAATGCAGCCAGCCACCTGTGTCCTGTGGCATCCAACTTGGCAGTGGTGAATAGGTAAGTCAGAGGGTTGTTATCTGTTTTTACTGTAAACTCTGCCCCATAGAGGTAGTCTCTTAGTTTGTCCACCACTGCCCATTTGAGGGCCAAGAACTCCAACTTATGAGTGGGGTAGTTCTTCTCCGAGGGGGTCAGACTCCGACTCACATAGGCCACTGGTCGCAGTTGCTCTTCATACTCTTGGTAGAGCACTCCACCGAGGCCTTCATGACTAGCATCAACATGTAACTCGTATGGTCTGGTGGGATCAGCATAGGCCAATACTGGGGCTGTGGTGAGGCTCCTCTTCAGGGTTCTGAAGGCCTCTTCACACCTGGGGGTCCACTGATCTTGAACCGACTCCCCGGGTCTTCTGGGTCCCTGACCATCCTCTTCCCCTTCAGTCTTGAGCAGTTCATTTAGGGGCTTGGCAATACGGGCAAACCCATCCACAAACCTCCTATAGTAGGAGCAGAAGCCCAGGAAAGATCTAAGTTCAGTGACTGTTGTGGGTCTTGGCCAGGAGGTAACTGCCTCCAACTTCTCAGGATCAGTGGCCACCCCCTTTTCAGACACTATGTGTCCCAGATAGTTCACCGAAGACTGGTAGAACCGACACTTCTCGGGGGAAAGCTTTAGTCCCTCTTCACTAAGCCTTCTCAACACTTTCTCCAATCGGGCCTCATGTTCTTCCAAAGTTCTCCCGAAGACAATGACATCGTCCAGGTACACAAGGACTTCTATGAGGTTCATATCTCCGACAGTCTTCTCCATGAGACGTTGAAAAGTAGCTGGGGCCCCAGATAGGCCCTGAGGCATTCTATTAAACTCAAAGAACCCCACAGGAGTTATGAAAGCGGTCTTTTCTTTATCCTCTGGGTGCATGGGAATTTGATAGTACCCGCTCTTGAGGTCCATCACGCTGAACCACTTAGCTCTAGACAAACTCTGTAAGGCGTCCTCTATCCTTGGCGTGGTGTACTGATCAGGGGTGGTCCTCCTGTTGAGAGTTCTGTAGTCAATGCAGAGCCTCAGCGACCCATTCTTCTTCCTGACCACCACTATTGGAGAGGCATAAGGGCTTCTGGACTCTCGAATCACCCCAGTCCTTTTCAGTTCTGCAAGCTGTTCTCTCAGATCCTCCAGATCTGCCAGCGGAACCCGCCTGACTCTCTCCCTGAACGGTTTGTCTTCTTGCAGGCGGATGCGGTGGGTAGCACTCCTCGCACGCCCCACATCGAATTCATCTTTTGAGAAAATCTTCTCCCATCTAGTCAGCTGGGCCTTGGCTCTCTCCTTCCAGGCCCCAGGCAAGTTCGGGTTCTCAATGGAAAGTTTTTCCCAAACATCTTCTTCTTCACCCGCTTGCTTCACTTCTGACCAGCTGACTGGGACAGCAGGACTCACCTGTCCCAGCAACATCCGGGCAGGTACCTCTATGGCCCTTCCTGTAGAGTTCCTTACACTCACCAGGACTCTTCCCTTGGCTTTCTTCAAGGCCTTGATTGGAATCACTTCCGGTATCACTTCCAGGCCTGAGTGATCTTCCCTTGGGTCGGATTCCAGCATGACAAAGGGGCCAGGCTGCTCCCAGGTGAGCTTCACAGTGGCCTTGAGGCAAGCCACCTGTCCGGGCTGCAGCACCACTCCTTCTCTCCCCAGTCTCCACACCTTCCCTATCCCCTCTCCTGGGGTCTTCTGCTCCAACACTAACCGTTGGTAGGCTGTCTTCAGCATGGGATGGATGTTTGGATCTTGATGGCTCCTCATCTTCACCAGGGGCGTCAGAAGTCTTCTCACTAGATCCGTATTGGTGCCTATGATGAGGGACATCTTGCTGGCCCCGGGTGGTCTAGGACACACAACTGCCAGGGTGTCGAACACTTCTGTCTTCCCAGCCACAGAGGGGTCAAATGTCAGCTTTATGGGCAGATAACCATCATAGGGGAACCTCTGCGTTCCCAGGCCCCATATCTCCAGCTCTTCTATCTTCTGTATAGGCAAATGGCTTAAGTGCCTATCGTAGAAGTCTCTGTACAACAAAGTCACTTGAGCTCCAGTGTCCAGGAGGGCCTTCGTATATACTTCTTCTACCTGGATAGATACAGTGGGGGACGGGCCGACCAATTCTTCTGGGTACGGCCGGGTTGAGGTCACTTTCTTCTGAGGACTTGTCTTCATCCAGTTTGTTTTTGACTTTATTCTCTCTTGAGCCCGGTATGCATTGACCTTCCCCACCCTAATGGGAGTACAAACCCGCTGAGGGATGTTATTGTCTCTTGGTTGTAGGCATTCCTTCTTGGGAGTGCTAAATTTCTTCTGAGGGGTCTTGTCCCCTCTCTCTGGTATGTATCTTGGTTGAGAGACCCTAGATTCCTTCTGAGGAGTTTTGTTCTCTCTCTTCCTTCTATTCAGTTTGGAGCTCACTGAAAGAGATGGGCACCCGGTTGACTCCCTCACCGGGGCCCTCTGGCGTTTCCCGCCGGCTGGCGATTATCCATTTTCTTCTTCTTAGGACTGGAACACCTACTGGCAAAGTGGCCACTGCCTCCGCAGTTGTAGCATAACATCTCTTCTCGGTCCCGAGTGGGACTCGGTATTGACGTATCTGGGAACAACTCCTTTCTGGGGCTTGGTTTCTCTGCTCCACCTTGACCTTTCGCCATTATAGCAGTCATCATCTCCATCATCTGGGACATCTGCAACTTCAAAGTGTCCATCTCCGCTCCCCTATCGGGAGTCATGGCCGGTGTAACTATAGCTACCGGCTGTTTGACGGGCTCTATCAGGCGTTCTTTTTTTTTTTCTTCCAATATAGCCTCTTCCTCTCTAATCATTCGGATGAGGTCAGGGTACTCCAGATTCTTCCCATCCTGCCGGGCACGCAGTGTCCATGCAATTGGATCCATGGGTTGAGCTCCCCTCACTACCTGTTGAGCACGGGCCTCATCTACTTTCCCTGGGCTGATCCCCTTCTTTAGGATCATCCTATGCAGTATTTTGTCCAGGCGTCCCATATAGTCTGATAGTTTCTCACCTTCCTTCTGGTAGCAATGCTCCAGCTGATAAGCAAGCTCCGTGACTTTCTCTGTCCCACCAAACACATTCTGTAACACATCGAGGCACTCTTGTGCAGTACAATCTGCCTTGCTCATCTTCAGGTTGCGTACGGCCTCTAGAGCAGGCCCTTTCAAACTTTCCACAACCCTCTGTTTCTTTCTGCGGTCCGGAACTTCCCATTCCTCTAGTGCCTGAGTTGCGCTGTCTAGCCACTCCTCAAATCCCTCTTCTTCCAAGGGTACTGGTTTCCTCCCTGAAAACATCCGGAGTTTCCTGTACCCCGACATCGGGTAATCTGTGGGCTCTTTCTTGCACTGAGCTACAATCTCCCCCAGAACAGCGCATAATTCTGCACTAAGGGTGCCTGGGCTTGTCCTGGGACTCTTTGTGTCCTTCTGTGGGGATGACGAGGAAGATGGCTGCGGTGACAGTGTTATTTTTGTCTGAGGGCTGTCTCTTGTGCGCGGCAGCGCATGCAGCAAATGATAGACCTGATCGTCCTCATCTTGTATGCTGTTGCCTCTAAACTGTTCAGGAATTTCTGCCTGCCATTCCAGTAAGACATGTGAAAGTCCCCCATTAGTTTTCACGTCTATCACCCATGGTTTGTGAATCGGTGATAGGGACATTATGAGTTGTATCATTGCTTGTGTCTGCCATATCCCCGGGAGTTCTATAACTGCCGTCCTGGCTGGGTCTACGCCCCATCTCTTGTACCACTGTCCCACCTCTATCGGGTCCATGCCGGTAGCTTCTGGCGGTTTCACCGCTGTCTCAGTAATCCCGGATGTACGAGCCCCCACGTGTAGCGATACCCTCAACTTAAGAGAGCCGCAAGTTTTGATTTTGGGCCCTGAGTACAGCTTCCTCAACCCCCCGGCAATCTGCTCTACCCGCTCTGGCACAGCTAACCCACAGCAATTTCACATAAACAATCACTTATGCTTTAAATGTGGGTGTGTGAATTGGTAACTCAGTCTCATAGACAATGTTGTAAATAATAACTGACTTTACTGCTAGTGGTAAGATAAAAAAAAAGATAACATGCATGTAACATGTGGTTCACAACACATAAGCAGGTCCCTGCAGTTATAAATCACAATACTGTGTGCGTGTGTACCAGCAATGGAAAAGGGGACGGAACGCCACGTGGGGCGACCGTTACCTAAACACCCTGTGGTGTGATAACTAACTTATACTATCTAACGGATCAGGCCTGATCCCTAACCATGAAACTCAGTCTTAGAAGAAACACAAATCTTCACCGGCACAGGATCTGTAAAGGTGGTGCACTTGAAGTTTTTAAAACCATGTATTTGTAATCCAATAGGGGGGGTAATTCTCCCTCACCAGAGGTGTTAGGCCTCGGAAGTCTAGTAGGCACAAAGTATAAAAGTAACAGTTTAAAGATGAGCTTTCGCTCGCTCACCACTCCGGAACACTTCCCTCAGTCCGGAACTTCCACCGGCTGTGTCGGTCCTCGTCCACAGCGGCTTCTGCGATCGGATCCCCGATCCAGATAACTTCAGAAGAGATGAGTCTGGATGCCACCCAGGCTCGCAAAGGGGGTGGAAGGCTCTTTGGTTCGCTCCACAGGCCCCAGGCTTCAGGCCTGGAACAGCACAGATCCGCACAGGTGTCTCTCTCTCTGCCTCCCCGTGTCCAAAGAGAAAGAGCTAGGCCTCGCCCCCTCCTTATATTCCTTCCCCCCGACTCCCCTCTCTCTGGAATTTCCTGTCTCTGATTAAAGGGGAACACCCCGCTACACTTGTGTTGTAGTTTGTTTCAAACACGATTCTATCACAGTTCATTAACATCAGTAAAAGTAACGTCCTTGACTGAGGTTGCATTCACACCTGAGCAGAGCAATTTTTAGATTTTTTTTTTTTTAAAGTTTTTGAGAGTTTTTATAAGTGTTTTACAAGCATTTTACAGCTTTAGGTATTTTTGATTAGCCGATAATAAGCACCAGGGGGGAGGAGCTACATAGCGCTTGTAAAACAGTCTGCTTCCAATCTGCCAAAAAGAAGCTCATGTACTTTTTAGAACAACAGGCAACATAGCACTCAGATGTGAACAGGGGCCTTTGAAATTACTGGGATTTGCCTTGTTAAGGTTTGTCATAAACTGTTCAGATATCTTTATTATACTTTGTATTCTGCTGTATAATGCATACCAGTATGTTTTTTTGGTCACATCAACATTTTATCTTTCTAATATGTTTTAACTGCTCATCTCTAAAGACAATTCTATATGTCAGCCTTTTTCAACCAGGGTGCTCAGGCACCATGGGGTGCTATGAGGTTTCTTTAGGGGTGCCTCGGTAAAATGTCAAAAAATTCCCCAAAAATGTTATACAAACCAGCATGTGGATGAAGCCTGCCTTTTAGTTACACAAAGCCACAGGTTTTCATTGTACACCATTACAACCTTCTAGCTGCCGGCGTCCTAACGACCAATGACATCATCAGTTGATGTCAGTCGACTTCATAGCATCTATGTTTGACCCTCTCCATTAGCACTGGGGTCACATTAGCTGAGTTATGGAGAAAAACAGAGAGAGAAGAGGAGCATTGGAATACTAGTCAGTACCAGTTTGCAAAAGTTTATTTGCTTTGGAAGAATAAATCACCTCTGACGTTGGGCGTCCTACATGTGTTTATGTTGCTGAATAGTTTTTACATTTTAGAATGGGGTGCCTCGAGATTTTCCATAATTTTTAAAGGGTGCCTCGAGATTGTCCATAATTTTTAAAGGGTGCCTTGACTGAAAAAAAGGTTTAGAAACACTGCTATATGTAAATGTGTTGTAAATGCCCTCACCTTTCTTTCCACCCGATAACAATAAACACATTTTTCTTCTGCCTATTTTTCTTTATAAGGTCATTGGCAATCAAATCAGTATGTTTTCTTCCTCTGAAAGGTTTACACCATCCAAGTTCATGCTGAGTTTTATTTGCAAGCAAATTCCAATTTCTGTTAAGGCAGTGGACTTTATCATGTTTCTAACGTTCCTGGTGCTTCAAATATCTCCAGCTTTTTGCATTATGTAATATTCTATTTTAATGTTTCTGTACTTGGCATCTCGAGACACAGGAAACAGGAGACATGCTTGCTGTATGAAACTGTATATTCTGCACCTAAAAAGAACTAGGCTTCACAAGACTATAACATACTTCACAGAGAAGTCTCAACATCACTATATAGGTTAATCTGTTTTGGTGTCACCCAATGCTGAACACCATAAATATATTACCAACTCTGCCATTATATGATGAAAAGTGTTTTCTGCACAACACATACATTTTATTATTTCTTCAGAGATCTGGTAGTATTTCTTTGCTAACAACAGTGATCAATTATAATTTAGCTCCATACAAATGCTCTTCAGGTTCAAAAAGTGACAGATATGCTGAGAAGTTTTTTACATGTTAGAAGATGTTCAGAGTAACTCATCTGATTCAACATCTTTTGCTATAAAATTTTACTTAATGAACTTTGTTTTATGATCACCTGGTTCCCAAATTAAAATAAAGCACAATCAGCAATGTTTATTGAGTCTGATGCTTATTTTCATATATCTAAATAAGGGGAAATGCTTGAAGACATCAACCGCTAGGAATGTTCTTTTTTAACAAGCACATGGTAGAAACATTTGCAGCATTCATCATTCGTTACACTGCACCTTGTAGCTTTCAGGAATTCAGCTACGGTTTCCTTTAGTCAGTGAATGTCTATGTGGTGACCTAGGCTCACACGTTGTAAATTACCCTGGAAAAGCTTCTCTTCACCAGATCCCTTAGGAGTTTGCCAGGGATATGTTTACTTTTCTCATTCCAAACAAATAAATAAGACTTAAACATGAAGCAAGACCTTCTAACTATGATATGATATTCAAATGAGAAGGAATAAATGTTAAGTTCCTAAAAAAAACTTGCCCTGGAACATTTTGTAGGTGGCAGAGTAATACCCTGTAATAAATATAAGTTAAGAAAATATTTTCCCCATTAAAGGGATATTAAGCCCTCCATTTTTAACCACTTCAATACTGGGCACTTTCACCCCCTTCCTGCCCAGGCCAATTTTCAGCTTTCAGCGCTCTCACACTTTGAATGACAATTGCGCGGTCATGCAACATTGTACCCAAATACATTTTTAATAATTTTCTTCACACAAATAGAGCTTTCTTTTGGTGGTATTTAATCACTTGTGGGATTTTAATTTTTTACAAAAAAAAAAGAAAGAAGACCGACAATTTTGAAAAAATAAATGATGGGTGTTGATGAGGCTGCACTGATGGGCACTGATAGGCTGCACTGGTGGGCACAGATAAGGCAGCACTTATGGGCACTGATGAGGCGGCACTTATGGGCACTGATTAGGTGGCACTGATGAGGAATCACTAATATGCCACACTTATGGGCACTGATAGGTGGTACTGATATGTGGCACTGATGAGCACTGTTAGGCGGAACTGATGGGCACTGATAGGAGGTACGGATAGGCAGCACTGATGGGCACTGATGGGCAGTGCTAATGGGAGGCACTGATGGGTATTGATGGGCAGGCACTGATGGGCACTGAAAGGCTGCACTGACTGGCATCACTAATGGGCACCAATTGTTGTCATTGACGGGCACTGCTGGGGCTTTTCTGTAATCAGGGCACCGATGATCAGTGCTCTGATTACCTGCCCTGGTCTCCCCTGATACCGCTGATCGTCACTCCTCGCCACACATTCTGTCAGTGTAAGGTGAGGAGAGCTGATTAATGGCACTTCTGCGTTTACATGTGACCGCCTGTGATTGGACACAGCTAATCACATGACAAAACACCCGATCGCCGCCAGTGTCCCGCGATCGGGTCGGAGAGCTGAACAACGAGTAGACGTAAGTGTAATCAAACCTCTCCCCGTGCTTTCTAGTGAGACTGTCACTGATCGTCTGTTCCCTGTCATAGGGAACGACGATCAGTGACGTCACATGCCAAGCCACACTCCCAGACAGTAAGAATCACACATTAGGTCACACTTAACCCCTTCAGTGCCCCATACAGGTTAACCCCTTCACTGCCAGTGTAATTTTCACAGTAATCAGTGCATTTTTATAGCACTGATCGCTGTAAAAATGACAATGGTCCCAGAATAGTGTCAAAAGTGTCCGATGTGTCCGCCATAATGTCGCAGTCACGATAAAAATCGTTGATCCCCGCCATTGCTAGTAAAAAAAAATATGAATAAAAATGCCATAAAACTATCCCCTATTTTGTAGACGCTATAACTTTTGCGCAAACCAATCAATAAACACCTATTGCGATTTTTTTTACCAAAAATATGTAGAAGAATACGTATCGACTAGAGTTGAGCGGACACCTGGATGTTCGGGTTCGGCCGAACTTCGGAAAAAAGTTCGGGTTCGGGACCGAACTTTAACCCGAACCCGAACCCGAACCCCATTGAAGTCAATGGGGACCCGGACTTCTAAGGACTAAAAAGGCTCTAAAAAAGTAATGGAAAGGGCTAGAGGGCTGCAAATGGCAGCAAAATGTTGTTAAGAGCATGGCAAGTGCTCTGCAAACAAATGTGGATAGGGAAATAACTTAAAATAACATTAAAAAAATAAAAAAATAAAAAAATATGCTGGAGGCCCCCTTTTCAGCAGAAGAGGTACGGGAAGTCATTAAGAACCTCAGAAACTCAACGGCACAATGCCACACATATGGTGGGAATGCCCCAGAATACGCCCTTTCTGGAATAAATTATTCAATTTAATGGATAAGCTAGTGGGAAAATAAAATACTTTGAAATAAAAATGTAGCGGGGTGCTAAATTTAAGGGAAGTGTTTGAGTGGTAAATAGGCTCAAACACCCTAATTCTGTAGGATTCATGGACCATTTTGTCCTCAGGGGACAGTATTGGTGTGCAGTTCCCTGCGGCCTACAGGTGGCGCTGCCATGGTAGGCTAGGGTTGAACCACCGATACAGTGCTGTGCCTTTTGTGTCCCCTCTTGGCAGTAGTACAGCAGGGTGGGGAACCTGCTGTGCATGCCGGGAGAGCATATAAAAGGGGCAGACCTTTGGCCTGGGGGCTGATGTCCAGTGGGATCCACGCCCAGGTGCATTCGGCCTGGGTGCATGTGTTCCTGTTCCATCTCGGGTACCTTTAGCCCGGGGTGAGGTACTATCCTGGAGTTCCTGCTGCCCTGGGTATGGAGGCCTAGGTGCGGGAGTAAAGCCTGGAGTCCAGAGCCTTCGTCTGGAGTCCGCTAAGGGTCGAGGAGTCTTAGGGTGCCGCCTCGTGTAGGGGACCATGTTCCAGGGAAGGGAGGATCATTCTGATGGACCGATGCGGGAGTCATGGTGAAGGAAGGGTCTGTTGACTCACTGGAGAGATGTCTTCCCCTTGATATGGGCTAGGTTCGTAGAAGGAGAAGCTCAAGGTCATCTTGACTGTATCAGAGGCCTTATTCACCCGGCCCGTGGCAGGGGCCTTATACACCCTGGTCTGTGGCAGAGACCAAAGTTCTCCAGGTCCGTGGCAGGGGCCTTGTACACCCTGTCTGTGGCAGAGACCAACCTCAAGGTCTGTGGCAGAGACCGTGCACCTAAAACTGTTTGAGAAACCTAAGCAGTGAAGTGAATGTGCTACGTTTGTGCCTGGACCTCCTCCACACCTTAAGCTGTCCTGTTTCTTTGCTCTAACCTTGTCTATCCGAGTAGAGTTTATTTTGCCATGAGAGAATAAGAGTTGTAATTTCAGCTGGTGTGGACATTGACTTTACTGGGAATTAAAGGACTTGCCTCTACCTACAGTAGAGGTGAGAATCATCCTCTGGAGGAGTTTTGACTCCGGCTGTGGACACGGCCCGTCAAGTACACCGCTCAACCTCTTTATATAGGAGGGTACGGGCTGGTAGTGCGGTGTGCCTTTCTCCCTCCTGCGAGGAGCCAACAACATAAAGGCAGGTAAGGGGGAAAGGATCTGTGCGCTACAAAAAAATAAAATAAAAATTATAATCTTGACCTAGGAGGACGAGGTCCATATGGAGTAGGAGGTTGAGGTGGCGGTGGATGTGGCTGTGTAGGTGGAAGCGGCGGTGGAGGAGGATGAGGTAGCCAACACTGGTTCAAAAATACAACAATGGCTGGGTAAGGCCGGTGATGTGTCGAATTCTGTCCCCCGTCAAATAGTGTCCACCCTGTACTGCGCTTGCTCAGTATGTAGGACAAGGGGATTTTGAAAACCTCCAAAGACGAACGGCGCCTGCGTGGTGAGTTCAGGTGAAGGCCACACCATCCGTGGTTCAAGCCGAGCCAAGTGAGGCCGTGCCCGAAGCGTGGCGATCGAACCGAGCCCGTGAGGGGCCCTGTTACTATGTGCTACCGTATGTCCACTTGGATGGTGGGGCTTGAACCTGCACTCACTGCGCAGGCGCCGTTCATCTTCGGAGATTTTGTGAATCTCCTTGTCCTCTGTACTGCGCAAGCGCTGCGCCTTCGCAGTATGGGCCGGACACAATCCGATGGCCGGACAGTTTTTGTCACAACACCGGTATACATGTCTATTCTGCAGAAGGTACGGACAAGTCCTGTGGGATCCATGCCTGGTTCATTTTAATGAACGTGAGCTTGTCCACATTGGCTCTGGACAGGCGGCTGCGCTTGTCTGTGATAACGCCCCCTGCCGTGCTAAATACACGTTCAGATAATACACTGGCTGCAGGGCAGGCCAGCACCTCCAAGGCATAAAGGGCAAGCTCAGGCCATGTGCCCAATTTGGAGACCCAGAAGTTAAAGGGGGCAGACCCGTCATCCAGTACGTGTAGGCCTGTGGACACATACTGCTCAACCATGTTGTTTTTTTAGTATAGCACAGTAGAAGAAAACTATATAGAAATTGTTTATTTCACACACCTCCACATATGTATAACACACTGCAAAATATTTTTTGTGGCCCTAAATGGTGTTTTTTGGAAGACCACAACACACCCACAGTACGTAACCGCTGAATCGCACAGCTACAGAACTGCAGAAAATGGTATTCAAAAAAAATGTTTTTTTTTTAGTATAGCACAGTAGAAGAAAACTATATAGAAATTGTTTATTTCACACACCTCCACATATGTATAACACACTGCAAAATATTTTTTGTGGCCCTAAATGGGTCTTTTTGCAAGCGTACATTAAAGTGCAAATTTTTTTTAATTTTTTTTTGCCCTAAACGGGTCTTTTTTTGCACGAGCAAAATAAAATGCAAATTTTTAATTTTTTTTGCCCTTAACCACTTCCCGACCGCGCCATGTACAAAAGACGTCCACAGCGCGGTCGAGTTATCCTGAGTGGACGTCCCAGGGACGTCCTCACAGAATCTTGCTCCCGCGCGCCCCCCGGGGCGCGCTCCAGGATATGTCCGTGACCGCCGGGTCCGGAAGACCCGGCGCATCACGGATCACGGTAGATGGCCGCTAATCGCGGCCGTTTACCACGTGATCGCTCCGTCAAATGATGGAGCGATCACTTGTAAACAGACCGGCGTCATTTGATGACGCCGGTTCCTCCCTCCCCTCTCTGTACCGATCGGTACAGTGTGAGAGGAGAGGGGAGGGAGCGGATCATGTCCGCTCCCTCCCCCATGTCAGCTGTGGGCTGGATCTGTGACAATTGCAGTCACAGATCCAGCAATCCATCCATCCCTGCTCAGCCATCCCTGTGCAATACTCTGCCAATACTCTGCAATACACCCTGTGCAATACTCTGCAATACACCCTGTGCAATACTCTGCAATACCCTGTGCAATACTCTGCAATACACCCTGTGCAATACTCTGCAATACCCTGTGCAATACTCTGCAATACACCCTGTGCAATACTCTGCAATACACCCTGCCAATACTCTGCAATACCCTGTGCAATACTCTGCAATACACCCTGCCAATACTCTGCAATACCCTGTGCAATACTCTGCAATACACCCTGCCAATACTCTGCAATACACCCTGTGCAATACTCTGCAATACACCCTGTGCAATACTCTGCAATACACCCTGTGCAATACCCTGCCCATACTCTGAAATACCCTGTGCAATACCCTGCCCATACTGTGCAATACCCTGCCCATACCCTGCCATACTCCGCAATACTCCACAATACCCGGCAATACTCCACAATACCCGGCAATACTCCACAATACCCGGCAATACTCCACAATAACCGGCAATACTCCACAATAACCGGCAATACTCCACAATAACCGGCAATACTCCACAATACCCTGCAATACTCCACAATACCCAGCAATACTCCACAATACCCAGCAATACTCCACAATACCCAGCAATACTCCACAATACCCAGCAATACTCCACAATACCCTGCAATACTCCACAATACCCTGCAATACCCGGCAATACCCCGCAATACTCGTCAATACCCGGCAATACTCGTCAATACCCGGCAATACTCGTCAATACTCCTCAATACCCGGCAATACTCCTCAATACCCGACAATACTCCTCAATACCCGGCAATACTCTGCAATAACCACTTCCCGCCCGCCGGCCGTCATATGACGTTCTTGACTTTGTGCGGAGATATCTGAATGATGGGAGCAGCTACAGGCATCATTCAGATATTCGCTTTTTCAGCTGGCGATTCCCTACACCATAAGAACAATCATAGCGGCTGTTTCACCGCTTGATCGCTCTTACGGAAGGTGAGAGGGGATGTCCCCCCCCTCCCACTGCCCTCCGGTGCTTCTACCGACTCACCGCTACGATCAAAGCCAAGATTGTTTTTTTTTGTTTTTTTTTTTTAGGCTTCCCAGCCTAGAGGTGAGATGTGGGGTCTTATTGACCCCATATCTCACTGTAAAGAGGACCTGTCATGCCATATTTCTATTACAAGGGATGTTTACATTCCTTGTAATAGGAATAAAAGTGCTAAAAAAAAAAATTTGGGGCGGAAAAACATGTCAAACTAAAATAAATAAAGTAAAATGAACAATAAAATATATATATTTTTTCTAAAGCGCCCCTGCCCCCGCGAGCTCGCATGTAGAAGTGAACGCATACGTAAGCCCCGCCCACATATGAAAACGGTGTTCAAGCCACACATGTGAGGTATCGTTGCGAACGTTAGAGCGAGAGCAATAATTTTGGCCCTAGACCTCCTCTGTAACTCAAAACATATAACCAGTAAAAATATTTAAAGCGTTGCCTATGGGGATTTTTAAGTAGCGAAGTTTGGCGCCATTCCACGAGCGTGTGCAATTTTGAAGGGTGACATTTTAGGTATCTATTTACTCGGCGTAACTTCATCTTTCACATTATGCAAAAACACTGGGCTAACTTTACTGTTTTTTTTTTCTTTTAGGCACAAAACAGTTTTTTTCCGTAAAAAACGCGTTAGAAAAATTTCTGCGCAAATACCGTGCAAGATAAAAAGTTGCAATGACCACCATTATATTCTTTAAGGTCTTTGCTAAAAAAACATATATAATGTTTTGGGGTTCTATGTAATTTTATAGCAAATAAATGATGATTTTTACATGTAGGAGAGAAATGTCAGAATTGGCCTGGGTGCTCCAGAACGCCTGAAGGTGCTCCCTGCATGTTGGGCCTCTCTATGTGGCCACGCTGTGTAAAAGTCTCACACATGTGGTATCGCCATACTCGGGAGGAATAGCAGAATGTGTTTTGGGGTGTAATTTGTGGTATGCATATGCTGTGTGTGAGAAATAACCTGCTAATATGACAATTTTGTGGAAAAAAAAAAAAAGAAAAAAAAATCTTGATTTTTGCAAAGAATTGTGGGAAAAAATGACAACTTCAAAAAACTCACAATGACTCTTTCTAAATACCTTGGAATGTCTTCTTTCCAAAAAGGGGTCATTTGTGGGGTATTTGTACTTTTCTGGCATGTTAGGGTCTCAAGAAATGAGATCGGCCGTCAGTACTTCAGGTGTGATCAATTTTCAGATATTGGCACCATAGCTTGTGGACTCTATAACTTTCACAAAGACCAAAAAATATCCACCAATTTGTACTTATTTTTACCAAAGATATGTAGCAGTATAAATTTTGGCCAAAATGTATGAAGAAAAAATACTAATTTGCAAAATTTTATAACGGAAACAAAGAAAAATTCATTTTTTTACAAAATTTTCAGTCTTTTTTCTCTTATAGCGCAAAAAATAAAAAACCCAACGGTGATTAAATACCACCAAAAGACAGCTCTATTTGTGTGAAAAAAAGGACAAAAATTTCATATGGGTACAGTGTTGTATGACTGAGTAATTGTCATTCAAAATGTGAGAGCACCGAAAGCTGAAAATTCGTCTGGTTAGGAAGGGGGTTTAAGTGCCCAGTTGTCAAGTGGTTAATGGGTCTTTTGGAAAAGAGCACAATAAAGTGCCTTTTTTTTTGTCCTAAATGGATCTTTTTCCAAGAGCAGAATACACCCACAGTATGGAAACGATGTATCTCTCAACGTAATATATGCAGTGCTGGTGCACTGAGCTTGCAGATAAAAGGTCGATTTTCTCTGACACTGGGCTCATGGCAGTGTAAAAAGACTGCACTGCAACACAAACAGGTAAACCTATGCAGATCGCTGAGTTATATCTCTGAATCTGGACTCCTATTCCTATATAATATATCTCTCTCCCTGAAAGCACCAACAGGAACCTGGCCCTACACTACACTGTCTCTCTATCTTTTCCCTCAGATTCCAGAATCAGGACTAACTCATGTATTTTTCAATCTCTCCCTAAAAGCAGCAGCAGCAGACAAGATCCTCTCCCTATCTATTCTGAAGCAGAGTGACGTGTGTGCTGTGTGCCTCTAGCTTATATAGAAGCTGGGTCACATGTTGCACTGACCAATCACAGCCATGCCATTAGTAGGCATGGCTATGATGGCTTCTAAGGGCACACCAGCTAATCAAAAGGTGATTGGCTGGCCCCTGAAGCATTTCTAACTGCGCCATTAGATTGCCGAACCCGAACCCGGACTTTCGCGCAAAGTCCGGGTTCGGGTTCGGGAAAAAGCTAAAGTTCGGTAAGGACCCGAACTTTACAGTTCGGGTTCGCTCAACCCTAGTATCGACCTAAACTGAGGAAAAAAAATAAATTATACATTTTTGGGGGATATTTATTATAGCAAAAAGTAAAAAATATTGTTTTTTTTTCAAAATTGTCGCTCTATTTTTGTTTATAGCGCAAAAAAAAAAAAAAACTGCAGAGGTGATCAAATACCACCAAAAGAAAGCTCTATTTGTGGGAAAAAAAGGACGCCAATTTTGTTTGGGAGCCACGTCGCAAGACCGCACAATTGCCAGTTAAAGCGACGCAGTGCCGAATCGCAAAAAGTGGCCTGGTCCTTTAGCTACAAAATGGTCAGGGGCTTAAGTGGTTAAAGAGCAGTGTCATCGGCTCTTTACAGAGATCAGAGTCATACCGTGTCTTAGGAACACAGGGCGGCCATGATCGGCATGCAAGAGTGCCCGTTTTGGGTCGCCGTCATATAACCTCCACCCAGAATGAGCGCCGCACTGCTCCTCTGTCATTTGACGGTGGGCGGCAAGCAGTTAAACACTTTTAGCAGCTAATTTAATAATTTGCTGAGTATGCAGCTTCTTTATCTTTTAACCCTTGCCTATATTTCAGTTAAGCTGGTGGCCCAGGTTTCCTGTTTCAGGATGGCTCACTTCTCTTTCCCCATCCTTTGGAACCACCCTTGCATGCAGGGTCTTGTGTCTTCCTACACTGTGTGCATCAAAAGAAACACACAGCCCTGTAGCTTATGAAAGCAAGGCAATTCACTGCTCCCACCCCCCTTTTCCAAGCTAACACATCGGCTGGAGATTGCACTCTTCGCTGTTAACCATTTCCTCTGAAGACTGGAAATTTAGAGAAGCAGCACTGAGAGAACAGGAGCCAGCAGCATTAAAAGTTGTAAACTACAAGTGCTGGGGTAAGAATATTATAAAGAAATAGTTTATTGGGGAACGTTTATTTTATTGTGCTCAGTGTGTTAAGCTATAAAATAGCTGATTGCAATACTACCTTAACAAAGGACTCAAATAGAGACACAACTCATCAGTACACAAGTAGACATGTGCATTCGTTTTCGTCCGAATGCATTTTCGTCCGAATTTCAGGTATTTTCATTATCGTTTTAACAAACGAAAACGAAAATGCAGAATCCGAAAACCGAAAGATCCGACATAAACAAATGCTTAATTTTCGTTTTCGTTGCAACAACAGTTCGATATAGATAGGAGATTCGACATGAGGCTGACAATAACAATCTGTGTCCATCGAACCTGTGGTCGAATGTGCCTAACCTTAACTCTATTAGTCCAAGATTATTCTACATAGAGAGAAAAGATTCGACATTATAGAGAGAAAAGATTCGACATAGAGAGAAAAGATTTGACATTATAGAGAGAAAAGATTCGACATTATAGAGAGAAAAGATTCGACATAGAGAGAAAAGATCACTGCTGGAATTGGGTGGGGGAAGTAAAATAAAAAAAATATGATGATGAATGTTATTGGCTGATTGTAACCAAAGAGGAGGAGCAGTAAAATAGCTAGAACTAACTTGACAATTCGACATGAACGACGAAGATTCAACCAAATTGGGGTGTTCACGGCAAATTCGAAAAATCTATGGGAGAAATCTAAAGTGCTAATTATAAAGGCTTATATGCAAGTTATTGTCCTAAAAAGTGTTTGGGGACCCGGGTCCTGTCCCAGGGGACATGTATCAATGCAAAAAGAAGTTTTAAAAACGTCCGTTTTTTCGGGAGCAGTGATTTTAATAATGCTTAAAATGAAAAAATAAAAGTGAAATATTCCTTTCAATTTCGTACCTGGGGGGGTGTGTATGATATGCATGTGAAGTGGCGCATGTTTCCCGTGCTTAGAACTGTCCCTGCAAAAAATGTCATTTTTGAAAGAAAAAAAGTCATTTAAAACTCATTCGCGGCTATTAATGAATTGTCGGCTCCCGGCAATACATACAAAAGTCATTGATAAAAAAAAAAAAAAAAAAAGCGTGGGGGTTTCCCAGAATTCAATTACCAGGCCCTTCAGGTCTGGAAAGGATATTAAGGGAAACCCCGCCGCAAATTAAAAAAAAAATTGACGTGGGGTTCCCCCAAATATCCATTCCAGGCCTTTCAGATCTGGCATGGATTTTAAGGGGAGCTCCACCCCAAATTTAAAAAAAATGGCGTGGAGTCCCCCTAAAAATCCATACCAGACCCCTTATCCGAGCACGCAACCTGGCCGGCCGCAGGGGAAAAGGGGGGGACGAGAGAGCGGCCCCCCCTCCCTCCTGAACCGTACCAGGCCACATGCCCTCAACATGGGGAGGATGTCCCCATGTTGATGGGGACAAGAGCCTCATCCCCACAACCCTTGCCCGGTGGTTGTGGGGGTCTGCGGGCGGGGGGCTTATCGGAATCTGGAAGACCCCTTTAACAAAGGGGACCCCCAGATCCCGGCCCCCCCCATGTGAATTGTTAAGGGGTACATTGTACCCCTACCATTTCACGAAGAAAGTGTAATTTTTTTTTTAAAAAAACACACAAACACCTTGAAAAAGTCCTTTATTTAAAAAAAAAAAAAAAAAACATTCCAGCGGTGAAATCCAGTGTCCCGCGGCGATCCCAATGTCCAGCGCTGTCCTTCATTGGTTGTGCCTGAGCGGACCTGATGGGGAACTCCCTCTCAGTATTTTAAATGTATAGACCCGCCCCTTCTAAAGTTCCCCATCAGGTCCGCTCAGCGGACCAGATGCGGAACATGAGAAGGGGCGGGTCTATACATGTATTACCAAAGTGAGAGCAGTTCCCCATCAGGTCCGCCCCCTCGGTATGTCGGACCCGCCTACGTCATTGGCTTGAGCGGGGAACTTCCTTCACTGTGTAATTTAAATTTACATAGTGAAGGAAGTTCCCCGCTCAAGCCAATGACGTAGGCGGGTCCGACATACCGAGGGGGCGGACCTGATGGGGAACTGCTCTCACTTTGGTAATACATGTATAGACCCGCCCCTTCTCATGTTCCGCATCTGGTCTGCTGAGCGGACCTGATAGGGAACTTTAGAAGGGGCGTGTCTATACATTTAAAACACTGAGAGGGAGTTCCCCATCAGGTCCGCTCAGGCACAACCAATGAAGGACAGCGCTGGACATCGGGATCGCCGCGGGACACTGGATTTCACCGCTGGAATGTTTTTTTTTTTTTAAATAAAGGACATTTTCAAGGTGTTTGTGTGTTTTTTTAAACATTTTTTTACGCTTTCTTCGTGAAATGGTAGGGGTACAATGTACCCCTTACCAATTCACATAGGGGGGGGCCGGGATCTGGGGGTCCCCTTTGTTAAAGGGGTCTTCCAGATTCCAATGAGCCCCCCGCCCGCAGACCCCCACAACCACCGGGCAAGGGTTGTGGGGATGAGGCCCTTGTCCCCATCAACATGGGGACATCCTCCCCATGTTGAGGGCATGTGACCTGGTACGGTTCAGGAGGGAGGGGGGGCCGCTCTCTCGTCCCCCCCCCTCTTCCCCTGCGGCCGGCCAGGTTGCGTGCTCGGATAAGGGATCTAGTATGGATTTTTAGGGGGACTCCACGCCATTTTTTTTTAAATTTGGGGTGGAGTTCCCCTTAAAATCCATGCCAGATCTGAAGGGCCTGGAATGGATATTTGGGGGAACCCCACGTCAATTTTTTTTTAAATTTGCGGTGGGGTTCCCCTTAATATCCATTCCAGACCTGAAGGGCCTGGTAATTGAATTCTGGGGAACCCCCACGCTTTTTTTTTTTTTTATCAATGACTTTTGTATGTATTGCCGGGAGCCGACAATTCATTAATAGCCGCGAGTCAGTTTTAAATGACTTTTTTTCTTTCAAAAATGACATTTTTTGCAGGGACAGTTCTAAGCACGGGAAACATGCGCCACTTTACATGCATATCATACATACCCCCCAGGTACGAAATTTAAAGGAATATTTCACTTTTATTTTTTCATTTTAAGCATTATTAAAATCACTGCTCCCGAAAAAACGGCCGTTTTTAAAACTTTTTTTTGCATTGATACATGTCCCCTGGGGCAGGACCCAGGTCCCCAAACACTTTTTAGGACAATAACTTGCATATTAGCCTTTATAATTAACACTTTAGATTTCAAACATTCAAGTCCATTGTATTTAATAGGGTTCTAAAGTTCACACTAACATTTTGTCTGTTCGCAGGTTCTGGTGCGAACCGAACAGGGGGGTGTTCGGCTCATCCCTGTTGACTAGTAATAGTAATTAAAAAATATAATTATTACTAGTCATACAATAGAATTCATCTATAGCTTGTAGGCGGAACATTCGACCGGAAATGTACGATCGCTGCTCCGTCGAATCTTCTTTGAACATTCGACAGACACCATAAGCCTTCAATGACAGATTCGACCTTAATTAATTCAGATTTTCGGACGAATGCAATTTCTAACGAAAAACGAAATAAATAAAAACGAATTTCGGGAGTAACTAAATAAATTTATTTTTCTAACGAAAACGAAATTCCGAAACGAAATATTTCAGTGTGCACATGTCTATACACAAGTATAATAATAGGTTGCATACTTTTAGTAGTTTTTTTCATACAAGCTCTAGAAGTTTTGACAAATTCGTTAATTCCGAAATCTCTGAATTTCCGAATTTTTTAATTTCCGAATTTTCGGATTTCCGAATTTCTGAATTCCGAATTTTCGAATGTCCGAAAATTCGAATTTCCGAAATGACAAATTCGGAATTTCGGAAAATTGGAAATGTGAAAATTCAAGATTTCGGAAATTCGGAATTTCGGAAATTCGATATTTCGGAAATTCGAAATTTCGGAAATTCGAACATTTCGAATATCGAAAATTCGAAAATTTAGAATTTTTTAATTCGAAATTCGGAAATTCGAAAATCCGAAATTTGAAAATTCAGAATTCGAACATTTTAGAATTTTCGAATTTCCGAATTCCAAATTTTCGAAATTCAGAATTTTCAAATTTCCGAAATGTTGAATTTCCGAAATTTTGAATTTCCGAATTTCCGAATTTTAGAATTTCTGAATTGATAAAAAACAAATAAAACTAAAATGAAAATTAACAAATTTTTCGGCAGTGCACATGTCTATCCAGAAGTACTGTACTTAAGATTAATACTGTGTAAAGATTTACAAATAAAATAGGACATACCCCCAAACTATCCATGTTAATATCCCAAATCCCTCTAAATGTTGAAGGGATTTTTCACACTAGGATTGCTCCCACTAACACCAATTCCAGGGCATTTTTTCCCCTCATTGACACTGGGATATTTATTCTGCCAATGACAATGATGCCAGGGCATTTTCCTTCTCATTATTGGTTGACACTGGGGCATTTTTTCTTGATCGCCAATGCTGGGGCAATTTTTTCCTCCCACTGATCAGCAGTAGAAGGAGTACTATATTAAATTCTCTTGGCCACTGAACTCTATATGCTGTCCTGTGTTTTACATGCTCTTGATCCCTGCACTACTGTATATACACAATGTTGTACATTACAAACTTCTTACTACTACATTCTGTAATCTAAACTGTACATTACATACTCCTGAGTAGGGATGAGCTCGGTGTTCGAGTCGAACATAGGTTCGACTCGAACATCGGCTGTTTGCGAGTTCGGCGAACAACGAACGATTTGGGCCGTTCGCGCCAAATTCAAGTGACGCGAACGGCCCACAATACACTGCGCCATCGCAGTGTAATCCCGGCGCTGTGATTGGCCAAGCATGCACTGTGACCCTGCATGCTTGGCCAATCACAGCGCCGGCAGCGAGGAGAGCAATGATTGGCCACAGGCAGGATGCCTGTGGCCAATTATAGCTGAGGGGGTTTAGTACACGCCCCACACTATAAAAGGCCGCCAGCGCGGCGGCCTCGTGTAGTGTGTTCCGGAGCAGGGAAAGTGAAGGATAGGCAGGGACAGTGTCAAATCTATTCTTTGCTAAACCTTGTGTGTAGGGACAGAGAAGGATAGGCAGGGAGAGTGTCAGTGTCATATTCTTTGCTAAACCTTGTGTGTAGGGAGAGAGAAGGATAGGCAGGGAGAGTGTCAGTGTCATATACTTTGATAAACCTTGTGTGCAGGGAGAGAGAAGGATAGGCAGGGGACAGTGTCAGTGTCATATTCTTTGCTAAACCTTGTGTGCAGGGAGAGAGAAAGATAGGCAGGGAGAGTGTCAGTGTCATATACTTTGATAAACCTTGTGTGCAGGGAGAGAGAAGGATAGGCAGGGGACAGTGTCAGTGTCATTGTTGCTAAGCCTCCTGCACATTATACACCTGAAGTTAGCCCGTATTGCTGCTTTTTCCTGGTGTGTTACACCAACAGGCATTTGCGGCACTTACAGTGGGCGGAGTGTGCCTCCTGATCATATTACACCTGAAGTTAGCCTGTATTGCTGCTTTTTCCTGGTGTGTTACACCAACAGGATTTTGCGGCACTTACAGCGGGCGGAGTGTGCCTCCTGATCATATTACACCTGAACTTAGCCTGTATTGCTGCTTTTTCCTGGTGTGTTACACCAACAGGCATTTGCGGCACTTACAGTGGGCGGAGTGTGCCTCCTGACCATATTACACCTGAACTTAGCCTGTATTGCTGCTTTTTCCTGGTGTGTTACACCAACAGGATTTTGCGGCACTTACAGCGGGCGGAGTGTGCCTCCTGATCATATTACACCTGAACTTAGCCTGTATTGCTGCTTTTTCCTGGTGTGCTACACCAACAGGATTTTGCGGCACTTACAGCGGGCGGAGTGTGCCTCCTGATGATATAACACCTGAACTTAGCCTGTATTGCTGCTTTTTCCTGGTGTGTTACACCAACAGGCATTTGCAGCACCTACAGCAGGCATAGTGTGATTCCTGCAAAATATACTCCTGAAGCTAGGCCTTATTGCTGTTTTTCCCATTTCCCTGCAGGCCATTAGAATGTCTGGAAGGCAAACAAGGAGAGGCAGACAGTCAGGAGCCAATAAAAGAGGGCAAGCAGGCTCTGTGTCTAGAGACCACAGTGCTGGTCGTGGACGCAGTGCATCGCCATCAGCACGTGGCCATGGGACACGCTTGTCCTTCTTTTCGGCAGCTGGATGTGTTGAGCCGCATCATGCCGAAGACTTGGTAGAGTGGATGACCAAGCCCTCCTCATCCTCCTCATCCTCTCTCACCCAGGCTCAGGGTACTGGCAAAGCAGCTGCCAAAGCGTCCTCTTCCCTGGTATCAATGTCATCATCAGTCACTCCTTCCCTAGACCAACCATGTCCTCCTGAGGAGTCCCCCGAACTGTTTGAGCACAGTGTTGGGTACATGCTCCAGGAGGATGCCCAGCGTTTCGAAGGGTCTGATGATGATACCCAGCTAGAGGAAGGCAGTAGCGTGAGAGCAGAGAGAGGGGATGCTCAAGAAGGACACCAATCTGGCAGTCATGTTCCAGCAGCTGCAGCATACTGCCAGATTGGCTCCAGTGATGAGGAGGGAGGGGATGATGAGGTCACTGACTCCACGTGGGTGCCTAATAGGAGAGAGGAGGAGAAGGAGGAGGAGGATGAGGAGGAGGCACATCTCCAATGAGGCAGGATGCCCTCGGGGGGCCAGCGTAAGGGCAGCACACCGACGGAATCACACCGCAGAGCTCCGCCTGTGCAGAACTTCAAAAAGTTCTTTGGTGTGGGCCTTTTTTGAGTCGAGTGCATCAGATCGCACAGCTGCTGTTTGCAACATATGTCTCAAGCGTATATCGCGTGGCCAAAACATCACCCGCTTGGGCACCACATGCTTGACCAGACATATTTTGACCTGCCATGCAGCTCGTTGGCAAGCCTACCTTAAAGACCCACACCAAAGAACAAAGCGGACCTCTTCTTGCACCGCATCAGCTGGGATCTCCAACCCCACTATACCTTCAGTCCTCTCTGAAACCTGCTCTGAGAGGAATGAAGGTGTAGAATTAGGTGTGTCACAGCCAAGTACTTGCGGGCACTCTGCTAGCAGTACACCGACGTCCGATTCTAGCAGGCAAATTTCCCTGCCCCAGCTGCTGGACCGTCGAAAGAAGTTCACTCCCAGCCATCCACATGCCCAGCGGTTGAATGCTAGCTTGGCTAAATTGCTAGCGCTTCAACTGCTGCCTTTTCAGTTGGTAGACTCGGCCCCCTTCCGTGAGTTTGTGCAATGTGCGGTTCCTCAGTGGCAGGTTCCCAAACGCCACTTTTTCTCACGGAAGGCGATTCCGGCTCTCTAACGGCATGTGGAAGGCAATGTCTTGGCCTCGCTGGACAGGGCGGTCAGCGGTAAGGTGCATATTACCGCTGACTCATGGTCCAGCAGGCATGGACAGGGACGTTACCTTTCTTTCATGGCCCATTGGGTCACTCTTTTGGCAGCTGGGAAGGATGCAGGACAAGGTGCAGTAGTGTTGGAGGTTGTTCCACCGCCACGCCTCCAAAATGCTACTACTGGTTGTGACACACGTCTGTCCTCCACCCCCTCCTCTTCTTCTTCCTCCATGGCCTCTTCCTATGCTTTGTCCTCGGAACCAGCGGTACTCCGTAGGCGTTCAAGGGGCTACGCAAGTACGCAGGCAAAAATATGCCATGCCGTGCTTGCGCTGGTGTGTTTGGGGGACAGGAGCCACACTGGGGCAAAGGTTCTGTCTGCTCTGCAGGGGCAGGCCGAGAGGTGGTTGACGCCACGCCAGCTTAAGCCAGGAATGGTAGTTTGCGACAATGGCACCAACCTCCTCTCCGCTCTCCGACAGGGACAACTGACCCATGTGCCCTGTGTGGCTCACGTCCTTAACCTGGTGGTGCAGCGGTTCTTGGGCAGGTACCCGGGCTTACAGGATGTCCTGAGGCAGGCCAGGAAAGTCTGTGTGCATTTTCACAGATCTTATAATGCCAGTGCTCGCCTGGCTGAGCTGCAAAAGGAGTTGAACCTGCCAAAGAACCGCCTTATATGTGACATGCCCACCAGGTGGAACTCAACGTTGGCCATGCTGCAGTGGCTGCACACGCAGCAGAGGGCCATCAATGAGTACCTGTTCGACTACGGCACCAGGACAGGGTCAGGGGAGCTCGGGTTTTTTTCACCACGCCAGTGGGGCATGATCAGGGATGCATGCACTGTCCTGGCACCATTTGAGGAGGCCACGAGGATGGTGAGCAGTGACAGTGCATGCATCAGTGACACTGTACCTCTTGTCCACCTGTTGGAACATACGCTGCGTGGAATAATGGACAGGGCACTTGAGGCAGAACAGAGGCAGGAAGAGGAGGACTTCCTTGCCTCTCAAGGCCCCCTTTACCCAGACAGTGTTCCTTCTGTCCCACCCATCACACAGGAAGAAGAGGAGGAGGAGGATTGTGTCAGCATGGAGGTGGAGCCTGGCACTCAGCATCATCAGCAGCAGTCTTTTAGGGATGATTTACAGTCCCAAGAAACCAGTGGACTTGTACGTGGCTGGGAGGAGGTGGCTGCGGATCATGTCGTCCTTGGTGACCCAGAGGACTCCGGACCGAATGCCTCAGCTAACCTACGCTGCATGGCCTCCCTGATCCTGCAAAGTCTGCGGAAGGATCCTCGTATTCTTCAGATCAAGGAGAGGGACCATTACTGGCTGGCCACTCTCCTTGATCCACGGTACAAGGGTAAGGTTGCGGACCTTATCTTACCGTCGCAGAGGGAGCAGAGGATGAGACAACTCCGGGAGGCCTTGCAGAAAGGTCTGTGCAACGCGTTCCCAGAGACTGGGAGGTTACAAACTCCTGGTCCTGGACAACGAGTTGCTGAGGCTTCGGTCAGTCAAAGAAGGAGCGGTGGGGAAGGTGGCCGTCTGACCGATGCGTTCAGACAATTCTTTAGTCCGCAGCCCCAAGGTATGATCGGTTCCAGCAACCATCGCCAGCGTCTGATATACATGGTGCAGGAATACCTAGGGGCAAGGTCAGACTTGGACACCTTCCCCACCGAAAATCCTCTGGCTTACTGGATCTTGAGGATGGATCACTGGCCAGAGCTTGCACAGTATGCAATTGAGCTACTGGCCTGTCCTGCATCCAGCGTTCTTTCAGAACGTACATTCAGTGCTGCTGGAGGATTTGTCACGGATCACAGGGTGTGCCTGTCCACCGACTCTGTTGATCGAATGACCTTCATAAAGATGAACCAGTCTTGGATCACCACCAGCTACCAAACACCTGAAGCTGATATAACAGACTAATTTATTTTCAAATGTCACATCCCTTCAAGACTGATGCTGATGCTGAGAGACTGTCCTGTTATGTTGACTGACTATCCTCCTCCTCCTCAATGATCCGATTGATGATGATAGCTTGGAAGAACATTTTTGTTTCTGGGTGCCGCCACCAGTGGCTAAGGCCCAATTTTTCAGCCCCTGTTTAACAGGGGCGTGTTATTAAAACATTTTATGCAATGCTTTGCAGCAGGGCTCATTCCTGCACTCCAACTAGAGTATCTGGGAGAGGTTGCAGTGTTGGGGCACCAGCACCAGTGGCTAAGGCCCAATTTTTCAGCCCCTGTTTAACAGGGGCATGTAATTACAATTTTTGATGCAATACTTTGCAACAGGGCTCATTGCTGTGCTCCAAGTACAGTATCTGTGAGGGGTTGCAGTGTTGTGGCACCAGTGCCTAAGGCCCAATTTTTATGCCCCTGTTTAACAGGGGCATGTAATTACAATTTTTATGCAATGCTTTGCAGCAGGGCTCATTCCTGCACTCCAACTAGAGTATCTGGGAGAGGTTGCAGTGTCGTGGCACCAGCACCAGTGGCTAAGGCCCAATTTTTTAGCCCCTGTTTAACAGGGGCGTGTAATTACAATTTTTGATGCAATACTTTGCAACAGGGCTCATTGCTGTGCTCCAAGTACAGTATCTGTGAGGGGTTGCAGTGTTGTGGCACCAGTGCCTAAGGCCCAATTTTTCTGCCCCTGTTTAACAGGGGCATGTAATTACAATTCTTGATCTAATAATTCACAGCAGGGCCCATTCCTGCGCCCACCAAGACTAACTGTGAGGCCTTACACTGTTGTGTCAACACCACCACCACCACCACCACCAAAGGCCCAATTTTTCAGCCCCTGTTCAACAGGGGCATGCAATTACAATTCTTGATCTAATAATTCACAGCAGGACCCATTCATGCGCCCACCAAGAGTAACTGTGAGGGCTCACAGTGTTGTGGCAACACCAACATGTAAGGGGCAAATTTCAGCTGAGTATATACGGCAGGCCCCTACTTTCAAACATCCAACTTACAAACGACTCCTCCTTGCAAACGGAAGGATACAACAGGAAGTGAGAGGGAATCTACCCCTAGGAAGGGAAATTCTCTCCTGTAAGAGTTAATATGGGAAAAAAAGTGTCTCCTCTCCACTGATGCTTTATCACCAATTCTTGTTTCAATAAAAACCCCAAATTTTCAAAACACATTTGTTATTAGGACAGAAAGTGACGGTGAGGTGAACTGTTCTGAACAGGTGCACACTGCACAGACAGCAAAACAAATGTTACAGGGGTGATAACCCTTCCCTATGTTTTCCAAAAAGCTTAAAAATAGATTTTTTGGCTGGAGCTACACTTAAACAATGTACCTGTTCAAAATTACAAACAGATTCTACATAAGAACAAACCTACAGTCCCTGTCTTGTATGCACCGCCTGTATACGGCTGTTCAGAGTATATAGGGCCTTTTTTATTTTGTGTGCGAGGTTCCCCTTAACCACTTCCTTACTGGGCACATAAACCCCCTTCCTGCCCAGGCAAAATTTCAGCTTTCGGCACTGTCACGCTTTGAATGACAATTGCGCGGTCGTGCGACGTGGCTCCCAAAAAAAGTTGACGTCTTTTTTTCCCCACAAATAGAGCTTTCTTTTGGTGGTGTTTGATCGCCTCTGCGGTTTTTATTTTTTGCGCTACAAACAAAGAAATAGCGAAAATTTTGAAAAAAACACAATATTTTTTGATTTTTGCTATAATAAATATCCCAATTTTTTTAATAAAAATTTTTTTTTTCCTCAATTTAGGCCGATACGTATTCTTCTACATATTTTTCGTAAAAAAAATCGCAATCAGCGTTTATTGATTGGTTTGCGCAAAAGTTATAGCGTTTACAAAATAGGGGATAGATTTATGGCATTTTTATAAAAAAAAAAATTTTTATTAGTAATGGCGGCGATCAGTGATTTTTTTCGTGACTGCGACATTATGGCGGACACATCGGACACTTTTGACACATTTTTGGGACCATTCACATTTATACAGTGAACAGTGCTATAAATATGCACTGATTACTGTATAAATGTGACTGGCAGGGAAGGGGTTAACACTAGGGGGCAAGGAAGGGGTTAAATGTATTCCCTATTGGTGATTCTTACTGTGGGGGGAGGGGACCGACTGGGGGAGGAGACCGATCTGTGTAGCTATGTACAAGGGACACAGCATTGGTCTCCTCTCTCCCTGACAGGACATGGATCTGTGTGTTTACACACACAGATCCATGTCCTTGTCTGTGTAACCGCCGATCGCGGGTGCCTGGCGGACATCGCGGCCGTCAGGCACGCGCATCGGCATTACAGTGACGCGCCCCCCAGTGGCCAAAGAAGCGGAGGCCGTAAAAAGACGGCCTCCCGGATTTGTAGAGCCACCTCGCGGCCGTATATAGTCGTACGGCCGGCGCGAGGTGGTTAATATCCATACAAGACCCAAAGGGGCTGGTAATAGGCTGGGGTGGGGGGGGGGGGGAGCTGTGATGGGGTAGCTATGCCATTTTTCTTAAAGATTTTCATCCATATTACCGGGACCAGACATTACATTAAAGCCGCAAGCAGTTTTAAATGGCTTTTTTTCCTTTAGAAATGTAATTTTGTGCAGGGACAGTTCTAAACACGGGAAACACGTGGCACTTCACAGGCATACTTTAGACACCCCCCAGGTACGATATTTAAAGGAATATTTGACTTTTTTTTTCACGTTATGCATCATTAAAATGACTGCTCCCGAAAAACGGACGTTTTTAAAACTTTTTTTTGGATTGACATGTCCCCTGGTGCAGAACCCGGGTTCCCAAACCCTTTTTAGGACAATAACATGCATATTAGTCGTTATAAATAGCACTTTAGATTTCGAACGTTCGCATCCATTGTATTTAATAGGGTTCTAAAGTTCGTGCGAACTTTCGGTCCGTTCGCGGGTTCTGGTGCGAACCGAACCCGGGGGTGTTCGGCTCATCACTACTCCTGAGTTCTGACCACTAAACTCTGTACACTATGTTGTAAATTACGTAGTATTGATTACAGCAATTTTGTTTGCTCAGGTCAGTGAGTCACTAAATATTGAGGCAAATCTCAGAACGTGCACCTTATAAAAGTCAGCAATGGCCAGTGGCGGTGTGTCCATAGTGCGTCCACATTGGACGCAGGAGCGCCGCCCCCTCTCGCTCCTGTGCCCGTCACTCACAACAATACAAAAAAACAAGCTGCCGCTGCCACCCACAATTCAGATGGCCGGCCCCCTGTTGAGCGCCGGCCATCTGAATAACAGCGGCTGGTTGATGTTTGGAAGTGCCCATCAGAGCCAGCGGCTCTGATAGGCTTCCCGGTTACAGCCTGAGGGCTGTAATCGGCTTCCAAATAGTTAACCAGAGGACGCACAGGGGTGCATTCCCTGGTTAAAACTTACAGGCGTTTCAGCCAATCAGGTTCACCGGGTCTGGTTACCAGTAACCTGATTGGCTGAAGCGACATCGAGGGCGGGAGAAGACATCGAGGACGGAAGAAGGACGGCGCTGGACCGAGGAAGGTAAGTGCAGGGCTGGGGGGAAACTGGCTGCATTTGGGGACAAACTGTCTGTATTTGGGGGGAAACGCTGTATTTGGGGACAAAGTGGCTGCATTTGGGGACAAACTGTTTGTATTTGGGGACAAACTGTCTGTATTTGGGGGGGAAATGGCTGCATTTGGGGACAAACTGTCTGTATTTTGGGGGAAACTGGCTGTATTCGGGGACAAACTGGCTGCATTTGGGGACAAACTGGCTGTATTTGGGGGGCAAACTGGCTGTATTTGGGGGAAAACTGGCTGCATTTTGGGAAAAACTGTCTGTATTTGGGGACAAACTGGCTGCATTTGGGGACAAACTGGCTGCATTTGGGGGAAACTGGCTGCATTTGGGGGAAACTGGCTGCATTTGGGGACAAAATGGCTGCATTTGGGGACAAACTGGCTGCATTTGGGGACAAACTGGCTGCATTTGGGGGAAACTGCCTGCATTTGGGGACAAACTGGCTGCATTTGGGGGAAACTGGCTGCATTTGGGGACAAACTGGCTGCATTTGGGGACAAACTGGCTGCATTTGGGGGAAACTGGCTGCATTTGGGGACAAACTGTCTGTATTTGGGGACAAACTGGCTGTATTTGGGGGGAAACTGTCTGTATTTGGGGACAAACTGTCTGTATTTGGGGGGAAACTGGCTGAATTTGGGGACAAACTGTCTGTATTTGGGGGGGAAACTGGCTGTATTTGGGGACTAACTGGCTGCATTTGGGGACAAACTGGCTGTATTTGGGGGGAAACTGGCTGCATTTGGGGACAAACTGGCTGCATTTGGGGACAAACTGGCGGCATTTGGGGGGGAACTGGCTGTATTTGGGGACAAACTGGCTGTATTTGGGGACTTACGGACTGCATTTGGGGGGAAACTGGCTGTATTTGGGGGCAAACTGGCTGCATTTGGAGACAAACTGGCTGCATTTGGGGACAAATTGGCTGTATTTGGGGGGCAAACTGGCTGTATTTGGGGGGAACTGGCTGTATTTGGGGACAAACTGGCTGCATTTGGGGACAAACTGGCTGCATTTGGGGGGAAACTGTCTGTATTTGGGGACAAACTGGCTGTATTTGGGGGTAAACTGGCTGCATTTGGGGACAAACTGTCTCTATTTGGGGGGAAACTGGCTGTATTTGGGGACTAACTGGCTGCATTTGGGGACAAACTGTCTGTATTTTGGGGGAAACTGGCTGTATTTGGGGGAAAACTGGCTGCATTTGGGGACAAACTGGCTGTATTTGGGGGCAAACTATCTGTATTTGGGGGAAACTGGCTGCATTTGGGGAAAAACTGGCTGTATTTGGGGAGAAACTGGCTGCATTTGGGGGAAACTGGCTGCATTTGGGGACAAACTTGCTGCATTTGGGGGAAACTGGCTGCATTTGGGGACAAACTGGCTGTATTTGAGGGAAACTGGCTGCATTTGGGGAAAGCTGGCTGCATTTGGTGGAAACTGGCTGCATTTGGGTACAAACTGGCTGCATTTGGGGAAAACTGGCTGCATTTGGTGGAAACTGGCTGCATTTGGGGACAAACTGGCTGCATTTGGGTGAAACTGTCTGCATTTGGGGACAAACTGGCTGCATTTGGGGACAAACTGGCTGCATTTGGGGGAAACTAGCTGCATTTGGGGACAAACTGGCTGTATTTGGGACAAACTGGCTGCATTTGGGGACAAACTGGCTGCATTTGGGGGAACTGGCTGCATTTGGGGACAAACTGGCTGCATTTGGGGACAAACTGGCTGCATTTGGGGGAACTGGCTGCATTTGGGGACAAACAGGCTGCATTTGGGGACAAACTGGCTGCATTTGGGGGAAACTAGCTGCATTTGGGGACAAACTGGCTGTATTTGAGACAAACTGGCTGCATTTGGGGGAACTGGCTGCATTTGGGGGAACTGGCTGCATTTGGGGACAAACTGGCTGCATTTGGGGGAAACTGGCTGCATTTGGGGACAAACTGTCTGTATTTGGGGACAAACTGGCTGTATTTGGGGGAAACTGACTGTATTTGAGGACAGACTGTCTGTATTTGGGGGAAACTTGCTGAATTTGGGGGGAAACTGGCTGTATTTTGGGACAAACTGACTGTATTCGGGGGCAAACTGGCTGCATTTGGGGACAAACTGGCTGTTTTTGGGGACAAACTGGCTGCATTTGGGGACAAACTGGCTGTATTTGGGGGCAAACTGGCTGCATTTGGGGACAAACTGGCTGCATTTGGGGACAAACTGGCTGTATTTGGGGGCAAACTGGCTGTATTTTGGGGAAACTGGCTGCATTTGGGGAAAAACTGGCTGTATTTTGGGACGAAACTGGCTGCATTTGGGGACAAACTGGCTGTATTTGAGGGAAACCGGCTGCATTTGGGGACAAACTGGCTGCATTTGGGGACAAACTGGCTGTATTTGAGGGAAACCGGCTGCATTTGGGGACAAACTGGCTGTATTTGGGGACAAACTGGCTGTATTTGGGGGGACACTGTCTGTATTTATGGACAAACTGGCTGTATTTGGGGGGAAACTGGCTGCATTTGGGGACAAACTGGCTGTATTTGGGGACAAACTGGCTGTATTTGGGGGGGAACTGGCTGAATTTGGGGACAAACTGGCTGTATTTGGGGGGAAACTGTCTGTATTTGGGGACAAACTGGCTGTATTTGGGGGGAAACTGGCTGCATTTGGGGACAAACTGGCAGTATTTGGGGACAAACTGGCTGTATTTGGGGGGAAACTGGCTGAATTTGGGGACAAACTGTTTGTATTTGGGGGGAAACTGTCTGTATTTGGGGACAAACTGGCTGTATTTGGGGGGAAACTGGCTGCATTTGGGGACAAACTGGCAGTATTTGGGGACAAACTGGCAGTATTTGGGGGGAAACTGGCTGCATTTGGGGACAAACTGGCTGCATTTGGGGGAAACTGGCTGCATTTGTGGACAAACTGGCTGCATTTGGGGACAAACTGGCTGCATTTTGGGAAAACTGGCTGCATTTGGGGACAAGCTGGCTGTATTTGAGGGAAACTGGCTGCATTTGGGGACAAACTGGCTGCATTTGGGGAAAACTGGCTGTATTTGGGGACAAACTGGCTGCATTTGGGGGAAACTGGCTGCATTTGGGGACAAACTGGCTGTATTTGGGGGGAACCTGGCTGTATTTGGGGAAAAACTGGCTGCATTTGGGGACAAACTGGCTGTATTTGTGGGGAAACTGGCAGTATTTGGGGACAAACTGGCTGCATTTGGGGACAAACTGGCTGTATTTGGGAGGAAACTGGCTGCATTTGAGGGGGCAAACTGGTGGCGTTTGGGCACAGTGGCTGCGTTTAATGGGCACAGTGGCGGCAATTGATGATTTTTTTTTTCAGTTTGTTTGCGCCCCCCAAAAAATTTTGAGCACCAGCCGCCAATGGCAATGGCAACTTACTTAAATATTCTCTAACCAAACTAAACTATGGAAAATGAATGCTTAACAAAAAAACTAATATTTCTAAAATGTTGTATATACACTCATAAATAGTTGGAGCTGTACATTTTAATATTTATAAGTGCCGACTAGAAGATGCATTTTTCAGGGAGAAATCTGTTGGTGTAAGGGAATCAGCATTTTTATCACTGCTGAAAGGAAAATACTCTCACTATTTTGATCCATTGAGTTCTGTGTAATACACAAGCATGAAGTTGTCTCTTAAAGCAAACCTGTTATATTCAGGAGATGTAACCTATTTAATGTTTTTGATGTATTCTTTATCGCATGGTAGGCCTACTCTGCTGCTGGTACTTACCATGTAGGTCCTTCACCAATATTTCATTCACCTGTTGAAGCCCCAAAAGATAGCCACCACTCCTGGCTTAAAGAAGGAAGTGTAAGGCCCCTTTCACACATGTGGACCATTCGTTTGATAAGTTCAGTCACGTTTTTTCAAAGATTTTTTTATAAAGTTTACATCAGTTTTTTATCAGTTTTTACATCATTTTTTTTACAACTGCCAGCTAGAATCCTTAACCACTTGAGTCCTATAGCCATTTTTTCATGCAAAAACTACCCACTTGTCCATTTACATCTGTTTTACTTCCAATCCATTTTTTTAACGCAAGAAAAGTAGGGTTATGATCCGTTTTAAAAAACTATGTTGATGGAAGTGGAGGTAAACGGATGTAAATGGATGATCATCCATTTACATCTGTTTTTCCATAGAGATGCATGTCCGTCAACAGATGGATGAAAAGCAGACAAACGGTCCGCATGTGTGAAAGTGGCCTTACTCTCTTTCCACCCTCCTACAATTCAGAAGAGTGCTTGAGTAGCTAATCTTCAGGCCTATACACTGGCGCCTAAGGATAAGGGGAGAGTCCTTAGTTCTATGTAATATCTGACATAGACCACACAAAGAACCGACTTAGGAATACTGGGGGACTTGAATAGGGCTGCAGGAGAGTGAGGTAAGTACCAGCAGTTGAAGGGTGTGATTATTGTACTAAAAAGATTGCACTTCAGGGTCCTTTTACTTAAAGTGGAGGTCCGGCTTTAAAAAAAAAAAAAAATGTAAGTCAGCAGCTACAAACATTGTAGCTGCTGACTTTTAATAAGTACACTTACCTGTCCAGGTTGCCTGTGATGTTGGCCGCCTAAGGCAGATCCGTCCCTCGGACCAGGTCCCGGCGCCGCCATCCTCACTAAGGGAAACAGGCAGTGAAGCCTTACGGCTTCATTGCCCGTTTCCTACAGCGCATGCGCGAGTCGCACGGCTCGCGCATGCACGAGATGCACGGCTATTTGTGAATGGGAACACCGTCCTGTGTGTCCCAGAAGGCAGCGCGCCTCCTTTTCCCAGGAGGCAACGGCGAGGAGGAGAACACAACCTCACCGCGGAAGAGGAAGAGGCAGATTAGGACGATCTGCCTAGTAACAGCAATTTTTGGTAAGTTTAAAAATTATTATTATTTTTAATTTTTTGCCTTTTAGCTTTTTTTTTTTTTAGGGTGGACCTCCACTTTAAAACTACGTCCAAGTTTTATCAAGCTACATAGGTGACTGGTACTCTTGGTGACCAAAGGATATCTATGAATAAATTCTAACATACATATGAATCTGCCTTAAAGAGACACTGGACATATATAAATAGAGACACTGGACATATATAAATATTATCAAGCAGTGCATCTTGGGAGGCTAGTAGACTGGAGCAGACATAGAGATTACAAATTATGGATAAATATGGAGCAGCAAATAAGTTCAATCCCACTAAATAGGGCAATATGGTGCTATAGAGTCTTGCCCCTTTGGTAAAATCACACCCCACGATAGGACCAACGCTATGGGTAGGAGATAAAATATGTCAGAAACCTAAATTTACAGAGTCAGTAAAGTTTAAGGAACTGAGGGAAAAAGGAATTTTTCAAGTGTCGGACTTCATAGGAGAAAGGGGATGGGTAACAATAGATAAGTTAACAAAAAAAGAAGGTAAATATGAAATCCCGATTTGGCAAGCTCGGCAGATTAGACATTATCTAGAAAAACTGGGATCAGCGGAAATATACAGACGGACACGGACAAGATTTGAGGATCTCTGTGAGGGAGGGGAACCACTGTCACATGTCACATCGAAAATGTATGCATTATTGATTGCACCCCTAGATGACTTTAAAATGGAATGTCTGGGTAAATGGGAGAGAGATATAGGTCACGCCTTCTCTCCAGCACAATGTCAGAATATAATAGAATTGGCTACAAAATCATCAAGGTGTATTAAAATACAAGAATCAAATTATAAAATTTTAACACGCTGGTACTATACACCGGTGGCCCTAAATAAATTCTTCCCAGAATTATCTGACAGGTGCTGGAGGGGATGCAAGGGAAGAGGGACAATGATACACATATTCTGGTCTTGTCCAGTAATTAGACAATTCTGGGAGACAGTACATAGAATTACACAGAAGTTTACTGAATATTCAATCCCAAAGGAACCAGATTTCTTTTTGTTGCATAATGTAGAAATACCTTCCAAAAGATATATCAATTCAATTATGTGCTATCTAATAAATGCAGCAAAAAGTTGTATCGCAACAAATTGGAAGGATATAAAAGCTCTGATGGCTTCGGAGTGGCTTAAGAAAGTTAGGAAGATAGGAATAATGGAGAAATTGCTACCTATAACATTAGATAAAAGGGAACAAGTTAAAGAAATCTGGGCTCCATGGGAGACATATATGCAATCAGAAGAGGGTAGGAGGTTAATGGGAGGGTAGGGAGGGGGAGAGAGGGGAGAGAGAGAAATTATCGTTAATTATTTCAATATGGTTCTTCCCCCTTTTTATTTTATTTTTTTCTTCCGGGAGGGGAGGAATATGGGGATTGAAGGGAATGGGAAATGGGTATAGAGATATCGGGAGGAGTTTGGGGATAAGGGGAAGACAACAGGGGAAGATGAAAATATGTAGATAAGAGATGAAGGAAACTAAATAAATAGAAAGTAGAGAGCATGAAGAAAGAAAGTCGGTTAGTATGAAGTCTAAATATAAACAATCAATTAATATATTATTAATACACTATGGAGTTGGCATAGAATTAATTTTTGAAAGATGAGATATACAGAAATGGATTGTGATTTGAATTTTGTTTCTTTGGAATAATCGTTGTCTAAGAAACCTTGTTGATAAATAATAAATAAATAAAGAATGTAAAAAAAAATAAAGAGACACTGTCATTTTGCCCATTCACTATGCCCCATTGTTTTGTATTGGGGCCCCCTGACCTACTGATACTTACATTGCCAGTGCTTCCCCACCACTCCTTCTACTTCTTCAGCTCATGAAAATATTTGGTGTCTAAATTTTTCAGGGAGCATGTGACTGTGCCTAGGTTTAGCAAACAATCACTAGGTGTGAGAACTGTCACATGATGGAGAGAGTGATGCCATTGCTCCCCTTAGCATCCAAAATCAATCAACATTGGTGACTCTGGTGTAATGGAGTACTGCCGATGTAAGTATCAGATAGACAGTTGGCCCATTTGCAAAGACACATTGCTTTGAAAAGTTAAGGTGACATGGGAGCGGGACCTCCTGTCGCCATTAGATTTAGAGGACTGGGGTAAGGCTTGGGAAAACAATTTCAAAATGTTCTTTCAATGCAAACACACTTAAAGCCGTGAATAAGGTTCTTTTTAGGTGGTACTGGGTCCCTGCCCGAGACACCCATGCTTACCCGGGGAGTAGTGCCAAATTATTTTGTAACTGTGGGCAAACGGGAGATGTCCTGCATACCTGGTGGTCCTGCCTGAGACTGGTGGGGTTCTGGTCCAGAGTTTTAGACCTGCTCCATACCCTATTCCATATAACAGTTCGCAGGGACGCAAAGTTGGCCTTATTGCATTGCCCGATTCCCGGCCTATACGCATCCCAGCAGAAGCTAGCTACTTATCCTTTTATATCTGCTAAACGGACCATAGCCCAGGCCTGAAAGACACTGTGCGCTGCCTTTCAGGGGGTGAAGTCACGTATGACTGCCTTGATGCTCCATGAGCAGGTATCTAGCATTGTGAACGACTCACATGCCAAATATCTCAAAGTCTGGGAACTCTGGATTTCCTATGAGTTTCCCTCACTCTAACAAGCTTGTTTGGGCCTCCTCTGACTGCTTCCGGCGGCGTACCTGAGTCTGAGTTCTTTAACCTTCCTTCTTCTCCTTCCCTCTCTAGACTTTGTACTTTCTTTCGCCCTCTTACCTTCTTTCTGGTTCTTTTTTATTTTTGTTATTACGGACTCCATCCTTTGGGGTCAGCCTCAGCAATGGGATCTCCCCTGGGAGGACTAAGAATAGGTTGTGGTGTATGGCCTTTTCCCTTCCCTTTCCATTTTACCTTAATTATCCTTCAATATCATCCCAATCCCAAGAAGGTTTCACTATTATTGTTATGTTGTATTCCTCTTGGATTCTTTTGTAATACCTGATCAGTCCTTAGCCCCTGCGTGGGCGACCTATATGCTTGCTTTTGATTTCTTACATTGTGGCTTAAAATCAATAAATACATTAAAACAGAAAAGTCAAGGTGACTGTGTGTCTATATATAAAGATTGGCCAATGTAATATAATAAAATTGTCATGAATTTAAGCCGAAATGTATTCTGCTACTTGTGTTTGGTAAAAAAAAAAAAAAAAAAATCCCAATAAGTGTATAATAATCGGTATGTGTGAAAGTTATAGCAGCCCTCAAAATTTCCACTTGCCCGCTCGCATTTTGTGAGTGGATTTTGAGGGCTGGGCGAGTGTGGGCTGCCTGGGAACAGGGGGGCGATCATGGGGCAAGAGAGAGGAGAGGAGATCTGCTGCTGCCGCCGCCGCCTCCGCATTGATCAGCGCACGGGGAACATAACAGGTTTCATTTCAATAGCTGTGTTCCCCGCCACGCGTCTTCATATATAGCCCCTCCCCCTTGTCCGGGAACTTTGATAGACAAATCACCCGCCCAGGGCCGATCCTAGGGTCACAGGCGCCTGGGTGCAGAAATATTTCTGGCGCCCCCACATGGGCGTTGTCATTTTGCTAACTCCTCCCCTTTACAAATGTTTCTATGGCAATGACTCAACCACAGAGATGCTCCCCCACAAAGTCTTCATTAACCTGGGATCCTTACATGGTCTCTTAACAATAAACAAAATACAGGAAGAGAAGCAGAGTACTTTATTGGGACCTGGAGGGGGGCCTCTCTGATGGACACAGAGAGGGCTTCTGTTAGAGAGTCTGTTATAAAGAGCCCCCAGACATACTACAGACATGATACAGGAGATGGTCAGAGACTGCAGACATGGTACAGGAGATGGTCAGAGACTGCAGACATAGTACAGGAGATGGTCCATTAGACCCCTTTCACACTGGAGGCATTTTTCAGGCGCCTTAGCATTAAAAATAGCGCCTGAAAAAAGCCTCATCTGCAATCCCAGTGTGAGAGCCCGAGTGCTTTCACACTGGGGCGGTGCGCTGGCAGGACGTCAAAAAAATTCCTGCAAGTAGCTTCTTTGAGGCGCTTTAGGAGCGGTGTATACTCCTAAAGCGCCCCTGCCCATTGAAATCAATGGGAAGTGCCTGTAAAGCACTTCGGCACTGGCGCCTTTGAACCCTTTATTTGGCTGCTAATGGGGGTTAAATGTACCTCTAAAATGACAGTAAAGCGCCACTAAAACTAGCGGCGCTTTACCGCCGACGCCCCCACACTGTCAGTGTGAAAGGGCTCTTGGTACATCTAATTATACATCACATCTGTAGATGGACTACTGAGGTGCAGGAATGGGCAGGGGCTGTGTATCCTATGCAATCTATCATGCCATAAAACATCTAGAGCAGGGGCAGCCCAGAGCACGTGTAAAGGGATGCTGGGGATGCCATCCCCCAGCACACAGCACACTGAACACTGTGACTCACTCGGTTTTCTCTCTGTGCAGCCCGAGATAGAGATGGGAGAGGGAGGCATTCCAACTGGAGTTGGTGGAGACAGTGTGGGATCCAAGACTCCCAGTGTGAGGAATTCATTCCTGCACATCAGCACTCAGCAGCCACTGAAAACTAGAACCCTCGTGTCAGGAAGAGGAGCGGCCCCTCCCCCGAGCACTGCCAGGCTGGACGGCTGCCCTATGCTCACACATCAGTTCTGGACGGACACACACCTATGCTCAGAACACTAGTTCTGGACTGACACAAACAAGGAGAGAAGAAGGGAGGGGAGAACTCTGGCACTTCGGCGCCCCCACCTCTGTAGGCGCCTGGGTGCAAAGCACCCTGTGCACCCTGCCTAGGATCGGCCCTGCACCCGCCCCAGGATTGGGCAGGTGATCTGTCTATCAAAGTGCCCGGACAAGGGGGAGGGGCTATATGTGATGGCGCGCGCGGCGGGGAATACAAAGCTATTGAAATGAAAGCTGTTATGTTTCCCGCACGCTGATCAACCAGACAGCGGCGGCGGTGGCAGGGGGGCTCTCTCTTTACGTACACAGGTAGGCCACTGGGGACCTACACATGGCTGCATTTGTGGACACAAGGCTGCATTTGGGGACACATGGCTACACAAGGCTGCATTTGGGGACATATGGCTGCATTTGGGGACACATGGTTGCATTTGGGGATACAAGGCTGCATTTGGGGACACATGGCTACACATGGCTGCATTTGGGGACACATGGCTGCATTTGGGGACACAGGGCTGCATTTGGGGACACATGGCTACACAAGGCTGCATTTGGGGACACATGGCTGCATTTGGGGACACAAGGTTGCATTTGGGGACACATGGCTGCATTTGGGAACACATGGCTGCATTTGGGGACACATGGCTACACAAGGCTGCATTTGGGGACACAAGGCTGCATTGGGTACACAAGGCTACACAAGGCTGCATTGGGGACACAAGGCTGCATTTGGGGACACAAGGCTGCATTTGGGGACACATGGCTGCATTTGGGGACAGATGGCTGCATTTGGGGACACAGGCTGCATTGGCGGTTGTCGCGTCACATGCCATCTATCGTCACCCACTGCGCATGTGCGGGCTCCTTACTCTTCCCTGGTGGGAATCCCACCATACACGACACCACCTAGCGCCCGCAGGTGCGCCGCCGACGTAGTGACGTCACGCGCAGCGTCGCCATTACATCGCACAATGGGGGTATACATAAGACCCATAATGGCTATGCAAGCCGTCACGGCGTCAGCTTTGGGAGCCACGCTACACGCACAGCAGCAAACAGGTATTGGTCCGAGACACTATTATCAAGATGGAGAATGTGCTTGCTCCTTATTCACCATATAATTTACACTGCTTGTCTTTCTATACAGATTGAACCGGTCTGGCGGCTTTAAACAGCAATTTCAGCATATTTCAACAGTGAGCATTCAAAGATTTTGAATGTAATCCCAAGGTGCTTATTTGTTGAACCCCGCTGCAAGGTCTGGTATTCTTATTAGACCTCACAGCATGCTTATCTACAAATGTTTTTTCTCTCTTATACCCTTGACAGATTAGAACACACTCATTACCTTTCATATGGACTGAATGCTTGCTGCTCTGTGCTTTCAAGGCTCCCAGGCTATGTAGCTACTGTTCTGCCATCATGTAAGCCCACATATTTATTATATATTTGTTCTTTAGAGCAATTTGCCATAGGTCTGGTTTTGACCGTTTGAAATTGTTTAAAACTTATTTTTCTTTTTATTTAAGGCTAAAATATCATTAGGATCAAGCTTGATATCCCCATTTGGAAACATTTGATATTTCACATATGCATGGTTGAGAATTGACATATGCTAGCGTTGACACCCGGTTTCCCATAAGGTGCGCCCAGTTTATTTGGTCCACAACTGGGGCACACTCCATTTTCTTTGGAGGGCTCCCATGAGTCTGGAGGTATTAGTTCATACTGCTTTAGAAATTCATGACATATTAGTATTTGAATATTCCTTATGTTATTGTTTCAAAATGTTGTACCTATAAACTATTTATATCTATTTTAGATAAATTAAAGTCCTCACACATCCTTGAAGAAGCCTAATCTAGGCGAAACATGTAGGACTGCAAGTTTGCGACTTACAAGGAAAGAGTGCACTGCGTTGTATTTCCTTTCCTTTCTCACATTTTAATGTCATGTACTTCATGAATAAAAAAGTATATTTTTTTTATGATTTTTTTCTATTTTTCTTTCTTGTTTGATACTGTAAAGTAATACTAACAAGCACCATTAAAGTCCACCATTAAAGTGCATCTCCCCGGTTCAACCGGGTTTTCTATACAGGTTAATTAACTGGTGACAGTATATAAAAAAAAGTGGCAACAGGGAGTGCTATGCTCAAAGAAGCAGGGGTTGCCAGCTGCAACAGGCTGAGGTGATAAGGAGATGTCCGCTGAAAAGCAGGATGCACTGCTGGGCAAAAGTCCCTCAGGAGTACCAGATGAGACTTGGCAGAAGGGAGAGCCAAGAGCAGAGTCAGGAGCCAGGCCAGAAGTCATGCATGAAATATCAGCCAGGAGTAAGGTAGCAAGCAGAGTCAGGAGTCAGCCAGGGTCATACACTGGTAATCAGGCAGCAGCAGAGTCGGAATTGTAGGCCAGAAGTCATACATGGATCAGCAGGCAGAAGCAGAGTCACTGGAACAAGCTGAGGGTCAAAGCCAGGGATGGAGGCAAGACTGGTCAATGGCAAGCTGGGTCGGTAACAGGAAATCCAATAATAGAAGGAACAGGAACTCGGAAACACATGGGGGGAGCTGAAGATCATCCAGCAACATGCTGCTTGCTTTAAATAGGCCACTGGGCGTCAGAATCTTTCACGCATTAATCTTCCTGGCCATTTGTGCCTGTGTGCGCATGCACATTAACTTTAGCAAATTTCTATGTGCCAATCTGCAATTACGCTGGGCATTAGCAAATGTGCCAGTGCTTCTGTGGACTGTTTTCTGACAGTAAACAAGTCAAATACTGTAACTGTACACCAGTAAGCTTGACTTTTTATGTATTTGTTGCAAAACTTATGTATTAAAAACAGCAATCAATATGGGTTTATGAAAAATAGGTTGTTGTCACACTAACATGTTTAGATTTATAATGAAATAAGTTAATATCTTGATGTTTCAAATGCTATTGATGTAATATTTTCAGCGCTGTTCTTCATAACAGCCTTGTACAGACATTAAAGAGGAGTTCCAGCCTGGGTGAAAAAAATAAAAAGTCAGAAGCTACAAATACTGTAGCTGCTGACTTTTAATATTAGGGCACTTACCTCTCCAGGGAGCCCACGATGTCGGCACCCCAGCCATTTCTGTTAAAATAATCCGTCAGTGAAGCCTTTCGGCTTAACGGCTGGTTGTCTACTGCGCATGCACAAATCGCACTGCTCTTTCTAATTAGCCCGGCAGCGGGGGAAGGAGGAGGGGGCCGAACTTCCGGGAGATCGGGCCATGGCCCCCATCTCCGAAAGTGTGGAGGGGACCTTTCAAAAACAGGTCCCCGTTCCCCCCTCCCTCTGAAAGGTGGCAAATGTGGCACCAAAGGGGGGAGGAAGCGTATAAGTGGAAGTTCCACTTTTGGGTGGAACTCCGCTTATAGGATACAGGGACTGAGTGTTAGCTAAATAAATTGTTAAAAATAAACTATAATGATAGTGGGTGATTTTTTTTTTTAAATAGACCTGTGGCCAGGCTATGGACAATAAAAGATTTTCACTGTCAACAAGCAGTAAATAAACTTTAAAACAAGCCTTTCTAGCCACTCTGAAGCAATTCAAAATTGCAGTAGAAATTTCAAAGTTTTACTTTTACCCTCCCTCGGGAGCTCAGCTCCCCCATGCCAGCAATAAGCTCAAAGCCTACCAGCCTCTTAATCTCTAATGTAAACACAGAACAAGTGCACAGGAAGAGGGGAAAGAAGAATGCTAAGGCCTGACTTTACTGCTTCTGTTGTGATATTTAAGGATTAATTGCTCCACATTGGGTTTATCTTCAGAGGGTAATGATTGTTTGATTTTAAAGCTTAGGTATTGCTTCATAAGAATATGTAAATATGTACGTTTTCCTAGCTCTACAACTATTTTAAGTCTATAGATGTAATTTACTAAGGCAAATAGACTGTGCATTTTGCCAGAGTAAATGAGGTGAAGCTTCCCTTTGCAAAGAATACCCAATCACATAAAGTAATTTTTGCTTGTACATGATTGGATGATGGAAATCAGCAGAGCTTCATCTCATTTACTAAAGTTTGGAGCAACTGCACTTCCATGGATAATTGGATTCAATCATTGCCTTACTTGCATGTAATTAGTTACATAAGTAACAGTAATTAATGGGATGAATTGGCAACCTTACATAAAGTCAAATCTTGAAAGTAGTGAGAGAATGCTGTACATGACTGCCTAATTATGTGGCATGTCTGACAGGATTAGTACATCTTTTTATTATCTTTATTAGACCAAAGTCTTCATCTCCTTGGTAACACCATGCTTGATATTTCCTTGGCCATAAGAGTTCAAGCTTAGGGACTCTATACTAGAACCAAGGCAAATGAACTACGTGTATTATTAACAAATTGATTGAGACATTAGGGCTGATTTACTAAAGACAAATAAACTGTTCACTTGGTAGTTGACTTTCATCATCCAATCAAGTGCAAGTAAAAAGTTTTTCTTTTCATTCCCCTTGCATATGATTGGATATGCTTTGCAAAGTGAAATTTTACCACATAATTTTTTCAACTTTCCTTCTATTAACTCTTCTGCCCTTGATGTTTTAACGTTGGATAGTAAAACATTTTTTTTTTTTTTTTGCCAGTAAATACCTTATACAGCCCACTTCCTGTTTCTTGGCTGGTAAAAAGCCTAGGCTTTGACATCATGCACAGCTCTCTCTCTCTCTCTCTCTCTCTCTCGCTCTTGTGAGAGTTTGCCAGAAAGGAAGGGGGGATGAGTCATAAGAGGACCAATGAAAGCTGCAGAGTTGGAGGTGTGCCTCTGTGTGTCTGTGTAAATCCAGGAAGTGAACAGGCAGCAGCTTCAGCTGCCCACAGTTAAAATGGATGCAGCCAGACTCAGTGGAGGGAGATTTCTGCAGCATATTTGGCAAGTATAAAATCACAGTATACATAAAATAATATGCAAAGTGGTTGGAGGGAAGCTTCAGAATGGCAAAGATGTTTTTATTACAAATTATGTGAGCAGACTGCAGTTCCTCTTTAAGCTCTGGGGAAAATGCATCGTGAACAGCCTATATGCCTTTAGTAAATGAAACCCATTAACTGGTGTTGATGTATTATCTTACATTTGATATAATTTACTAATTAACTTATGGATTGAAGAGAACACTTTTCTCATTTATTACTTGATCAACATGTTACTTTACCTTTAAATTCTGACTAGAATCCAGTATACTAATATAGGCTAAAAACTTTCAGATTACTTGTTTGTGACACTACAATGTACCACCATTATTCTATATATCTATAAAGTCCATACAGTTGGCATAGTTTGGAAACTATATATGCATTAGACACAAGTTTGTGTCTAATGTCAAATTTTGGAAAGACATTTATGTGGGCCCTGTTGAGCAGGCATGCGTGGAGTGGGACTATATTTTATTGCTAATTGATTATAACATGTTTTTTTTTAACATATTTGTGTTTTTGTTTAATAAAACAATATACTGTAAATGGAGTTAAAGTATTGATATAGAATTATTACTGTATATATTAAAAGAGGGAGAGCATTGTAAAAGTAGACATTTATGGAATAATGATGGTCATAAACAGGTCATTTAAAAGTTTTTAGATGATAGTTTTAGTAGACTTTTTAGGTTCTTATCTGGGGCACTGCCTAATTACTATGTTGGTATATTACCATTTGGACTCTTAAAGTGGCACTAAACACACATTGGGGGTAATTTACTATAGCGCCGCGGCGCTAATTAGCGCAAATTGCAGTGAATTCACGCTAATTGGCGCAAATTGCCGCAAATTTGCGCTAATTAGCACAAATCGCGACGATTTGCGCTAATTAGCGCTAAAACGGTATTCACTATAGTGCTGGAGAAAAAATACTTACCAAAATCGAATTTACTATAGCTCCCAGAATCCAAATAGCGCCCAAATCCTTACTCTACTAAAAGCTGGAGTTGTGCACATGGAAATAATGTTTAGAGCGTGATATAATTGCCTAAATGGTACTGAAATATGCGGTATATTATTTAAAGATAATCTGCTTTTAAACTGTGTGAAAAAGTGATTTCTACACTGAAATATCTTTAATAGTCTGAGAAGTAAAAAAATGCCCGTTTTTGGACAACTATTTGCAAGCTAAACTGAGCATGCCCAGAGCTAATATAACTCAAATTTTAACTCAAGTGACTTTTTTCACAAGAGTTATAGTAAATACCGAAATGAGAGCTAATTAAAGAGCATGTTTAGAAGTGAAAATCTGAGCTATTTTAGTCCAATGCAAGTTTTAGCCATTGATTCTAATGATACAATTGTAACTTTCACAAATAAATCCTTTTGTTGAGATGAAATGTATCTTTCTCTGAAAAAAATTTTCCTTTGCAACAATATTTTGTTTGTTTTTAAAGAAAGCTAGAATGTGGAATGTTTTGATAAAATATATTTTTCTCTGTCACTTTCACTTGTTACTCTCCATATCACACCAATCTTTACCCAAACTCACACAGGTGTCTTTACAAAGCACAAACAATACCATTGCTGATGCAAATTTAAAATTAGTCACATTTGTTTGTCCTTTTTATTATTTCTAAATAATCATAATTTGAGCCCCAAAAATTTGATATGTGTTCCAACATCAGAAATAAAAATGTAATTCCCCAAAATTTGAGGGTAATATCACTATTCTAAACTCACGCACAAAAAAACACCAAATTTCACAGAATAAATCAAGAAGAATAACTCTTGAGTAATGTAATTCCATCACCTTCATGTCCAAATAAATACAGTATTTATGTGTATTTACGTGTAGGAGGTTTCCACATGTGGCAGCTCCGTGGCTTAGAGGTTAGAACTTCTGCTTAGCATCCCTGAGTGTCTGGGTTCAAATCCCAAACATGCTGCTTCATGTAGAGAAGTTGTCTCATATCCCAGGTCCTAAAACTATGTCTAAATGTTGTATTTATGTGTAGGAGGGTTCCACCACCACTGTAAATCTTGCCAGATACACAATTTAGCCCAAAGTATTGGGACGCCTGCCTTTACACACACATGAACTTTAATGGCAGCCCAGTCTTAGTCCGTAGGGTTAAAATTTGATATGGCCCACCCTTTGCAACTAGAACAGCTTCTGGGAAGGCTGTCCACAAGGTTTAGTGTGTCTATGGGAATGTTTGATCATTCTTCCAGAAGTGCATTTGTGAGGCCAGGCACTGATGTTGGATGAGAAGGCCTGGCTCGCAGTCTCTGCTCTAATTCATCCCAAAGGGAGTTCTATCGGGTTGAGGTCAGGACTCTGTGCAGGCCAGTTAAGTTTCTACACCCCAAACTCACTCATCCATGTCTTTATGGACCTTGCTTTGTGCACTGGTGTGCAGTCATGTTGAAACAGGAAGGGGCCACCCCCAAACTGTTCCCACAAAGTTGGGAGCATGAAATTGTCCAAAATGTCTCAGTATGCTGATGCCTTAAGAGTTCCCTTCACTGGATCTAAGGGGCCAAGCCCAACCCCTGAAAAACAACCCCACACCATAATCCCCCTCCACCAAATGATTTGGACCAGTGCACAAAGCAAGGTCCATAAAGACATAGATGACTAAGTTCAGGGTGGAGGAGCTTGACTGGCCTGGACAGAGTCCTGACCTCAACCCGATAGAACACCTTGGGGATGAATTAGAGCAGAGACTGCAGGCCAGGCCTTCTCGTCCAACATCAGTGCCTGACCTCACAAATGCACTTGGAAGAATGGTCAAACATTCCCATAGACACGCTCCTAAACCTTGTGGACAGCCTTCCCAGAAGCCTTCCCAGAAGACTTGAAGCTGTTATAGCTGCAAAGGGTGGGCCAACTCAATATTGAACCCTACGGACTAAGACTGGGATGCAATTACAAATCATGTGCGTTTAAAGGCAGGCGTCCCAATACTTAGGCCAATATATTGTATATTGCTTGGAGACACGGAACTTGGCTATGGACTTAGGGCTGGTTCACACCACAGAGATGCAGCAAACATGTGTGAGGCTGCCTCGTGGCTAAGTGGGCAGCAATTCTGTCTAGCAACACTGGGGTTGCTGGTTCAATTCCCCAACATGCTTATGTTGAAGACATGCTGGCATTTTATTTGTCTCCTGTCAAAATAGTCTCTAATGTAAGAAAGTTTATTTTGGACTTTAGATTGGAAGCTCATTGGAGCCAGGGACTGATGTTAATGTTTGTTAGCACTAATCATACCCAGGGACTTGGACATTTAAAATTGTATGGTTTACACTGCACGGGTACATATGATTAGAAAACTGTTGCTTTGTTTATGTGCATGCAAATGGACTTGGATCTTTGGCCTGTAGTTGGAGATTTGATGCACATAACCAAGGGCTAACACAGTTGTAAATAGTATTATGTGTTCCTGCCCATCAGGTGAAATCACTTTAGACATACACGAAGAGACAGATTGAAAGATACTGGTGGGCGTGTATTTCTATTGGGCGTGTACTTCTATTGGGCGTGTGTCAGTTTGCTAACAATACAACCTCTCTTATATAAAGGCCTGCAGTATGGGGGATCGTTTGGTCTGAGAAGGCCAGGTTTTTTGCTGTGATTTGTGGGGGGAGAAGGAATGATATTGTGCAGATTGACAAACCCCCCCCCCCAACTAGTGTTATTTGCTGAAATTCTTGTGCATTTTTTCAATCAAAAATTGTGTGTGTATTGTTCCTGTCTGACCATACAAAATCATTTGGAAGCATCTGCTGACCTTCTACTCTTGGATCTCATTGCTTAATCATGTACACAGAAATGCAGCTTTCAGCAGAACATGGTCACCAATGTAAGCCGAATTTTTCAGCACATTTTTTTGTTCTGAATATGCCCCCCTCGGCTTATACTCGAGTCACCTTTTTGCGCCTATTTTTCTGGATTTTTGGGGACCCGGTACCGGCCGTCCGTAGGTCCCCTGGACCCCAAACTTGGCAGACATGTAGCCCCACTCTTCCTCTACAAGTGTGCAAAGATTGTTGTCCGGGGGACCTATGGCCGGGGAGCACCAATTTTTCAAAGCCGGGCACCCCTTCCATAGACTCCCATGTTAAACGGTCATTTCTCTGGTTACTTTGGGGACCCGGTATCGGCCTGTCGTAGGTCCCCTGGACCCAAAACTTGGCACACATGTAGTCCCATTTCTCCTCTACAAGTGTGCAAAGTTTTTTGTCTAGGAGACCTACAACCGGGGAACACCGATTTTTTAAAGCCATGCACCCCTTCCATAGACTCCCATGTTAAACGTCAGTCTAGTCATGGACACAGTGAGGCAAGAGCACAGTGAGGCATGCACATGGACACAGTGAGGCACAGTGAGGCATGCAAATGGACACCCTAGGCTTATACTCGAGTCAATAAGTTTTCCCAGTTTTTTGTGGTAAAATTAGGTGCCTCGGCTTATATTCGGGTCGGCTTATACTCGAGTATATACGGTATATGTGGATTGTGGGGTGGGGGTGGGTGTTTTGAACGTGTATTTTTTATTATTATGTTGGAAAGCTTTGTAAGAATGACTTGAGTATGTTTCTATAATCTTGCAGATAAAAATGTGATGTGTTGCCCGTTATACACTAAAAGTAAAGCTGTGTGCACTCTAAGGTTTTGACAAATTTTAGATTGTAAGCTCCTATGAGCAGGGCCCTTAAAATCCAATTGCTAAATGTAGCACCATGTATCCTGTCCAAATTTTTTTGAAGCTAGTAAATTAATGTACCTACTTTTGTTTCTGCTAGCAAAATAAAAGTACGTTATTGAGCTTTGGTGTGTGTTTTTTTTTAATTTTTTTGGCAAAGTGCAAAATCCTTAATTTATTTCTATATGAATTTGTGCACCAAAAAATGAATCTCTTTGCCCTTGTTCACATTGATGCTACTTTGAAATCGCGCTACTTCACTTAAGCTAGCGCGATTTTAGATACTACTTGATAGACAGCTGTGTGGCTTCATACACAAATGTCAATTGATGTCGCACCTGAAATTGGCAAAAGTAGTGCAGGAACTACTTTTGGAAATCGGTGCGGCGCCACAAAATTGGGGTTGCATCGATTGGAACAGCGCCATTGCCACCAATTGTCATGCGATTTGATTTCTGAAAGTGCATGACAAATCGCCCCAATGTAAACCTAGGCTTCAGCACACCTGCAAGTAAATGATAAAGGTGGAATCTTTATAACAGCTGTGGAGAATTGCAGGTAATGAATTCAGCTGGAGGATAGACAGTGTTGTATGTGTCAGCTCTGGTTCACATTGGTGCGATTTGACATGTCAGATCTGTGGCAATTGCGCTGTTCTAATTGGTGTGATTTGTATTGATATAAGTGAAGAAACCTGCACAGATGTCTCTGATGGGGAGCTCGCCATGTCCACCTAGATGGAGATCCTGACCAGCACAGGAACTTCCGGGTGATTACAATTACTCATTTCCGGGTCAGGAGGTGAAACCACGCTCTGTTGATTGCAGCTGTGAAAATTTGATCTCAATCACACTTAGAATTTATTATTTTTGATTATTTGCAGATATGCAAATCTGTATTTCTACATATGATATTTGAAGGTAAACTTAAGGGAGTTTGAAAAGGAATGGTGTCTCTGCCATAGCAGCAGGTCGGGACTGACATGCGGGAATGAAAATCGTATGAGTTCAGCTGAACGATTTCCTCCTGCTGTCAGTGTGAAGCAGGGCTCAAACCGGGCATTTTGCCTTTGTAATTCACCTGCTGCTATGGCAGAGACACCATTCCTTTTCAAACTCCCTTAAGTTTACCTTCAAATATCATATGTAGAAATACAGATTTGCATATCTGCAAATAATCAAAAATAATAAATTCTAAGTGTGATTGAGATCAAATTTTCACAGCTGCAATCAACAGAGCGTGGTTTCACCTCCTGACCCGGAAATGAGTAATTGTAATCACCCGGAAGTTCCTGTGCTGGTCAGGATCTCCATCTAGGTGGACATGGCGAGCTCCCTCTTTTTAGCATAGAGGAAGTGCTGCTGATTTGCCGGGTAAGTGTAGGATATGTACCTGTGCTTACTCAAGGTGGGGGTGGATTTGGTGTGGGTGGGCTTGTTTGATTTGTTTGGTATCACTACACATTTGCTTCTGGCCCATGTGCACACATCACTACTTCCTGCATTTGTTCTGCTGATGTAAATCAGTAAGGACTATGCAAGTATAAATGAGAGCTCCTTTCTATTAAAATATATATGACTTGATTCACAGTTGGGCGACTTTTCATGATTCTCAATGATAACCATTCATATCTGTGCTACTTTAAGTCACACCAACTTCAAAGTAGTCCTTGTACTACTTTGGTGTGACTTTCAGGCTCGGTTTCCACTAGTGCGACTTGTCATGCAACTTGGGACTGCAAAGTCGCATGACATGTCATACCCTATGATTTCCAATGAGTATGGTTCATATCTGTGCGACATCAAGTCGCAGCGACTTCAAAGTAGTCCCTGCACTACTTTGGACCCACTTTGATACAACTTGAGGTCCATAGACCTCAAGAATATACAGGCATTGCTCCAAGTCGCATCAAAATCGCGGCAAAAAATTGCGGCAAAATCATGCGAATTTAGGGTTGCAATAGTGGAAACAGAGCCTTGGGGTACATAGGGCGCAATATTACACAGGCATTCCCAGAAGTTGGGGCCAAGTTGCAGAGACAAAGTGGCAGCAAATTAGGGTGACTTTCAGGTCGCAGCAGTGTGAAAGAGATTCAAGGATATCTTTGAATTTGGCCCTATTGTCACTTGTGCATCCTGAAAGTGGGGAAAATTCATCCCTGCACTACCTTGGTTTGACTTTGGTGTGATTTGAGGTCCATACACCACAAGATTACACAGACATTGCTTCAAGTCATGGCAAAGCTGTGCAATTTTAAGGTCGCACAAGTGCAAATGGGGCTTTATTCAAAGGTGTTATCATTTAATCTTATTAGGTTACTTTCACACTTATGTGACTTTTCATGCAGCTTTGGACCTCAGAGTCGCATTAAAAGTATCCCCCCCCCATGAGTTCCATTCATATCTATGCAACTTCACCCATGTTCACATAGCTCTGAATTGACATGTCAAATTGCAGGCCAAATCGGCGCCTATTGACGGCAATAGAACTGTCCAAATTGGTGCGACGCCACACAGATTCCCAAAAGTATTTCCTACACTACTTTGGGTGACTTCAGGAGGCGATTTCTTACCTCCCAACTTTTTGAGATGGGTATAAGGGACAACTATTAGCAAAATTATGTAGGCATAGTACACACCTCCTAAAACACCTTCTTAAAGGAGAATTATTAAAATATATATATATATATATATATATATATATATTAGTTAAACCCCCAAGTGCTTTTTTTTTAACAATAATATCCCTTTAGATTGGCTTTGAGAATTTACAAACAAAGCAATTTAGAAATTAGATGAAAGGTTTAGCACTGGGAAACACTTTTTGAAAGATAAAAATTGCATTTTATATCAAACTATACAGATCCGGACAAAATGAGGGACAAATGAGGAGGAAAGAGGGACAGAGGGACTTTGGTCCAAATCAGGGACAGTTGAGACCTATGTGATTTCACTAGACATCTGTGCAGAAAAGTGCACTGATGTCTCTGAAATCGCTCACAAAGTCAGGCTGAGGCCCCTTTCACACTTGAGCGACTTTTCCTGAGTCTTTGGTCATCAGAGTTGCATGACAAGTCATACTCCATGATTTTCAATGTGTACCATTTATATCTGTGAAACTTCAAGTCACACCGACTTCAAAGTAGTCCCTGTACTACTTTGGTCCGACTTTTATACGAGTTCACAGGCATTCCCTGGGATCGCAGAAAAAATGCAGACAAAAATTTGCGCGCCTTTCCCTGTGACTCCTGCGTCCATAGACTTCAAGATTACACAGGCATTGCTTAAAGTCGCATCAAAATCACACAAATTTCAGGTCGCACAAGTGTGAAAGGGGCCTAAGTCACTGTGCTGAGTACTGTTATACCTAGAATATAAAGTAGTCCCACCATCAAACACTCAGCAGCATATGCTGAAAAGAGGCGAATGCCTATTAGCCAATGCCACATCAGCATGGTTGTTACAATAATATTAAAGTGGTTGTAAACCCACTTAGACAACTTTCATCTATAGGTAAGCCTAGATTAAGGCTTACCTGTAGGTGCAAGAAATATCTCCTTAACCTACACACACACACTAGTAGATGTTTGTGCTACGCTCAATAGGCTAGTGGTCAGCACTTCTACCTTGAAAAACTCAGGCTTTGAAGCACTGATGAGTTCAAATCCCACAGAGAGATACTAAAAGATTGTATTGGTGAAAAAAGGCAACTGCCTATTAGCCAATTAGCCAAAGCAGCATATGCTGAAAATAGGTGAATGCCAATTAGCCAATGCACTTTTATTCAATAATATTATGGTGTGGACTTCCAAACATCACACACTAGCTAATGGGCAGTTTACATTTCTTTGTTTGTTTATTTTAATTTGCTTGTGCAAATAATAAACATAGCTGTTGGATGGTAGGTTGGCTGGTATTTGAACTTGTAACATGAGAGCTGTATAGACATGGGAGCAGACCACTAAGCCATTGTGCTTAGTACAAGACCTGCATAATAGTGTAGTATGATTAAAGAATGGACATAAATAATTACCGCTTTATAGCCACCTAAATGAAAAAATAAAAACATGAAAAAAACAACATACAACAAATAGGTAACCTAAATGTTTAATACATGTAATTTTACATAATAGCAGACATTACTATGTAATAATCCTTCATAACTGCATTTGTTAGCAAAAGAAGGAAAAAAATAGGAATACTAATTGCAATATACATCAATAGATAGAGCACATCTCATATAAAAATGTTTCTTTCACATACATGGATCATGGTTACAGTGCAGTGCTATATGAAAACTTAGTGGAAATTGGCATTTGCGCGTACGCGGATTTGCTAATTAGCGCTGATTTCACATTTACTAACACTTGTTTGCTGCTAATAGCGCTCTTTTTCATTCGCAAATTTGCGCATGGAATTTTTAATTGTCAAAAATTTGAGCCATTTTTTGCGATGTGCTCAGTACTTCCTGGAGTTATAGTAAATCAGCCCCATTGTTTATTTTCTATTGTCCCTTCTATTTCTGTTAATAAAAATAGTGCAGTGCCTCCAAAACAGAATATTACAAGCCTAAAATACAATGTGCAAAAAACATCTGCAAGACTCAAAAATAATACATATAAATGTAAATGTGTAAATAAAGTCCAAAATGAAAAAGTCCAAATATAAGTAAATATCTCTGCCGAGAAAGTGTCTTCCATCAACTGATGGAAATCCTCTCAACCACAACAGTTGCATGGCTGCTGGTAAGCTGACTCATATGATGTTTCTTATATCTCATAAGAACTCTTTTGCTAAAATATCTCTATTTGAATGCTTAGGTCCACCCAACTCCTATCGATTTTAGAAAGCCAAATAAAGGAGTTACTCTCACTTGATACATTGTCCATTCGGTTGAAGAACCAATGTATGTGTAGCACACAGACCCTTTTTCTCCTGCTTACCTCCACCTGCAGAGTAGGGCACACCATGCCACATGCCCGTATCCTCCTGGTATAAGAGGTTGAGCGGTGTTCATACAATTTTTGGGTCCTGCAGCAAGTTACCTCATTCCGTTGGTTCTCGTCCCTAGAGTGTAGGGAAAAGACTATTCTCTTTCCTAAAAGAAGGCCAATGTCCAGACTGTTTTTAAACTCCAACAGACGAGTTTATTTTTCTTGCTTGGAACTTAGTGGGAAACTGAAGATAGAGATAGAGTTGGGTAGGGAAGTAGGTTCAGGCACGCGGCACTTATCTACCCTCGTCGCCACTCAAGCCTGAGTGGGTATTGCTCACCCGGATAGATCCCTCTCACGGTTCTAGCAGCCGGAGTGAAGCACGACCAGTTACTTTAGAGTTTTGTCCCCTCCAGGGACAGGTTCAGGAGATCCTCTGCCACAGAATCTCCCGGTCTTTAAATCTGGAACTCCTAAGCACCTGTAACTTTTAGAGACCATAGGTGCCAATGGGATACGTTACAGGAGCTGTTTCACAGATCACAGAATCCTTCCCTCTGACAGGCAACCAGGCCTCTCCCGGGACAGTGACTTCCTTCACCGATTCCCTGGACAGGTCCTCCTCTGGTTTCCTCTCCTTCAGAGCGGGTTACCCTCCCACGGGCACCCTGGGACTTCTGTGGTTTGGTTTAGTTGTAGGTCTCAGTTAAAGGTACTGGGCCTACCTGGAACGATGCAGCCTCGGGCCAAAGGTGCCCGGGACTGACCACACACACGCACCCCTGGCCTGGAGGGCCAAAAGGAGCGAACCAAACTCCTCAGATCATGGCGTCTGCCCATTATGTATCCCCTACCGGCATGCACAGCAGGTAGACCACGCCCACTGCACAGCTGCCAAAAGAGGACACCCAATCAAGCCACAACGCCACCTGTGGTTCGACCCAAGACCTGGGCAACAAGGCCACCTGCAGATCAAAGGGAACTATACAACCAGGTAGTATTCCAGCACGGCAGAGTCCAATTTAGGCAAATCAAATAGCCTGAGCCAAACTATTGCTCAGGTTGCCCTCTAAATTTCAGGCATAGCGACCCCAAATGTGGGGGTCCACTACATATGTAATTTATTAATGTATGAGAACTACAGGCAAAAGAATCCAGGCTGGCGTGAGATACACCCCTTGGAGAAGGGGGGGGCATGTTCATGATGGCCTGGGCTCGCTGAAAGTAGGTAGAATGATGCTGGAGGTCATTTAACCCAAAAACTAGCACCATCTTCTATTGAAGATACTATAGGGGCAGCACCAGAGAGGGGGAGTACTGCGACCAAAGCTGTTTTTTATTACACCTGGCCACAGCATTTTCAACGTACAAATAATTTTTGTATATATAGTATCTCACAAAAGTTAGTACACCACTCACATGAGACCAAGATAAACTTACTAGGTTCAGATGGTGTCAAGCATATGTGGCAGTAACCAGGTGAGGAGTACAAAGACAGTCAAGCATGGTGGTGGGAGTGTCATGGTCTGGGGCTGCATAACTGCTGCGGGCACTGGGGAGCTACAGTTCATTGAGGAAACCATGAACGCCAACATGTACTGTGACATACTGAAGCAGAGCATGATCCCCTCCCGAGACTGGGCTGCAGGGCAGTATTCCAACATGACAACGACCCCAAACACACCTCAAAGACGACTTCTGCCTTGCTAAAGAAGCTGAGGGTAAAGGTGGTGGACTGGCCAAGCATTTCTCCAGACCTAAACCCTATTGAACATCTGTGGGGCATCCTCAAATGGAAGCTGGAGGAGCGCAAGGTCTCTAGCATCCACCAGCTCCGTGATATTGTCATAGAGGAGTGGAAGAGGACTCCAGTGGCAACCTGTGAATCTCTGAAAACAAAAAGAAAAAGTTCCCGATGGGGCTTTGGACAGCAGTGTAATAAGGTTGAAAATAACAAATGGATATCGAATGGATTACATTTATTGTGATTGTTCAAATGTCAAAAATAGGTTACAGCATATAAAAGAACTGGCCAGCAGATACAATGCATTTTCCACAATACAGCATGTATAGAATTTACACAATGAGTATACACAGTGTTAATTAGCAAATTACTGAAAATTATGGAATCACCGACGTGTTTCGACCTCTGTAGCGGTCATCATCAGGGGGAAAGTAGGCTCTATAAAACACATGGCATGATTTCAGGAATTTAAAAAAACATCATCATAAGTCCTATTACGGGTCTAAAATGATAAAATGTTAGTTTACCGCTGAAGTGGAATGGATGGTTCCATGGCCAGATAAGTTGGAGATCGCTGGGTGATGCGGTGGGCCCCACACACGTGCCCATCCCCCCAGAAGGGGAAGAGCCCAGCCCAAGAGGCTTGCAAGGAGCCACATGGTAAACGTCCTTCAGGGAATCTCTGGGGAACTCCATATCCAAGAGGGTTAGGGCAGTGCTGGAAAATAATGGTGGCCACACAAAATATTGACACTTTGGGCTCAATTTGGACATTTTCACCTAGGGGTGTACTCACTTTTGTTGCCAGCGGTTTAGACATCTATGGCTGTGTGTTGAGTTATTTTGAGGGGACAGCTAATTTACAATGTTATACAAGCTGTGCACTCACTACTTCAGTGTTGTCACATGAAAAGATATAATAAAATATTTACAAAAATGTGAGGGGTAAACTCACTTTTGCGATATACTGTAAGTGGAGCTGGGCTTTAGGAAGGTAATACCTTTGCTGTTGTCTTATAAGACTCAGAAATCTCTTTAGCACAAGAGAAGTCTAGACCTGGATGTTAACATCATGAATCACATGAGCAGCAAAAGCAGATGTTGATGTGGAACTAGTCTGTCCTATCATTTTGAGAATTTCTGAATCCAAAGTTAAACACAAACCACATGTGACTGTCAGGTGAGGTATGAGCCTATATTTGAACCCTACTCTTATGCAACTGTGCTGCATTCATGTGCGCTAACAATCTCTGCACTTGATTATGTAGCTTATAGAAGCGTATTTATTGTGATGCCTGATTTCTGTGTTCCTGCACCCTGCTTCAGTTTGCCCGGTTATGAGCTCGGCCTGCACTTCTGACTTTAATTCTGCCCTGCCACTGCCTATGTGTTCCTGGCTGTGTCCAAGTCTGTTGGTGTTTTTCCAGGTGCCTCGACCAGTCACAGAATGTCACAGGGTGTCTACTAAATACACTGAAAACACTTAGTTCTCACATTGTCAAGGAAGTATGTAAGCCACTAGAAACTGCCTACAATAGCTATCCAATACGGAAAGTATCACAATTTCTATTGTGTGGTGGTGGGGATCAGAACAGTGGTAAAAAAAAAAGAAGGGGGTATGCACCGCAGCTGGACAAGCTCAACTGGATTTTTGTTTTTTCTTGACAAGTTTGCTTTGCCTAAAGAATCAATTTGATTATGTATGGCATATACAAATATAAAAACATCTGGAGTAGTTTACAAACTATTTTCATACATAGTTTTATAGTTGGTAAAGGGTTAATAAATAAGCAAAAATATCCTCTGCACTTACCTAACTTAGTGTTGAAAAATTAAAATAAGAATAGAAGTAAAACAAAATAACGAATCACAAGTGTTGCAGCTTCATCACTATCATGTGTTCCCACATCAAACAAGTATCTAAACTATAAAAAGAAGGGCAGCACAACCACTGTCCATCGCCTACTTATCCGATATACCTGTACATGTACATTTTATAAATACATTAATATTGACCACATGAAAAAATAATAATAATAATAATATAAGTTAAAATTTCCGTGTTATAGTATATAATCAATAAGAGTCACAAACATTTTTTTTTTTTAGTATATCACCAATATTAATCTTGACTGTGCCAGCAATAATAATATTTACCACCAGTGCCATGATCCTCCACCATCCAAACAAACTGCTAACCAGAAGGGATTGACCCACTTAGCCATGAAGGTCAAAACACACCTTGCCCTTTAACAACTTCCCTACCCAGCCATAGTCAAATGACGTCCACAGATGGGATCTCCCATCCTGGGTGGACGTCATATGACGTCCTGGGCTTTGTAGGGCGATATCTGAATGATGCCTGCAGCTACTGTAGAGGCATCATTCAGATATCCTTTTGTTGTGCCGGCGATTCTGTGCACCATAAGAACGATCTCATGCTTTCCAGCCTGGAGGAGAGATGTGGGGTCTTATTGACCCCGCATCTCTCAATAAAGAGGACCTGTCACACACATTTCTATTACAAGGGATGTTTACATTCCTTGTAATAGGAATAAAAGTGATCAAAAAAAAAATAAAAAAAGTAAAATAAGTGTAAAAATAAAAGAAATTAAGTAAAAAAAAAAGAATAAAAAAAAGAATTAAAACGCCACTGTCCCCGGTAGCTCGCACACGTAAGTCCCGCCCACATATGTAAATGCCGTTCAAACCACATATATGAGGTATCGCCACGTGCGTTAGAGTGTGTGAAACAATTCTAGCACTAGACCTCCTCTGTAACTCTAACCTGGTAACCTGTAAAAAAAATTAAAGCGTGGCCTATGGAGATTTTTAAGTACCAAAGTTTGGCGCCATTCCATGAGTGTGCGCAATTTTAAAGCATGACATGTTAGGTATCTATTTACTCGGCGTAACATCATCTTTCATATTTTTCAAAAAAATTGGGCTAACTTTACTGTTTTGTTATTTTTTAATTCATGAAACCATTTTTTTCCCCAAAAAAAGGCGTTTGAAAAATTATTGCGCAAATACCGTGTAAGAAAAAAAATTGCAATTAACGTCATTTTATTCCCTAGGGTGTCTGCTAAAAAAACATATATAATTTTTGGGGGTTCTGAGTAATTTTCTAGCAAAAGAATGATGATTTGTACATGTAGGAGAGAAGTGCCAGAATAGGCCCGATATTGAGGTGGTAAAAAAAGCCAGTGGTTGAAGTGGTTAAATTGGGCCACTGCTGCCTGTTGTGCCAGATATTGCTGTCTTCTCCACTCCCTATGTCACCACTTGTTTCTCCAACATCAGATAATGCACTTTTCTCCACACCATATACCACCACTGGCTCCTCCAGTAATATCAGCTCAGAAATATAAAAATAGAACTTATTGCACAATATATAATAAAATCAGCATTCATTTATTAAAACAAGGTTGAATCTCACTCACAAAATGAGTGCACTGTATCCCAGTGCACGCAGAAAAATCAGCTTCTTAATTTGTACATCCACTGGCCACTTTATTAGGTACACTTGTTCAATTTCTTGGTAACACAAATTCCTAATCAGCCAATAACATGCAACTCAATGCATCTAGGCATCTAGACATGGTGAAGATGACTTGCTGAAGTTCAAACCGATCATCAGAATGGGGAAGAAAGAGGATTTAAGTGACTTTGAACGTAGCATGGTTGTTGGTGCCAGACGGGCTGGTCTGAGTATTTTAAAAACTGCTGATCTACTTGGATTTTCACGCACAACCATCTCTAGAGTGTACAGAGAATGGTCCGAAAAAGAGAAAATGTTCAGTGAGCGGCTGTTGTGTGGACAAAAATGCCTTGTTGATGTCAGAGGTCAGAGGAGAATGGGAAGACTGGTTCAAGATAATAGAAAGGCAACAGTAACTCAAATAACCACTCGTTAAAACCATGGTATTCAGAATACCATCTCTGAACGCATAACACATCAAACCCAGGTTTCCTAAAGTTAGTATCACGACTACAGTTACGCTTGATGCGCAGGTACTGACTATAAGGTATACTTTTCACAAGGGGTGCAGGATGGGAACTAGAGGCGTGTAGAATAGTGTTCCCTGCAGAGGGCTTTCTATAAAGGGAAGAGTTGATAACTCCTTCACTGTCTAAGTGTATCAACAGGTCAAGAAAACTTATTTCAGTCTGACTACAGGCCATAGTGAACTTTAAATTAAACTCAATTGTAGAAATTATATTCATGAATTGCTCAAGTTCATCCTTACTGCCCGACCTAAATAAAAGTATATCACCAATGTACCTATACCAAGATATAATCTTGTCCAGGTACGGTAGCAAATCCTCAGGAGCAAACAGATTCCTCCCCACCTTGTCCCCATCGCAACCCCCTGCACCTGGAGGTAGTGGGAGAGTCCAAACATAAAAATGTTATGGGTAAGTATGAACCTGAGCAAGTCGATAACAAAAGAGTTATAATTAGCAGAATCTGGTCCTCTCTCCTGCAGATGGTTCTTCACGACATTAATCCCTTTATTGTGAGGAATAGCGTTGTATAGTCCCTCAATATCCAAGGCCACAAGCCAGGTATTCACAGGGAGAGTAATACCCTCAATGATCTTCAATAAGTCTATAGTGTCTTTAACATAAGAGGATAGGGCGACAACATGTGGATGTAGATAGTCATCAACTAAGGAACTGGCATTTTCAGTCAAACTTAAACAACCTGATATGACTGGATGACCAGGTGGTTTAGTAAGAGATTTGTGGACCTTCGGTAAGGCATAAAAAGTAGGCACCTTAGGATCCTTGACATTAAGAAAGTTCCATGTATGTTGGTCAATTGTGCCTCTCTGATAGGCCTTAAGGATTATAGAGCGGTATTCCCTATCAAACTTTTCGATCACAGTTTGGGAAATCGTACGGTACCAGGTACTGATGGATAAAATATCCTTACACATACCTTCATACTGCACGATGTCCATAATAACGAGGTTTCACCCTTTATCTGCAGGCTTAATAATGATACTTTTGTTATTTTGGAGTGATTTGACAGCTTCTTTTTGTTTTTTGTAAGGTTGGTTTTTCCATGGAGATCAATTTTTTTTTTTCAATCTCCCTGGACGTTTGTTGCACAAATGCCCAGATGTTGGTGTTGGTATGAAGCAACGGGAACATTTGTGATTTGGGCCTAAACGAGGCAGGTGGGGGAAAGGACACACCGGTTGCAGACACCCCGGGTAAGGAGGAAAACCAGGGGGCGTCCTCGTTGGTGTGGCCCTCCTCCCACAATACCATAAAATCCTCCAAGGCCTGATACTCATCCATATTGACCGTAAGAGTAGTTGAGTCAGACTGCAAAAATTACAGTAATCTACGAGCAAAAAGATGGATGTCTTTGATAACATGAAATTTGTCAGTATGGTCCAGTATGGTCTTTGTAGTCAGGCCGTCTTCCGGGGATCAGGCGCATGCGCACTGACACCCTCATGTTCGCACTCGGCTGGTGATGTCAGACGCCAGCCGAGTGGTGACTGTTCAAAAGCCGGCAGCTCAGGCATGCAGATCTGCCAGAGCTCTGGGTGCGACCTGATGTCTATGACATATGAGTTAAAGGTATGGATCTGTGGGCTTGTACGCCTACACTCGCTTTTCTACCAAGCTCCTTTATAGGTTTTAGGGATGAGCCGAACACCCCCCTGTTCGGTTCGCACCAGAACCTGCGAACAGACCTAAAGTTTGCGTGAACTTTAGAACCCTATTAAATACAATGGACTCGAACGTTCGAAATCAAAAGTGCTAATTATAAAGGCTAATATGCAAGTTATTGTCCTAAAAAGAGTTTGGGGACCCGGGTCCTGCCCCAGGGGACATGTATCAATGCAAAAAAAGTTTTAAAAACTGCCGTTTTTTCGGGAGCAGTGATTTTAATAATGCTTAAAGTGAAACAATAAAAGTGAAATATTCCTTTAAATTTCGTACCTGGGGGGGTGTATAGTATGCCTGTAAAGCAGCGCTTGTTTCCCTTGCTTAGAACTGTCCCTGCAAAAAATGTAATTTCTGAAGGAAAAAAAGTCATTTAAAAGCACTCGCGGCTATAATGAATTGTCAGCTCCCGGCAATACAAAGAAAAGTCATTGATAAAAAAATAAAATAAATGCATGGGGGTTCCCCCCAAATTCAATTACCAGGCCCTTCAGGTCTGGTATGGATATTAAGGGGAACCCTGCATCAAATTAAAAAAATGACATGGGGTTCCCCCCAAATATCCATACTAGACCCTTCAGGTCTGGTATGGATTTTAAGGGGAACTCCACCCCTAATTTGAAAAAAAATGGCGTGGAGTTCCCCCAAAAATCCATACCAGACCCAACCTGGCAGGCTGCAGGAAAAGAGGGAGGGACGAGAGAGCGCCCCCCCCGAACCGTACCAGGCCACATGCCCTCGACATGGGGAGGATGTCCCCATGTTGATGGGGACAAGGGCCTCATCCCCACAACCCTTGCCCGGTGGTTGTGGGGGTCTGCGGGCAGAGGGCTTATCGGAATCTGGAAGACCCCTTTTTAAATTACACAGTGAAGGAAGTTCCCCGCTCAAGCCAATGACGTAGGCGGGTCCGACATACCGAGGGGGCGGACCTGATGGGGAACTGCTCTCACTTTGGTAATACATGTATAGACCCGCCCCTTGTCATGTTCCACATCTGGTCTGCTGAGCGGACCTGATGGGGAACTTTAGAAGGGGCGGGTCTATACATTTAAAATACTGAGAGGGAGTTCCCCATCAGGTCCGCTCAGGCACAACCAATGAAGGACAGCGCTGGACATCGGGATCACCGCGGGACACTGGATTTCACCGCTGGAATGTTTTTTTTGTTTTTTTTTAAATAAAGGACTTTTTCAAGGTGTTTGTGTGTTTTTTTAAACATTTTTTTACGCTTTCTTCGTGAAATGGTAGGGGTACAATGTACCCCTTACCAATTCACATAGGGGGGGGCCGGGATCTGGGGGTCCCCTTTGTTAAAGGGGTCTTCCAGATTCCGATAAGCCCCCCGCCCGCAGACCCCCACAACCACCGGGCAAGGGTTGTGGGGATGAGGCCCTTGTCCCCATCAACATGGGGACATCCTCCCCATGTTGAGGGCATGTGGCTTGGTACGGTTCAGGAGGGAGGGGGGGCCGCTCTCTCATCCCCCCCTTTTCCCCTGCGGCCGGCCAGGTTGCGTGCTCGGATAAGGGGTCTGGTATGGATTTTTAGGGGGACTCCACGCCATTTTTTTTTTAAATTTGGGGTGGAGTTCCCCTCAAATTCCATGCCAGATCTGAAGGGCCTGGAATGGATATTTGGGGGAACCCCACGTCAATTTTTTTTTAATTTGCGGCGGGGTTCCCCTTAATATCCATTCTAGACCTGAAGGGCCTGGTAATTGAATTCTGGGGAACCCCCACGCTTTTTTTTTTTTTTTTATCAATGACTTTTGTATGTATTGCCGGGAGCCGACAATTCATTAATAGCCGCGAGTCAGTTTTAAATGCATTTTTTTCTTTCAAAAATGACATTTTTTGCAGGGACAGTTCTAAGCACGGGAAACATGCGCCACTTCACATGCATATCATACACACCCCCCAGGTACGAAATTTAAAGGAATATTTCACTTTTATTTTTTCATTTTAAGCATTATTAAAATCACTGCTCCCGAAAAAACGGCAGTTTTTAAAACTTTTTTTTGCATTGATACATGTCCCCTGGGGCAGGACCCCGGTCCCCAAACACTTTTTAGGACAATAACTTGCATATAAGCCTTTATAATTAGCACTTTAGATTTCTCCCATAGATTTTTCGAATTTGCCGCGAACACCCCAATTTGTTCGCTGTTCGGCGAACGGGCGAACAGGCAATGTTCGAGTCGAACATGAGTTCGACTCGAACTCGAAGCTCATCCCTAGTTATTAACTATGATATTCACTATTACTCCTCCTTTTGCTCTGTTTTCAGAGCATCTCTTTGAACTCAGTGCCCTGGATTCCTACAAAGTCCTTTCTCGTGTCTCTGTTTTTACAGGTGCCCCCTCTTTTCGTGTACTATAGTTACATTTGATTTTAAGTAAGTACTTTCATGGTTTTCCCGTCAAGTTTGCAACTTTTTGATAAAATGTTATGATAAATTGCATTAGCAGCCCCCTTTTTTAGAAGGCTGCTCTTTGATGGCTTTAATATTAGACATTTTTATATATGTATCTACAATGGTATTTTTTTAGTTGCTTAATTTTTGACGGTAATTCTCTCCTTTGGCCAGGTCTTCTGAGCAGTCACTATGGGTGATTGGTTGCTTGGGGTTTGATTCCTGCTGCCGTCAGGGTGGTTCCCTCCACCCCAGCTCCGTGGGGTCCCTCCTGATGCGCCCCCTCTCCTCTATCATTTCCATCTAGGGATATTAGGCCCTCTGGTAGTAAGTTACCTCTTTCTTTCACTTGTGGACCCGCCAACGGGTGGACCTCCAATCCTGAACAAATTATTATAATTGTTGTTTCTAAGTGGTAATTTTTGTTTTTTCCACATTTATCAGTTGGTTACTGTATAAACGGCTGAGACATACCTCCCCTGACGAAGCCCTAAGGGCGAAACATGTTGGGACCTGTATGAATTTCTCAGCCCTCATTTGATGTAACCACCATTTTGGAATAATCCTGCAGCAAATTGATTCAGTGACAATGCTCTTTTTTATTGACTTTTGTATAACTTATTAATAAAATCTTTGTATATTTTTTACCAAAGGATGCATGGGTCTTCCATTGTGTTTGATTCTCAATTTAAAAGGCACCGCTATAGTCCCGCTTCCTCTCATTTGTTCTCTAACTAATACATTTTGGCATGAGATGCGTTATATAAGGTGTCTACCTATAGTCAGACCATAAAAACCTTAGACCTACAATATAGTGTTTAAATACACGTTATCTTCTTGGTCTGCCTATGGTGACACATAAATATTTATTCTTTGATTTTCTATTCAATACAATTGAATACCCCATGTACATATTGTTTTTTGTCTTTTGCAATATATTGAATGTTTAATTATCTTTGAGGACTGCGTCTTACAGTGGTCTACACTAGAGGAAGTATACTCATTCACTTCCTTTCTACCTTTTACCCTCCCTTTTTCATTCCTAGCTCTTCCCTTGTCTAGTCCCTTGTTTCTCTTCCCTTTGTTTCCCTTTCCCTCTCCTTTCTTTTCTTATCTTTCAACCCTTTTATCTCTTTCACTATGGCCTCCTTCTGTGGAGAGGCATGGGAGGGATTCATGGCCAGAATCCAGCAGTCTCGTAACACCACTGAGATTTCTCCTCAGGATCTTGATCAGACTTTTCTGAGATTACAGAGACTTCTGGAGAAAAAAGTTTGTATATTTTGGCACGAAAAATTATTTGAAAGGTATGTTGAAAACAAAATAGTCCCATGGGGACTATGAATCCAGATTTTTCCTAATCTATGAAAAACTGATGACACACTGAAAAAAACCTGGGAAGATAACTTACAAAATTGTTCCTTCCAAATTATCTTGATATTATGAGGTCAATATGACAAATAAATAGTTGTTTTAGATGATTGTATTAAGAAATGGTTTGATGACTATTTACAAATTTTGACCAGTCCTAGGTTCAAGACAAAGGAATAGGAACTGAAGGAATACATAGAAGGGTATACTAAAGAAATTATATGTAGTAAGGAGAACAAGTTATTACGTGACAGCAATGCTCACAGTAATGGATTTGCTTACAAATGGACTCAAAATACCTTTAACCGACCTTTCAATAGACAGGCCAACAATATGAATACTAAAATGGAGGAACTAATACCTAACTTATCTTCAACCTCTTCTCTTTCCTCTAGCCAATCGACAGTTTACAGTGATCTCTCCAAGGACAGACTCCCTAAAAAAAGAAAAGGAAACTCTGACGCTGCATCCACAGAGTCCCTACGACACCAACTTGGCACTGCACCTTCACATCGTTCCCTTCCTGGACGTCCTAAGTTTTCACACTCATGACCTCTCTCTGCTTTTCACCCCTCTCCCCAAACTGCACGTGGTTTCCAAGCTATGGTCACCCAGTCTATTTCTAAGATGGCACCTCTCACTCCTCCTTCAGCACCGAGCGCGCACCCTGGCACAATTCCCAAGGTAAGCAATTTGGAAAACACGGCTTCCCCTTTAGCCATCTCACCACCATCAGACACTAAACTAGCTCCTATTTTTTTAGGGAAGGACAAGGATCCCATGCCAGCTATGACCCCCAATGTTTAAAGCCATTTAATACTGAGATGGAGATTATCAATCTCTCCTCTTATGAACTCTCCGAGGAAGAGACGTTGGTTCTAAAATTAGGATTATCTTTTTGCCTTGATTCTCATACTGACAAATTTCATGTTATCAAAGACATCCATCTCTTTGCTCGTAGATTACTGTACAAGGTTCTTTTTGATAAACCGTCTGATGATCAATTTTTGCAGTCTGACTCAACTACTCTTACGGTCAGTATGAATGGCCTTGGAGGATTTTATGGCATTGTGGGAGGAGGGCCACACCGAGTAGTACGCCCCCTGGTTGTCCTCCTTATCCGGGGTGTCTGCAACCGGTGTGTCCTTCCCCCCCCCCTGCCTCGTTTAGGCCCAAATCACTAATCTTTCTGTTGCTTCATACCAACCCCAACATCTGGGCATTTGTGCAAAAAACTTCCAAGGAGATTGAAAAAATTAATTTTGATTTCCATGGAAAAACCAACCTTACAAAAAACAAAAAGAAGCTGTCAAATCACTCCAAAATAACAAAAGTACATCATTAAGCCTGCAGATAAAGGGGGAAACCTCGTTATTATGGACATCGTGCAGTATGAAGGTATGTGTAAGGATATTTTATCGAACAGTACCTGGTACCGTACGATTTCCCAGACTGTGATCGAAAATTTTGATAGGGAATACCGCTCTATAATCCTTAAGGCCTATCAGAGAGGCACAATTGACCAACATACATGGAACTTTCTTAATGTCAAGGATCCTAAGGTGCCTACTTTTTATGCCTTACCGAAGGTCCACAAATCTCTTACTAAACCACCTGGTCGTCCAATCATATTAGGTTGTTTAAGTTTGACTGAAAATGCCAGTTCCTTAGTTGATGACTATCTACATCCACATGTTGTCGCCCTATCCTCTTATGTTAAAGACACTATAGACTTATTGAAGATCATTGAGGATATTACGCTCCCTGTGAATACCTGGCTTGTGGCCTTGGATATTGAGGGACTATACAACGCTATTCCTCACAATAAAGGGATTAATGTCGTGAAGAACCATCTGCAGGAGAGAGGACCAGATTCTGCTAATTATAACTCTTTTGTTATCGACTTGCTCAGGTTCATACTTACCCATAAAGTTTTTATGTTTGGATTCTCCCACTACCTCCAGGTGCAGGGGGTTGCGATGGGGACAAGGTGTGCCCCATCGTATGCCAACCTGTACCTGGAGGGGGAGGAATCTGTACCTGGGGGGAGAGGAATCTGTTTGCTCTTGAGGATTTGCTACCGTACCTGGACAAGATTATATTTTGGTATAGGTACATTGATGATGTACTTTTATTTTGGTCGGGTAGTAAGGATGAACTTGATTCATGAATATCATTTTTACAAATGAGTTTAATTTAAAGTTCACTATGGCCTGTAGTCAGACTGAGATAAGTTTTCTTGACCTGTTGATACACTTAGACAGTGAAGGAGTTATCAACTCTTCCCTCTATAGAAAGCCCTCTGCAGGGAACACTATTCTACACGCCTCTAGTTCCCATCCTGCACCCCTCGTGAAAAGTATACCTTATAGTCAGTACCTGCGCATCAAGCGTAACTGTAGTCGTGATACTAACTTTAGGAAAGCTGCTGACGACTTATATAATCGTTTAAAAAGTAGGGGGTATAGTCATTCAGTACTTAAAAAGGCTTACAATAGAGTTTTGGAAAAGGATCGTAATTCCCTTATTTTTCGCCAGAAACCTGATATCAAAAGTGACAAAGTAAGAATAATCACACAATACTCCACTGAACATCACAAAATTAGGAGAATAGTGGATAAGTTCTGGCCTTTATTGTCAGCTGATCCGATTGTTAACAAATATGTCGGAAAGAAACCTGAAATCACCTACAGACGGGCACCATCTCTTAAGGACAATTTGGTCCATTTTGAACTCTCTAACTGCAACAAATGCTTGAACCCAGGAACCTTTTCCTGTGGCCATTGTGATGTCTGCCCTTTTATGATGAATAGTTCAACTTGTGCCCTTCCAGATGAACAGATTTACCATGCTAAATGTAGAGTTACTTGCCACACTCCTGGAATAGTCTATTTAGCAATGTGCCAATGTGGTGGGTTCTACATTGGTAAGACCAAGCGTCCTTTTCTCAAGCGTGTCCGTGATCACATTAAACCCATTCTCAAAAACAAAATGGAGACGGCTATCAGCCGCCATGTTGGTCTTTATCATGGATTTGATCCTAATATGATAAAATTCATGGCGCTTGAACACATTCCTCTTCATGTTAGAGGAGGGAGTGTCGACAAAACTCTATTGCAACATGAGGCTCGTTGGATTCACAATCTAAAAGCGACAGTTTTTCCAGGCTTCAATGAAACTCTCATGCCGCGTACACACGATCGTGATTCACGGCGGTGAAAACACCTCCGTGAATCACGACAGGAAAAACGAGGGAACGGCTTGTTCCCCCACACACGGCCATTTTTCCCAGCATTTTTTCTCTTGGCGAGAAAAACGAACGTGTGTAGGCTCCGCGGCAGTGTTTCCCTATGGGAAAACTGCCGTGGAAAAAAATGACAGGAATCACAACGAGAAAAATTAGAGCATGTTCTAATTTTTCTCGTCGTGATTAATGCAGTTTTTCCCATCGGGAAAAATGACAAAAAGCCCACAGACGATCGTTTTTCTCGTCCAAAGGAAAAAATGTAATTTTTCCCGACGGGAAAAATGATCGTGTGTACGCGGCATCAGTTTTAAGCCCTTTTTATGATTTTGTATATTTTGGTTCTGTGTCTTTTTCCCTCTTCCCTCACCCCCCTTTTCCCTCCCCTTGCCTCCCCCCCTCTCCCTCCTCCCCCCTTCCTTCCCCCCCCATTTTTCTTTTCTCATTTCCATGATGTATATATTTTCGTCTTTTGTTTTTCTGGATTTATTCTGATATTGATTTCTAATGAAGTATAACTATTATAATGTACTATAGGCATTTTTGATGTTGTATTCTATTTATTATCCTTTATAAGTGTGTTCTAAACAACTGTCTTTGATTACTGTTTGTAGGCACTACTTTTTGTGAATATACATTTTAAATGGGATTGTGCCGTTTTTTGAGGTCCATCTGTTGCTCTTCCACAATAGTGACGGAACCATTTTTTTGTTTGGTTATTTGTTTCCGTCTCTGTGATTGATGGGGGTTTTGCCATCAGGGTTTTTTCTGAGATGGGGGACGCCCCCACGGATGACTAGATAGGATCACACTGCTGGGCATACATTTTCATCCATATGGACGCCCAGGGCCCTCTTGGGATCTCATCCCAATTGCAGCCCGATTCGTGTCATTGCCCATCCCCGTTTCTCCGGTTTCTCCTTTGTGGATAACCATCCAGCCCATGGAGCCCTTGTTTCTCCCCCTACCACGCTGGTCCATCTATCGCCTGAGTTGCGAGCTTCACCGTCGCCTAGAAACGCCTTAGCCGCTCCTACTTTCCATCTTGCATTGGTTGAACCACTCCCCTTGGCCCTCCCACCGTGTGGCCCTATGATCTTTGTAGTCAGGCCGTCTGGTGGTAAGTTACCTCTTTCTTTCACTTGTGGACCCGCCAACGGGTGGACCTCCAATCCTAAACAAATTATTATAATTGTTGTTTCTAAGTGGTAATTTTTGTTTTTTCCACATTTATCAGTTGGTTACTGTATAAATGGCTGAGACATACCTCCCCTGATGAAGCCCTAAGGGCAAAAAATGTTGGGACCTGTATGAATGTCTCAGCCCTCATTTGATGCAACCACCATCTCGGAATCATCCTGCTGCAAATTGATTCAGTGACAATGCTCTTTTTTATTGACTTTTGTATAACTAATTAATAAAATCTTTGTATATTTTTTACCAAAGTATGCATGGGTCTTCCATTGTGTTTGATTCTCAATTTAAAAGGCACCGCTATAGTTTTATATAAAATGCGTTTCAGAGGCCCTGCCTCCTTTATCAAGTATAACCAATAGTGAAGCAAGATTTTCTTTTATACTGACAACTGCAAGCCAATATGGCTAGTGGGAAATGAGAGTGACTTTGACAGGTTTTAAAAGACCAATGAGCTTGTGAGGGCGGGATAAATGCATGACAGTCACCGTGCATATATCTTTCATTGAAAATCACAAAATAGTATGGGGAATGATATGAGAAACTAAATGGAGATTGTAACGGCACCCCAATCTCAAGGGGTATTAACGCCGTTTACAATGTTCCCTCTCCTAGACACACATCCACTCGCTACCGATATCCACAGCTAAACGACCCTTTCCTATAGGAGCCGACCCCTCTGGAAGAAGACGAGACACACTCTGTCTCTTCTGTAGTAGGAATGACTTTATTTTTGAGAAACATTGTAACTTTATACACAATTCAAGGCACATGATTTAACATGAACAAGGGCCCAGCTCCACCCACACATCCCAAAACTCAACACCTCATCCTGACGTCTGCTAGGCTTCAAAAGATCCCAACACAATAGAATATACAATCTCCAATACACATCTTCCCACAAAGGGTTGGCAGCCAGTCTGTCTGGCGACAACAGGTTCTAAACCCTTTACATCTTAAATCCCTTTGTATTGTAAATCCCAGTCTGCCTTTACAATACACACAAGTATGTGTCTAACCATCATGAAGGTGTCACTTTTTAATTAACCTGTTGAGGTCATAATCAAACAGTAGAGAGTTCCTTGCAGGTATTCCTGGGGAATATGGTGGATGAATATTACAGACCCCATCTAGATAAAATGTATGTACAGCATTGAATATGGCCATCATAGACCATATTGGGGTTTTCATTCACCCTGTGCCCCTAATAGAGACACAGGGTGATTGACACATAAGAGCCATTGGGGAAGCTGGCGCAAGGGTATTTCATACTTCCTAAGCGATTCTGAGTTCCCCGGGCCTTCCCGTTACATCTCTCCCCTTTCGGCAGGAGACTAACAGAGGGGGGAACCCCAGACGGGTTGACTCCGAAGTTAGTCCATAGGTCCCTTCTTCTAATGCCGGTATCCACACAGTACCCCAAATTAATTTCTCCAAACAGAGAATCGCTTACCCAGCCAACCTCTGCCTCTCTCAGAGAACACACCCGCCGCTGGGGAGAGGCCTGGACTGGCCCTTCTCCCTGGAGTTCTTTCTGCCGCTGGAGAGAAGACAGGGTGACTGGGCTCAGTCCGTCATGCTGTTGGGGATCTGGGTCGACTGCCCGGCATCCCTGTGGTATACAAGTGGAGACTGAAGACCCATCCACTTGTGGTAGGTGAAAATCTCCCAGTGCTTGCAAAGCAAGGCTGACATCCTCCTGTCTCAGTGTCACACCATTTTCTGGGGTTGTGTCAGTGAGGACTGAAGTCCCATCCAATACCACAGGAACTCCCTCTTCTGTTAGTTGGGAGCCGAGGCCCATGGCGCTCAGCTCTGTTGCCAGCTCTTCTGCTGGGTTGCTGTGAGTGGAGACCGCAGTCCCATCCACCGATATCCGCTCAAGTGGCAGTTGTGTGCAGCTGCCAGTAGCATTCTGCCCTGCTGCCAGTGATTCAGCTGGGAGTAAAAGCTTTACTGCCTCAGCTTGTTGCTGGGGAGAGGGGCCAACTGCCCCGGCTCCCTAAAACTCCACAGTGGTTTCCGGTGCTGGGCAGAGGTGGGTATCACTCTGCCCTGTTGCCAGCACTTCTGCTGGGGACTCCACACCATCTGCTCTGGTTAACTGTTGGGGGGGTGAGATGGCCTGCTTCTCCTCCCTGCATCTCTCGCAACCTCCTTCCGAATTCCTCTTCCATGGCGGCTGGTTCTTTAGGCGTTGTCCCCGATTGCCGTATTTGCGCCATTCTCTGCTCATGTTGCCACTCATCCTGCCGCTCGATGTCTCTAATGGCTTCCCGTATGGCGGTCTCTGATGGGTTAGCACCATACAATGCCAACCGCTGTCGCACTCGTTGCTGAAACAAATCTTCAACTGACCGGGGTCCTGCATCACCCTCCTTCGGCTGCATCGCTGGCCAGTCACTGTGGTGGTTTGGAGTGTCCCAGGAACTGGAGGGAAAATCCCGCTGCTGCCACCAATGTAACGGCACCCCAATCTCAAGGGGTATTAACGCCGTTTACGATGTTGCCTCTCCTAGACACACATCCACTCGCTACCGATATCCACAGCTAAACGACCCTTTCCTATAGGAGCCGACCCCTCTGGAAGAAGACGAGACGCACTCTGTCTCTTCTGTAGTAGGAATGACTTTACAATACACACAAGTATGTGTCTAACCATCATGAAGGCGTCACTTTTTAATTAACCTGTTGAGGTCATAATCAAACAGTAGAGAGTTCCTTGCAGGTATTCCTGGGGAATATGGTGGATGAATATTACAGACCCCATCTAGATAAAATGTATGTACAGCATTGAATATGGCCATCATAGACCATATTGGGGTTTTCATTCACCCTGTGCCCCTAATAGAGACACAGGGTGATTGACACATAAGAGCCATTGGGGAAGCTGGCGCAAGGGTATTTCATACTTCCTAAGCGATTCTGAGTTCCCCGGGCCTTCCCGTTACAGAGATCAATAAAACAGATGTTAATGAGGCAAAACTGACTGAGGGACCGAACTGGTTCAAATGATATGAGATATTTGGCTGGTGTTGTGGTAATGAAAGACAATTAGAAACATCTTTGTTAATCTTTGAAGGCATTTGATACATTGATACACTTATCTCAAGGTACCACAGGATCCCCTTGATCAATGCAAAGTAGTGCTCAGAAAATCTGCTTTATCCTGCGAGGAGTAATTGTGTGATAAACAAAAACAATTATGATTTCCTTCTTAATCACTGGGCACTTAAACCCCCTTTCTAACCAGACCAATTTTCAGCTTTCGTGCTCTCACATTTTGAATGACAATTACTCATACAACACTGTACCCATATGAAATTTTTGTCCTTTTTTTCACACAAATAGAGCTTTCTTTTGGTGGTATTTAATCACCGTTGGGTTTTTTATTTTTTGTGCTATAAAAAAAAATAAAAAATAAAATTCTGTAATAAAATTAACTTTTCTTTGTTTCTGTTATAAAATTTAGCAAATTATACATTTTTCTTCATAAATTTTAGCCAAAATGTATACTGCTACATATCTTTGGTAAAAATAACCCAAATAGGTGTATATTATTTGGTCTTTGTGAAAGTTATACAGTCCAAAATCTATGGTGCCAATCTCTGAAAATTGATCACACCTCAAGTACTGACGGCCTATCTCATTTCTTGAGACCCTAACATGCCACAAAAACACAAATACCCCCCAAATGACCCCTTTTTGGAAATAAGACATTCCAAGGTATTTAGAAAGAGGCATGGTGAGTTTTTTGAAGTTGTCATTTTTCCCACAATTCTTTGCAAAATCAAGATTTTTTATTTTTTTTCTCAAAATTGTCATATTAGCAGGTTATTTCTCACACACAGCATATGCATACCACAAATTACACCCCAAAAAACATTCTTCTATTACTCCCGAGTATGACGATACCACATGTGTGAGACTTTTACACAGCGTGGCCACATACAGAGGCCCAACATGCAGGGAGCACCTTCAGGCGTTCTGGAGCACCCAGGCAAATTCTGACATTTCTCTCCTACATGTAAAAATCATCATTTATTTGCTAGAAAATTACATAGAACCCCAAAACATTATATATTTTTTTTAGCAAAGACCCTAGAAAATACAATAGCGGTCGTTGCAACTTTTTATCTTGCACGGTATTTGCGCAGCAATTTTTCAAACACGTTTTTTTGTGCTTTAAAAAAAAACCAATAAAGTTAACCCAATGTTTTTGCATAATGTGAAAGATGAAGTTTTTTTTTTATCTCAAAACAAATGTTTTATTGAAGAACAAAGTATTTTACATCCATTATTGGCATCAGAGCATCATAATACATTAGACCTGAACCACTCTTGGTTTCAGATAGTACAGCACATTACTCACAAACGTGTACATTATTTGCATCTTCCCATTCAAGACAATAAACAATACCCCGGGACAATTGTGCATCCAATCACCTGGGTCCCTGCTACCAATGCAATAGCACTGAGAAACTCACAACAACCTATCCAGTACTAATTCCACCGGAGCCAACCCTGGTACACTCAACCATGGATCCCATAATTTGGAAAACTTTTCTGTACAGCCTCTATGTTGGTAGATAAGTTTTTCTAACTTCAAGGTGTTACCCATTTGTTTTATCCACTCCTTCACAGTGGGGGGTTCCGTTGACTTCCAGTGCCGTAGAATCAGCATTCGGGCCTGAAAGAGGGCCCTAGCAATCGCCTGTCTGGGCATCTCCTCCAGCGTGTCACCTTCAATAATACCCAACACGCAGGGTTTGGGCTCTTTAGCAATTTGAACCTGAAAGGTTCGGTTAAGGACCTCCACCACCCCCGTCCAGTAAGCATGAAGTTTGGGGCAACGCCATAGCAGGTGTATTAAGTCCCCGTGATCCCGCATACATCGTGTGCAGGCTGGATCATCACGCACCCCCATTCTAGCCAGTCTGGCGGGCGTATAATGGACTCGGAGAAGTATGTACAACTGCGATAGACGCTGAGCTACATTCAGCGAACACTGAGAGACTGCCAAAAGTGCTTCCTCCCACTGTTCCTCTTCAAAGGGCCCGACATCTCCCTCCCACTGGGCTATCACCTTACGGGTCAGGTCGGGCAGAAACATGTTAAGAAGCATAGAATAGGTACTGGATATGAAGCCTTTATACGATGCCACCTCCGCCATGTAGTTAAAGATAGGAGCTTTAGTCTGGACCCAGACTTCCACTCCCCTCTCGGCCCTCACCGCATGCTGAAGCTGAACATAGTAAAATAGCATGGAACCAGGGAGTCCGAATTCCTCTTGGAGAGCGGCAAAGGGACGCAGCTCTCCATTTCTGAATATTTGATACAGGTAGTTAACACCGTACTTCTGCCACCGTTTACTGTATTGTAGTTTTCCTATCTCCATGTACCGTTCATTGTGCCATATAGGGCTGAATTTAGTAAACCCCGTGACCTGCTGTAGTGACCTGACTTTATTCCAGATTTTTTGCATTAGGTTATAAGTGGGGTACCATTTATTAGATTTACCCATCCGCAAAGCCTCCAACCCCTCCGCTACTCCCTGTTTAGTGAAAGATGAAGTTACACCGAGTAAATAGATACCTAACATGTCACCCTTCAAAATTTCACACGCTCGTGGAATGGCGCCAAACTTCGCTACTTAAAATTCCCCTAATTTTTTTACTGGTTACATGTTTTGAGTTACAGAGGAGGTCTAGGGCCAAAATTATTGCTCTCGCTCTAACGTTCGCAGCGATACCGCACATGTGTGGTTGTAACACCGTTTTCATATGTGGGGGGACTTACATATGCGTTCGCTTCTGCATGTGAGCACACGGGGACAGGGGCGCTTTAAAAAAAAAAAATGTTTATTGTTCATTTTATTTTATTTATTTTAGTTTGACACTTTTTTCCCAAAAATTAATTTTTGGATCGGCCTATTGATTACTGTAAAAATGTCACTGGCAGTGAAGGGGTTAACCACTAGGTGGCTCTGCAGGGGTTAAGTGTTTCCTAGGGGGTGATTACTACTGTGAGGGGGTGTGGCTAAACCTGACACGTCACTGATGACCGTTCTCGATCACGGGGAACGGTCATCAGTGACAGTGTCACTAGGCAGAATAGGGGAATGCCTTGTTTACAAAGGCATTCCCCTGTTCTGCTCTTGCCAACCGCAATCACGGGACTCCCGGGAACATCGAGTTCCCGGGACCCGCGGCCACACTCGCGAGGCACGCGGCAGGCGCGCGCCCGCAGGGCGGCAGATTTAAAGGGACGTACCTGTACGCCAATCTGCCTGCCCGTGCCATTCTGCCGACTTACATCGGCGTGCGGCGGTCGGCAAGTGGTTAACCACTTAAGCCCCAGAAGGTTTTACCCCCATTTCTGACCAGAGCACTTTTTTACAATTTGGCACTGCGCTGCTTTAACTGGTGATTGCGCGGCCATGCAATGCTGTACCCAAATTAAATTTGCGTTCTTTTTTTCCTACAAATAGAGATTTCTTTTGGTGGTATTTGATCACCTCTGCGGTTTTAATTTTTTGCGATATAAACGAAAAAAGACTGACAATTTTGAAAAAAAAATGATATCTTCTACTTTTTGCTATAAAAAAAATACAATAAACTAAATTTTAGCATCTACAAACTAGGGTACATTTTCTGGAATTTAAGCAGCTTTTAGTTTATGACTGCCTATCTAATTTCTTGAGGTGCTAAAATGGCAGGGCAGTACAAACCCCCCCAAATGACCCCATTTTGGAAAGTAGACACCAGAAGCTATTTGCTGAGAGGCATGTTGAGTATTTTGCAGATCTCACTTTTTGTCACAAAAGCCACGTAGACACGACTGGTTTTCTCAGCAAGGAAACTGCTGGGAGAGTTTTTTGCAGAGAAAACCGTTCGTGTGTATGGTTTCTCGGCAGGAAAACTGCCGGGAATCTAGACGAGAAAAATAGAGAACTTGCTCTCTATTTTTCTCGTCGGGATTCTCGGCAGGAAACCCGGTCGTCTGTATGCTTACCTGTCCAGGGAAACCCGCGCATGCTCGATGAGACTTCTATGCATGCGCGGTAGCATACAAGGGTAGTGTAGGGTGTAGCAAGATGGCAGCGACGGCATCGAATGTGACGAGCGCCGACTCGTCGTAGTCGATGACGTCACCACGTTCTTGCCATTCAAAAGAACGGCGGTTCTTTTGAATGGCGCGTGTGTACACCGGGCTTGGCAAGACAAGCTTGCCAGGAATCCCGTCGAGAAAACTAACGTTTTTTCAACGGGATTCCCGCCCGTGTGTACGAGGCTAAAGTTTGGAAAATTGAAAAAAAAAAATCCTTTTCTTTCTTCATTTTCCAAAACAAATGAGAGCTGCAAAATACTCACCGTGCCTCCTAGCAAATATCTTGGGGTGTCTACTTTCCAAAATAGGGTCATTTGGAGGGGTTTTGTGCTATCTTAACATTTCAGGACCTCCGAAACTGTGATAGGTAGTGAGGAGTGATATCACCATTTTACGCCATTCGAAAGCCAGAACACGGTGCTTGGTTTTCGGGGTTGTGTACGCGGCTAGGCTCCCACACATGTGATATATCACCGTACTTAGGAGAAGCAGCAGAATGTATTTTGAGGTGTAATTTTTACATATGCCCATGGCATGTTTGAGCAATATATCATTTAGTGAAAACTTTGTGAAAAAAAAAATATATTGTAATTTTCCCGCAACTTGTGGCAAAATATAAAACATTCCATGGACTCAACATGCCTATCAGCATATAGCTTGGGGTGTCTACTTTCCAAAAAGGGGTCATTTGGGGGGTTTTGACCTGTCCTGGTATTTTATGCACAACATTAGAAGCTTATCCCACATCTCACCCACTCTTCTAACCACTTAAAGACAAAGCCCTTTCTGACACTTTTTGTTTACATTAAAAAAAAAAAAAACTTTTGCCAGAAAATTACTCTGAACCCCCAAAAATTATATATTTTTTAAAAGCAAAGGCCCTACAGATTAAAATGGTTGGTGTTGCAAAAAAAAAATTCATACAGTATTTGCGCAGCGATTTTTCAAACGCATTTTTGTGGGGGAAAAACACTTTTTTGAACTCTAATGCACTAAAACAAAAGTTTGGTAAAATACAAAGGATGATCTTATTCCAAGTACATAGATATCAAACGTGACATTCTTAAAAACTGCGCGCAGCGGCGACAAACTACATACATTTTTAAAAGCCTTTAAAAGCCTTTACAAGTTACCACTTTAGATTTACAGAGGAGGTCTACTGCTAAATTTACTGCCCTTGATCTGACGTTCGCGGTGATACCTCACATGCATGGTGCAATTGATGTTTACATATGACACGAGACTGACGCTTGTGTTCACCTTTGCACACAACACGGGGGGACAGGGGTGCTTTTTTTATGTTATTTATTTTTAACTATTTCAAATTTTATTACACTGTTCCTTTATTTTTTTATTTTTTTTATCAGATTTATTGTCATCACATGGAATGTAAATATCCCCTATGATATCAATAGGTAATGACAGGTACTCTTTTAAAAAAAAAATTGGGGTCTATTTATTGGGATCTATTAGACTCTAGGTCTCTCCTCTGCCCTCAAAGCATCTGACCACACAAAGATCGGTGTGATAAGATGCTTTCCCAATTTCCCAATGGCGCTGTTTATATCCGGCAAAACCGAAGTCATGAAATACTCGTAGCTTCCGGTTTCTTAGGCCATAGAGATGATTGGAGCCAATCTGGTCTTTGATAAGCTCTATGGTCAGCTGGCGGAACCACTGGCTGCATTCTCAGGTTCCCCGGTGGGACAGGAGAATCAGAGAAAACCATGGAAGATGGCGGAGGGGGAGTGCCGTTCCCTCCCACTGCTTGTAAAAGCAGTCTAGCAGCTAATTAGCCGCTAGGACTGCTTTATATCAAAGCCGACCGCTGGCTGAAAAGAACGATACCAAGGTGATATCTAAACCAGCAGGCATCATTCTGGTATAACCACTCAAAGTCCAACAACATACCAGTACGTCGCTGGTCCTTGTTGGGCATATATTGTAATGTTCTTTTTTTTTCATGCAGCCTGTGGGCTAAATGAAAAAAAGAGATTGATCGGTGGATTTGCCTACCATTAGAATATCGCCCTGTATCCACCCACTTCTAATGACGGGCATACATGCATCGTTTATTATTTTTTAACTGTAATTTTTTTAAATGACCTCCTTCAGCACTTGAGTCGCTGATTTACGTATCGTGAGAGCAAACGCTGTTGTTGTCAAGGTAAATAAATCAGTGCTGTAACTGAATGGCATACCTGAAAAGCAAACAATGGTAACAACAAAACATTAACTCAATAAAACAACAACAATCTGTGCCAAAAAGGGTAAAAAAATATATGCCGAAGCATGGGGGCAAATCGCCCCTCCACCCCTGCCCCCCATGCTTCAGCATTTATGCTCTTCTTTTTTTTTTTTTACTGTAGCGGTGAAATCACCTCCTACAGCGTATGAGTCGCCGATTTACGTATTGTGAGAGCAAACGCTGTTGCTTTCAAGATTAGTGATGAGCCGAACACCCCCGGGTTCGGTTCGCACCAGAACCCGCGAACGGACCGAAAGTTCGTACGAACATTAGAACCCTATTAAATACAATGGATGCGAACGTTCGAATTCTAAAGTGCTAATTATAACAACTATTATGCATGTTATTGTCCTAAAAAGGGTTTGGGAACCCGGGTTGTGCACCAGGGGACATGTATCAATGCAAAAAGAAGTTTTAAAAACGGTCGTTTTTCGGGAGCAGTCATTTTAACCACTTAACAACCACCTGCCGACAAATAACGGTGGCAGGGTGGTTGCTTAACTCTGGGAGGACGTTATATAACGTCCTCCCAGAATCGCGCTCCCGCGCGCCCCCTGGGGCGCGCACACGGGAAACTCCGTGACCGCCGGGTCCAGAGGACCCGGCGGATCACGAATCGCGGTAAATCGCCGCTGATAGCGGCCGTTTACCACGTGATCGCTCCGTCAAATGACGGAGCAATCACTTGTAAACAGACCGGCATCATTTGATGACGCCGGTTCCTCCCTCCCCTCTCTGTACCGATCGGTACAGTGTGAGAGGGGAGGGGGAGGGAGCGGATGGCAGCAGCAGCACTGTGGGCTGGATCTGTGACAATTGCAGTCACAGATCCAGCCATCCATCCATCCCTGCTCAGCCATCCCTGTGCTATACCCTGCCAATACTCTGCAATACACCCTGCCAATACTCTGCAAAATACCCTGGTGCAATACTCTGCAATACCCTGGTGCAATACTCTGCAATACCCTGGTGCAATACTCTGCAATACTCTGGTGCAATACTCTGCAATACCCTGGTGCAATACTCTGCAATACCCTGCGAAATACTCTGCAATACCCTGGTGCAATACTCTGCAATACCCTGGTGCAATACTCTGCAATACCCTGGTGCAATACTCTGCAATACCCTGGTGCAATACTCTGCAATACCCTGCACAATACTCTGCAATACCCTGCAAAATACTCTGCAATACCCTGCGCAATACTCTGCAAAATACTCTGCAATACCCTGCACAATACTCTGCAATACCCTGCACAATACTCTGCAATACCCTGCACAATACTCTGCAATACCCTGCACAATACTCTGCAATACCCTCCACAATACTCTGCAATACCCTCCACAATACTCTGCAATACCCTCCACAATACCCTGTGCAATACCTGTGCAATACCCTGCCATACACCGCAATACCCTGCCATACACCGCAATACTCCGCAATGCCCTGCAATACTCCGCAATGCCCGGCAATACTCCGCAATGCCCGGCAATACTCTGCAATAACCACTTCCCGCCCTCCGGCCGTCATATGACGTCCTTGACTTTGTGCGGGGATATCTGAATGATGCCTGCAGCTACAGGCATCATTCAGATATCGGCTTTTTCAGCCGGCGATTCCCTACACCATAAGAACAATCATAGCGGCTGTTCCGCCGCTTGATCATTCTTACGGGAGGCGAGAGGGGATGTCCCCCCCCCCCCCCGCCGCCCTCCGGTGCTTCTACCGACTCACTGCTACGATCAAAGCCAGGATTGTTGTTTTTTTTTTTTTTTTTTTTTCAGGCTTCTCAGCCTAGAGGTGAGATGTGGGGTCTTATTGACCCCCCCCCCATATCTCACTGTAAAGAGGACCTGTCATGCCATATTCCTATTACAAGGGATGTTTACGTTCCTTGTAATAGGTATAAAAGTGATCAAAAAAATGTTTAGGGCGGAAAAACATGTCAAACTAAAATAAATAAAGTAAAATGAAGAATAATTTTTTTTTTTTTTTTTAAAGCGCCCCTGTCCCCGTGAGCTCGCATACAGATGCGAACGCATACGTAAGTCCCGCCCACATATGAAAACGGTTTTCAAACCACACATGTGAGGTATCTCTGCGAACGTTAGAGCGAGAGCAATCATTTTGGCCCTAGACCTCCTCTGTAACTCAAAACATGTAACCAGTAAAAATATTTAAAGCGTCGCCTATGGGGATTTTTTAAGTAGCGAAGTTTGGCGCCATTCCACGAGTGTGTGCAATTTTTAAGGGCGACATGTTAGGTATCTATTTACTCGGCGTAACTTCATCTTTCACATTATGCAAAAACATTGGGCTAACTTTACTGTTTTTTTTTTTTTTTCAGCACAAAACATTTTTTTTCGAAAAAAACACGTTAAAAAAATTGCTGCGCAAATATCGTGCGAGATAAAAAGTTGCAACAACCACCATTATATTCTCTAAGGTCTTTGCTAAAAAAACATATATAATGTTTTGGGGTTCTATGTAATTTTCTAGCAAATAAATGATGATTTTTACATGTAGGAGAGAAATGTCAGAATTGGCCTTGGTGCTCCAGAACGCCTGAAGGTGCTCCCTGCATGTTGGGCCTCTGTATGTGGCCACGCTGTGTAAAAGTCTCACACATGTGGTATCGCCATACTCGGGAGTAATAGCAGAATGTGTTTTGGGGTGTAATTTGTGGAATGCATATGCTGTGTGTGAGAAATAACCTGCTAATATGACAATTTTGTGAAAAAAAAAAAAGAGAAAAAAAAAATCTTGATTTTGCAAAGAATTGTGGGAAAAAATGACAACTTCAAAAAACTCACAATGCCTCTTTCTGAATACCTTGGAATGTCTTCTTTCCAAAAAGGGGTCATTTGGGGGGTATTTGTACTTTTCTGGCATGTTAGGGTCTCAAGAATTGAGATAGGCCGTCAGTACTTCAGGTGTGATCAATTTTCAGATATTGGCACCATAGCTTGTGGACTCTATAACTTTCACAAAGACCAAATAATATACACCAATTTGTACTTATTTTTACCAAAGATATGTAGCAGTATACATTTTGGCCAAAATTTATGAAGAAAAAATAGTAATTTGCAAAATTTTATAACAGAAACGAAAAAAAAAACATTTTTTTACAAAATTTTCAGTCTTTTTTCTCTTATAGCGCAAAAAATAAAAAACCCAACAGTGATTAAATACCACCAAAAGAAAGCTCTATTTGTGTGAAAAAAAGGACAAAATTTTCATATGGGTACAGTGTTGTATGACTGAGTAATTGTCATTCAAAATGTGAGAGCACCGAAAGCTGAAAATTGGTCTGGTTATTAAGGGGGTTTAAGTGCCCAGTGGTCAAGTGGTTAATGATGCATAAAGTGAAAAAAAAAAAGTCAAATATTCCTTTAAATATCGTACCTGGGGGGGTGTCTAAAGTATGCCTGTGAAGTGCCACGTGTTTCCCGTGTTTAGAACTGTCCCTGCACAAAATGACACTTCTAAAGGAAAAAAAAGCCATTTAAAACTGCTTGCGGCTTTAATGTAATGTCTGGTCCCGGTAATATGGATGAAAATCTTTAAGAAAAATGGCATAGCTACCCCATGACCCCCCCCCCCTACCCCAGCCCATTACCAGCCCCTTTGGGTCTTGTATGGATATTAAGGGGAACCCCGCACATAAAATAAAAAAGGCCCTATATACTCTGAACAGCCGTATACAGGCGGTGCATACAAGACAGGGACTGTAGGTTTGTTCTTATGTAGAATCTGTTTGTAATTTTGAACAGGTACATTGTTGAAGTGTAGCTCCAGCCCAAAAATCTATTTTTAAACTTTTTGGAAAACATAGGTAAGGGTTATCACCCCTGTAACATTTGTTTTGCTGTCTGTGCCCCTGTTCAGAACATTTCACCTCACTTTCCGTCCCAATGACAACTGTTTTTGAAATGTGGTGTTTTTCTTGAAACAAGGATTGCTGATAAAGCATCAGTACAGAGGAGACACCTTTCTCCCATATTTATTCTTACAGGAGAGAATTTTCCTTCCTAGTGGTAGATTTCCTCTCACTTCCTGTTGTCTTCTTGCGTTTGCAAGTAGGAGTCGTTTGTAAGTTGGATGTTTGAAAGTAGGGACCTGCCGTATATACTCTGCAGAAATAGGCCCCTTAGTTGTTGGTGTTGGCACAACACTGTAAGCACTCACAGTTACTCTTGGTTGGTGCTGGAACGCCCTGCTGTCAACTATTATATCAGGAATTTTAATTACATATAATTGTTGAACAGTGGTAGTAAAAATTGGGCCTTTGATGGTGGTGCTGGTGCCACAACACTGTAAGCCCTGACAGTTACTCTTGGTGGGTGCAGCAATGGGCCCTGCTGTGAATTATTAGATCAAGAATTGTAATTGCATGCCCCTGTTGAACAGGGGCTGAAAAATTGGGCCTTTCGTGGTGGTGGTGGTGGTGGTGGTGTTGCCACAACACTGTAAGCCCTCAGAGTTACTCTTGGTGGGTGCAGGAATGGGCCCTGCTGTGAATTATTAGATCAAGAATTGTAATTGCATGCCCCTGTTGAACAGGGGCTGAAAAATTGGGCCTTTCGTGGTGGTGGTGGTGTTGCCACAACACTGTAAGCCCTCAGAGTTACTCTTGGTGGGTGCAGGAATGGGCCCTGCTGTGAATTATTAGATCAAGAATTGTAATTACATGCCCCTTTTGAACAGGGGCTGAAAAATTGGGCCTTTCGTGGTGGTGGTGGTGGTGGTGGTGGTGGCGTTGCCACAACACTGTAAGCCCTCAGAGTTACTCTTGGTGGGTGCAGGAATGGGCCCTGCTGTGAATTATTAGATCAAGAATTGTAATTACATGCCCCTTTTGAACAGGGGCTGAAAAATTGGGCCTTTCGTGGTGGTGGTGGTGGTGGCGTTGCCACAACACTGTAAGCCCTCAGAGTTACTCTTGGTGGGTGCAGCAATGGGCCCTGCTGTGAATTATTAGATCAAGAATTGTAATTACATGCCCCTTTTGAACAGGGGCTGAAAAATTGGGCCTTTCGTGGTGGTGGTGGTGGTGGCGTTGCCACAACACTGTAAGCCCTCAGAGTTACTCTTGGTGGGTGCAGCAATGGGCCCTGCTGTGAATTATTAGATCAAGAATTGTAATTGCATGCCCCTGTTGAACAGGGGCTGAAAAATTGGGCCTTAGGCACTGGTGGCACAACACTACAACCCCTCACAGATACTGTACTTGGAGCACAGCAATGAGCCCTGTTGCAAAGTATTGCTTCAAAAATTGTAATGACACGCCCCTGTTAAACAGGGGCTGAAAAATTGGGCCTTAGGCACTGGTGCCACAACACTCCAACCCCTCACAGATACTGTACTTGGAGCACAGCAATGAGCCCTATGGCAAATTATTGCTAAAAAAATTGTAATTACACGCCCCTGTAAAACAGGGGCTGAAAAATTGGGCCTTAGCCACTGGTGGCGGCACCCATAAACAAAAATGATCTTCCAAGCTATCATCATCAATCGTATCATTGAGGACTCGGAGGAGGAGGATAGCCAGTCAACATAACAGCACAGGCACTCAGCATCAGCATCAGTCTTGAAGGGATGTGACATGTTAAAATCAATTAGTCTGTTATATCAGCATCAGGTGTGTGGTAGCTGGTGGTGATCCAAGACTGGTTCATCTTGATGAAAGTCAGTCGATCAACCGAGTCGGTGGACAGGCGCACCCTGTGATCCGTGACAAATCCTCCATTACATGCCCCTTTTGAACAGGGGCTGAAAAATTGGGCCTTTCGTGGTGGTGGTGGTGGTGGTGGTGGTGGCGTTGCCACAACACTGTAAGCCCTCAGAGTTACTCTTGGTGGGTGCAGGAATGGGCCCTGCTGTGAATTATTAGATCAAGAATTGTAATTACATGCCCCTTTTGAACAGGGGCTGAAAAATTGGGCCTTTCGTGGTGGTGGTGGTGGTGGCGTTGCCACAACACTGTAAGCCCTCAGAGTTACTCTTGGTGGGTGCAGCAATGGGCCCTGCTGTGAATTATTAGATCAAGAATTGTAATTACATGCCCCTTTTGAACAGGGGCTGAAAAATTGGGCCTTTCGTGGTGGTGGTGGTGGTGGCGTTGCCACAACACTGTAAGCCCTCAGAGTTACTCTTGGTGGGTGCAGCAATGGGCCCTGCTGTGAATTATTAGATCAAGAATTGTAATTGCATGCCCCTGTTAAACAGGGGCTGAAAAATTGGGCCTTAGGCACTGGTGCCACAACACTCCAACCCCTCACAGATACTGTACTTGGAGCACAGCAATGAGCCCTATGGCAAATTATTGCTAAAAAAATTGTAATTACACGCCCCTGTAAAACAGGGGCTGAAAAATTGGGCCTTAGCCACTGGTGGCGGCACCCATAAACAAAAATGATCTTCCAAGCTATCATCATCAATCGTATCATTGAGGACTCGGAGGAGGAGGATAGCCAGTCAACATAACAGCACAGGCACTCAGCATCAGCATCAGTCTTGAAGGGATGTGACATGTTAAAATCAATTAGTCTGTTATATCAGCATCAGGTGTGTGGTAGCTGGTGGTGATCCAAGACTGGTTCATCTTGATGAAAGTCAGTCGATCAACCGAGTCGGTGGACAGGCGCACCCTGTGATCCGTGACAAATCCTCCAGCAGCACTGAATGTGCGTTCCGAAAGAACGCTGGATGCAGGACAGGCCAGTAGCTCAATTGCATACTGTGCAAGCTCTGGCCAGTGATCCATCCTCAAGACCCAGTAAGCCAGAGGATTTTCGGTGGGGAAGGTGTCCAAGTCTGACCTTGCCCCTAGATATTCCTGCACCATGTTTATCAGACGCTGGCGATGGTTGCTGGAACCGATCATACTTTGGGGCTGCGGACTAAAGAATTGTCTGAACGCATCGGTCAGACGGCCACCTTCCCCACCGCTCCTTCTTTGACTGGCCGAAGCCTCAGCAACTCGTTGTCCAGGACCAGGAGTTTGTAACCTCCCAGTCTCTGGGAACGCGTTGCACAGACCTTTCTGCAAGGCCTCCCGGAGTTGTCTCATCCTCTGCTCCCTCTGCGACGGTAACATAAGGTCCGCAACCTTACCCTTGTACCGTAGATCAAGGAGAGTGGCCAGCCAGTAATGGTCCCTCTCCTTGATCCGAAGAATACGAGGATCCTTCCGCAGACTTTGCAGGATCAGGGAGGCCATGCAGCGTAGGTTTGCTGAGGCATTCGCTCCGGAGTCCTCTGGGTCACTAAGGACGACATGATCCGCAGCCACCTCCTCCCAGCCACGTACAAGTCCACTGGTTTCTTGGGACTGTAAATCATCCCTAAAAGACTGCTGCTGATGATGCTGAGTGCCAGCCTCCACCTCCATGCTGACACAATCCTCCTCCTCCTCCTCCTCCTCCTCCTCCTCTTCCTGTGCGATGGGTGGGACAGAAGGAACACTGTCTGGGTAAAGGGGGCCTTGAGAGGCAAGGAAGTCCTCCTCTTCCTGCCTCTGTTCTGCCTCAAGTGCCCTGTCCATTATTCCACGCAGCGTGTGCTCCAACAGGTGGACAAGAGGTACAGTGTCACTGATGCATGCACTGTCACTGCTCACCATCCTCGTGGCCTCCTCAAATGGTGCCAGGACAGTGCATGCATCCCTGATCATGCCCCACTGGCGTGGAGAAAAAAAACCAAGCTCCCCTGACCCTGTCCTGGTGCCGTAGTCGCACAGGTACTCATTGATGGCCCTCTGCTGCGTGTGCAGCCGCTGCAGCATGGCCAACGTTGAGTTCCACCTGGTGGGCATGTCACATATAAGGCGGTTTTTGGGCAGGTTCAACTCCTTTTGCAGCTCAGCCAGGCGAGCACTGGCATTATAAGATCTGCGGAAATGCACACAGATTTTCCTGGCCTGCCTCAGGACATCCTGTAAGCCCGGGTACCTGCCCAAGAACCGCTGCACCACCAGGTTAAGGACGTGAGCCACACAGGGCACATGGGTCAGTTGTCCCTGTCGGAGGGCGGAGAGGAGGTTGGTGCCATTGTCGCAAACCACCATTCCTGGCTTAAGCTGGCGTGGCGTCAACCACCTCTCGGCCTGGCCCTGCAGAGCAGACAGGACCTCTGCCCCAGTGTGGCTTCTGTCCCCCAAACACACCAGCGCAAGCACGGCATGGCATCTTTTTGCCTGCGTACTTGCGTAGCCCCTTGAACGCCTACGGAGCACCGCTGGTTCCGAGGACAAACCACAGGAAGAGGCCATGGAGGAAGAAGAAGAGGAGGGGGTGGAGGAGAGAGGTGTGTCACAACCAGTAGTAGCATTTTGGAGGCGTGGCGGTGGAACAACCTCCAACACTACTGCACCTTGTCCTGCATCCTTCCCAGCTGCCAAAAGAGTGACCCAATGGGCCGTGAAAGAAAGGTAACGTCCCTGTCCATGCCTGCTGGACCATGAGTCAGCGGTAATATGCACCTTACCGCTGACCGCCCTGTCCAGCGAGGCCAAGACATTGCCTTCCACATGCCGGTAGAGAGCCGGAATAGCCTTCCGTGAGAAAAAGTGGCGTTTGGGAACCTGCCACTGAGGAACCGCACATTGCACAAACTCACGGAAGGGGGCCGAGTCTACCAACTGAAAAGGCAGCAGTTGAAGCGCTAGCAATTTAGCCAGGCTAGCATTCAACCGCTGGGCATGTGGATGGCTGGGAGTGAACTTCTTTCGACGGTCCAGCAGCTGGGGCAGGGAAATTTGCCTGCTAGAATCGGACGTCGGTGTACTGCTAGCAGAGTGGCCGCAAGTACTTGGCTGTGACACACCTAATTCTACACCTTCATTCCTCTCAGTGCATGTTTCAGAGAGGACTGAAGTTATAGTGGGGTTGGAGATCCCAGCTGATGCGGTGCAAGGAGAGGTCCGCTTTGTTCTTTGGTGTGGGTCTTTGAGGTAGGCTTGCCAACGAGCTGCATGGCAGGTCAACATATGTCTGGTCAGGCATGTGGTACCCAAGCGGCTGATGTTTTGGCCACGCGATATACGCTTGAGACATATGTTGCAAACAGCAGCTGTGCGATCTGATGCACTAGCCTCAAAAAAGGCCCACACCAAAGAACTTTTTGAATGATGGGCAGAGGCAGCGCCCTGCACAGGCGGAGCTCTGCGGTGTGATTCCGTCGGTGTACTGCCCTTACGCTGGCCACCAAAGGGCATCCTGCCTCGTTGGAGATGTGCCTCCTCCTCATCCTCCTCCTCCTCCTCTCTCCTATTAGGCACCCACGTGGAGTCAGTGACCTCATCATCCCCTCCCTCCTCATCACTGGAGCCAATCTGGCAGTATGCTGCAGCTGCTGGAACATGACTGCCAGATTGGTGTCCTTCTTGAGCATCCCCTCTGTCTGCTCTCACGCTACTGCCTTCCTGTAGCTGGGTTTCATCATCAGACCCTTCGAAACGCTGGGCATCCTCCTGGAGCATGTACCCAACACTGTGCTCAAACAGTTCGGGGGACTCCTCAGGAGGAGGACATGGTGGGTCTAGGGAAGGAGTGACTGATGATGAGTCTGACATTGATACCAGGGAAGAGGACGCTTTGGCAGCTGCTTTTCCAGTACCCTGAGCCTGGGTGAGAGAGGATGAGGAGGAGGAGGGCTTGGTCATCCACTCTACCAAATCTTCGGCATGATGTGGCTCAACATGTCCAGCTGCCGAAAAGAAGGACAAGCGTGTCCCATGGCCATGTGCTGATGACAATGCACCGCGTCCACGACCAGCACTGTTGCCCCCAGACACAGAGCCTGCTTGCCCTCTTTTATTGCCTCCTGACTGTCTGCCTCTCCTTGTTTGCCTTCCAGACATTCTAATAGATGGCCTGCAGGGAGATGGGAAAAAAGCAATGAGGGCTACCTTCAGGTGTCCTTCTCTGTCCCTTTACTTAAGGATTTCTAAATATGGTTGAGGATGATTGCTTTTGCACAGAATAGCACAACGACAATTTCCCTGACTGTCCAAAAAAACAAGGATTTCAAAGATGGTTGATGAGGAATGCTTTAGCACACTATAGCACAAGGAGAATTTCCCTCACTGTCCTTCCCTGTCCCTAGAAACAAGGATTATCACAGTGAAAGAAACTGACACTCTTCCTACCTATAGTTTTCTGTCCCTAGAAAAAATGTTTTTTTAACCACTTAACGACCGCCCACCGCCGATTTACGTCGGCAGAATGGCACGGACAGGCAGAATCACGTAGATCTACGTGATCGCCTTTGTGCAGTTGGGGGGTCCATCCGGACCCCCCTTCACTGCAGTGAGCGGCCGTTAAGTGTTCGGGAGCGATCAGGCATGAGGGGGCGGCCGCTCGATTCCGCCCCCCCCCCTCGCGATCGCTCCCGGCCAATGAAAATGCTTCCTCCGCCATGTGATGTAAACAAGGCTGGAGGAAGTGATGTCATCTCCCTCGCCGCGGTCTTTTCGTTCCCGGCGCCGAGGAGTGAAGACAGAGGTTAGTGCACCAACAGTCCACTGACCCACAGGTACACATAGGCACACAAATCACCCCCCAGTCACCCCCAGATCACCCCCCAGGTCACCCCAAAGCCCCCAATCACAGTGTCACTGATTGCAGTGATCATTTATTTTACTGATCACTGCATTTAGTGTCATCTGTGATTGTAAAAAGTTGCAGGGCAGTTAGGATTAGGCCCCTTTAGGTCCAGGGTAGCCCCCTAACCCCCCCTAATAAAGGTTTAACCCCTTGATCACCCCCCAGGTAACCCTTTCACCCCCTAACTTCAGCGTCACTAAGCGATTGTTTTTCCGATCGCTGTATTTGTGTCGCTGGTGTTTTAGATTATTAGTTATTTTTTTTTAGGTTCGCCGCAGGTTTTTATTAGTGTCAGGTACCCCCATATATTATTTTAACCCCCTGATTGCCCCTAGAGTTAACCCTTTCACCAGTGATCGCCGTATAAGCGTCACTGGTGTCACTGGTTAGCCAGTAAGTTATTTAGTTATTTAGGTTACCCGTCAGGTTTTTATATAGTGTCAGGTACCCCCATATTTAACCTAATAAAGGTTTTAACCCCCTGATTGCCCCTAGTTAACCCTTTCACCAGTGATCACCATATAAAGGTTACGGGTGACGCTGGTTGATTAGTTTGCTTTTTATAGCATCAGGGCACCCGCCGTATATAACCCAATAAAGGTTTAACCCCCCTGATCGCCCGGCGGGTGAGATCAATTAGGTTTTAGCGCCAGAGAGGGTCTGCGTCGCCCCAGGCAGTGTTAGGTTAGTGCCAGTAACGCTAACACCCACGCGCAAAGCATACACCCCCCTTAGTGGTATAGTATCTGATCAGATCTATACTAGCATCCCCAGCGGTTTAGGGTTCCCAAAAACGCAGTGTTAGCGGGATCAGCCCAGATACCTGCTAGCGCCTGCGTTTAGCCCCTCCGCCCAGCCCAGCCCAGCCCAGCCCACCCAAGTGCAGTATCGATCGATCACTGTCACTTACCAAACACAACACACATAACTGCAGCGTTCGCAGAGACAGGCCTGATCCATATCAACCAGTCCATAGCAAACGTCCATAGCAACCAGTCCATAGCAACCGTCCATAGCAACCATCCATAGCAACCAGTCTATAGCAACTGTCCATAGCAACCATCCATTGCAACCAGTCCATAGCAACCGTCCATAGCAACTGTCCATAGCAACCATCCATAGCAACTATCCATAGCATCCAGTCCATAGCAACTGTCCATGGCAACCAATCCATAGCAACCGTCCATAACAACCAATCCGTAGCAACCGTCCATAGCAACTGTCCATAGCAACCGTCCATAGCAACCAGTCCATAGCAACCATCAATATCAACCAGTCCAAGGTGAATGTTTTGAACGCTACCACTCAAAAGTGAAGTTTTAGCGTAGGGTACAGCATTTCACAGACAAGGACACACTTACACAGGGTCTCCCAAGATGCCATTACATTTTGAGAGACCCGAACCATTACAGTTGTAAAGTTACAAAAAAAGTGTAAAAAAGAAAAAAAAAAACGTAAAAAACAAAACACAAAAAAATATAAAATAAAAAAAACAAAAATAGTTGTCGTTTTATTGTTCTCTCTCTCTCTATTTTCTCTCTATTGTTCTGCTCTTTTTTACTGTATTCTATTCTGCAATGTTTTATCATGCTTGCTTTTCAGGTATGTAATTTTTTGTTTTCAGGTGCGCCATTAGCATGGGGGCAGCAGGGGCGGAGGAGCGATTTTGCTCCTAATGCCGCGTACATACGGTCGAAATTCCGACGGAGGCCTGCCCGTGGAAAATTCCGACCGTGTGTACGCGGCATAACTTTTTTGCGGGAGGATGCCCCCATGCTTCGGCATATATATATTTTAGGCACAGGTTGCGTTAAAACATTTTTTTATTTTTTACTAGGTTTTGTTTTGGTATTTGCTTTGCAGGTATGGCATGGTAAGGTCTTACTGTTGTACTGTAATGTTACTTTGTTTTAATGTTAACCACCATTTGCTTAGCAGGTACGCCATTCAGTTGCAGCGCGGATCTATTTATCTTGACAGCCGTGACTCCAACGCTGTAGGAGGTGATTTCACCACCACAGTTAAAAAAAAGAGCATATATGCCGAAGCATGGGGGCAGCAGGGGCGGAGGAGCGATTTTGCTCCTAATGCCGCGTATATACGGTCGAAATTCCAACGGAGGCTTGCCCGTGGAAAAGTCCGACCGTGTGTACGCGGCATAACCTTTTATGCCGCGTACATACGGTCGAAATTCCGACGAAGGCTTGACCGTGTGTACGCGGCATAACTTTTTTGCGGGAGGATGCCCCCATGCTTCGGCATATATGCCCATCATTAGAAGTGGGTGGATGAAGGGAGGTATTCTAATGGTGGGCATACCCACCAATCAATCTCTTTTTTTCGTTCAGCCAATAGGCTGTATGAAAAAAAAGATTACAATACATGTCCAACAAGGACCAGCAACGTACTGGTATGTTGCTGGACTTTGAATGTTTATACCAGAATGATGCCTGCGGGTTTAGGTATCATCTTGGTATCATTCTTTTCAGCCAGCAGCCGGCTTTCATGTAAAAGCAATTCTAGCAGATAATTAGCCTCTAGACTGCTTTTACAAGCAGTGGGAGGGAATGTCCCCCCCCCGGATATAAAAAGCGCCATTGGGAAATTGGGAAAGCATTTTATCACACCGATCTTGGTGTGGTCAGATGCTTTGAGGGCAGAGGAAAGATCTAGGGTCTAACCCCCCAATTTTTTTCAAAAAAAGAGTACCTGTCACTACTTATTGCTATCATAGGGGATATTTACATTCCCTGAGATAACGATAAAAATGGTAAAAAAATAAAATATGGAAGGCACAGTTTAAAAATAAAATAAAAAAGCCAAATAAATAATAAAAAAAAAAAAAAAAAAAAAAAAAGCACCGCTGTCCCCCCCTGCTCTTGCGCAAAGGCGAACGCAAGCGTCGGTCTAGCGTCATATGTAAACAGCAATTGCATCATGCATGTGAGGTATCACCGCGAAGGTCAGATCGAGGGCAGTCATTTTGCAGTAGACCTCCTCTGTAAATCTAACGTGGTAACCTGTAAAGGCTTTTAAATGCTTTTAAAAATGAATGTAGTTTGTCGCCGCTGCGCGTTTGTGCGCAATTTTAAAGCATGTCGTGTTTGGTATCCATGTACTCGGCCTATGATCATCTTTTTTATTTCATCAAACATTTGGGCAATATAGTGTTTTTTAGTGCATTAAAAATAAAAAAAGTGTGTTTTTCCCCCAAAAAATGTGTTTGAAAAATCGCTGCGCAAATACTGTGTGGAAAAAAAAAATGCAACACCCACTATTTTAATCTGTAGGGCCTTTGCTTTAAAAAAATATATAATGTTTGGGGGTTCAACATAATTTTCTTGCAAAAAAATTTTTTTTTTCATGTAAACAAAAAGTGTCAGAAAGGGCTTTGTCTTCAAGTGGTTAGAAGAGTGGATGATGTGTGACATAAGCTTCCTAATGTTGTGCATAAAATGCCAGGACAGTTCAAAACCCCCCCAAATGACCCCATTTTGGAAAGTAGACACCCCAAGCTATTTGCTGAGAGGCATGTTGAGCCCATTGAATATTTTTTTTTTGTCCCAAGTGATTGAATAATGACCAAAAAAAAAAATGTACAAAAAGTTGTCACTAAATTATATATTGCTCAAACATGCCATGGGCATATGTGGAATTACACCCCAAAATACATTCTGTTGCTTCTCCTGAGTACGGGGATACCACATGTGTGGGACTTTTTGGGAGCCTAGTCGCGTACGGGACCCCAAAAACCAAGCACCGCCTTCAGGATTTCTATGGGTGTAAATTTTTGATTTCACTCCTCACTGCCTATCACAGTTTCGGAGGCCATGGAATGCCCAGATGGCACAAAACCCCCCCAAATGACCCCATTTTGGAAAGTAGACACCCCAAGCTATTTGCTGAGAGGTATGTTGAGTATTTTGCAGATCTCGCTTTTTGTCACAAAGTTTTGAAAATGTAAAAAAAGAAAAAAAAAAGAAAAAAAAATGTCTTTCTTAATTTTCAAAAACAAATGAGAGCTGTAAAATACTCACCATGCCTCTCAGCAAATAGCTTGGGGTGTCTACTTTCCAAAATGGGGTCATTTGTGGGGGTTTTGGGCTATTTTGACATTTTATGGCCTTCAAAACTGTGATAGGTAGTGAGGAGTGAAATCAAAAATTTATGCCCTTAGAAACCTTGAAGGCGGTGCTTGGTTTTTGGGGTCCCGTACGCGGCTAGGCTCCCAAAAAGTCCCACACATGTGGTATCCCCGTACTCAGGAGAAGCAGCAGAATGTATTTTGGGGTGTAATTTCACATATAACCATGGCATGTGTGAGCAATATATCATTTAGTGACAACTTTTTGTACATTTTTTTTTTTTCTTTTTGTCATTATTCAATCATTTGGGACAAAAAAAAAAATATTCAATGGGCTCAACATGCCTCTCAGCAAATAGCTTGGGGTGTCTACTTTCCAAAATGGGGTCATTTGGGGGGGTTTTGTGCCATCTTGGCATTTTATGGCCTTCAAAACTGTGATAGGTAGTGAGGAGCGAAATCAAAAATTTATGCCCTTAGAAACCTTGAAGGCGGTGCTTGGTTTTTGGGGTCCCGTACGCGGCTAGGCTCCCAAAAAGTCCCACACATGTGGTATCCCCGTACTCAGGAGAAGCAGCAGAATGTATTTTGGGGTGTAATTTCACATATGCCCATGGCATGTGTGAGCAATATATCATTTAGTGACAACTTTGTGCAAAAAAAAAAAAGTTTGTCATATTCCCGCAACCTGTGGCAAAATATAAAATATTCCATGGACTCAACATGCCTCTCAGCAAATAGCTTGGGGTGTCTACTTTCCAAAATGGGGTCATTTGGGGGGGGGTTTTGTGCTATTTTGGCATTTTATGGCCTTCGAAACTGTGATAGGTAGTGAGGAGTGAAATCAAAAATTTGCGCCCTTAGAAATCCTGAAGGCGGTGCTTGGTTTCCGGGGTCCCGTACGTGGCTAGGCTCCTAAAAAGTCCCACACATGTGGTATCCCCGTACTCAGGAGAAGCAGCAGAATGTATTTTGGGGTGCAATTCCACATATAACCATGGCATGTGTGAGCAATATATCATTTAGTGACAACTTTTTGTATTTTTTTTTTTTTTTGTCATTATTCAATCACTTGGGACAAAAAAAAAATATTCAATGGGCTCAACATGCCTCTCAGCAATTTCCTTGGGGTGTCTACTTTCCAAAATGGGGTCATTTGGGGGGGTTTTGTACTGCCCTGCCATTTTAGCACCTCAAGAAATGAGATAGGCAGTCATAAATTTAAAGCTGTGTAAATTTCAGAAAATGTACCCTAGTTTGTAAACGCTATAACTTTTGCGCAAACCAATAAATATACGCTTATTGACATTTTTTTTACTAAAGACATGTGGCTGAATACATTTTGGCCTAAATGTATGACTAAAATTGAGTTTATTCGATTTTTCTTATAACAAAAAGTAGAAAATATCATTTTTTTTCAAAATTTTCGGTCTTTTTCTGTTTATATCGCAAAAAATAAAAATCGCAGAGGCAATCAAATACCATTAAAAGAAAGCTCTATTTGTGGGAAGAAAAGGACGCAAATTTCATTTGGGTACAACATTGCATGTCCGCACAATTTACAGTTAAAGCAGCGCAGTGCCGAATCCCAAAAACAGGCCTGGTCCTAATGGCCCGAAATGGTCCGGGGCTTAAGTGGTTAAAGCACACTATAGCACAAGGAGAATTCCCTCACTGTCCTTCCCTGTCCCTAGAAACAAGGATTCGCACAGTAAAACACACTGACACTCTCCCTACCTATAGTTTTCTGTCCCTAGAAAAAATGTTTTTTTAAAGCACACTATAGCACAAGGAGAATTCCCTCACTGTCCTTCCCTGTCCCTAGAAACAAGGATTCGCACAGTAAAACACACTGACACTCTCCCTACCTATAGTTTTCTGTCCCTAGAAAAAATGTTTTTTTAAAGCACACTATAGCACAAGGAGAATTTACCTCACTTTCCTTCCCTGTCCCTAGAAACAAGGATTATCACAGTGAAAGAAACTGACACTCTTCCTACCTATAGTTTTCTGTCTCTAGAAAAAATGTTTTTTTAAAGCACACTATAGCACAAGGAGAATTCCCTCACTGTCCTTCCCTGTCCCTAGAAACAAGGATTCGCACAGTAAAACACACTGACACTCTCCCTACCTATAGTTTTCTGTCCCTAGAAAAAATGTTTTTTTAAAGCACACTATAGCACAAGGAGAATTCCCTCACTGTCCTTCCCTGTCCCTAGAAACAAGGATTCGCACAGTAAAACACACTGACACTCTCCCTACCTATAGTTTTCTGTCCCTAGAAAAAATGTTTTTTTAAAGCACACTATAGCACAAGGAGAATTCCCTCACTGTCCTTCCCTGTCCCTAGAAACAAGGATTATCACAGTGAAAGAAACTGACACTCTTCCTACCTATAGTTTTCTGTCCCTAGAAAAAATGTTTTTTTAAAGCACACTATAGCACAAGGAGAATTTCCCTCACTGTCCTTCCCTGTCCCTAGAAACAAGGATTATCACAGTGAAAGAAACTGACACTCTCCCTACCTATCCTTCTCTTTCCCTAAACTAAAGGAATCCAGGTTAAGCAAAAAAAATTAAATGTCACTGTCCCTGCCTATGCTTGTCTTTCCCTGCTCCGGAACACACTACACTAGGCCGCCGTGCTGGCGGCCTTTTATAGTGTGGGGCGTGTACTAAACACCCTCAGCAATAATTGGCCACAGGCATCCTGCCTGTGGCCAATCATTGCTCTCCTCGCTGCCGGCGCTGTGATTGGCCAAGCATGCGGGGTCACAGTGCATGCTTGGCCAATCACAGCGCCTGGATGACACTGCGATGGCGTAGTGCATTGTGGGCCGTTCGCGTCACTCGAATTTGGCACGAACGGCCCAAATCGTTCGATCTTCGTTGAACGATCGAACAGCCGATGTTCGAGTCGAACGTATGTTCGACTCGAACACGAAGCTCATCCCTATTCAAGATACATAAATCAGTGTTACAGCTGAATGGCGTACCTGAAAAGAATATAATGGCTAACAATAAAACACAGTAAACAGTAAAGTATAAAAGAATTACATACCTGAAAAGCAAACATGATAAAACATCGTAACAATAAAACATTGCAGTTAAAAAATACAGTAAAACAGAGCAGAACAATAGAGAGAGAACAATAGAGAGAGAGAATAGAGAGAGAATAAAACAACAACTATTTTGGGCTTTTTTATTTAATATTTTTTTTATTTTTCCTTTTTTTTTACACTTTTTTTTGTAACTGTAAAGCCCTGTACACACGATCGGATATCCTATGGATTTTCGTCCGATAGATTTCTCCATCGGAAATCCGATTAAACTGTTTTTCATCAGTCTTGGCCACACACCATCAGTCCAAAAACCGACGGCAACAAAACGACGGCACGTACAACACGCTATAAAAGGGAAGTTCAAATCTAATGGCGCCACCCCTTGGGCTGCTTTTGCTGATTTCGTGTTACCGCGTGTTAGTAAGTAAGTTTGGTGAGAGCCGATTCGCGCTTTTCAGTCTCCGTGCTTTTCAGATCATTTCCTGCTGTTCAGTTTGTGCTTGTGGGTTCGTATTTGTTCTTCAGTGCGTGCAGTCAGGTCGTTACTGCTTGGCAGTGCCTTCTTGGTCGTTCGTTTACTGTTTTTCAGGTCGTTCTTCTCAGGCCTTGCTGTTCCACGGTGCGTTCTGTTTGAGTTTGTTCTGACCAGGCGACCGGTTAAAACCATGTTTGAAGTGCGTTCTCGTTCTCGAGCTCGTGCTGGCTATGGACTTGGTGTTGCGGTTAACACTGTAACCCGAGTTCAGTCCGTGAACAGGGTGAGGAGGAGTTCATGGACCAAGAATTGGTTGCTACAGCGGGACCAATTCTCTCATATGTCTCTGCTGCAGGAAATCCATGAGAATAATCCTGATGATTTCAGGAATTATCTCAGGTTGACGGACCCCGTATTTCACCGTCTGTTGGATTTGCTGTCCCCCTATATCACGAGGCAGGACACTGTGATGCGCCAGGCCATCACTGCCGAGCAGAGGCTTATTGCCACGTTGAGATACCTGGCGACTGGGAGAAGCTTGCAGGACCTCAAGTTCACAACAGGCATCTCCCCCCAGGCTCTCGGGATCATTATCCCTGAAACGTGTTCGGCCATTATTCAGGTCCTGCAGAAGGACTATATGAAGGTAAGTTTGCTCCTTTAACATCACATTATATGTTTGGATTGTTTGCTACATAATTTTTTTTTCCCTCCTTCCCAAATTTGCCTGTTTGTAATATCCTTGGTAATTTCCCCCATGCATGTTTTTACCTCTATTGGTCTTTTTTTGGGGCCTACATGCCTATTTCCCTTCACTAACCTCTCCAGCATGCTATCCATGGCCCAAACACAGCTAGCCTATTTTTTTACTCAGGATTTGTTTGGGCTCATTACCATTGTAGTTTAGCAATCCCCCCCCCCCCTAAAATGTTGACAAATGTTTTATTACTCATTCAAGTTCAGCAGAGTGGTCTAGCCTTTATTTGGGGCCCCCCAAATCACCTCAAACCCCCCCTTAGTAATTTTTATAATGTCCCCTCAGGGGGGGTGAGTCATGTGCTAAGTGGGCCTTCTTTTTAGGCCATGAAATACTGCCTTAAATAATAACGGTAGCCTGATGTTGGTCAACAATGTCTTTGTGTTATCTGTTTGCACTGTAAACTTAAAACGTACTAATGTCTTCTTTTTGTTTGACTCCACAGTTTCCTTGCACACCACAGGAATGGCTGACTGTGGCTGATCAATTTGCCCAGCGGTGGGACTTCCCCAACTGTGGTGGGGCAATTGATGGCAAGCACGTCCACATAGTGCCGCCACCCCGTTCGGGGTCATACTATTTTAACTATAAAGGTTTCAATAGTAATGTGTTAATGGCGGTGGTGTCGGCACGGTACGAGTTCCTGTATGTGGACGTGGGGAAGAACGATGTCCGATGGCGGAGTATTCGCTGAGACGGAGTTCACTCACCGTCTGCAGGCTGGGGGTCTTGCACTGCCTCCAGATGCAGAGAACGTGGAAGGACTACCGTTCGTTTTCATCGCGGATGAAGCATTCGGACTTGGACCACACCTCATGCGGCCGTTTCCCCAACACACCCTCACCCCGGAGAGGAGGGTTTTTAATTACCGGCTGGCCAGAGCCCGGAGAGTTGTGGAGAATGCCTTCGGGATAATGGCCAGCCGGTTCCGCCTGTTTCAGACAGCAATTCATTTGGCAGAATACAAGCTGAACACCATAGTTTACTGCTGCTGCATAATGCACAATTTCCTGAGACATTTTTCACCTTCATATCTGTCAACAGTTGGGCCTGAGGCCGGTCCGTCCGAGATGACCATTCTGACCGGCCTCGAACCTGCCCGTACTGGCTTGGCCCCCCAAAGTGCCCGTGAAGTACGTGATAAATACGTTGAGTACTTCACGGGTAGGGGGGCCATCGCAATGCCAGACCACATCTGACTATTTGTATAATCCAAATCAATTTTTATCGTATAAAAAACATGGTTTTGTCATTCTTGATCTTTGGGTTTATGTGTCTCCCAGGTTCTTGTAGTGCCAAGTGCCAAGTGTATTTATCCTTAGTAAATAGCCCCAATTGGCACTATAAAAAAACATTGTTTGTACATTTCCAAAAATGCTAGTGAGCATCGAAATAACAAGCCACATCTTTTTGCGTCTTCCAGAAACTTTTTACTCTGTGCAACCCTTTTGTTTGGTTTTAATACAAATATGTAGAAAGTTTGAGCTCCCCATTTTTTTGCTTTTTTGGGGGAAGGATTGTTTTGCAGAAACATGCAAGGGTCAAAATCGTAAATTTTGTGGTAAAAACATTGAAAGTAAAGAACAAAGTGAAAAGGAGAAACTTGAGATGGGGTGGTGTCACCCCTGATCCAACCCAAATGTGAAGAACCCCTTTATTTTTGTGTCTCGAATGTGTCTTTTCAACCTGATCCCATGGCTAAGGTAAACATGTGCTATCTGCCATCATGGGGGATCAATGGATGTGCTTTGGGGGTGCAAACCCTTCCTCGAACCTACTTGAGTAGGGAGGAAGAGGTTGCACCCCCAAAATAGGGACATAGATATCCTGTGACGGCAGATAGCACATGTTGAGTCACTGTGTGCATCTTCACATTTGGGCTGGTGGAAATCCCATTGCAAATTTGTGACGCATAACAAAACACAAAAACAGGGGGGGGTGGTCACACTATTCTCCCCAAAATATCTATAATGTTTTTATATTTTTGCTCAATCACATTCATTCTCTTTCTCATAATGTCCATTTCGCTACTGCATTCCATTATTTCTTGAATAATTAATTTGGCACTTGCACTCGAGAATGGAGGATTTTGAGTTCCTGACACACCACCACGTTCATCCCCATAAAAAAAAAGACATTTAGAAATATGCACGTCTACATCTGTATTGACCTTGAAGTTGTGGTGACAGACACTGACCTGTTGTGGGGATAAGCTCCACCTCTCCCTCCTCCACCTCCCCTTCCTCCACCTCCACTTCCTCAACATGCTGATCTTGGGCTGCTTTGGGATCTTGGGGGAGTTTAGGTGGTCTGTGCTTCCTCGCCTCCTCAGATTGTTGTCCTCCCAGTCTCCTCTCCCCTATGGGAATGCCAAAAAATAGGTATCCTTTAGCACACAGAGATTTTCGGCCAGATATTATATACATTGTTTTGAAGTGGGGTACAACTGATATTTGGCCCTGAGTTCAAAGATGAACACATGAGATCCTGAGAGCTCTACAAAGCAGCATTTGTTTTTTAAGGGGCCTAAAAAACACATTTTGAGAACCACAAAGGTATCCACTGGTGCACCTGGGTGTGAAACACTTTAAAATTTTGTCATGCGGGCAACACTATAGTATCTTGCTCCTGAACAAGCTCCTGTACTTGCTCCTGAGTGCCATCTCCTTTACCCAGAATCCATTTGAGTCTTTCATTCACATTCTACTTTAGCTACAACACATCATCTAGCCAACAATGTGTAGATAAACATTGTTTTTGGAAAATGAGGCATGGCCACATGTAGTTTACGTGGATATGTGCCAAACATGTTTTGTGGAAGACGAACATTTTTTGGGGAAGAAAAGGAAACCAAAGAAGTGGACCCTCAACTTAACATTAAAGTTGCCTTTTTGAAATGTGAAACCAGTCAATACAAGCACATGGTGCAAAACATGGAAGAATACATCTTACAATGTGAAAGAACACAGTAAAAATAAAAGCTTACTTTTTTCTATGCTTTTTTTAAGCTTCCTATACTGCTCCGGCTCCCTCAGCTTCAGGTCAGACCAGCTTTTACGGAGCTGCTCCTTGGATCTCATGACCCCATATTTCTGATATAGAGTCTTCGCCACTTTCTCCATTATTTGTGACTTCCGGAGATTAAGTGTGTCGTATGGCCCATGCTTCCCATCGTAATCCTTCCTCCGCAGAATGTCCACCATCTCCGCCATCTCAGCAAATTACATATTAGTCGCTTTATATCTTTTAATCCTGGATCGGGACGTTTCCGCCTCCGGCCTTTCCTCGTCGTTACTTTAGAGTAAAGAAGCCACCTGTGTCACCGACATTACGCCGTCTCCCACTGTGCGCCGAACGTTAAGGGGCGGGGAAATGCAGAAATGTCCATCATGGGCGGGCGACGCGGGCGGAGTTACACGCATGTGCGGGGTATAAAAATGGGAACGAAGTTATTAGGGTTGCGCGGAGTAAGAACGACCGGAAGTGCTGCAAACACCACAACTAAGGTAAGAAAGGAACTGGGGCCTACAATGGCCTATAATGGTTCATGATTGTAAAGGCCAATATTGTGATAAGTTGAGGAGAATCGAATCTGATTTTTTTTGGTTTCCACTGGGTTTTTTACTTGCAGACATAAAAAGATGAATAAACTGCGTGATCCGGATGTCATGACGATTTTGATAGAGAAATATAAAGAAATGAGAAACCTCTGGGAAGTTAACCATCCCTCTTATCACAAGAGTGCTGTACGTCGGGCAACAATCGAGAAATTGGCGGATTATATGAAGCCCTGGGTCCCAGGCGCAGACTACACTATGATGAACAATAAAATAAACAACCTGAGTAATGCATACAAAAAAATCTACAAAGAAGTCCGTGTTTCCAAGAGATCAGGAGCAGCAGCAGACGATGTACTACAGCCCAAGCTGTGGTACTTCAAGCACCTGCAATTTCTGGATGACCAGATTGAGGCCAGGGAATCAATGTCCAGCCTTCCCTCAACCCTTCCTTCCACCCTTCCCTCCAGCGTTCCTTCCACCCTTCCCTCCAGCGTTCCTCCCACCCTTCCCTCCACCCCTGCAGAGGTGGAGGAGGAGCCACCTGTGCTTGAAGAGCCTGATCTTCGCATCTTCAGCCAGGTATAGTATTTTTGTAAATAAATATTGGCCTCAAAGTACTATTGTGATGAACTTGATTTATTCTGCCAAAATGCTACCATTCCCCCCCCCCCCCCCCAAAAAATGATAGTTTGCCAAAAATATCTAACTATGTGCCTTTTTTATACACAGGATGAGGCCAGCCAGGAGGAAGAGGCACAGGAATGTGGCAGGCAGGAAGAGGCAGGGGTGAGTGTCAGCCAGGAGGAGGCAGGGCCAAGTGGCATGCAACAGGTCCCCAGGCCTAGTGGCAGCACAGTGTCACAAGTGGCTCCCCTCCACATCATACCTAAAAATAAATCGTAGGATGACACAGGTGGAGGAGGAGTCACTCAAAATGATACGTGACGCTGCTGCCATCATGAGGGCCCCCCTCAACCCTGTGGAGGGGTTTAGTACATACTTGGCGGACAAGTTACTCCAAATGGAGGCGGGACAACGTGCCCTCTGTGAGCACCTTATATATACTGCCGTACACATGGGGGCGAGGGGGCAGCTGACTGAGGCCACCCATCTGTCACATCAGGCCAATCCTTCTCCTCCTTCTCCTCCTCCTCCTGCCACATTACCACCCTCAGTGGCCTGGCCTGTAAGGGTGCGTGGACGGGGCAGTGGAGGGAACGCTGCAGAGAGGCGTGGAGGGAACACTGCAGGGAAGCGTGGAGGGAAGGCTACAGGGAAGAGCAGGAGGTGATTCTCTGGCTTCGAGCTGCTCTTCCAGAAGTTGCAGGTTCATGGAGTACCACAGCTTGGGATGATGTATGTCTTTGGCTGCTGCTCCTGATTTAATGCTGTTGTTTATTTTATTGTTCATCATAGTCATGTCTGCCTTTGGGGTCCAATGACTTCATATTTTCCGCTAATTTCCGAATTGTTGCCCTTCGTTTTTTGTTTGATATTTTACCAGAATAAATGGATATTTGATTTCAGCAAAAATTCTTGCCTGATGTGTTTTTCTGGGGAGTAGCAATAACATTTCCTAAATACAATGTGTAATTAATAACAAGGGACACCAACGTCCATGAGGGAAAAATTTAAAAAAGAAATGTTGTTGTGAGAAATTAACACACAAAAAAAGGTAAAAAAAAAATATTTTTTTAAAATGTGAGGTCGGCCTTTAATAATAAATCATAATTCTTAATAAGATCGCAAGAAACAAGAAAGACATAAGTTTGTCAGAGCTCGTGATAAAGATCTGCAGCAAAAACTACATTTTAAACACCATTCTAAAGCAAAATACAATGTGCTGCATTAAACAAAGCAATAACTTGCAGAATGCCGAATGTGCTCTCTCCATTAGGAACGCTAGTTTTAGCAGAACGAGCGCTCCCGTCTCCTAATTCAGTCTGAGCATGCGTGGGTTTTTGATCCGATGGACTTGCCCATAGACGATTTGAGTTTTCGATCGTTTTTTTATCCATCGGAAAAATTTAAAACATGTTCTATTTTTTTAAACTGATGGAAAAAAGACCGATGGGTCCTATACACGATCGGTTTGTCTGATGAAAAGCATCCATCGGACGAAAATCCATAGGATATCCGATCGTGTTTACAGGGCTTAACAGTTCCAGGTTTGAGTCTCTCAAAATGTTATGGCATCTTTGGAGACCCTGTGAAAGTGTGTCCTAGTCTGTGCAGTGCTGTACCCTACGCTTATAACTAGTGTGTGGTAGCGTTCAAAACATTCACTGATGCAAAGACCAGGTTGGCCAGGACAGGAGGGACAACAATAGCGGGTGTCACGCCTATATCCGCGCTTGCCATAGACAAGACATCTTCTTTGGGGTGATCGATTGGTAGGGGTACCAGGGAAGGCATACGGAAAATGCCTCCCATGCAGCTGGCTCACTGGATTTGGATTGGGAAGTTGGAAACCGTCTGGAAACAGAAGGGCTTTGATGATCTCTTCCTGGAATTTAACCTCTTCCCATCCGGGCCATTGTACATTGACGGCCACAAGGTGGCTCTACAATGCCGGGAGGGCGTCTATTGACGGCCTCGTGTCGTGCGCCACTGGAGGGCGCGCGCGCACCGCTGGTGGCAGGCGCGCATGCCCGCCGCGTCACTCAGGTTCTGATGCGCGTGCCTGGTGGCCACGATGTCCGCCAGGCACCCGCGATCGGCAGTTACAGAGTCAGGACCGTGGATCTGTGTGTGTAAACACACAGATCCACGTCCTGTCAGGGAGAGGGGATGGATGGTGTGTCCCTTCTACATAGGGACAACCATCGGTCCCCTCCCCCAGTCAGTCCCCTCCCCCCACAGTAGGAATCACCTAGCAGGGCACACATTTAACCCCTTGATCGCCCCCTAGTGTTAACCCCTTCCCTGCCAGTCACATTTATACAGTAATCAGTGCATATTTATAGCACTAATCGCTGTATAAATGTGAATGGTCCCAAAAATGTGTCAAAAGTGTCCGATGTGTCCGCCGTAATATCGTAGTCCTGACAAAAATTGTAGATAACCGCCATTACTAGTAATAAAAAAAATTGAAAAAAATGTCATAATTCTATCCCCTATTTTGTAGATGCTATAACTTTTGCGCACACCATTCACTATACCCTTTTTGCGATTTTTTTTACCAAAAATATGTAGAAGAATACGTATCGGCCTAAACTGGGAAAAACATTTTTTATTTTTTTTCAAATTGGGATATTTATTATAGCAAAAAGTAAAAAAATATTGTGTTTTTTTCAAAATTGTCGCTCTTTTTTTGTTTATAGCGCAAAAAATAAGAACCGCAGAGGTGATCAAATACCACCAAAAGAAAGCTCTATTTATGGGAAAAAAAGGACGTAAATTTTGTTTGGGAGCCACGTTGCACGACTACGCAAGCTGAAATTTCGCCTGGGCAGGAAGGGGGTATATGTGCCCAGTAAGCAAGTGGTTAAGGAAGGATCCTGTTCGTCCTGCCACTTTGTATAGCACATAAGCGTTCAGCAGAGCCAATTGGAATAAGTATACAGACACTTTTTTGTACCAGCATCTGGCCTTTCGGGCAATTAAGTACGGCGGTGAAATAACAGTATTCAGCGCTGAAAAATGATCAAAACAAAAAACAAATACAAAATATTGCAGCCAGCACTTTAGGGTAATTCATAAGAATCCCTCAGGGAGAACATGTATCTAAAAGAGTGCAGCGCAAAGAAAGTAAATAATAAAAGTCCATTTAAAAAGCACGGCGCCAACAACTGGTCATTGACCTTATTAAGGTTGTATTCATGGACACAGAGGGGTTTCTCCACAACACCAATCGTCATAGGAATTTGGACTGTCGTGTCTGCGTGAAGGGAGGACAGAAAAAAAACATTCTGATTATTCCTCCACTTCATTGAGAGCAAATTATTACTTCTTAAGCAGGCTCTCTCACCCCAGCCTAAGACGGGAATCTACAAGCCGCTGGGATAAGCCCCGGCGATTAGATCGCACAGTGCCACATGCGCCGATTCCATGATCAAACAAGTGACTAAAAAGTGTCACGCTTGTGTAATAATTGTCCACGTACAAGTGGTACCCCTTTCCGAATAAGGGTGACACCAAGTCCCACACAATCTTACCAGCGCTCCCTATGTAGTTTGGTCAGTTCTCCGGCTCCACGTGACTATCTCTTCCCTCGTAAACCATTAAACCATAAAACTATATGTATAGCATGTTGCCCTGTCACAGAGCTTATACATCTTGACCCCATATCTGGCAAGCAGCCAGAAAACGTAATCAGGGACTCATCAATGCAGACAACTTGATCAGGAGTAAACAAGGCTGCGAACTGTTGGATGAAGTGGTTTACGAGAGACCGAATTTTATAGAGCAGATTGTATTCAGGGTCACCCCGAGGACGACAGAGTTCATTGTCATTAAAATGCATAAACCGCAAGATCTGTTGGTATCATGTCTGTCAGGGACCTGCCAGAAACAGAAGACAATTCCTGCTTCCCTCTGTACCTGTGCGCCGGCGCGCGCCGGGTGTGCGCCCGCGCGTGCCAATAGCGCACGCGCCAATTGCGCGCGCGTGCGCGCTAAATGATATGGCGCCATTAGGCCTTTAAAAAGCCAGCAGTGGCAATAGTGCATTGCTGTCTGATCTGCAGCTTTGTAAACCTGAATACCTGCACACCTGCTGACCAGTTACCTGTACCGACCCGGCTTGCTCGACCACCCGATATATCTCCAACCCTGACTTCGGCTCACCTTGACCCTGCTCTGTCTCCTACCTGCCTATCCGCTGCCAGACCTTTGCCTGTATTCCTGACTACGTCTAAGCCTGCTGAAACCATACATCTGACTACCTGCTCTGACCCGGCTTGTCTGACCCTCCTGCTGTCTGCTGTTCGTGTGCACCTAACCCGGCTTGTCTCACCCTGCTCCAGCTTCCGCTGTTCCGGTATCCACCAACTCCCGGGTCGCTGACCTGCAACCACCTGCTCTGCTGCCTACAGATCCGGCCATCCCTGGAGGATCACCACCCTGCCACGGTGCCAACCACTACAGCTACCTCAGGCACTCCTACCTCACTGCGCTCTCGAGGTCACTGTCCCCAATCCAGTGACTCCTGAGCCAGGGCTGTAAGAGAGGTCTCCTCCTACAAGTCAGGCTCTACGATCAGGTACGTTCTGTACATAACAGTGTCCTAGTCACGGGCATATGGTGAAATGTGTCAGTGGACCAATATGACCGCAACTCACTTTTTTTAGTTATGCCCATGAGGAAGCATAGGCCCAGGAAGGTCTTAAGTTCTGAGACTGGAATAGGTCTCCAAACTCTGGCAAGGGTCAACTGGGGATTAGCGGCGATGAATTGACCAGCATACAAATTGCTTGGGTCCACAATAGATCTATAGATATCTTCCGGAAAAAACAGTGAATAAAAGTGATGTAAAATCAACTGTTTCCACCTGAATTCTAGGATGGCCAGTGAATGGGGGAAGTATGGGTGTTGCAGAAGTGGTGGGCTCCCAATTCGGATTGGCAAATGCAGCAGGAAGGGCACTATGGGCTCGATGGGCCTGTCTTTGTCTTCTTGGAGGCTGCGGGACACTACTTTGCTAGCCACCACACCAGATTGAACTGCACTCAGGGCTGTCTTAATGAGAGGGCACACCTGGGCACTGCCCATGGGCCCCAGCTACATGGGGGGCCCCTGCACTTTCCCGAAAGCAGCTGGTCCTTGAGCCCACGCTGCCCCAAAATTGGGGGCCCATGATAGCACTAAGAGTGATGGATACACAGGGGAGGCAGGCTGGCAGCGGTGTGCTGTGCTGTGCAGAACGATACTGTACCTATTATTTCACAGCCAGCAGGGAGGGGAAAACTAGTGATGCTCTGACCCCGCCCCATGCAGCTTGAATGCTCGGGACACGAAGGCTGAAGCCTCGTACACACGACCGAGTTTCTTGGCAAGAACCAGCAAGAAACTTGCTGGCAGAGCTTTCTTGCCGAGTAAATCGGTCGTGTGAACGCGGCTTTCAGTTTTCTCGACAAGAAAACCGACAAGAATCTCAACGAGAAAAATAGAGAACCTGCTCTCTATTTTCTCGTCAGGATTCTCCATTTTCTCGTCGGGTTTCTCGTCAGCCTGTTAACCCGAGTGTGTGTACACTTACCTGTCGCCGTGGAAACCCGCGCATGCTCGAAATGACTTTGACGCATGCGCGGTAGCTTCCTAGGCATAGGTAGGGTGTAGCAAGATGGCGGCGATGGCATCGAATGTGACGAGCGCACGCTCGTCGTAGTCGATGACGTCACCGCGTTCGCTCCATTCAAAGAACCGCGGGTTCTTTGAATTGAGCGTGTGTACACTCAGCCGGGACAAGTTTCTTGTCCAAGAATCTCGTCAAGAAAAACGACAAGTTTTTTCCTGACGAGATTCTCCGCCGTGTGTACGAGGCCTCAGGGGTAGGAGCTGCAGTGGGAGCTGCTGAGTCTGCAGCACTGAGAGCCCACCTGCGGAAGTAGCATTGTGGATGGTTTCATGGTGAGCCCAGCTGTCCAGCACTGTTTGCATTGAAAGGCTTGGAATGCCCGGAGGGATGCTCCCTCCTCCACCCCTCCTTCTGCTTGCTTGATTGGTATAGGTGAGTGCAGTGCTGGGGGTGGGCACAGAGCCAAAAGTTTACATGCACTGTATCTCCACTAGAAAAAGGAGTACTACATGGATGGAATAATGGTGCTTCGGGATATCAAGGTTGTATGGGGAAAAACAATGCTGAGGGGGGATCTGGGGTGTATATTGGGTAGCAATGCTTAGGGTAGCTTTGGTGGCTATAGTGCTAGAGGTATCAGGGATGTAGAGAGGCCACGGTATAGGGGGTATCAGGGATGTAGTGGGGTCACAATAAAAGGGGTATCTTATGGTATATGGTTACAGTGCTGGGGGGGATATCTAGGGTGTAGAGGTGTCAGAGTGCTAGTGGGATATCTGGTGTGTAGAGGGGTCAGAGTGCTGGGGGGGATATCTGGGGTGTAGAGGGGTCAGAGTGCTGGGGGGATATCTGGGGTGTAGAGGGGTCAGTGTGCTGGGGGGATATCTTGGGTGTAGAGGGGTCAGAGTGCTGGGGAGATATTTGGGGTGTAGAGGGGTCAGAGTGCTGGGGGGATATCTGGAGTGTAGAGGGGTCAGAGTGCTGGGGGGATATTTGGGGTGTAGAGGGGTCAGAGTGCTGGGGGGATATTTGGGGTGCAGAGGGGTCAGAGTGCTGGGGGCATATCTGAGATGTAGAGGGGTCAGAGTGCTAGGGGGGATATCTGTGGTGTAGAGGGGTCAGAGTGCTGGGGGGATATCTAGGATGTAGAGGGGCCATAGTGCTTCGGAGGCATCAATCTAGCAGATTATATGCACAGGACAGCTTTGTTACTTTATGTATTGTGAGGGGGTTAGCTCGGCAGCGGGTGTGTGTGACCCCCGGGATGGGCTCCCCACACAAAACAGGCCCAGCAAACGGAGGTTGTGGTTTTCAAAATCAAAAAAGGTGCGGTTTATTTTCTATTTACAGTGACAAAACACAGCAAAGCAAAAGAAACATAACCAAAATAAATCCTGGTCAAGTTGACCTCTGACTAAACATACAGGTTTCCTAACTAACAACTGGGATCAGCCTAGTGCTGTCCTAGTCCCTAAGTCCCTGGTTTAGTAAAAGTCCAAACAAATAGCCACACAGGCTTTGCCTCACCGCACAGGGGTTCACTCTCCCTAGACAGTCCACACAGGTCTGGTTCCAGGCATGAGCTAACATCTAATGAAGCTGGGAGTTCTTATAGAGGCCTAAATGAGCTGACAAGCTTCAGCTGGCCTCATCAACTCCCTGTCTGTACGACGCCCAGCCCTCTCCCTAGAGGTATGAGTCATCCATGAGCCCACTAGCCTTATACAACTCTCCACCTAGTTGTATAAGTCGGCGTAAAGCCTGAATCTGGGCGAAATATATCTACCCCCCTGGATGCAACCAGGTGACTTTACCTTCCTGCTGTCACATACCCCCCCCCCTCTTGTTTTAACCTCGGGGTTGGAACACCAGCAATCAGGCATTCATGTACTCGAGACAAAGCATCCACATTCCCCATTTGAACGCCAGGGCGATGCTTTACTGTGAAGTTGAATTCCTGGAGGGCCAGGAACCACCTATTCACTCTTCTATTTGTTTCCTTGTTTTGAGCCATCCACTTTAACGGAGCGTGATCCGTAACCATGTCAAAGTGCCTACCTAGCAGGTAGTACCGAAGGGAATCTAGAGCCCACTTCACCGCTAAACACTCCTTTTCAACGGTGGCGTAATTTACCTCATGGGACTTCAACTTCCTGCTGAGGTAAATGACTGGGTGCTCTTCCCCGTTCCAGACCTGGGACAATACTGCTCCTAACCCCACATCTGACGCATCACTTTGTACGACAAAGTCTTTAGAGAAGTCGGGTGAGTACAACACTGGCTGGCTACATAAGGCTTGTTTCAAGAACTGGAATGCTGCCTCAGCCTCGGGGGTCCATTTAATCATGACCGACCCTTTCCCCTTCGTCAGGTTGGTTAGGGGCACAGCCTTAGAAGCAAAGTGGGGAATGAATCGCCGATAATACCCAGCGATTCCCAGAAAGGCTCGTACCTGCTTCTTGCTGTTGGGACGTGGCCAACTCTGGATGGCCTCGACTTTGTTGAGTTGGGGTTTTATTACTCCCCTCCCAATGGTGTACCCAAGATATTTGGCCTCCTCCTGCCCAATGGTACACTTCTTGGGGTTAGCCGTAAACCCCGCTTCCCGAACAGAGTCCAGGACTGCTTGCACTTTTGGCAGATGTGAGGCCCAATCTGTGCTATGGACAATTACGTCATCCAGGTAAGCCGCAGCATACTTCCGATGGGGCCTCAGCATCTGGTCCATTTTCCGCTGGAATGTGGCCGGCGCATTCTGTAACCCGAACGGCATTCTTTTATATTGGAACGCCCCGTCTGGGGTTACAAATGCGGTTTTCTCTTTGGCCGACTTGGCCAGGGGGATTTGCCAATACCCTTTTGTGAGGTCAAGAGTCGTCATGTATCGGGCTGTTCCCAGCCGGTCGATCAACTCATCTATACGTGGCATGGGGTAGGTGTCAAATTTTGTAACTTTGTTCAACTGACGAAAATCGTTACAAAATCGCCAGCTCCCATCCGGTTTAGGCACCAACACGATGGGACTAGACCAATCACTTTGGGACTCCTCTATCACCCCTAAGTTCAGCATTTTCTGTACTTCCTCCCGTATTGCCTCCCGTCGAGCCTCTGGGATCCGATAGGGTTTTAACTTCACCCTTTCACCGGGCGGGGTAATGATGTCATGCTCTACCCCAGATGTTTGTCCCGGCAGCTCAGAGAATACCTCCTTGTTGCGAAGCACAAACTCCTTAACCTCCTGTTGTTGGGGTTGTGACAAGGTGGCTGCTATTCCAACCTCAGGAATCACGCAACCAGTTTGAGCTGGTGACCAAGTGTCTGCGACTAGGGACTCTCTACCCCTCCAGGCTTTCAACAGATTAACGTGATATATCTGTTCGGGCTTTCGCCTTCCTGGTTGTCTGACCTTGTAATTCACTTCGCTCACTTTTTCCATTATCTCGTAGGGGCCTTGCCATTTGGCAAGGAATTTACTTTCAACCGTAGGGACAAGTACCAATATCCTATTCCCCGGGGAAAAGGTACGGGTCTTGGCTCCACGGTTGTACACTCTCTGCTGTGCCAACTGCGCTTGGGCCAAATGTTCCTTCACGATGGGCATTACCTGTGCAATTCGATCTTGCATCAGGGCGACATGCTCAATCACACTCCTGTGGGGAGAACTCTCACTTTCCCAAGTTTCCTTGGCAATATCCAACAGCCCTCTTGGGTGTCTCCCATACAGTAACTCAAAGGGGGAGAATCCCGTAGAGGATTGGGGCACCTCCCTAATAGCAAACATCAAATAAGGAAGTAAACAGTCCCAATCCTTTCCATCTCTATCCACCACTTTCTTCAACATTTGTTTTAGGGTTTTGTTGAATCTTTCAACCAGCCCATCGGTTTGGGGGTGATACACAGACGTACGCAATTGCGTCATTTTGAACAATTTACACAGCTCTTTCATAACCCGGGACATAAAGGGTGTACCTTGGTCCGTAAGCAGTTCTTTACAAATACCCACCCGGCTAAAAACAAGAGATAGCTCTTTGGCTATGGTTTTGGCCGAGGTATTTCGGAGAGGGATCGCTTCTGGATAACGGGTGGCATAGTCCATTATAACTAATATGTACTGGTGCCCCCTAGCGGACTTGATTATAGGACCTACCAAATCCATGGCGATCCTCTCAAACGGGACCTCAATGATGGGTAGAGGGACCAGCGGGCTACGGAAATGTGGCATCGGGGCCAACCTCTGACACACAGGGCAGGAGGAACAATAATTTTCTACGTCCTTCATCACCCCCGGCCAATAGAATCTCTGTAATACCCTCTCTCGGGTTTTCTCTGTCCCCAGATGACCTCCAAGAATGTGCCCATGGGCCAACTCCAACACCAACTTCCTGTAAGGTTTGGGCACCACAAGCTGCTCAACGGTTTCTTCTGCCCTTTTTGCCACCCGATACAGTAGGTCCTTCTCTACGCTGAAGTATGGGTAAGTGCAGGTATTATCTGGGTTCACTAACTCGCCATCTATTTTCACTACGTTTTCCCGTGCCTTTATTAGGGCGGAGTCTTTCAACTGTTCTGTGGCAAAGTTTTCCCTGTGAACCTCAAGATCAGAAAACTCCACAGACGGTAGGTTTTCGTCTGAGGAGGTGGGCTCCTCTCCAGTTTCTTGAGTCTCCCCTGCCAATACTGATAAGGGAAATTCCGGAGAGTCCTCACCACTCTCAGGGGAGTTCTGGCTATCACATTCCTGGTACATAGGGGCACCAGTGAGGGGCTCAGGATCATCCCACAGTTCCCAGAACTTCGGAAAATCCCTTCCCACAATGGCGTCATGCGGTAACTGAGATACTAAGCCCACTGGATGAGAGAGGGTACCTTTGGGGGTCTCGAAACACACTGTAGTTACTGGATACTCTCGGGTGTCCCCATGCACACAAATAACAGCTACCTTGCTATTCCCAGAGACCTCTGTTTTAACTAACTCAACCTTTATCAGGGTCACAAGGCTACCTGAATCCAGCAATACCACAACATTTCTACCATTAACACACATTTTGCATAAATGTTTCTCAGTTCCTCGAATGGCAGTGCATGCGACTGTCGCACACAGCGACTGACGTCTGCCCGTCAGAAAGTCACACTGCATGGGTTCCTCCACAACCGGGCAATTGGCTGCAATATGTCCCGCTTGCCGGCAGCGGTAGCAAACGATCCTTCTTGCCGCCTCTTGAGCCGCTGATTTCCCAGGCTGTTCTCGCCAAACTTGGGGTAGAGCTCCCACCCTCTCACTCTCTCCACCCTCACCCCTTGGAATCCTCTTATCCGCCCCTGGGGATGGTCTGGTCTTAGGGTGGAAAGTCCGAGTGTCTCTGGAAGAGGCCGTCAGGTTCTCTGTAGCCAAGTATTTCTCCACACGATCCACAAGACCATCGGCCGTCTCTGGGTCTCCATGGCTTACCCACTTTTGGATGGCAGTAGGAAGAGCTCTCAAAAACCGATCCATTACAACACGTTCCACAATCTTTGGTGCGGACAAAGTCTCTGGCTGTAGCCACTTTCTGCTCAGGTGAATGAGATCATACATTTGAGACCTGGGGGGTTTTCCAAGCTGGAAAGTCCAGTTATGCACACGCTGAGCCCGGACAGCCTGGGTGACACCCAGCCTTGCCAATATTTCAGCTTTTAGCATCACATAGTCTTTTGCTTGGTTAGGCTCTAGGTCATAGTAAGCTTTCTGCGATTCACCAGTTAACAGAGGAGCCACCAGTCCAGCCCACTGCTCCTCAGGCCACTTTTCTCTTTCAGCGGTCCTTTCAAATGTGGTCAAAAATACCTCTGGATCATCCTCTCCAGTCATTTTTGTCAATAAACGACTCACCCCAAAGGACGCGGTATTAGTGGGACGGCTTTCCTCACTGGTCTGCGGACGTTGCTGCATTACTGCTTCCATCTGTTGTTGTAGTCTCTGCTCTTGCTTCTGCAACAGGTCTATGAAGCGGGCCTCAGATTGCTGCTGGGCTCGTTGCTGAGCCTCCAGACTCTGTTGCAAAGTTGCGTTTGTCTGCTGCTGGGCTGCAAGGCTCCTTTGCAAACCTGCATGTGTCTGCTGTTGATTGGCATTTGCTAGAGCCAGCTGCTTCAGTATCTCCTCCATGCTGGCTTAAAAAAAACTGCCCGCATTCTCCACCAACTGTGAGGGGGTTAGCTCGGCAGCGGGTGTGTGTGACCCCCGGGATGGGCTCCCCACACAAAACAGGCCCAGCAAACGGAGGTTGTGGTTTTCAAAATCAAAAAAGGTGCGGTTTATTTTCTATTTACAGTGACAAAACACAGCAAAGCAAAAGAAACATAACCAAAATAAATCCTGGTCAAGTTGACCTCTGACTAAACATACAGGTTTCCTAACTAACAACTGGGATCAGCCTAGTGCTGTCCTAGTCCCTAAGTCCCTGGTTTAGTAAAAGTCCAAACAAATAGCCACACAGGCTTTGCCTCACCGCACAGGGGTTCACTCTCCCTAGACAGTCCACACAGGTCTGGTTCCAGGCATGAGCTAACATCTAATGAAGCTGGGAGTTCTTATAGAGGCCTAAATGAGCTGACAAGCTTCAGCTGGCCTCATCAACTCCCTGTCTGTACGACGCCCAGCCCTCTCCCTAGAGGTATGAGTCATCCATGAGCCCACTAGCCTTATACAACTCTCCACCTAGTTGTATAAGTCGGCGTAAAGCCTGAATCTGGGCAAAATATATCTACCCCCCTGGATGCAACCAGGTGACTTTACCTTCCTGCTGTCACAGTATGTAGTATTTTCCCACAGTTTCTTTGCTGTACACAGGCCTGGACTGGGAGAAAAAATAGGCAGAGAGCACAAGGTGACAGCAGAGAGCATGGGGGGTCTGGAGAACATGGGGGAGTAAAGGGCACTGTGAGGGGGCTGATGAGCACAGGGGGGACTGGAGAGCACAAGGGGGCTGGAGAGCATAGGGGGGCTGGAGAGCACAGGTGGGAGAGCACTGGGGGGGGTAAAGAGCGCATGGGGGAGGTCTGAGAGCACAGGGAGGGTCAGAGAGCACTGGGGGGGTGGAGAGAACATGGGGGTGAATGAGAGCATGGGGGGCTGAGAGCATGGCAGGAGCTGAGAGCACTGGGGGGCTGAAGAGCACAGGGGGAGTTTGAGAGCACAGGGCGGAGGGCATGAGAGCACTAGGGGGGAGCCTGAGAGCATGGGGGAGCTGAGAGCACTGGGGGGCTGGAGAGCACAGGGGGGGAGTTTGAGAACACAGGGTGGGAGGCCTGAGAGCACTTTGGGGCTGGAGAGCACAGGGGGAGCCTGAGTGCGAAAAGCACAGCTAGGTGGGGAGCCTGAAAGCATGGGGGGCTGGAGAGCACTGGGGGGAGAGCACTGGGGGAATGGACAGCGCATGGAGGGGTCTGAGAGCACAGGGGGGTCAGAGAGCACAGGAGGGTCAGAGAGCACAGGAGGGTCAGAGAGCACAGGGGGGGTCAGAGAGCACTGGGAGGGTCAGAGAGCACTGGGAGGGTCAGAGAGCACTGGGGGGTGGAGAGCACATGGTGGGGCCTGAGAGCACAGGGGGGAGCTGAGAGCACTGGGGGGCTGAAGAGAACAAGGGGGAGTCTGAGAGCACAGGGCAGAGGGGCCTGAGAGCACTAGGGGGCTGGAGAGCACAGGGGAAGCCTGAGAGCATGGGGGAGCTGAGAGCACTGGGGGGTCTGGAGAGCACAGGGAGGTGGGGAGCCTGAAAGCACAGGGAGGTGGGGAGCCTGAAAGCACAGGCGAGGCCTGGAGAGCACAGGGAGAAAGCACTGGGGGGGTGGAGAGCGCATGGGGAGGGTCTGAGGGAACGGGTGGGGTGGAGAGCACATGGGGGGCCTGAGCTCACTGGGGGGAGCTGAGTGCACTGGGGGGGAAAGCGGGAGGAAGTCTGAGTGCACAGGGCGGGGGGCCTGAGAGCACTAGGGGGCAGCCTGAGAGCATGGGGGGAGCTGAGAGCACTGGGGGGCTGGAGAGCACAGGCGGGAGTCTGAGAGCACAGGGCAGGGGGCTGAGAACACTAGGGGGCTGGAGAGCCCAGGGGGGAGCCTGAGAGCATGGGGAGCTCGAGAGCACAGGGGGGGCGAAGAGCCTGAAAGCACAGGGGGCTGGAGAGCACTAGGGGGCCTGGAGAGCACAGGGGGAGCCTAAGAGCATGGGGGGAGCTGAGAGCACTGGGGGGCTCGAGAGCACAGGGGGAAAAAAGCACAGGCAGGTGGGGAGCCTAAAAGCACTAGGGGGGCTGGAGATCACAGGGGGGAGAGCACTGGGGGGGTGGAGAGCGCATGGGGAGGGTCTGAGAGCATGGGTGGGTCAGAGAGCACTGGGGGGTCAGACAGCACTGGGGTGTGGTGGAGAGTGCATGGGGGCGTCTGAGAGCACAGATGTGGCAGCAGAAAGTAGTGGGAGGATTTAGAAGAATCAATCTCTCCATCTTCCTCCTGCAGCCTCTGAATGTGGGATAGAGAGGAGGATAAGCTGGCTTTAACAGGCTGCAGGAGTCAAATAGAGAAATTGATTCTTCTATGCAGCCGTCCCGCCGCTACTCCTATCCAGGCGCACAGGGAGCGTTACCTTCATTCAGGTCCGGTGTATCCTCCAGACCCCCTCCCTCGTCATGCTCACACAGATTACCTGACCTGTAGTTTCTGCCCCCCCCCGGCCCGACGGCGGAACTGAACTAGCCGGCCGCGGAGAGGCCAGGTAAGCAGCGTGGGCTCAAGGAGCAGCCCAGCTGCTTTGGCCATATCAGAACATGTGGCCCGGCGGCCGCGGCCAACCGGGCAAGTGCCCGGTGTGCCCTATGGCCAGTCCGGGCCTGGCTGTACAGAATGATTGTTCATGTAGTTAATGCGGAGCTCCACCCAAAAGGGGAAGCTGCGCTTGTCTGCCCCCTACCTACTTGATGTCTGTTTACCTGCACTGTCTCCATTGTAGGGGCCCCAGAGCATTACTTTGCCCAGGGGCCCATGATGCTATTAAGACGGCCCTGACTGCACTTATGGGACTCGCCATGTCACCAAGTGTTACTGCAGTGCTGGATGTACGACCAGGATGTACTAGGCCGCTGGTGCTTGCCAGTTTACCAGAGGATGAGCTGCACTAGTACTGGCTCTCTGCTCCATACGAGAGCCCTGCGGTTCGTGCACCTCAGCAACAGCAGAACGGGGTCAGGTACGCCTGACCATGGCAGAGACCACTACTCCATGGTCAGAGCTATCTGTCAGGGTGCCGCTGCTGTCTACCGGTTTGATTACTGAGCCTGAATCTGACAGATGGGTGACTTCCTCTTCACTCTCATCTGTCATGCTCAGAAAAGGCCCCTTCACTAGTGCACCTTCAATTGGACATTGTGGCCTCTAAATTTACTTGTACAACTAGTGAAACTCACAGGAAAAAAGAGCACCTGATTGTCAGCGACTGCTTCAAACACTACCAAAAAATTGTTATGCCGTGTACACACGACCGTTTTTCTCATCGAGAAAAATTTAATTTTTTCCTTTGGACGAGAAAAACGATCGTCTGTGGGCTTTTTGTCGTTATTCTCGATGGGAAAAACGGCATTAATCACGAGAAAAATTAGAACATGCTCTAATTATTCTCGTCGTGATTCCCGTCGTTTTTTTCCGCGGCAGTTTTCCCATGTCATTTAAAACGGCCGTGTGTGGGGGGAACAAGCTGTTTCTCGTTTTTCACGTCGATTTTCTCGACGGTGTTTTCACCGTCGAAAAAATCGATCGTGTGTACGCGGCATTAGCGTTTCCAGAGATCAGACCTGACTCTGCGAATACTGCAATTATGTGTTTTGTAAGTGACAGTAATCGATTGATACTGCACTTGGGAGGGCTGGGCTGGGCGAAGGGGCTAAACGCAGGTGCTAGCAGGTATCTGGGCTGATCCCGCTAACACTGTGTTTTTGGGAACCCTAAACTACTGGGTAATCTAGTATAGATCTGATCAGATCAAAGATATTGATCCGTTCAGACACTGTACTACTAAGGGAGGTGTATGGTGCGCGCGTGGGTGTTAGCGCTACTGGCACTAATCTGACACTGCCAGGGGCTGACGCAGACCCTAACTGACGCTAACGCCTAACTCATATTACCCGCCTGGTGATCAGGGGTTTAAACCTATATGGCGGGTGCCCTGACGCTACAAAAAACTACGGGTATGGGGTTTTGCGCAGGGGTGTCATTCTGCCCCCGTAAAAAGACGTGAGCCGATCGGGAACTGGTTAAACACCTTATTTCTACATAAGCCCTGTACACACAGGCGGGAATCCTGTGTATTTGAAAACCGTTGGTTTTCCTGACGGGATTCCTGGCAAGCTTGTCTTGCCAAGCCCTGTGTACAGACGGGCATTCAAAAGAACCACCGTCCTTTTGAATGGCAAGAACGCGGTGACGTCATCGACTACGACGAGTCGGCGCTCGGCACATTCGATGCCGTCACCACCATCTTTCTACACCCTACACTACCCTTGTATGCTACCGCACATGCGTCAAAGTCTCATCGAGCATGCGCGGGCATACTCACAAACGTTTTTCTCGGCAGGAAACACTCTGCCGAGAATCCCGACGAGAAAAATAGAGAGCAGGTTCTCTATTTTTCTCGTCGAGATTCCTGGCAGTTTTCCTGTCGAGAAACCATACACACGAACGGTTTTCATGGCAAAAAGCTCTCCCAGCAGTTTTCTTGTAGAGAAAACCGGTCGTGTGTACGAGGCTTTACTTCCAAAAATCCACAAAAAATCCCACCAATTCACCAGGCAGACCAATCATAGCTTCCATGGAAAGCCTTACTGATGGACTCTCCACTTATAGATTATTTTCTCCAGCCTTTAGTCCAGTCTTTACCATCTTACATCAGAGACTCTTACAAACTTTTAGGGACCCATAACCACTTCAGCCCCAGAAAGATTTACCCCCTTAATGACCAGGCGATTTAACTGACAATTGCGTTGGCGTGCAACGCTGTACACGAATAAAATTGATGTTCTTTTTTTCCCACAAATAGAGCATTCCTTTGGTGGTATTTGATCACCTCTGCGTTTTTTTTTGCTCTGTAAACAAAAGAAGACTGACAATGTTGAAAAAAATCTATATTTTTGCTTACTGCTATAATACATATCCAAAAAAAAAAAAAAAAAGGGAAAAAAAGCCATTTCTTCATCAATTTAGGCCAATATGTATTCTGCTACATATTTTTGGTAAAAAAAAAAAATCTCAATACGCGTACACTGATTGGTTTGCGCAAAAGTTATAGCGTCTACAAACTATGGGATAGATTTTTGGACTTTTGGACATGCGCACGGGAGCCGCCGGTCACGGCACAATCCATTTAGAAATGGCACGATCGTGCCCTTTCTTCAGGGCACATGCGCCGATGATAGACATGTGCGGTGAATACGAAATTTCGTTGACGAATTTCGGATCCAAATTTTGTTACAACGGAAACGTGACTCGTGTTTTGTTGACCAGAGGTTTTCTTCTGCTGCTGAGTGAGGGTTGGGAAAATTCCCTTTTTTAATATGGGAGTGGGAGACTGGTACTGGTAGTCGATGGGAGATTCAGAATCGGACAAAATAAGAATGTTCGTTAATATCGTTTTATTATTATCATAATAATTACGATTATACGTTATGATGAAGTTAAATTACCTTTTTTGAATATTTGAAATGGGAGTCACCAGTAGGGTCCGCAGTTTCAATTTGAATATGAATACGAATCGAAAATTGTTCGTTCGAGCATTGTGGGAGCCCCTCATAATGAGCACAGCAGGGGTACAGCCCCAGGAGGAAGTCAGCACAGCACAGGGATGGTGGGAGCCCCTCATAATGAGCACAGAAGGGGTACAAACCCAGGAAGTCAGCACAGCACAGGGATGGTGGGAGCCCCTCATAATGAGCACAGCAGGGGTACAAACCCAGAAAGTCAGCACAGCACAGGGATGGTGGGAGCCCCTCATAATGAGCACAGCAGGGGTACAAACCCAGGAAGTCAGCACAGCACAGGGATGGTGGGAGCCCCTCATAATGAGCACAATAGGGGTACAAACCCAGGAAGTCAGCACAGCACAGGGATGGTGGGAGCCCCTCATAATGATCACAGCAGAAGTACAGCCCCAGGAGGAAGTCAGCACAGCACAGGGATAGTGGGAGCCCCTCATAATGAGCACATGGCTGCCATGCACAGCTGCTCCAGTTTTTGCCTGCTCCAGTTTTGATAGATCCCCCGCACTGTGCGGGGTCACGGGGGATGTGCAGGGTCACCGGGGATGTGCGGGGTCACTGGAAATTGTTTAGTGTTACCGCGCATGTGCTCTCCGCACATCCCCGGTGACCCCGAATAGTGGGGGGGATCTATCGAAACTGGAGCAGGCGAAAACTGGAGCAGCTGTGCATGGCAGCCAATTAGCTTCTCTCTTTCATTTTCAAATCTTAACAGAACGAACTGAAGAGAAGATGATTGGTTGCCATGGGCAATTGCTCCAGATTCTGTTTGCTCCAATTTTGATCAATTTCCCTAAATGTCTTTTTATCTGTTCTAGCAGTCATATGTGTAAATTAGTATAATGGCGATGGCACTGGGGGGAGGGGAGGGGGGTAATTGGGGAACCTGGTCTTGGGGCAGCAGAGAGTAGATGTGACCCAGCCAGGATAAGGGGGAGATCTGAGAGAGAATCTCCTTTCACTTGTTCTGTTCTATAGATTTTTCTCTGTGTCCAGACTCCTAACACTCACACTGACACACAGAACTATGACTCATCCTGCTGTATCATTCTCCACAGAGCAGAGAGGGGAGGGGGGAGGAGGGGGGAAAACAGCTAATTGCAGTTCAGATAAGAAACCCGACCCTGTGAGAGATGGATTGAAGATATTATGGATGGAAGTTTGAACTTCAAGGCCTCTAGCCTATAAAAGAATCTATAAAATAAAGTATGAAATACAGCCCTGTGACTCCTAAGAATGCACACACATGTGCATCCCCCCTGCACCTCCCCATTACCACCAAAAACTCAAAATCACTTACAAAGGTGGGAAATGTCCTTTAAGTCTTGTGTTGGGGTGCTGAAGGAGGAGTGCCATATTGAGAAAGGTATTTTTGCTTTTTAAATTCATCATAATGAATAGTCGTAATTGTTATGAAAAGTGAACGAATCTAATGAAAATTCATATTTCGTACGAATCCAAATTGAATTTCGGACACGAATTACGAAATACGAACGGCTAATATGAAATGGAACGGAACGAAATGAAACAAAACAAATTTATTGATGGCGCACATGTCTCTAGCCGATGATGCTTTTAGAACAGTTGTAGCTGCTACGTCCACTGCCTAATTCTGGCCTATTACCCCTAGATAAAGAAATTAGGCGTCACAGCTAGGGTTGAGCGAACCCGAACTGTAAACTTTTGGGTTTTTGGTACTCGGACCCGAACCCGAACAATTTACTGTATGTTCGGGTTCGGGTTCGGTGTTCGGCAATGTAATGGCGCGCTGCAGGGCAGCCAATCAACATTTGTTTAACTCATGTGCCCTTAGAAGCCATCACAGCCATGCCTACTAATGGCATGGCTGTGATTGGCCAGTGCAGCATGTGACCCAGCCTCTATATAAGCTAGGGGCACATAGCACAGCACGTCACTCTGCTTTAGATAGTGTAGGGAAAGGTTGCTGCTGCTGCTTTGAGGGAGAGAATTATCATAGGAGTCCTGATTCAGAAATCAAATTACTCAGCGATCTACATAGCACAGCACGTCACTCTGCTTTAGATAGTGTAGGGAAAGGTTGCTGCTGCTGCTTTGAGGGAGAGAATTAGATAGGAGTCCTGATTCAGAAATCAAATTACTCAGCGATCTACCTTGATTTTGTTGTGTGGATGCAGTGCACAATCTTTTTACCCTGCCCTGAGCCCAGTGCCAGAGAAAAGATAACTTTTATCCGTCTGTTAGTTAGGTTGGCGTTGGCAGGCATTTTATGCAAGCTTAGTGCACCAGCACTGCATATGTTACTGTGAGATACACCTGTAGCGGGTATTTAAATTTGGGGGGGGAGCATCTGGGTTCTTTAACCCAGATGTACTAATTGTTAGGGAATCTGAGAATCCCTTTTGTGGTTCTTGGAGGACTCTGGTGGTGCAAGGTTCCCTGTGGCCTGCAGGTGGCGTTGTCGCCCTGGGTTGGTGTTGAACCTGCACCGCAAAACTGATCCCTTTGGTCCTTTCCTGTCGCCGGTACAGCGGGGCGGGGAACCCGCTGTGACGCAAAGGGAGAGGAGATAAAAGGGGCGGACGCCCTGACCTCGGGGTTCAGAGTTGGAGGACGCGACCTCCGGCCTGGGTGCTGGCGTTCCGGAGATCCGGGCCCAGGTGCCCTTGACCTGGCCGGAGCAAGGGATGGAGTCCATCCCAGGCACCTTAAGCCTGGGGTGAGGTACTACGGCCAATCCCTGGAGCCCAGGACTTTGACTGGGTTCCGCAAGGGTGGAGGAGTCAGAGGGGCCCTAAGGTGTTGGGACCCGTATCTGAGGCGAGGAGGCCGGGGAGTGTAACCCTTCCGAATAGCCCGGTACAGCATTAATCCGGTGACGGCGGGGCCTCTGGTAACTCCCTTGGAGGGATGTCTTCCCCCTGACAGGGGCTGCAACGTAGCGAAAGTAACTCCAGTTCCTGTTCACTAGAGTCGCTGGAAGAGACTCTGCAACTAAAAGTCCATTTAACAGCCACTGTGCTTAGCAACCGTTGGTGAAACCTCAACGGTTTAGTTTCTTTGAGGATTGTGCCTTGACCTACTCCCCACCAATACTGGACTGTTCTAGGGGTCTCAAACTGTCTGCTCGCAAAGGACTATTTGTTTGCCATTATGGAATAAATACGTGTTGGACCTTTTTCAGTGTGTGGTACTCCAATTACTGGGAGCAAAGGGGGGTTATCAGCAGAACAGACTTGGCTCTGAGCGTATACACAGCCCGAATGTAATTTTATGCTGGCCTTCACCTCTACATGCTGTAATCTAGAGGACATGGGCCGTGGCGCACCTCGCTCTCCCCTTTAAGGTACCCCTAGACTGAAGCCAAAGTAACCGCTAAAGAAGAGAGAGAGGGTGAGGCCGCTACACACCCTTTAGATACTGTTGCTCTATTCTGCTATTCAAAAAACACCCATTTAGGGCAAAAAAAATTTTTTTGCAGTGTTTCCAGCATATCTGTACTGTGAGATACACACTTTAGATACTGTTCTTCTATTCTGCTATTCCCAAAAAATTATTTAGGGCAAATAATTTTTTTTGGTGCGTTTCCTGCATATCTGTACATGTGAGATACACACTTTAGATACTGTTCTTCTATTCAACATTTTTTTATTTAGGGAAAATAATTTTTTTTGGTGCATTTCCTGCATATCTGTACGTGTGAGATACACACTTTAGATACTGTTCTTCTATTCTGCTATTCAAAAAACACCCATTTAGGGCAAGATCCTAAATTTGAGAAATATGAGGAGAACATCAAATAAGGGACGTGGCCCCGGTCGTGGTGCTGCTGGTGGAGCTCCTGTTGCAGGGAGAGGACGTGGTCGATCTGTGCCAGCTACACGCACAAGTGAAACACCTTCCTCAGGTGCGAGTAGGCGACAGAACCTGCAGCAGTATTTGGTCGGGCCTAATGCGGCTCTACGAATGTTGAGGCTAGGAGAAGTACATGTGATAGTAGATTGGGTTGCTGACAGTGCCTCCATTTCCTTCACATTGTCTCCCACCCAGTCTCCTGCTGAAAGATCAGAGTTGGCAACTGCAGCCGATGTCCACCAGTCTTTCACCTCACCCCCTTGCAAATCAGCCAAGCAGTCTGAGCCCCAAATCATGCAGCAGTCTCTTCTGCTTTTTGATGACTCTGTTAGCAGGGTTTCCCAGGGCCATCCACCTAGCTCTGCCCCAGAAGTGGAAGAGATTGAGTGCACCGATGCCCAATTACATATGTATCAAGATGAGTACATGGGAGGACCATTGCAGCACGTCTCGGATGATGAAGAAACACAGGTGCCAACTGCTGCTGCTTTCGCAATTGTGCAGACCGACAAGGAGGGCAGGGGTGAAGACTGTGTGGAAGATGATTTGGAGGACGATGAGGTCCTCGACCGCACATGGAATCAACGTCATGCAGGTGACCTGTGTAGTTCGGAGGAAGAGGCGGTGGTCGCATAGAGCCACCAGCACAGCAGAAGAGGGAGCAGGGTGCAAAAGCGGAGCGTCCGTCCCCTAGACAGTACGCCTGCTACTGCCCAACGCAGCAAGGGACCAAGCACACCAAAGCCAGGTCCAAGGAGTTCCCTAGCATGGCAGTTCTTCAGACAATGTGCTGATGACAAGACACGAGTGGCTTGCACGCTGTGCAATCAGAGCCTGAAGCGAGGCATAAACGTTCTCAACCTGAGCACAACCTGCATGACCAGGCATCTAAGTGCAAAGCACGAGCTGCAGTGGAGTAGACACCTCAAAAACCAAGAAAGGTCTCTGGCTCCTCCTACTTCCTCTTCTGCTGCAGTCTCGGCCTCTTCATCCACCTCTGTAGTGACAGTGGCACCTGCCACCTCGCAAACAGAGGATCTGCCAGCAACACTACCACCTGGGTCACCAACCATCTCCACAATGTCCCATGGAAGCGTTCAGCTCTCTATCTCCCAAACACTGGAGCGGAAGAGGAAGTAACCCCCTACCCACCCGCGATCCCTGGCCCTGAATGCCAGCATTTCAAAATTCCTGGCCTTTGAAATGCTGTCATTCCGTCTGGTGGAGACGCAGAGTTTTAAAAGCCTGATGGCATTGGCTGTCCCACAGTACGTTGTGCCCAGCCACCACTACTTTTCCAGGCGAGCCATCCCTTCCCTGCACAACCAAGTGGGGGACAAAATCAGGTGTGCACTGCGCAACGCCATCTGTGGAAAGGTCCACCTAACTACGGATACGTGGACCAGTAAGCACTCCCTAACAGCACACTGGGTAAATGCAGTGGCAGCTGGGCCTGAGGCGGATAGCAGATTGGCGCATTTCCTTCCACCACCGAGGATTGCAGGGCGCTTCAGTTTGCCTCCTGTTGCTAACTCATCCTACTCCGCTTCCTCATCCTCTACCGCCTCCTCATCCGGTCAGCGTAACACCTTCACCACCAACTTCAGCACAGCGAGGGGTAAACGACAGCAGGCAGTTTTAAAACGTTCCTGTTTGGGGGAAAAACGCCACACCGCGCAGGAGTTGTGGAGGGACATGGAACAACGGACCAATGAGTGGTTGGTGGCAGTGAGCCTCAAGCCCGGCCTGGGGGTGTGCGATAATGGGCGAAATCTCGTAGCAGCTCTGGGCCTAGCCGGTTTGACGCACATCCCTTGTCTGGCGCATGTGCTGAATTTGGTGGTGCAGAGGTTCCTTAAAAATTACTCCGATGTGCCAGAGCTGCTGCAGAAAGTGCGGGCCGTCTGTGCGCACTTTTCTAACCATGCTGCTGCTCGCCTGTCAGCGCTGCAGCGTAACTTCAACCTTTCCGCTCACCGCCTCATATGTGACGTGCCCACAAGGTGGAACTCCACCTTGCACATGCTGGCCAGACTGTGCGAGCAGCAGCAGGCGATAGTGGAGTTTCAGCTGCAGCACTCATGCGTGAGTCGCTCTGCGGAACAGCACCACTTCACCACCAATAACTGGGCCTCCATGCGAGACCTGTGTGCCTTGTTGCGCTGTTTCGAGTACTCCACCAACATGGCCAGTGCCGATGACGCCGTTCTCTGCGTTACTATCTCAGTTCTATGCCTCCTTGAAAAAAAGTTTCGGGCGATGATGGAAGAGGATGTGGCACAGGAGGAGGAGGAGGAGGAGGAAGAGGGATCATTTCCAAGGCTTTCAGGGCAGTCATTCACAAGTGGCTCCGAGGGTGGGTTCCTGCACCAACAAACGCCAGGTACACAATTGTCCAGCAAGGGCACAGTTCTGGAGGATGACGAGGTGGAGGATGAGGAGGAGGAGTTGGAGGAGGAGGAACCATGTTCACAGCAGGGTGGCACCCAGACCAGCTCATAGCCATCACTGGTGCGTGGCTGGGGGGATACAGAGGACACAGACGATACACCTCCCACAGAGGACAGCTTTTCGTTGCCTCTGGGCAGCCTGGCACACATGAGCGATTACATGCTGCAGTGTCTCCACAAGGACTGCCGAGTTCCCCACATTTTAACAGGTGCTGATTACTGGGTGGCCACGCTGCTGGATCCCCATTACAAGGACAACGTACCATCCTTAATTCCCTCACTGGAGCGCGAGTACCAGCGCACGCTGGTAGACGCTCTGCTGGTGGCATTCCCAACTGACAGCGGGGGCACAGTGGAAGCACAAGGCGAAGGCAGAGGAGGAGGAAGAGGTCGCCAACACAGCCGGGGCACCGCCAGCACCTCAGAAGGCAGGGTTAGCATGGCCGAAATGTGGAAAAGCTTTGTCAGCACGCCACAACAACCAGCACCACCAGCTGATATGGAACGTCTTAGCAGGAGGCAGCATTTCACCAATATGGTGGAGCAGTATGTGTGCACACGCCTACACGTACTGAATGACGGGTCTGCCCCCTTCAACTTCTGGGTCTCCAAATTGGGCACATGGCCTGAGCTTGCCCTTTACGCCTTGGAGGTGCTGGCCTGCCCTGCAGCCCGTGTATTATCTGAATGTGTATTTAGCACGGCAGGGGGCGTTATCACAGACAAGCGCAGCCGCCTGTCCAGAGCCAATGTGGACAAGCTCACGTTCATTAAAATGAACCAGGCATGGATCCCACAGGACTTGTCCGTACCTTGTGCAGAATAGACATGTATACCGGCCTTACCCAGCCATTGTTGTATTTTTGATCTTTCTCACTCTTTTGATGTGTACCCTAATTTAAAAAAAAAAAAAAAAAAAAAAAAAAAAACAGTGTTGGCTACCTCGTCCTCCTCCACCGCCGCTTCCACCTACACCGCCACATCCACCGCCACCTCAACCTCCTACTCCATATGGACCTCGTCCTCCTAGGACAAGATTATTATTTTTTATGTTTATGTATTTTATGTTATTTTAAGTTATTTCCCTATCCACATTTGTTTTCAGAGCACTTGCCATGCTCTTAACAACATTTTGCTGCCATTCGCAGCCCTCTAGCCCTTTCCATTACTTTTTTAGAGCCATTTTAGTCCTCAAAAGTTCAGGTCCCCATTGACTTCAATGTGGTTCGGGTTCGGGGTCAAGTTCGGGTCAAGTTCGGGTCCCGAACTCGAACTTTTTTGCGAAGTTCGGCCGAACCCGTCGAACCCGAACATCCAGGTGTCCGCTCAACTCTAGTCACAGCCAAAACTACCAACAAAATCTTCTTCTAGTTGAAATTATTCTGATTGGGCTGCTGCTATTGTATTTAAGCCAAACTAAATGTAAAAGTAAAATAAATCAATTGAACATGCAAAATATGTGATGCAAGAGTAGGCATCTGCCAAGCATGTATTAGAGAGGAAAGGTATTTCCCCATGTTGGCCTCAAAGTTGCACAAAAAGAAGAAACCTCTCTACGCCGTACAGTATTTATTTAGATTGCTTTCTACAATGTTACCTGTTCCCCATGGTGGTGCTCAGGTCCCTTTGCCTTTGACAATACCTTGCCTTGTAGCTTTGAAAATGGCCAGATTTAATTTTTAAGATTCAGCTCTATAGAGACAAAACTAAGGCTGATAATACTGCAAGATAGAGCTCACTTTTTTATTCAGTGTTACAATGGAATTTACAGAGGAGAAAATAATCTGTTTCTGTAAATAAATAAAATGAAAAAAATTCAGCGCATTCCACTACCAAACTGATAACTAAACAACTGTGCAAATCAATATAATAGCCATTTTTTTACAATATAGCAGCGATGGTGGCACCCTCTAACTGGGCTAGGCATACAGTAATTACCTAACTAATATAAATACCAATATGCTTATACATCCAGTACATATATTGCTAGGATAAATCTACAATTGTCATGTACCTGGGTGCATTTGAACCGGGATCTTCCTGGTCCCACCGCTGCAGCCTTACCTGTTGTGCTATGGAGGTGATCTGGACTTATGGAAATGTCCTCTCAGTATTAAGCATTACCTTGGACTCACTAGCCCCACCTGCTGCCAGCTGTGGACAATTTTCAATCAAAGCAGCCCATAAATAGGAAGTGATGCTATCTCTGAGCGCCCATTTGTGTGGAATAGCTCCCTGGGTGTTGTGACTGCTTTTTGATCTTGATTATCGTGTTGAACTTCTGCCTGAATTCCTGACCACTCTCTAGCCTGCTGATTTTGTACTTTACCGCCAGCTCGTGTATGACCTTTGCCTGCCTGACCACTCTCTGGATTTCGATCGTGTACCGTTTTGCCTGATCTGTTGCCAACCTAATCTGCCCGACTAAGTTTTCGCCTGAATCCTCAGCAGACAAGTTCCACTTCGGACACTACCAATCACAGGTACCTTACATTACAAACGGGCCAGAATGGCAGTGGACCCTGCTGAGATTGTTAAGGCGATTTCACATCAGGGACAATTGATTGGAGCTCATGAACAGTATCTTTCTTCCCTGGACGCCAAGCTAGATGAACTTTGTACTATGCTTAAATCTTGTTTGCCTGGTTCCTCTGCAACGGTCCAGACTCCGGATCCTACTCCTGCTACGATCCAACCCGCCTCTTCTGTACCACCCAAACTTCCCTTGCCAGACAAATTTGGTGGTGATACTGAGGACTGCAGAGGCTTTTTAAATGTTTGCCGTTTGCATTTCCGCAACAACCCTGGGACTTTTAGCACTTCGTCTGCCAAAGTGACTTTTGTAATTTCCTTGTTAAAGGGGAAGGCCCTGGCCTGGGTCTCTCCTTATCTGGAACGCAATGATCCTGTGCTGAAAGACGCTGACAAATTTCTGGCTTCTCTCCAGACTGTATTTGACAAGCCAGATAGAGCTTCTGCAGCTGAGTACTCACTCTCGGACATGCAACAAGGCACCAGGTATGTGGCACAAAATGCTATTGTGTTCCGTACCCTTGCTGCTGAGACTAATTGGGACTCAAGGGCATCACGTGCAGCCTTCCGAAAAGGTCTTGCAGATCGCACTAAGGACAAATTAGTCTATAAGAATTCCCCAGAAGACCTTGAGAAATTCATAGAGCTGTGTGTTCGTCTGGATGTCCGGTTTAATGAAAGGTGCCAAGAGAGACTTAGAACTCGCAAGTTTCCTAGGCCAGTTTTCCGTTTGGCCCCTAACTTTCAAGCACCACCCCAGCCAGAACCTGAAATCTCAGTTGAACCTCAGGCACCTGTGGAACCTATGGATATAAGCCGTCTCCACCTAACTAAGTTGAAGAAACAAAGGAGGTGTGCATTTGGCCTATGCCTGTACTGTGGACTTAAAGGACATTTATTATCTGTCTGCCCTTCCCGTCCAGTAAAAGGCAGGGTCTAACCAGTGTTGGAGGAGCTGGCTTAGACCTTACAGGTATATCCTCCAAGACCAAGATTACCGTTCCTGCAATTATCCATTTACCTTCTAAACTTGTCTCCTGTGAGGCTTTTGTGGATTCTGGAGCTGCTGGAATATTCTTGGACTACACTTTTGCTAAAAAAAATAATATCCCATTTGTTCCAAAGTCTATACCCCTGAACATTACCACCCTGAATGGACAACCCTTGGGAGATGGCATTGTAAAATTTGAGACTACGACAATCACCCTTCAGCTACACATACTCCACAAAGAGGAAGTTGTCTTGTCTCTTGTTGATTCTCCACTTCTGCCCGTTATCCTTGCTTACCCATGGTTACAACAACATAACCCTTCTTTTGATTGGGAAAATGGAGAACTAACCTCTTGGGGGTCGTTCTGTCATCCAAACTGTTTGTCTCAACCCAAAAGACTTTCTGGTTGTGTGTTGGCTTCCGTGGCCGTCCCACCTACCTTGCCTCATGAATACCATGAGTTTGCAGACGTATTTTTCAAGCAAAAGGCCGAGGTCTTACCTCCACATCGTTCTTTTGACTGTGCAATTAAATTGATTCCTGGAGCACCTCTTCCCAAAGGAAGGACCTATCCCCTGTCTTTGCCTGAACAAAAATCCATGGAGGAATACGTAAAAGACAACTTGGAAAGAGGTTTTATCCGACCCTCTTCTTCTCCAGTAGGGTCAGGTTTTTTCTTTGTTGAAAAAAAATATGGGGGTCTTCGACCATGCATAGACTATCGAGGGTTAAATCAAATCACTGTAAAAGACTCCTACCATTTGCCTCTCATTCTTGAACTGTTTGATGTACTTAAGGGGGACGTTATCTTCTCCAAGCTAGACCTACGAGGGGCTTATAATCTGATTCGAATTAAAGACGGGGACGAGTGGAAGACAGCATTCAACACTCGTAATGGACATTTCGAATATCTGGTTATGCCATTTGGGATGTGTAACGCCCCTGCTGTCTTCCAACATTTCATGAATTAAAATATAAAAGAAAATCAGACAGCGCAAAAACAAAAACCCCTAATAAAAGCAGCTGGACACTGAAAGGTCAATATAGAAGTCCTTAGGTAGAGTACATATAAAAAGCAGTGCAGCGCTAAAAGCTAAACTAGAAATAGCATCACTAAAGTCCAAAAACAATGTGTAGCAAGATGAGGCCAGAGGGTGTTGAAAAGGCAATAGAGGTGTAGAACTTCTTAGATGGAAAATGGGGTGCTTTAAATCACCATACATCCAAACATAAGCGTCTCCCCCCCGAAGTACAAACCGCTCACATGAACGAATGGACCTCTGAGCAAACAGAAGGTCAATCACACTGTACCTTAATTAGGGTAGTGGCAAAGATGATGTCTTCACGTAAGGTCCTTCTTTAAGACTCCTCAATCGATAAGTGGAATCCAAAACTCGCTCATATAGAGAGTGGATCATGTAAAAATATAAAGGAAACGCATAGTGCTATGTATATATATATATATATATATCTCCTCTGAGGAAGTCCTGCACCACGGACGCGTGCAGGGGGCTTATAGTGATGTCAGGACAGCCACCTACCTGGTTCTTTTATCTATATGTACTTCATGCTGTGCACTAGGTTATAGTGCCGTGTTTGTGAGTATTTTATTTTATTGAAATAAATGTGTCACTTTTATATACGGAGAGCACTATGCGTTTCCTTTATATTTTTACATGACCCACTCTTTATATGAGCGAGTTTTGGAGACCACTTATCGATTGAGGAGTCTTAAAGAAGGACCTTACGTGAAGACAACACCTTTGCCACTACCCTAGTTAAGGGACAGCGTGATTGACCTTCTGTTTGCTCAGAGATCCATTCGTTCAGGTGAGCGGTTTGTACTTCAGGGGGAGGAGACGCTTATGTTTGGATGTATGGTGATTTAAAGCACCCCATTTTCCATCTAACTAGTTCTAGACCTCTATTGCCTTTTCAACACCCTCTGGCCTCATCTTGCTACACATTGTTTTTGGACTTTAGTGATGCTATTTCTAGTTTAGCTTTTAGCGCTGAACTGCTTTTTATATGAACGTTTCAGGAATGACATGATTTCAGCAACAGTTTTGTGATCATCTACTTGGACGACATTTTAATCTTTTCCAAGACTCATCTAGAGCACATCTCGCATGTAAAGCAGGTATTACACCAACTGAGAGAAAACCATCTTTACACGAAGATTGAGAAATGCAGTTTCCATCAAAGCCGTATTCCTTTCCTTGGATATATTATAAGTGCTGTCGGTTTCCAAATGGACCCTCAAAAACTTTTCGCTCTCTTGCAATGGCCCCAACCGACCACTTAAAGAGGGCTCCAAAGCTTTCTAGGGTTCGCAAATTACTACAGACGCTTCATCAAAGGTTTCGCCTCCATTGCGGCCCCCCTTACTGCTATGACTAAGAGAGGCACAATATAAAAAGAAAAGTAGCACTCACATTGCCAACATCCATAAATAATGTGATAGAGAAAAATAAAAAAATAGGGGTATGGGCCCTAATCTGACTTTCAGCGGCACAGTAAACAATAGATGTCAGGGTCACCTGTGGCCAGGTGACAGATGCACACCGTAGGGGGACAGGAGTGCACCGCGAGGTAGTGAACCCTATGGCTGGCTTCTGTGGATAGGAAACTGGGTGGTTGTGGAAAGCGGGACCAGAGGAGCACAACCGGGATCCCAACGGAAGCGAGAGCCAAGATTCCCCAGGGCGCGGAGTCTAAGACCCAGCTGGTCTTCTCCAGGGCCTCTAGTGGTGAGGATGTTACGCTGCAGGCTGGGACCAGGTCGCGGCCCCTGGAGTTTCCTAGCTCACGCCCCGTAGGATAAGGGGAAGCAGCAGCACACGATAGAGAGAACCGAATAACAAGCCGAAGGTCAGGGGCCACAAGCAGACAAGGATAACGAAGAACGAGCCGAAGGTCAAGGGTCACGAGCAGACAGGTATGGTCGGGGACAAGCCAATAACGTAACAGAGAGACAGACGTAGCACACGGCAGGCAGGAACCCAAACACACAATGCCTAACAAACACGTTGATCAGCAAAGCAGGCTTGCAGTGCACAGGTTAATATAGTGTTCAGTGATAGGGCCTGGGGTGGAGTCAGGCTGGGAGGAGATTATAAAGGAAGCCAGGTGAAGGAGGTCTGGTCTCTAGATGAACACATGAGGAGGAAGGTAAGATGGCAGACAGACATTAATGCATATCCATGACAGTACCCTCCCTCTTACGAGGCCTCCCCCTTCCCCGCCTGGGCCCAGGTTTAGAGGGAAACTTCAGATGAAACTCCTTTAACAGACGAGGTGCAAAGACCTCAGATGCAGTGATCCAAGACCTCTCCTCAGGACCAAACCCTTTCCAATGAACGAGGTACTGAAGAACGCCTTTACAGAGTCGGGAGTCCAGAATTTGACTGATCTCGTACTCCTGATTATCCTCAGAGACAGGCGCCACGGTAGGAAGAGGACGAGAGAATTTATTGAGGACTAAAGGCTTTAGAAGAGCAACATGAAAGGAGTTAGTGATTTTAAGGCTCTTAGGAATCTGGAGTTTGAAACAAACCGGATTCAGTTTAGCAGTTACCGTGTATGGACCGATGAATCGTGGAGCAAACTTCAGAGAAGGAACTCGGAGCTTGATGTTCCTGGTAGAGAGCCAGACTTTGTCCCCTGGCTGAAGAGAAGGCGGTTTACGCCTGCGGCGGTCGGCAAAGCCTTTGAATTTTTCAGCAGCTGCCCGGAGGGAATCATGAACGTGACCCCAAACGGAATTGAGAGACTCCTGAACCGAAGCCAAAGCTGGAATGTCTGGAGAACAGATCATAGGAAGAGGAAGTTGAGGGTGTTTTCCATAAACTGTGAAAAAGGGTGTCTTCTGCGAACTGGTATTCACATGATTGTTATGGGAGAATTCTGCCCACGGGAGTAGAGAGGACCAATCGTCATGGTGAGAAGACACAAAGGTGCGAAGAAAGACCTCTAACTCCTGATTAACCCTCTCAGTCTGTCCATTGGATTGGGGATGGTAAGAAGAAGAAAAATCCAAGACGATATTGAGGGATTTGCAAAAGGCTCTCCAAAAACGAGACGTGAATTGGACTCCCCTGTCGGAAACAATATGAGAAGGGACCCCATGTAGGCGGAGAATTTCTCGAATGAAAATGGGAACCAAGGCAGGGGCAGAAGGAAGACCAGGAAGAGGAACAAAATGAGCCATCTTGGAGAATCGATCGATTACCACCCAAATGACTGTATTATTCTCAGACAGTGGGAGATCGGTGATAAAATCCATGGCAATATGGGCCCAGGGTTCCTTAGGAATAGGCAAGGGCATGAGGAGACCAGCAGGAGCTTGTGTGGAGGATTTGGACTGAGCACAGACATGACAAGCTTTAACGTAGTCTTTGACGTCTGAGCGGAGATTAGGCCACCAGTAGTGACGACTGATGAGTAGGAAGGATCGGAGGAATCCAGAATGCCCTGCCACCTTGGAATCATGTCCCCAACGAAGGATCTTAGCTCTTAGCCCAGTGGGGACAAAGGTCTTACCAGGCGGAATTTTAGACTTCAGGGTGGTAGAGTGGGCAACAATGCATGAGGTGGGAATGATCGGCTCAGGTTCAGGGGCGGACTCCTCGTCCAAAGTGTCAAATGACCTAGAGAGCGCATCAGCCCGACCGTTGCAGGAACCAGGTTTGTAGGTAATCGTGAAATTAAAACGGGCAAAGAAGAGACTCCACCTGGCCTGTCTAGGATTCAGACGTTTAGCATTCTGTAGATACTGTAAATTCTTGTGATCGGTAAAGATCGTTATGGAGTGAGGGGAACCCTCCAAGAGATGACGCCACTCCTCTAACGCCAATTTAATTGCGAGAAGTTCCCGATCACCGATGGCATAATTCCTCTCTGCCTGAGAAAAATTTTTGGAGAAGAACGCACATGGTTGGCGTCTCTTCTCAAAGATTTGAAGAAGCACAGCTCCCACCCCCATTGAGGAAGCGTCCACTTCAATAAAAAATGCATTCCCAGGATTTGGTCTCCTCAAGAGGGGGCCAGAAACAAAGGCCTGTTTCAGGTTGTGAAATGCAGAGACAGCTTCGGGAGGCCAGTCTCTGGCATTCACACCCTTCTTGGTCAAAGCGATAATAGGCGCGGCAATGGAAGAGTAATTCCTTATGAACTGCCTATAATAATTAGTGAAGCCAAGAAAGCGCTGTGTGGCCTTGAGGCTAGCAGGAAGAGGCCAGTTGGTGATAGCCAAGACCTTCCCAGGGTCCATACGAAGCCCCGAACATGAGACAAAGCACCCCAAAAACAGGACCTCAGAACATTCAAAGGAACATTTCTCCAGCTTGGCATAGAGATTGTTCTCTCTAAGACGTTGAAGTACAGTGCGGACATGGTTTCTGTGGACGAGCAGATTTTCAGAAAAGATCAGAATGTCATCCAGATAGATGACAACAAACTGGTACAGCAGATCTCTGAAGATTTCATTGACAAAGTTTTGAAACACGGCTGGAGCATTACACAGACCAAAAGGCATCACCAGATATTCGTAATGCCCGTCTCTAGTGTTAAATGCAGTCTTCCATTCGTCACCCTCCCGTATTCGAATGAGATTGTACGCGCCTCTGAGATCCAACTTGGTGAAAATGGAGGCACCCTTCAACCTATCGAATAGCTCAGATATTAAGGGTAAGGGGTATCGATTTTTAATAGTAACCGCATTTAAACCCCGATAATCGATGCAGGGTCTTAAGGTACCATCCTTTTTGGCAACAAAAAAGAACCCTGCCCCTGCAGGCGATGAGGATTTCCGGATGAACCCTCTCTCCAGATTCTCTGCTACATACTCCGACATGGCCTGGGTCTCTGGGATGGACAGAGGGTAGGTACGACCCCTGGGTAGAGTTGCTCCGGGGACAAGATCAATAGCACAGTCAAAAGACCTGTGGGGAGGAAGCACCTCAGCTGATTTTTTACAGAACACATCCCGGTAATCGCTGTATGCGGCGGGAAGATCAGAAGAAACAGAAGTGGCAGCAACCGGAAGACTCTCCTTGGGGGTCACCTTGAGAAGACACGACGAGAAACATGAGGAACCCCAGGCCAGGATCTGCCCAGAGACCCAGTCCACATGTGGAGAGTGGAGCTGTAGCCAAGGGAGGCCCAATACAACTGGGGTAGAGGCCTTGGGTAGAATAAGAAAGGATATCCACTCCTGGTGGAGAATCCCTACCGACATCCTAATGGGTAGCGTCTGGAAGCGAATAGGGCCCCCTGGGAGAACAGTGCCATCAATTGCCGAGACTACCAATGGGGTAGTGAGAGGTGAAAGGGTAAGCTTCATAGAAGAAGCAGTTCTCCAATCCATGAAATTGCCGGCAGCCCCGGAATCCAGGTATGCAAGGGTTGACTGAGGAGAAGTGCCTACATGAAGGGACACCGGCAAGAGCAGGCGAGAAGGTGATGTTTCTGGGTCCAATACTCCACCTTCCAAATGTATTAGACCCGAGCGTTTCCCGGACGAAGCGAGCAGGAGTCACGAAAATGACCCTTGCCCCCACAATAGAGGCACAAGCCCAGAGTTCTGCGCCTAGCACGTTCTTCGGGGGTTAGTCTGGTCCGGCCCAGCTGCATAGGTTCTTCAGCAGGAAGAGGATGCTCCACGGAATGAAGGGAGGGGAGCTCAGACTGGCTAGGACCCAGAGAGTGCTGGCGTCTTTTTTCTAAGGACCTCTCTTGAAAACGAATGTCGATCTGGTTGCATAATGAAATTACATCGTCCAGACCGACGGGAATGGCTCTTCCCGCTAATTCGTCTTTCACTCGGTCAGAGAGGCCATGTAAAAAGGTAGCGACCAGGGCCTCATTATTCCAGCTCAATTCAGCTGTGTGGATACGGAACTGAAGAGCATATTGCCCCACTGAACTAGATTCTTGGCGAAGACGTAAGACAGCACTAGCCGCTGAAGAAGCCCGAGCCGGCTCTTCGAAGATATTACGAAAGAGCTTCAAGAATTCGGACAGACTGGAAACCACCGGATCGTTCCTCTCCCACAGGGGGGCAGCCCAGGCCAAAGCTTCACCGGAGAGGAGGGAAATGATATAGGCTACCTTAGCCCGGTCAGATAGGAAGCTTTGAGGCTGAAGCTCAAAATGAATAGTGCATTGGCTGAGAAACCCCCTGCAGGCCTTGGAGTCCCCAGAGAAACGGAACGGAGCTGGCAATCTTAGTGAGTGTGAGGCTGCGACTGGTGCGATAGGTACAGCCGCTGGTTGTACTTGGGGTTGCGGATTCGGGGTTCCCAAGGAGACCTGAAGCTGCTCGAATCGAGAAGCCAGATCCTGGAGGAATCGCATCACCTGGGTCTGATTTGATTCCTGGGTCTCAAGTCTGCGAACTATGCCCTGCAATGGATCATCCGCGGGAAGCGGGATGTCAGCCGGGTTCATGGCTGATCAAACTGTCAGGGTCACCTGTGGCCAGGTGACAGATGCACACCGTAGGGGGACAGGAGTGCACCGCGAGGTAGTGAACCCTATGGCTGGCTTCTGTGGATAGGAAACTGGGTGGTTGTGGAAAGCGGGACCAGAGGAGCACAACCGGGATCCCAACGGAAGCGAGAGCCAAGATTCCCCAGGGCGCGGAGTCTAAGACCCAGCTGGTCTTCTCCAGGGCCTCTAGTGGTGAGGATGTTACGCTGCAGGCTGGGACCAGGTCGCGGCCCCTGGAGTTTCCTAGCTCACGCCCCGTAGGATAAGGGGAAGCAGCAGCACACGATAGAGAGAACCGAATAACAAGCCGAAGGTCAGGGGCCACAAGCAGACAAGGATAACGAAGAACGAGCCGAAGGTCAAGGGTCACGAGCAGACAGGGATGGTCGGGGACAAGCCAATAACGTAACAGAGAGACAGACGTAGCACACGGCAGGCAGGAACCCAAACACACAATGCCTAACAAACACGTTGATCAGCAAAGCAGGCTTGCAGTGCACAGGTTAATATAGTGTTCAGTGATAGGGCCTGGGGTGGAGTCAGGCTGGGAGGAGATTATAAAGGAAGCCAGGTGAAGGAGGTCTGGTCTCTAGATGAACACATGAGGAGGAAGGTAAGATGGCAGACAGACATTAATGCATATCCATGACAATAGAGATGTGTAAAAAATATATATAAATGTTTAATAGAAAAAGAGAACCACATATATGACATAGGATACAAGGACAATTCAAGAGTTAAAAATCATACATATGAATACATATAAATGATGAGAACCCGAATGCATCAACGCGTTTCGCCTTGAGGGCTTTTTCAGGACGCAAATTCAGGAAAACAGTAATTGTAGAGGCAAGAAAGGGATCTCACTCTTACAAAATAATTTCTAGGTTAGCATATAGCCAAACCAGACATACAATAAAGGAAAGAATATAAGTCACGCAAAGAAGGTGCAATGGTGGGCGAAGCAGAAACAAGGACACCAGCTGTAATTTCCGAGTAGACGGTATATAAGACTTCAAACGTCACATATAGAGAAAATGGATATAAGAAGAATGTCTTCCTTTTCAGCCGACAAGCCCAAATATAGGGAGTCAAAGTGATAATTCAAAATATCAATGGGCTGGGATCCATAACTCAGGAGGGATATATGATACAGATCCCCCGAGTAGTGACTATTATTAGACTGGACAGGCTTAAAGTAATCCCCAGGGGAGAGCACAGAAAAGGACTCTAAGAAAGGTACAAATTGCAAGGTATGGTCCTCAGAAGCAGAATCGGCTTTCCAGCAATTAAAAGACATGTTCAGCAACGCTCCAATTCTTCAGCATCCAAATCCCGATCTCCAGTACATAGTTGGGGTTGATGCCTCTGAGGTAGAAGCAGGTGGCGTGCTCTCCCAGAGACAGCCTAAGTCCGATAGAATACATCCAGTAGCATTTTTTTCTAGAAAGTTTTCTCCAGCGGAGATGAATTACGATGTTGGGAATCGAGAACTACTGCCCATCAAATTAACATTGTCTGAATGGCGACATCTTCTGGAAGGGGCTCCCATGCCTTTTTTCTATCCTCACTGACCATAAAAACCTACTGTATCTTCAGACTGCAAGACGTTTGAACTCACATCAGGCTCGATGGGCTCTGTTTTTCTCCCGTTTTAATTTTGTTCTTTCTTATGTTCCTGAGCATAAAAATAAGAAAGCCGATGCTCTTTCCAGACAGTTCGCTACCTCTGAAGAAGATCAACCTACCGAGCAGTATATAATCCCACCTCACACAATTGTCGCACAGATCTCTACGGCTCTTTCCCAATAGTTACAAGAAACCCAGAATCGTGTTCCCCAAGGCTTGAAGATACCACCAGGTCGCCTGTTCGTAGCCCCTAGCCTCAGAAAACCTGTACTTCTCTGGGCACATGACGGTGTGTTATCCAGTCATCCTGGTGTCACCATCACTCTTAAGACCTTGCAGCATCATGTCTGGTGGCCTCATATGAAAAGGGATGTTACTGACTATGTGGCTGCCTGTCCAACTTGTGCTGCTAATAAAGTACCCCGTACATTGCCTACTGGACTGTTACAACCACTTCTGGCACCTCGCCAGCCTTGGACCCATTTGACTATGGACTTCATTACAGACTTACCCAAGTCCGAGGGCATGACTGCTATATGGGTCATAGTGGATCGCTTTTCCAAAATGTCTAATTTTGTGTCTCTCCCGGGATTACCTACAGCGGAAGCACTGTCTACTCTCTTCCTTTCCCATATTATGAGATATCATGGCATACCTACCAATGTCGTCTCAGACAGCGGATCCCAGTTTGTTTCCCGATTCTGGAGAGAGTTCTGCAAGAAACTGGGAGTAACGCTCTCACTCTCTACCTCACATCACCCTCAAACAGATGGTGAAACCGAACGCATGAACCAGACCCTAAAAACCTATCTTCCTTACACTCCAACTGGTTTCAGTATTTGCCTTTAGCTGAGTTCGCCCTTAATTCCCATTGGCACAGTGCCCTTCATACCACACCATTCTACGCAGCCCTAGGCTATCACCCTCAGACTTTTCCCCTACTTCAGCCTTCTTCTGGTGTACCAGCAGCAGATCAGCGGGTGAAAAATATTCTGCTACATTGGAAAAAGATTTGCTTATTACTACGGAAGTCAGCAGGCAAGTATGCGCTTTTTTCCAAGAAACGAAGACGCCATATACCTCCATATGTGGTGGGGGACAGAGTTTGGCTATCAACCAAATATGTGAGACTGAAACAACCTTCTACCAAATTGGGTCCCTGATTCGTTGGTCCTTACAGAATTATTGCTCGAGTCGGGCCAGTCTCCTATCGGTTGAAATTACCCTCCTCTCTCCAGATTCATCCCGTGTTCCACGTTTCCCTCCTCAAAAAAGCAATTTTCAATCGCTACTCCAGAACGCAACAGTTACCTCCTCCTGTTCTTGTTGATGGACAAAATGAGTTTGAAGTCTCCAAGATTCTTGATTCTAGAAGACAGGGTCGTGGCCTTCGGTATCTGGTTCATTGGAAGGGATATCCTGTCACAGACCGTTCCTGGGTTCCAGCCAAAGATCTGCATGCCCCTTCTCCTATTCAAGACTTCCATGCCTCCTTTCCCACTAAGCCCCGCTAGGCCCCGGAGGGGTCCACTGGGGAGGGGGCCCTGTCATGTACCTGGGTGTATTTGAACCGGGATCTTCCTGGTCCCACAGCTGCAGCCTTAGCTGTTGTGTTACAGAGGAAATCTGGACTTATGGAAATGTCCTCTCAGTTTTAAGCATTACCTTGGACTCACTAGCCCCACCTGCTGCCAGATGTGGACAATTGTCAATCAAAGCAGCCCATAAATAGGAAGTGATGCTATCTCTGAGCGCCCGTTTGTGTGGAATAGCTCCCTGGGTGTTGTGACTGCTTTTTGATCTTGATTATCGTGTTGAATTTCTGCCTGAATTCCTGACTACTCTCTAGCCTGCTGATTTTGTACTTCACCGCCAGCTCGTGTATGACCTTTGCCTGCCTGCCTGACCACTCTCTGGATTTCGATTGTGTACCGTTTTTCCTGATCTGTTGCCAACCTAATCTGCCTGACTAAGTTTTCGCCTGAATCCTCAGCACACAAGTTCCACTCTGGACACTACCAATCACAGGTACCTTACAACAATGATGTAACCCTGTTCAATGTTGGATCTATACATATAGACCTAAAATGAAAAATAAAATAATATATCAAAAACCTAGTTATGCAATCCCACCATTGCTGCAGTAGCAGTGGTGACCCCCCCCCCCCCCCCAATTCACATAACTTGAAAAGTAACATATTTTAAAAGTGATATGCATAAAAGTGAAAGTCTCTCCCACTATATATTCCTTGTTCAAACTTCCAAGTGTTGAAAAAAATTGTGGATACAGGAAAAACCCACGATAGTCCTTTTTATCACCTGCTATTACGTCTTAATTATACACACCACGTGTTATCCTCCACCAGCTCCACAAACTGCTTACCTTCACAATATGACCAACTTTGCCTAAATAGATACAATTCTGCATTTTTAGGGAGTTGCTTTAACTAGACCTTGGGAATTGGTGTGAGGTATATACATATTTACATGAAGACAACAAGAGAAAGGCAAATGTATAAAATGTTGCGATTTTTTGATGTCTCCATTTTAACATTCACCTTGAAAATAACCAGCTCACACAGAATGGGACTGCTAAGGTGAAAATTTTAAATTGACTTTCTCTCGCCATGGGCACTCTCAACCCACATTGCTGTATTTTAAACTATACAGGCAGGCTCCCTGCCTGTATTTGTATCAGAACACCAGCAATTGTATTCAGGTAAGCTTTAGGTGCAGACTGCGCAAAGGACACTAAAGCAAAATACTGCAGCTCCCTGCCTGTATTTGTATCAGAACACCAGCAATTGTATTCAGGTAAGCTTTAGGTGCACACTGTGCAAAGGACACTAAAGCAAAATACTGCAGCTCCCTGCCTGTATTTGTATCAAAACACCAGCAATTGTATTCAGGTAAGCTTTTGGTGCACACTGTGCAAAGGACACTAAAGTAAAATACTGCAGCTCCCTGCCTGTATTTGTATCAGAACACCAGCAATTGTATTCAGGTAAGCTTTAGGTGCACACTGTGTAAAGGACACTAAAGCAAAATACTGCAGCTCCCTGCCTGTATTTGTATCAGAACACCAGCAATTGTATTCAGGTAAGCTTTTGGTGCACACTGTGCAAAGGACACTAAAGCAAAATACTGCAGCTCCCTGCCTGTATTTGTATCAGAACACCAGCAATTGTATTCAGGTAAGCTTTTGGTGCACACTGTGCAAAGTACACAGTACACTAAGTGAAACACTGCAGCTAGCACAATCACCTGCCTGCCTGTCAGTATAGAGAATAACAGGAACGGATCTAGCTAAACTGAATACAGTGTGCAAATATATATACAACACCTAGGATGCATATATATCCTTTACACACTGTAACTGCAGCTAACTAACTCGCCTGCCTGCTCTTTCTAACTCAAATCAAATTACACTATGTCTCTCTCTCTCTTTCTTTTAACCAACGCCGCAACACGCTACACAAGGCCGCCACGCAGGCGGCCTTATATAGTGTGGGGCGTGTACTAAACCCCCTGAGACATAATTGGCCAAAGCCACCCTGGCTTTGGCCAATTATGTCTCTCTGTTTTTTCCGCGCTGTGATTGGCCAAAGCATGCGGGTCATAGTGCATGCTTGGCCAGTTATCAGCCAGCAACGTACTGCTATGCCGGAGTGAATTATGGGCCGTGACGCGCCACTCGAATTTGGCACGAACGGCCCATAATGTTCGAAATTCGGCGAACAGCCAAACAGGCGAACTCGAAGCTCATCCCTAAACACAATATTTAATGTGCATATAACACAATATTATTTGTGCATATAACACATAATATATGTGGGGTAAGACATTGTTTGTGTTTCCAGGTGTAACATACTGTAGTTGTTCAAGTTAAAAAAATTAATACATGTTTATTGAGTTCAATTAAAAAAAAATAAAAAACACTTCCTCAGCTCTTTAAATCAATCGCTAAACTAGCTGTTGATCTTGAAAAGGCAAAACAATCACAAAATGAATAAAATGTTATCTAGTTCACACTAACATAAACAATTCCTTTTGTGATCCTCAAAGGCAATCAAATTCTTCTTGGATCAGTATTCTGCAATGTTGTTTCTCATAAATGTATCTCATCGATTTTAACAGCCAAACAGCTATTTATTCTTTGTGCATTTTGAAACACAGCCAGCAATTTTAATCAATTTCCTTGTTTGGTTATAACCAGCTCTGGTAGAAGACTATTCCACATTTTCACAGGTCTCACTGTAATGAACTTTTTCCCTATGCAGAGCTTAAACCTGTTTACTACCAAGTACAAAAACTACAGGGCTGTCTTTTGTAATGACACTTTTTTATAATTTATAATATAATAATAATAATTGAATATAATAATAATAATTTATGCAAATATACAGTATGATCATATCAACTCTAAAGTGTATCTCTAGACAAAAAATTTATTTAAATGTTGGATATAATAGGGAAGGGTTACACCCTCTGTTAAGTTTTTATTAGTATCTGCCTGTGACCCTTGTCAATGAGAATAAAAATGGGGGGAAAGATACAGTTTTAATTTTTTTTATTTTTTTTATAGCAATACAATGCTACATCTCAAGGTTGAAAAGATTCAGTTCAGATAATTTTTCCTCATAACTGAGTTACTTAGTGCCCAGAACTGAACGGCTTATTAAGTTCTTACAAATGCATTGTATAGGGACAAGATTATGGGGTGGATTTATAATGCCGCGTACACACGATCGATTTTCTTGCCATTTTGTTTCTTGCCGTTTTTCACTTCGTTTTTTTTTTCATGTTTCCTCTCAAGCCTGTCTTGCGTACACACGATCATTTTAAAAAACGATGAAGCAAAGCGCAGTGACGTACAACACGTACGACGGCACTATAAAGGGGAAGTTCCGTTCTAATGACGCCACCCTTTGGGACGCTTTTGCTAATTCCGTGTTACCGTGTGTTAGTAAAAGTTTGGTGAGAGACGATTCGCGCTTTTCAGTCTTCGTGCTTTGAAGATCGTTTTGTGGAGTTCAGTTTGTGCCTGTGGGTTCGTATCTGTTTGGCAGTGCGTGTAGTCAGTTCGTATCTGTTTATTCAGTGCGGTCTGCTCTGCTCGTTCCTGTTTTCAGCTTGTTCTTCATTGGCCTTGCTGTTCTTCCGTGCGTTCTTCTAGTTCGTTCTGTTCAGCCGACCGTTATCTAGCCATGTTGCGGCTACGTACTCATCGTAGAGTTCGTGCTGTAGTTGGTGCAGGGGTTCATGCTGTATCCTGACTCCATGCCATGAGCAGGGTCAGGAGGAGTTCATGGACCAAGAATTGGTTGCTCCAGCGGCACCAATTCTGTCACATGCCTTTGTTGCGGGAGATCAGGGAGAATAATCCTGATGATTTCAGGAATTTTCTCAGGATGTCTGACCCCGTATTTCAGCATCTGTTGGCTTTGGTGTCCCCCTATATTACCAGGCAGGACACCGTTATGCGGGAAGCCATCAGTGCTGAGCAGAGGCTCATCGCCACGTTGCAATACCTGGCGACTGGGAGAAGCCTGCAGGACCTTAAGTTCTCCACAGGCATATCCCCCCAGGCTCTGGGGATCATTATACCAGAGACTTGTTCTGCCATCCTTCAAGTTTTGCAGGAGGACTATATTAAGGTAAGTGTTCTTCTAAAATAACTTCACATTGTATGTTTTTTGGTTTTGGATACTTTTTATTTTGCTTTATTAGCAGTCCCTAATTCACATGATTCTTAGCTGCAGGGAATGTCCCCTTTCTCCCCATGTTTTAATATTACATTTTTTGTGTTTGAGGCCTACCTGTAAATTTGGCTTACCTAACCTCTCCAGCATGCTATCCTGGGGCCATACCTACCTTGCCTAGTCATTTCCATGTATTTTATTCTATGTCCCATCGTAGTGCTTTGCCCAAAACGCACCCTAAAGATTGCCTAGGAATGTTTCATTTTTTTGTAACTTCATACAGAGTGCTACAGCCTTCATTTGTGATATTCCCAACTCATCTTCAACCCCCCCCCCCAATGTTTTATTAGATTTTTTTATGTTTGTTGTTGCTTACTAATCTTTTTTTTTATTACAGTTTCTACCAATGTTGGCCATGAATGTTGGTATGAAATAAGCTTTCAATGTTTCTGGCTCAAAGTATTAATTTTTTATTTCTTTAATTCCACAGTTCCCTTCTTCGCCACATGAATAGCAGAATGTGGCTTCCGAGTTTGCCCAGCGATGGAACTTTCCGAACTGTGGAGGAGCCATCGACGGCAAACATGTTCGGGTCGTCCCACCACCCCATTCGGGATCCTTTTATTACAACTATAAGGGGTTCCACAGCATCGTGATGATGGCAGTGGTGTCGGCCATCTACGAGTTCCTCTATGTGGACGTTGGCAAGAATGGCAGGATGTCTGATGGAGGAGTATTTGGCCAGACAGAGTTTGGGGAACGTCTCCTTTTGGATCTGCTGGCCTTGCCACCAGCGGAGCAGAATGTTGAGGGACTACCTTTTGTCTTTGTGGCGGATGAGGCGTTTGGCCTGGGACCCCATTTGATGAGGCCATTCCCGCAACGCACCCTCACCCCTGAGAGGAGGGTGTTCAATTATCGGCTGGCCAGAGCCAGAAGGGTGGTGGAAAATGCCTTTGGCATCATGGCCAGCCGATTTCGCCTCTTCCTGACCTCCATCCACCTTGCCCCATACAAATGGAACCATGTGGTAATGACTTGCTGTGTGCTTCATAATTTCCTACGGGTGCATTCCACCAGTTATCTAGCTTTGAGTGGGCCTGAGGCCTCTTTACTCAATTCCGAAACTTTAGTGGCCCTGGAACCTGGCCATCCTGGCTTGGCCCCCCCAACCGGACGTGAGGTCCGTAACCAATATCTTGAATATTTTATGGCCATTGAAATGCCAGAAAATCTTTAAAATTTTTATTCAAAAAAAATAAATTCTTTTATGGAGTAAAGATTGGTTTGGTGTTTTAATTGTATAATGTTTTATGTTTCATGTAGGTTTACCTAGTGCACTTGTATTGCCATGTGTATTTAACATTCTTAATTAGCCTTCATTGTCAGTGTAAACACAAAACATTGATTAGTTCACTCTGCACCACATTTACATAATGAAGCCACAATTATTTTGAATGTAAAAATACCTTTATTTCTTTTTTCGTTGGGAAACTTCCTTTGAAATGTGGATGTTCCCTTAATTTTTTGGGTATTAAAACGCATGACCAGCCATGCATAAACAAACTATATTCATAAAAATTGTGAAAAAGCTAAACATGTGCTAGTCATTAAAGGGTAAAAAAACAAAAAACCTTCCAAAACTCAGCAATTTAAACGTTCTTTGGTGTAAAAACATTAGACACGCCCAAGCACAGCCATGATATTTTGGAGCCTTTCCTCCACCCGCTTGGTATTTGCCCTGATCTCTAGCAAGTCTCCCTTAATTTTTTTGAGGTCACGACAGCAGACCATGAGGTATTGGATCAGGATCTGGGCACTGTGATGTGTCAACTTTTTGGGGTCTTCGGCCAGAACTGCACCTAAATGTAAAAAGAAATATGTAGGATAGAATATGTAGGCCTACATCTATTTAACATGCATGTGTCTGGTTTCTCTCTGACCTGTGGTGGTGCCACTTTCCACTTCCACAACATCACGTTCCTCTCCATCCTGGGGTTCTGGGGGTATTGTTGTAGGTGTTGCAATTATCGGCTCATCTGAGGTAGCTTTTCGAATCCCTAGGGAGATTGAAATAAAAGGAATAGTTTCATTAGTAGCGACTCAATTTTTCAATTAAACTAAACATGATAAAATACTTTGTAATCATTCTTTTGAAGCCTGCTGCATTTTAAAATGTACCCCCTGTGCCAACCGGGACAAATAATTGGATACATAGCCAAAACCATAGCATCTACTTTAAAAACACAAATTTGACACATTGTAACACCCCAAAGTATCTACACAGGATCACCTGTGTGTGACACCCTCAAGCTTTTTGGCTTTAGGCCCACACTTGTACTACTGCGTTCAGATGTTTCATCAGCTGCTGAGCATTCACTCCCTTAACATTACCATGCATATCCTTTTTTAAAACAAACAAATGTCCTTTGGATTAGGACCGAAAAAATAAGTGAAGCCAAAATTTACTCCCGCAAATAAAATAAAATACATGGGTGTTCACACTGGATGATCCGAAAACATCGTTTGAGGAACTGTACGGAGAAAGAGGTTTAATACGTCCGTTTACTGTGCGGACGAACCTGAAAGATGGTATCTTTCACTGTACTATATGAAAGTAAAAAATACACGACAGAATACAAGTAAATAATATGTACCATGGAAAATATTCAAAAAGAACTTACTTTTTCCTAAAACTTTCTTGATTCTTTTGTATTGGTCGGCCTCCCGCAACTTCAGATCAGACCATCGTTTTCTGAGCTGTTCCTTTGTTCTGCACACCCCAAATTTTTTGCGAAGACTTTTGACCACTTTGCCCATAATTTTTGACTTGACCAGATTAGGCCTTTTATACGGCCCATGCTTGGCATCATAATCCTTCTTCTTTAAAATGGCGACCATCTCCACCATTTCATCGAATGACATGTTGGATGCCTTATATCTCCTGGATCTGGATTTGGGCTCCTCTGGAATTTCCTCCTCTGTAGAGGTAATCTCAGCCACCTGTGTCTCCGCCATGTTTTGTTAAGCACTACGACGAGCGAGAAGGGACGGGGAAAGTGCAATATCGAACGTCAGGGGCGGGGAAAGCGTGCGGAGTGTCACGCATGTGCAGTGTATATCAAGTGAAGATCCATGTCTCGAAAATACGTTCATTTGGCGGGAGAGGGAGTTAGCAACGAACGTCTTGACGAAGGTACCTAACAATTTAAGTATTTGAGGTTCATCAGACGAGAAGATTTGTGCGCTAAAAATATGTCGAAAATGCACATTTGAGGAATGTTGCCTGAAATATATCTATTTTTTGGTTTCTCGCTTTTACAGATATCATGAATACTTTTAAAAACCCGGAATTCATGGGGGAGTTCATAGACAAATGGCAAGAGCTACCTATACTATGGCAAACCAAAAGTGGCGCAAATAAAAATAAAGACGCCAGGAAAGCAGCAATGGAGAGCCTGCTTGCATTTGTGCAAACCAAGATACCCACAACAACTCTCCAAGATGTGAAAACCAAAATAGCGACCATCAGAGGGACATACAGGACCCAGAGGACTATGGTCCTGAGGTCCCAGAGGTCAGGTGCTCCAGCAGATAAGGTTTATAAACCCAGTCTGTGGTACTACAGTAAGCTTTCTTTTCTGTATGACCAGCTGGAAGTGCGGGAATCTCTCTCCACCCTTCCCCCCAGAGGTCAATCCAGCCTTCCTTGTAGCCAACCCTCCAGCCTTCCCTGCAGCCAGTCCTCCAGCCTTCCTGGCAACCCTGCTCTGGCTTCCTCTGAGGATCAAGATCAGGTCCTAGAGGAGGCAGATTTGGATATATGGAGCCAGGTAAAGTATTGATATCTATATTTATATCTTACAAAATTGTAGAATTTAAATAGATGTTAGTATTGTTAGGTATGTAAACTTCTACCAATAAAGTTTTTGAAGAGCAAGATACAGTAGTGGCCTAATTTTATGTGGACAAGGCAACAAAACCAGGATGCGGAATCAATGAAAATGACATAACTTTTGGCATTGATTTCAACAATGTCTAGAGGTGAACAATGTCTGTGAATGATGGTGGGCCAAAATAAATAATGTCCCTTTCTTTTTTTACAGCCAGAGCAGAGCCAGGAAGAGGGTGATGTTGGGGATCAGGAGGAGGCAGGGCCCAGTGGCACCCAGGAGGAGGCTGGGCCCAGTGGCACCCAGGAGGAGGCTGGGCCCAGCACAAGAGCCCAGATGCCTCCCCTGGTAGTTAAACCACGAGGGCCAAGGAGAGGTAGGCAGGTGGAGGAGGAAACCAGGGCCTTCATCAGAGAGGCAACAGCGGCCCTCAGAGAGGCACCCTCTGTTGATGAGGGATTTGCCGCAGTCCTCGCACACAAACTAGGGCAAATGGACTTGCGGCAAAAGATATATAGTGAGACCCTGCTTTTAAAAGTCATCAATAAGGGCGTGCTGGGTGAACTCACCATGTACACCGATATAACGGAGGTTGTCCCTACTCCTCCACCTCCTCCTCCTCCTCCTACTACTCCTCCTGCCACAACCTCTCCTCCTGATCCCCAGCCTCCAAGGAAGAAACCAACCAAGGCTGCAGAGAAGGCTGGAGAGAAGGCTACAAGGAAGAGGAGAAAATAATGCCTGCTGTAGTACCACAGACTGGGGACATATAGGACTTATCTGCTGTGGCTCCTGACCTCTGGGAGCTCAAGACAAGATTGGGCTCCTTTTTTTGGGGGATCTAATCTCTATTTTGGTTTTCACATCTTGGATGGTTGTTGTGGGGTCAAAGGGATGCACAAATGCAAGCAGGCTCTCCAGTGCTGCCTTCCCCTTTTAATTTGTTAATGTTCCAAAATAAACTCTTTTTTTTTTGGCCTTAAAAAACTTGACTATGTGATTTGTATTTCAAAAGAGAGCTTGCTAGGGAGCAGGCAGGGACATCTTAAATAATATTATTGTTATTATCAAGGGACACAAACCTCCCTGAGGCCAAATGAGACACTTTTTGAAGGTTGGTGTGGTAACTTTACACAAGAATAATTTAAGCCCAAAAAAAATAACAAGGCCCCAAAAATTAAAAAGACAATAGTAAAATAGAATTTCCAAAAAAAAGGATATTTACATTATTTTATTATTAGTAGTATTATTTAGGAGGGAGGTGCGGCTTAGAAAAAATATTTTACAATCATTAGAGCAATTTGGAATTACTTTAGAAACAAGTTTGGCATAACTCTCAATGTCATTATCAAACGAAGGTAATTTTTAAGCATTATCAAAAGAAGAACGGAATGCGCAGCATTAAAATGATGCTATTAATTCCACCGTGACAAATGTGCCATCTCCATTTCCAACATTAGCTTTACCAAAACGAGCGCTCCCGTCTCATAGTTGCTTCTGAGCATGCGCGTTTTTTTTTCACATCGTGAAAGGACTGAAAGCATACACACTATCGTTTTTCACGTCGTTAAAAAAAACGACATGAAAAACGACGTGAAAAAAGAGAGCATGTCCGAAATTTTTAATGCCCGTTTTTCACGTCGTTAAAAATGCTCTGGAGCATACACACGATCATTTTTCAGGGCCATTTTTTAAAATGGCAGTTTTAACGGCATGAAAAACGATCGTGTGTATGGGGCATAAGAGCCAAATAGATTGTGTACTTTGCAAATGCAGTTGCACTCATTTTCCCAGAGCTAAGTAAATGTGGTAAAGCTCTGATGGTTTCTATTATCCAATCATGTGCAAGCAAAAATGTTTATTTATAATTTTTCTTGCACCTGTTTGGGTATTCTATACTGTTATTAATTCATCTAGTTTTACTGCCAATAGATTGTAAAATGGCCAGGGACTTTTTTCTGTTTTTTGGTTCCATAGACTTCAATGGATGAAAAGCATGTATTGAAAAACGCAAAATGTACCTGCAATATGCAAACTGCAACCTGCATAGGTGTGAATCAGGCCTGATGCCGCTTACACACGTACGTTTTTAATGTCATTTAAAAAAACGAAGTTTTTTTCGACGTGATTTTTCTTGTTTCCTCTCAAGCCTGTCTTGCATACACACGTTCATGAAAAAAACGCTCGAGCAAAGCGCAGTGACGTACAACGGCACTATAAAGGGGAAGTTCCGTTCGAATGGCGCCACCCTTCATGTTAGTAAAGTTTGTTAAGCGGCGATTCGCGATTTTCAGCCTCGTGCTTTTCAGTCCGTTACAGCGTGACGAATGTGCTTTCTCCATTACGAACGCTAGTTTTACCAGAACGAGCGCTCCCGTCTCATACTTGATTCTGAGCAGGTGCATTTTTTTCCCCTCGTAAAAGCATACACACTACCGTTTTTCACTACGTTAAAAAGAACGACGTGAAAAACGACGTGAAAAAATAGAGCAGGTTCTCATTTTTTTAGGCCATTTTTCACGTCGTTAAAAATGCTCTGGAGCCTACACACGATCGTTTTTAATGCCCAATTTAAAAAATGGCATTTTTAACGTCGTGAAAAACGGTCGTGTGTACGTGGCATTAGTGTCTTTTTTACTTTCTCATAAAAAGAAAGTCAATTTTGTTTAACAATTTCATGCTTCATGTTTCAAACCCATGCTAGCTATTCCTAATAATGTTTTCTAGCAGGCATTTTTATATTGTCTTTCTTCCCTTGAAATAGAAGCCAATCTTACTGGTCTGTAGTTACTGGGTGAAGAAATTATAATTTTTTTAAATATAGGCACCACATGTTCCTTGCATTAATTCACTGGTACCAAGCCAAGAGATATTAAAATATTAGAAAAAATGGCTTACAAATAACTGAGCTTAGTTCCTTGATAACTCCTTTGTGTAAGCCATCTCGTCCAGACGCTTTATTGATCTTTATATTGTCTGTTCCTTAATATTGATGTTTAACCAATGGGGTTGTTCAGCAGGGATGAGCCGAACACCTCCCTGTTCGGTTCGCACCAGAACCTGCGAACAGACAAAATGTTTGTGTGAACTTTAGAACCCTATTAAATACAATGGACTCGAACGTTCGAAATCTAAAGTGCTAATTATAAAGGCTAATATGCAATTTATTGTCCTAAAAAGTGTTTGGGGACCCGGGTCCTGCCCCAGGGGACATGTATCAATGCAAAAAAAGGTTTAAAAAATAGACATTTTTACGGGAGCAGTGATTTTAATAATGCTTAAAATGAAAAAATAAAAGTGAAATATTCCTTTAAATTTCGTACCTGGGGGGTGTGTATGATATGCATGTAAAGTGGCGCATGTTTCCCGTGCTTAGAACTGTCCCTGCACAAAGTGTCATTTTTGAAGGAAAAAAAGTCATTTAAAACTCACTCGCGGCTATTAATGAATTGTCGGCTTTTATCAATACATAGAAAAGTCATTGATAAAAAAAAAAAAGCGTGGGGGTTCCCCCAAATTCAATTACCAGGCCCTTTAGGTCTGGAATGGATATTAAGGGGAACCCCGCAGCAAATTTAAAAAAAAATGGCGTGGGGTTCCCCCTAAATATCCATACCAGGCCCTTGAGATCTGGCATGGATTTTAAGGGGAACTCCACCCCAAATTTAAAAAAAAATTGCCTGGAGTCCCCCCAAAAATCCATACCAGACCCTTATCCGAGCACGCAACCTGGCCGGCCGCAGGGGAAGAGGGGGGGACGAGAGAGCGGCCCCCCCCCTCCCTCCTGAACCGTACCAGGCCACATGCCCTCAACATGGGGAGGATGTCCCCATGTTGATGGGGACAAGGGCCTCATCCCCACAACCCTTGCCCGGTGGTTGTGGGGGTCTGCGGGCGGGGGGCTTATCGGAATCTGGAAGACCCCTTTAACAAAGGGGACCCCCAGATCCCGCCCCCCCATGTGAATTGGTAAGGGGTACATTGTACCCCTACCATTTCACGAAGAAAGTGTCAAAAAATGTTTAAAAAAAAACACACAAACACCTTGAAAAAGTCCTTTATTTAAAAAAAAAAAAAAAAAACATTCCAGCGCTGAAATCCAGTGTCCCGCGGCGATCCCGATGTCCAGCGCTGTCCGTCATTGGTTGTGCCTGTGCGGACCTGATAGGGAACTTCCTCGCTGTGTTTTAAATGTATAGACCCGCCCCTTCTAAAGTTCCCCATCAGGTCCGCTCAGCGGACCAGATGCGGAACATGAGAAGGGGCGGGTCTATACATGTATTACAAAGTGAGAGAAGTTCCCCATCAGGTCCACCCCCTCGGTATGTCGGACCCCGCCTACGTCATTGGCCTGAGCGGGAAACTTCCTTCACTGTGTAAATTTAAATTACACAGTGAAGGAAGTTCCCCGCTCAGGCCAATGACATAGGCGGGGTCGGACATACCGAGGGGGCGGATCTGATGGGGAACTTCATTCGCTGTGTAATACATGTATAGACCCGCCCCTTCTCATGTTCCGCATCTGGTCCGCTGAGCGGACCTGATGGGGAACTTTAGAAGGGGCGGGTCTATACATTTAAAACACAGCGGAGGAAGTTCCCCATCAGGTCCGCACAGGCACAACCAATGACGGACAGCGCTGACATCGGGATCGCCGCGGGACACTGAATTTAATCGCTAGAATGTTTTTTGTTTTTTTTAATAAAGGACTTTTCCAAGGTGTTTGTGTGTTTTTATTTACATTTTTTGACACTTTCTTCATGAAATGGTAGGGGTACAATGTACCCCTTACCAATTCACATAGGGGGGGGGCCAGGATCTGGGGGTCCCCTTTGTTAAAGGGGTCTTCCAGATTCCGATAAGCCCCCCCGCCCGCAGACCCCCACAACCACCGGGCAAGGGTTGTGGGGATGAGGCCCTTGTCCCCATCAACATGGGGACATCCTCCCCATGTTGAGGGCATGTGGCCTGGTACGGTTCAGGAGGGAGGGGGGGCCGCTCTCTTGTCCCCCCCTCTTCCCCTGAGGCCGGCCAGGTTGCATGCTCGGATAAGGGTCTGGTATGGATTTTTGGGGGGACTCCACGCCATTTTTTTTTATTTGGGGTGGAGTTCCCCTTAAAATCCATGCCAGATCTCAAGGGCCTGGTATGGATATTTAGGGGGAACCCCACGCCATTTTTTTTTAAATTTGCGTCGGGGTTCCCCTTAATATCCATTCCAGACCTAAAGGACCTGGTAATTGAATTTGGGGGAACCCCCACGCTTTTTTTTTATTTTTTATCAATGACTTTTCTATGTATTGATAAAAGCCGACAATTCATTAATAGCCGGGAGTGAGTTTTAAATGACTTTTTTTCCTTCAAAAATGACACTTTGTGCAGGGACAGTTCTAAACACGGGAAACATGCGCTACTTTACCTGCATATCATACACACACCCCAGGTACGAAATTTAAAGGAATATTTCACTTTTATTTTTTCATTTTAAGCATTATTAAAATCACTGCTCCTAAAAAAACGGCCGTTTTTAAAACTTTTTTTTGCATTGATACATGTCCCCTGGGGCAGGACCCAGGTCCCCAAACACTTTTTAGGACAATAACTTGCATATAAGCCTTTATAATTAGCACTTTAGATTTCTCCCATAGACTTTTCGAATTTGCCGCGAACATCCCAAATTGTTCGTTGTTCGGCGAACGGGCGAACAGGCAATGTTCGAGTCGAACATGAGTTCGACTCGAACTCGAAGCTCATCCCTATTGTTCAGTTAACAATGTAAATTTTCACTTTGTAAAGTGAATGTTTATCAAGTTTAGTAAATAATGTAAAGATGTGTTCACTACAACCAACCACTTATATCCTGGCAACAGCTCTATTATTAATTTCCCTCTGTCAGGAAGGTCAAGTGCATAGTTGCAGTATACAGCTTATGGCCCACTGCACATCGTTGAGTGTTGGTGCATGTGTTAATGCATATGTTCATGACATGATTGAGCTTGCATGCCGAGCACTAGCTTTAGTGTAATCTAAGGCCCCATGCACACGAGACGGTGTTAAACGCGCGTTCAGAGGCAGTTGGACACTTTTTTCAACTGCCCCTGAACCCATTCAATGTTATCCTATGTGACCATGCACACTGTCTCGTTTATTGCCGTTTATATGCAGTTGCGTTTAACTTCGTTTTTTCAGAAGAAAAAAAATGGGTTCAGACGCAAAAGTTTTCCACGTTTCAGACGCTAAACGCAGCTAAACGCGGCTAAACGTGGTACCGCCGTTTTGCCGCGTCTTCGTTTATAAGCGTTTTTAAAGGTGACCTATTTTTTTACATTAGAAATCTCAAAAATTATGGCAAATGATGAAAAACCATTAAAAAAACTGTAATTGCTTGCATTGTGGACAATCCACAACTTGTGGCAGGTGACATGGCAAGTGGACAATCCACAACTTGTGGCAGGTGACATGGCAAGTGGACAATCCACAACTTGTGACAGGTGACATGGCAAGTGGACAATCCACAACTTGTGGCCAGGTGACGTGGTCAGGTGACGTGGCAAGTGGACAATCCACAACTTGTTGCAAGTGACGTGGCAGGTGACGTGGCCAGGTGACGTGGCAAGTGGACAATCCACAACTTGTGGCAGGTGACGGGGCAGGTGACATGGCCAGGTGATGAGACCAGTGGACAATCCACAACTTGTGGCAGGTGACGTGGCCAGGTGACGTGGCATTTGACGTGGCCAGGTGACGTGGCCAGGTGACGTGGCAAGCGGACAAGCCACAACTTGTGGCAGGTGATGTGGCAGGTGATGTGGCAGGTGATGTGGCAAGTGACGTGGCCAGGTGACGTGGTAAGTGGACAATCCACAACTTGTGGCAAGTGACGTGGCAAATGGACAATCCACAACTTGTGGCAAGTGGACAATCCACAACTTGTGGCAAGTGACGTGGCCAGGTGACGTGGCAGGTAACGTGGCAAGTGGACAATCCACAACTTGTGGCAGGTGACGTGGCAGGTGACGTGGCAAGTGGACAATCCACAACTTGTGGCAAGTGACATGGCCAGGTGACGTGGCAGGTGACGTGGCAAGTGGACAATCCACAACTTGTGGCAAGTGACGTGGCCAGGTGACGTGGCAGGTAACGTGGCCAGTGGAAAATTCACAACTTGTGGCAGGTGACGTGGCCAGGTGACGTGGCAAGTGGACAATCCACAACTTGTGGCAGGTGACGTGGCAGGTGATGTGGCAGGAGACGTGGCCAGGTGACGTGGCAAGTGGACATTCCACAACTTATGGCCAGGTGACGTGGCAGGTGACATGGCAAGTGGACAATTCACAACTTGTGGCAGGTGACGTGGCAAGTGGACAATTCACAACTTGTGGCAGGTGACGTGGCCAGGTGACGTGGCAAGTGGACAATCCACAGCTTGTGGCAGGTGATGTGGCAAGTGATACGCTAAATACAAGTACACTGCTGCTCTCTCAGCTGCTGCTAATCACTCTGGTCTCACAAAGTACACTGCTGCTCTCTCAGGTGACGTGGCAAGTGGACAATCCACAACTTGTGGCAGGTGACGTGGCAAGTGGACAATCCACAACTTGTGGCAAGTGATGTGGCCAGGTGACGTGGCAGGTAACGTGGCAAGTGGACAATCCACAACTTGTGGCAGGTGCGTGGCAGGTGACGTGGCCGGTAATGTGGCAAGTGGAACATTCACAACTTGTGGCAGGTGACGTGGCCAGGTAATGTGGCAAGTGGAACATTCACAACTTATGGCAGGTGACGTGGCAGGTGACGTGGCAAGTGGACAATCCACAACTTGTGGCAAGTGACGTGGCCAGGTGACGTGGCAAGTGGACAATCCACAACTTGTGGCAAGTGACGTGGCCAGGTGACGTGGCAGGTAATGTGGCAAGTGGAACATTCACAACTTATGGCAGGTGACGTGGCCAGGTGATGTGGCCAGGTGACGTGGCAAGTGGACAATCCACAACTTGTGGCAGGTGACGTGGCAGGTGACGTGGCAGGTGACGTGGCAAGTGGACAATCCACAACTTGTGGCAAGAGACGTGGCCAGGTGAGGTGGCAGGTGACGAGGCTAGTGGACATTCCACAACTTGTGGCCAGGTGACGTGGCAAGTGGACAATTCACAACTTGTGGCAGGTGACGTGGCCAGGTGACGTGGCAAGTGGACAATCCACAACTTGTGGCAGGTGACGTGGCCAGGTGACGTGGCAAGTGGACAATCCACAACTTGTGGCAGATGACGTGGCAGGTGACGTGGCAGGTGGCGTGGCCAGGTGACGTGGCAAGTGGACAATCCACCACTTGTGGCAAGTGACATGGCAGGTGACGTGGCAAGTGGACATTCCACAACTTGTGGCAGGTGACGTGGCCAGGTGACGTGGCAAGTGGACAATCCACAGCTTGTGGCAGGTGATGTGGCAAGTGATACGCTAAATACAAGTACACTGCTGCTCTCTCAGCTGCTGCTACTCACTCTGGTCTCACAAAATGGCTGAAATGGTTAAACAATACTGTTTTTTGAGCTTAGGGAGGGTCTTATGATATTTCTTAACTAAACGCTTATAGACGCAAACGCAATAAAACGCGGTAAAACGCCCCTGAACGCGGCTGCAATTGCAGCAGAACGGGCGTTTCTAAACGCCGGTTTCAGCGTTTAAAAACATGTGTTCAGCAGAGTTTGCACCGGTGTCTCGTGTGCATGGGGCCTTAAGTGCAGCACAAAGAAGGAGAGTTGCTGTTTGGTTGTCAGCTCTAGTGACTCATGATCTGACCTGCGTTCCTCCAGTGTTTATTCTTGCTTGCCTCTTGGCTCATATCCTGAATATGCCTTCTGCCTGCTATCATGATACCTCTGTTGCTTGTCTGTTATTGACCCTGGCTGGACTTTGACCTGTTCCTGCTTCTGAGTTAGTCTGCTGCCCAGCTGTTTCGGAGTTGACTCGTCCTGAGTACAGTTCTTCTCTCTTTGTAAATGCGATTTCCTGGGCCTGCCCCTCTTACCAGCTTCCAGAACTGATCTGAGGGGGAGGGACAACCAATACACATATGAGGGGCCCTACCGCCGAGCTGGGCCGGGAGGTGCATGGCTGCCCTGTCTTTCTCTATGCATTCCTTCACTACAAAACGGAAAATTGAATTTAAATACTTACCGTAATTTTCCTTTCCTGACGAGCTCCACATCAGCACCGCCGGGTGAGGCTCCGCTCACCCCTACGTAATCAGGACTTAACTATAAATTTTTCACTCACCTCAGCCTCAGCGTTTCGTAACTATTACTACTTAACTGGGCGGGTTCTGTGCTGACATGGAGCTCGTCAGGAAAGGAAAATTAAGGTAAGTATTTGAATTCAATTTTCCGTTTTCCTGACGGCTCCATGTCAGCACCGCTGGGAATTAACTAGCCAAAACAGGGGAGGGATAATGCTACACACACTTCAATTCTGACTAAAACGGTAACAGAAAACATAATGCCTCTGACAAACTCAATTGTCATGAATATGAATATTTTGGTGTCCACATAGTTGTATTGCGGATAGTTTGAGACACCCGGCCTGCTGTCACCCTCAAGGTCTGGACCCTTCTAGCGAGAGTGCCGTGATTCTCCTGGCACAGCCAGCCCTACAACCTGCAGGCCAATGAGATGAGGTTATCAACCAAGAGATAATGATTTTACGTCTCCCAGCAAGATTATTATGTGTTCCACCTGAAAAGGACAAACAGATGTACAGAGCTCCTGATGGAAGGAGTCGCCTTGATTAAATATTTTAGCGCTTAGCCCACATCCGATGGGCTAATTTCTTGAGTACTCCCCAAAGGGAACGTAGGAGGGAAACCTCTTGTGTGATATGAACTCTAAAGGTCAGTTCAGGTACATATTAGAGCATTGGCATGAGCACCATCCTGCCTGGGAAGTACGCGAGTATGGGTTCTTTAAACCCAAGGACACCAATGCTGATGTAATTGCCACCAGTAAATCAGTTTCAGCGAGAAAGTACCACAGGCTGATTGAAGGCATCCGATGAAATAACATCCATCAGTATTGGTATATCTCATTCCGGAAACAAGTTTGAGGTTTCCACCAAATTGAATCTTGAAAAACTATGTAAGCATTGGAAGCTTGCTGAATGCCGGTGATGACAGCGATAGCCAAAATGCATGCCTATAGCATGCTTGCGCATAGAATTAAGTCAAGCCATGCCTTTAGGCATTCGAAGCAGGCTTCTGAAGAGTCCAGCGTAAAATATTGATCAGCGTATATACTAGGCCTATATGTCCTGTTCTACTATAGGCATGCTTAGCGCTGACCTTTCTCGTTTCGTAAAACTGTTGAAATATTCACCGAGCATTCGACATCCATTAGGTTCTGCCTCTCTCGACCCAGACCATCAGCCTGAGCCTGCCGGATGCTGAATGAATGGGATTGGAGAAGATTTGATATACCAGGCAGAGGGTGTCACTCCTTGACACTCAGGATGAGTAGCGGGTACCAAAACTGTCACCTTCCCTCGCCCCAGCCTTAGCTGGAAGCTGAGAATCAGAGGGAGCAGCTAAAAAAAGGCATAAGCAGTCTTGGCGATCCATTCTGCGGTCAGAACCTCCACTCCAAGAGCTTGTGGCTCCTGGGCCCTGGAATGGAACTTCAGCAACTTGGTTTCGACTGGAAATGTAAGCGGTCTACCTCTGGCAGACAAAACACCAAGCTCTGTTAGTTCTCGAAAGACTCACAGTAGTCTGGATCATCTATTGTCGTCAGACTTGGCCTGGACAAATAGATCATCTGAAGATTCTTCCGACCAGGCACATAGGTCGCAGATTGTTGGGAGGATTGACTTGGGTGAATTCTAGAATTAGAGAAAACTTCAGAAGTGAGAGACTGAGCCTTGTTTCCAGATGTAGGCCACAGTCGTTGTGCTGTCCAACTTTCCCAGGACAGGCTTACTCTGGATGAGATGACTGAAGGCTAAGAGTCTGAAAAGGCTGCCGTCAACTCCAAGATGGAGTCTTGGATCCTTGACAAAAGAACATTGGTCCTGAGCTCATTGTTCCTGAAGTAGGGCTCCCCTAAACTGGCTGGTATCTGACTGTACCACCAGGTCGTCTGAGCTGCTGGGGCAAGGCGATTTCTATGGCTCAATCTGAGACGTGAAGGATGAAAGATCTCCAAATATGGCCCAAAATGCTTTCCTTAGAGGACCACGTGTCCATCCACAAGCCGTCCCTATGTTCACAGAGGAACCACATAGTGCCCCTAGGGCATGTATGGGTGGCACAATCCCAAAATAACAGAGAGCATCCTGACATGGAAGTTCTTATTGACTTCTTGGACTAAGCATTTGCTTCCTTGTCTTTCTTGGACTCCCATCCAGAAAAGCGCAGGAGCTACGCTCTCTGGCATGAGCGTGAGCAATAACTCTTGAATTTTCGGTCTTTAACTCCGTAGACCTTCATCTTGAGGCAGGAAGCCAAACTGGCTACTATTTAATTTAGGCTTGCCCTTCTGCGATTAAGAAAAAAATGCAGTGACCGCGTTTGTCCTTGAGGGTCGCACCTTCTGATGGTAAGGTCATGTGAATGGCCGATCCCACAAGGGACACATACTAACCAGCAGGGTGGTCCCAACCCCTGGACTTCTATTCGTTCCAAAGGGCATAACTTTGACATCCTGCTGTGACCATATCCTCCAATCTTGATGAACAAGCACTTGATCCATTCAACATCCAGCCGTCTTCTGGAGGTATTTAAAATACTTCCAAAGTTTCACCTCTATACACAGGCATTTCACCAACCTTAGCAATCTGGACACAGGTCGTCCTCTTTCTTCTGTTCAGAAGAGACTGGAGAGAATTGATTGGACCAAGAAGGCCCTGAAAGAAGGCTGGACATTGCCAAACAGACGGTCCCCATACGAGAAGAATCTAGTCATTCCTTTAGAGTGTCTTGACCATCTGCTTAATTGTGACAACTGGTTAGGTGTCGTCATCTTTATCCTAGGTTGCTTGAACTAGGTAACATCCTTGCTGTCTGTTTCTCTATCCACTTGTCCCCCGCCCACTGTCAATTGACGGCGGGCGGAGGACACTCTCGTTCTGGGAGGACGTCATATGACGTCCTCCCTTTAAAACGAGCTAGGAGGCGCGCGCGCGCGCCCGCCGCGTTCACAAGGCCCCGATGTGCGTGCCCAGCGGCCGCGATTGCCGCCGGGCACCCGCGATTGCCCGGGAAACGAGCAGGAAAGTGGATCTCTGTGTGTAAACACAGAGATCCACGTCCTGTGAGGGAGAGGGGACCGATGGTGTGTCCCTTGTACATAGGGACAACCATCGGTCACCTCCCCCAGTCAGTCACCTCCCCCCACAGTAAGAACACATTGAGGGAACATATTTAACCCCTTCCCACCCCCTAGTGGTTAACCCCTTCCCTGCCAATCACATTTATACAGTAATCAATAAATTTTTATAGCAGGGATCGCTGTATAAATGTGAATGGTCCCAAAAATGTGTCAAAAGTGTCCGATGTGTCCGCCGCAATATCGCAGTCACAATAAAAATCGCAGATCGCCGCCATTACTAATAAAAAAAAATGCTATAAATCTATCCCCTATTTTGTAGACGCTATAACTTTTGCGCAAACCAATCAATACGCGCTTATTGCGATTTTTTTTTTTTTTACCAAAAATATGTAGAAGAATACGTATCGGCCTAAACTGAGGAAAATTGTATTAAAAAAAAATGGGTATTTATTATAGCAAAAAGTAAAAAATAGTGGTTTTTTTCCAAACTGGACGCTCTTCTTTTGTTTATAGCGCAAAAAATAAAAACCGCAGAGGTGATCAAATACCACCAAAAGAAAGCTCTATTTGTGGGAAAAAAAGGACGCAAATTTCGTTTGGGAGCCACGTCACACGACCGAGCAATTGTCATTCAAAGTGTGACAGCGCTGAAAGCTGAAAAATGGCTTGGGCAGGAAGGGGGTTTTCGTGCACAGTAGGGAAGTGGCTATGGAAGGATCTGAAGCGGATTGTTTGCTTGGGAAGGCTTGGAGAATTCACAGGGTGAGTGGAAACACTCTTTTAGAGCGTATTGACCACATGTTTCATGAGTGCGAACACCTGTTAGGCGCCGTCATCCATATCCTTGGTTGCTTGACAAGTCGAAAACACCCTTTTAGAGTGTATTGGCAATTTGTTTATTGGGTGTAACACCTAAACCCTCCTCCCTGGCTGTTTGAGCCAGTGGGATACATACTGCCATGCCCATCTGGAAATTCGGAAAATTGGCTGCTTCACCTGGTGTGGACAGGCAACTTCTCATTGTCAGAGCAGATGACCCCTTTCACAGAGTGAGCCGAAAACACCCCTTTAGAGCGTATTGGCAATTTGTTTATTGGGTGTGACACCTGTAGGTGTCACCCTCCTCCCTGGCTGTTTAAGCCAGTGGGATACATACTGTCATGCCCATCCGTGTATTCCTCTTATAGAGCTTGAGGAGGGATGTTTGCTGGCTTGGGAAAGCCATGAGACTGCTCCTTCTTGTTCATCCATGTCTTCTTATTGAAGGGCCTGAAGCATGTTCGTTCTGAGATTGGTAAACACTAATAGATAACCTCACCACAGGGCTTGTGCACCATTCAGCAAACCAACCCATAGCCCCGGATCACACTGGTGCGTTTTTGACATGCGACCCGACCAGTCAAATCGCATGAAAATAATATGCGGCAATTGCACCGCCCTAATCGGTGCAACGCTGCATCAGCGGCGCCACACCAACTTCAAAAAGGCAGTTTTGTACTACCTTGCGATTTCGGGTTGCGACCTCTATTGACATCCGCACGGAAACTTGCACAGATGTCTCTAAAAATCGCGACCGGAACCGAGACTGACCAGCGGGAGGCAAAGCTGAATAGCACAGCCTCATTCCCGCAACCCAGTGTGACCCTGGACTAGGGAAAAAAACGGTTAAATGCAGTAAATTGCTTGGTAACAAACCCTGAGGTGTTAAACACAGCTAGAGGGAGGCAGGAGCTTCCATCTACCGCCCTGTTAACCAGATGGAGGTTAATTTGGCTAGAATCTAATCCTGGGATGAATCAGGTTATGATGAAAAAGTTTGTTTCAGAACATCAAACAAAAAGGTAGGAGTTTGTAACAAAATTACAACCATCTTCAGTGTACACAAACCAAGGGAATTGTAGACATCATAAACATGCTTCTCCGTACTCTTTTTTTCTTCTTCTTTTTTTATTTTTTTTAAGGAAGACCAAAGATCACATAGAAAAATACAAGGATATCCCATCCAAAGGCCATGACTGAATTCAGTAGACATCTTCAAGGTGGTTCCAATCTACCTTCTCTGCAAAATGCTGGTCTTTGGAGGGGTTTGGCATAATGGTATGACAGTAAGCAAACATGAGCAGCCTCCAACAGATTATATCCATGTGTGAACAGACAAAGTGTTACTTTGTGTATCTGTTATGAAGAGTACTCCCTGTCCAGTAATGCAGCATACATTGGATACAAAGCATTTAGCTCACCCAACCTCCATCATCCGACCGTCGACGTTGGCACAGCGCGGGTGCGCGTGCATAGGGGAGTACTCTGCCACAACCGCTGTCCATCTTGTTTGGACCAAGCGGACCCCAGACACGGCTGTTAGCCATGATAAAGCCGCCCCGAGGACCAGCAGCGGGGCTCCCTGGATTATGGTCATTTAGACTAGACACCAGGGACTTCGTCCAGCTTCATTCACACGTATGGATGGTCCGCCAGCCATTTAGACCAGCTAGGTAGAGGAGCACACCTCCGTCCTGCACGTAGGAGGAAAACAGAAGAACGCTGAGGTGAGTGAAAAATTTATAGTTAAGTCCTGATCATGTAGGGGTGGGCGGAGCCTCACCCGGCGGTGCTGACATGGAGCCGTCAGGAAAAGAGTCTGCAGCTGCTGCTCTCTGTTATTATGCTCACATAGGGCTCTTTACTGCCACCTGTGGCTGCTTTCTGCATGTGCACTGCTTGTGTGAGTGCTGCTTGTACTGTATTCTGGATTGTGACTGGCTGCAGCTCCTCTGAGTCTCAGGGACATGTGTCAGTTGTGGAAACAAGCTAGGACTTTACAAGTAGGGTCTGTGTGTATAAGTAAGGGGCTGTGTGTACAGGGAGCCATATATGTTTGTGTGTTGTGTGTTAAGCGTGTGAGGTGTGTGTGTGATATGTGTGTGTTGTGTTGTGAGTGTGTACAGATGTGAGGGGGCTGAGTGTGTACAGGACTGTGGGATGGTCAGTGGGTGGATTTGGTGGGATGGCCTGTAGGTTTGCCATGGGGAAAATTTATGGTCAGGCCGGGGGGGCCGGCAAGCCTATAGCTGTGTAAGGGGCCCCCAAATGTCTAATGGTTGCCCTGGTCCTACTATATCCAGTCTCCAACTCTAGGGGTTACTGGGCAGGAGGTGTAAGAGCCCTTTCACACTGAGGCGCTACTAAAACGCCTTTAGTGCTATTACCGCGTTTTTACAGCGTTTTTAGGGCACTAGCGGTAAAATTAACGCAATGCTGCAGGCGTTTTAACAGCGTTTTTCAAGCGTTATTGCAGCATGGGCAATTTCAGTCCTGCTGTTGTAGATGCTCTTTTTTTTTTTTGCTTGCATGTTTACATTTTTGGGAGATCATGTGACTTTTCTACAGCTCAGAGCGTATTATAGGCGCTATTCAGGCGTTTTTACAGTGCTTTCAATTCATTTCAATGGAGAGGGGCGTTTTTGGAGCGTTTTTTTTAAGCGCCCAAAAGCTGCTCCAAGGATGCTGCTTGCAGGACTTCGAAAACGCCCCGCCAGCGCAACGCCTCAGTGTGAAAGGGTCCTTTGAGATGCATGGAGAGCATTTTATGAGCGTTTTAATAGCGCTATTTTTAACGCTAAAACGCTGTAAAAACGCTCCAGTGTGAAAGGGGTCTTAGGGAAGCCTTCTAATTAATTCAGTCTCTATTGGTTGGTACGGTGACACCCTCAGACGATATTGGGGATTCAAAGTAAATAAATGCTCACCATATTTTATACCATTCAGTAAACATACATTTTGCTGGGTGAACAGTTCCTATTCCTTTAATAAATCAACCCCATTGTGTCCTGTGCTCTGTGTTTCTGTGGCTTGAAAAATATTAATCCCATGCTTTCATAAATCATTTTTATGATTGCTACTTTTACCAGAGATTCACAGAACATTTTTATCAGATACATTGAACAGTAGGCGAGTGGGAAAAATTACTACTTGAATGGTAAAAATCAGGGATAAGGTTGCTGTCCATTAATACAGCACAGATTGTATATCATTATGCAGCAATGCTTTCTTTTCTCCTCTTTTCTCTCCATAAAAAAAAACAGTAAAGAGGAGGAAAAATTGTTTTATGGCCAAGTATTTCATTATTCGTTTATTTTGACCATGATTGTTGGTGCCAGATGTGGTGTGTTGTAGAAGATCTTGAAAAAAGGGATTTTTATAACAGCTTACCTGTAAAATCCTTTTCTTGGAGTACATCACGGGACACAGAGCGACTTAGTCATTACTAATGGGTTATATAGATACCTTCAGGTGCTGGCACTGGCAACTTCCAAAACCGGAAGTACCCTCCCCTATATAAGCCCCTCCCATCCGGGAGTACCTCAGTTTTGTAGCAAAGCAATAAGTGTCGCCAAAAAAGAGGGGTGGGAGCTCCGTGTCCCGTGATGTACTCCAAGAAAAGGATTTTACAGGTAAGCTGTTATAAAAATCCCTTTTTCTTTTTCGTACATCACGGGACACAGAGCGACTTAGTCATTACTAATGGGACGTCCCAAAGCAATGCCAAATGAGGGGGGGGATACACTATACATAAGCTGGGCGCCATCAGGCATGAGGATCTTTTGCGGCCTGCAACACACTGCGCCCAAAGGCGACATCCTCCTGACTTCTAACGTCCACAAGGTAGAACCTAGTAAACATGTGTACTGAAGACCATGTTGCGGCCTTACATATTTGAGTCAGGGAGGCCTGGTGATGCACTGCCCATGAAGTTCCAACTGCTCTTGTGGAGTGCGCCCTAACTTTGAACAGAGGCGGTCTCCTTTTCAAGCCATAGGCTTGTATTATGACCTGTCGAATCCACTTGGCTAAAGTAGATTTTGATGCTGCCTGACCCTTTCTGGGGCCTTCCGGCAGAACAAACAAAGTATCCGTTCTACGAATCTGAGCAGTGGCTTTTAGATAAGCTTTAACTGCTCTTACTACATCCAAAGAATGCAATAACTTTTCCTCTACCGAGGTAGGTTTGGGAAAAAAAGAAGGAAGAACCACATCTTGGTTCAAATGAAACCTCGATACCACCTTAGGAAGAAAGGCTGGGTGAGGACGTAATACTACTCTGTCCTTATGGACAACCAGATATGGCTCCTTACAGGACATGGCGGCTAATTCCGATACTCTTTTAGCCGAACAAATGGCTACTAAGAAAATCAATTTCCTGGTGAGAAGAACCAAGGAAATGTGCTGCAATGGTTCAAACGGTTGTTCCTGTAGAACCGACAGAACCAGGTTTAAGTCCCATGGACATATGGGAATACTAACCAGAGGGCTAATACGCATCACTCCTTGTATAAAAGCTTTGACTAATGAATGCAAAGCCAAGGGCCTTTGAAAAAATATTGACAAGGCCGAAATCTGACCCTTGATAGTACTCAAGGCAAGCTTCCTATCCACAGCCCACTGTAGGAAGTCCAGAATCCGGCCTATTAGGCATGTGCAATTCGTTTCGTAACGAATTGAAATTCGTCCGAATTTAGCAACTTTCGGACATTCGGAAGCATTCGAATTTCCGAACAAAGCAATTACGAATAAGACCGAATCCGAAATAAATTATACCGCAAATAGCGAATGCCCGAATGTCTTCGGCATAATTCGTTATGAAAAAGTTACGAATGTACGAATCCATACGAAGCACAATAACACTCACTCTGCTCTGCTCTCTGCTTCTCCCACACCGTGCTGAACTCCCTCTCAAAATGGTGTACAGGGGCGGAGGTTATAGCCGCATGTAAAAAACGAAAGTAAAATACGAGATTTCGAATCCATTCGAAGCACAATAACACTCTGCTCTGCTCTCTGCTTCTCCCTCACCGTGCTGAACCCTCTCAAAATGGTGTACAGGGGCGGAGCCTATAGCCGCATGTTAAAAACGAAAGTAAAATACGAGATTTCGAATCGTTACAAATAACCGCAATGTATTTAGAAAAGTACAAATCCATTCGAAGCACATTAGGCATAATAGGCAGCGTCGTTGTGAGAGAGACACGGAAAATTACGAATCAACGAACCCAAAAAAAGTTACGAAAGTAGGAGTTGTGTCCAGAATCAACGAAAAACAACGTACTCTACCGAAAGTACGAACCCAAAAAAAGTTACGAAAGTAGGAGTTGTGTCCAGAATCAACGAAAAACAACGTACTCTACCGAAAGTACGAATTATAAAGCAACAAAAAATTCAACGAAAAATGTCGCTTGCAAAAATACGAATGAGTCCGAACACGAAAAATCCCGTCTAGCAAAATTACGAATGATTACGAATCAACAGGACCGGAAAGAAACGAACCGAAACGGAACGAATTTTTCCGTTGTGCACAAGTCTACTGCCTATTACGTACTTACGCGGATGCCATTTCTTGGCCTCACACCACGCGATGTACGCCTTCCAGATCCTATAATAGATCTGCCTGGATACCGGCTTCCTGGCATTGATCGTGGTAGATACCACCGGATTAGAGAGACCTCTCTTTTTTAGAATGTGGGCTTCAATAGCCAGGCCGTCAAACCTAGGGCTTGTAAGGAAGGGTGGTATATCGGTCCCTGCGAAAGCAGGTCCGGACGATGTGGGAGGGTCCAAGGACTCCCCACTGACATCTTTACGATCTCCGCGTACCACGCTCTTCGGGGCCACGCTGGAGCCACCAGAATCACTGGTTTCTTTTCTACCCGGATTCTGCGGATTAATCGCGGTAACAATTGTGGCGGTGGGAATGCATATATCAGCTTGAACTGATCCCAAGGGAACACTAGGGCATCCGAGCCGCAAGCTAGGGGATCCCTTGTGCGAGACACAAATCTGTCCACCTTTGCGTTGAATCTGGATGCTAGCAGATCTACATCCGGTGTTCCCCACCGCTGGCATATTGCCTGGAAAACCTCGGGGTGAAGAGACCATTCCCCCGGGCATAATTGCTGGCGACTTAGAAAGTCCGCTCTCCAATTTTCCACTCCTGGGATGAAAACCGCGGATATGGCTGGGACATATCTTTCTGCCCATTTCAGGATGCAATTCACTTCCCTCTGGGCTGCACGACTCCTGGTGCCACCCTGGTGATTGATATATGCCACTGCTGTGGCATTGTCTGATTGAATTCTGACAGGGGACCCTTGGAGTTTGGATGTCCATGCTACTAGGGCATACCGGGCTGCTCGTATCTCTAAGAGATTGATGGGCAGGGCCTTCTCTGCTTCTGACCACTTGCCCTGGAGAGACCATTGCCCCAGTACTGCCCCCCAGCCTATGAGGCTGGCATCTGTAGTGACCACCTTCCAAGAAACCGGACTGAAGGGTTTCCCTTTTTCCAGATTCTGGGGCACCAACCACTAGGGATGAGCTTCGTGTTCGAGTCGAACATACGTTCGACTCGAACATCGGCTGTTCGATCGTTCGACGAAGATCGAACGATTTGGGCCGTTCGCGCCAAATTCGAGTGACGCGAACGGCCCACAATGCACTACGCCATCGCAGTGTCATCCAGGCGCTGTGATTGGCCAAGCATGCACTGTGACCCCGCATGCTTGGCCAATTACAGCGCCGGCAGCGAGGAGAGCAATGATTGGCCACAGGCAGGATGCCTGTGGCCAATTATTGCTGAGGGTGTTTAGTACACGCCCCACACTATAAAAGGCCGCCAGCACGGCGGCCTAGTGTAGTGTGTTCCGGAGCAGGGAAAGACAAGCATAGGCAGGGACAGTGACATTTATTTCTTTCTTGCTTAACCTGGATTCCTTTAGTTTAGGGAAAGAGAAGGATAGGTAGGGAGAGTGTCAGTGTGTTTTACTGTGCGAGTCCTTGTTTCTAGGGACAAAGTAGGAAAGTGAGGGGAATTCTCCTTGTGCTATAGTGTGCTTTAAAAAAACATTTTTCTAGGGACAGAAAACTTTAGGTAGGGAGAGTGTCAGTTTCTTTCACTGTGCGAGTCCTTGTTTCTAGGAAAAAAGAAGGAAAGTGAGGGGAATTCTCCTTGTGCTATAGTGTGCTTTAAAAAAAAAAAATTTCTAGGGACAGAAAACTCTAGGTAGGGAGAGTGTCAGTTTCTTTCACTGTGCGAGTTCTTGTTTCTAGGGACAAAGAAGGAAAGTGAGGGGAATTCTCCTTGTGCTATAGTGTGCTTTAAAAAAACATTTTTTCTAGGGACAGAAAACTCTAGGTAGGGAGAGTGTCAGTTTCTTTCACTGTGCGAGTCCTTGTTTCTAGGGACAAAGAAGGAAAGTGAGGGGAATTCTCCTTGTGCTATAGTGTGCTTTAAAAAAACATTTTTTCTAGGGACAGAAAACTCTAGGTAGGGAGAGTGTCAGTTTCTTTCACTGTGCGAGTCCTTGTTTCTAGGAAAAAAGAAGGAAAGTGAGGGGAATTCTCCTTGTGCTATAGTGTGCTTTAAAAAAAAAAATTCTAGGGACAGAAAACTCTAGGTAGGGAGAGTGTCAGTTTCTTTCACTGTGCGAGTCCTTGTTTCTAGGGACAAAGAGGGAAAGTGAGGGGAATTCTCCTTGTGCTATAGTGTGCTTTAAAAAAACATTTTTTCTAGGGACAGAAAACTCTAGGTAGGGAGAGTGTCAGTTTCTTTCACTGTGCGAGTCCTTGTTTCTAGGGACAAAGAAGGAAAGTGAGGGGAATTCTCCTTGTGCTATAGTGTGCTTTAAAAAAAACATTTTTTCTAGGGACAGAAAACTCTAGGTAGGGAGAGTGTCAGTTTCTTTCACTGTGCGAGTCCTTGTTTCTAGGGACAAAGAAGGAAAGTGAGGGGAATTCTCCTTGTGCTATAGTGTGCTTTAAAAAATCATTTTTTCTAGGGACAGAAAACTCTAGGTAGGGAGAGTGTCAGTTTCTTTCACTGTGCGAGTCCTTGTTTCTAGGAAAAAAGAAGGAAAGTGAGGGGAATTCTCCTTGTGCTATAGTGTGCTTTAAAAAAAAAAAAATTCTAGGGACAGAAAACTCTAGGTAGGGAGAGTGTGAGTTTCTTTCACTGTGCGAGTCCTTGTTTCTAGGGACAAAGAAGGAAAGTGAGGGGAATTCTCCTTGTGCTATAGTGTGCTTTAAAAAAACATTTTTTCTAGGGACAGAAAACTCTAGGTAGGGAGAGTGTCAGTTTCTTTCACTGTGCGAGTCCTTGTTTCTAGGGACAAAGAAGGAAAGTGAGGGGAATTCTCCTTGTGCTATAGTGTGCTTTAAAAAAACATTTTTTCTAGGGACAGAAAACTCTAGGTAGGGAGAGTGTCAGTTTCTTTCACTGTGCGAGTCCTTGTTTCTAGGGACAAAGAAGGAAAGTGAGGGGAATTCTCCTTGTGCTATAGTGTGCTTTAAAAAATCATTTTTTCTAGGGACAGAAAACTCTAGGTAGGGAGAGTGTCAGTTTCTTTCACTGTGCGAGTCCTTGTTTCTAGGAAAAAAGAAGGAAAGTGAGGGGAATTCTCCTTGTGCTATAGTGTGCTTTAAAAAAAAAAAAATTCTAGGGACAGAAAACTCTAGGTAGGGAGAGTGTCAGTTTCTTTCACTGTGCGAGTCCTTGTTTCTAGGAAAAAAGAAGGAAAGTGAGGGGAATTCTCCTTGTGCTATAGTGTGCTTTAAAAAAACATTTTTTCTAGGGACAGAAAACTCTAGGTAGGGAGAGTGTCAGTTTCTTTCACTGTGCGAGTCCTTGTTTCTAGGGACAAAGAAGGAAAGTGAGGGGAATTCTCCTTGTGCTATAGTATGCTTTAAAAAATCATTTTTTCTAGGGACAGAAAACTCTAGGTAGGGAGAGTGTCAGTTTCTTTCACTGTGCGAGTCCTTGTTTCTAGGAAAAAAGAAGGAAAGTGAGGGGAATTCTCCTTGTGCTATAGTGTGCTTTAAAAAAAATAATTTCTAGGGACAGAAAACTCTAGGTAGGGAGAGTGTCAGTTTCTTTCACTGTGCGAGTCCTTGTTTCTAGGGACAAAGAAGGAAAGTGAGGGGAATTCTCCTTGTGCTATAGTGTGCTTTAAAAAAACATTTTTTCTAGGGACAGAAAACTCTAGGTAGGGAGAGTGTCAGTTTCTTTCACTGTGCGAGTCCTTGTTTCTAGGGACAAAGAAGGAAAGTGAGGGGAATTCTCCTTGTGCTATAGTGTGCTTTAAAAAAACATTTTTTCTAGGGACAGAAAACTCTAGGTAGGGAGAGTGTCAGTTTCTTTCACTGTGCGAGTCCTTGTTTCTAGGAAAAAAGAAGGAAAGTGAGGGGAATTCTCCTTGTGCTATAGTGTGCTTTAAAAAAAAAATTTCTAGGGACAGAAAACTCTAGGTAGGGAGAGTGTCAGTTTCTTTCACTGTGCGAGTCCTTGTTTCTAGGGACAAAGAGGGAAAGTGAGGGGAATTCTCCTTGTGCTATAGTGTGCTTTAAAAAAACATTTTTTCTAGGGACAGAAAACTCTAGGTAGGGAGAGTGTCAGTTTCTTTCACTGTGCGAGTCCTTGTTTCTAGGGACAAAGAAGGAAAGTGAGGGGAATTCTCCTTGTGCTATAGTGTGCTTTAAAAAAACATTTTTTCTAGGGACAGAAAACTCTAGGTAGGGAGAGTGTCAGTTTCTTTCACTGTGCGAGTCCTTGTTTCTAGGGACAAAGAAGGAAAGTGAGGGGAATTCTCCTTGTGCTATAGTGTGCTTTAAAAAATCATTTTTTCTAGGGACAGAAAACTCTAGGTAGGGAGAGTGTCAGTTTCTTTCACTGTGCGAGTCCTTGTTTCTAGGAAAAAAGAAGGAAAGTGAGGGGAATTCTCCTTGTGCTATAGTGTGCTTTAAAAAAAAAAAATTTCTAGGGACAGAAAACTCTAGGTAGGGAGAGTGTCAGTTTCTTTCACTGTGCGAGTCCTTGTTTCTAGGGACAAAGAAGGAAAGTGAGGGGAATTCTCCTTGTGCTATAGTGTGCTTTAAAAAAACATTTTTTCTAGGGACAGAAAACTCTAGGTAGGGAGAGTGTCAGTTTCTTTCACTGTGCGAGTCCTTGTTTCTAGGGACAAAGAAGGAAAGTGAGGGGAATTCTCCTTGTGCTATAGTGTGCTTTAAAAAAACATTTTTTCTAGGGACAGAAAACTCTAGGTAGGGAGAGTGTCAGTTTCTTTCACTGTGCGAGTCCTTGTTTCTAGGGACAAAGAAGGAAAGTGAGGGGAATTCTCCTTGTGCTATAGTGTGCTTTAAAAAATCATTTTTTCTAGGGACAGAAAACTCTAGGTAGGGAGAGTGTCAGTTTCTTTCACTGTGCGAGTCCTTGTTTCTAGGAAAAAAGAAGGAAAGTGAGGGGAATTCTCCTTGTGCTATAGTGTGCTTTAAAAAAAAAAAAATTCTAGGGACAGAAAACTCTAGGTAGGGAGAGTGTCAGTTTCTTTCACTGTGCGAGTCCTTGTTTCTAGGAAAAAAGAAGGAAAGTGAGGGGAATTCTCCTTGTGCTATAGTGTGCTTTAAAAAAACATTTTTTCTAGGGACAGAAAACTCTAGGTAGGGAGAGTGTCAGTTTCTTTCACTGTGCGAGTCCTTGTTTCTAGGGACAAAGAAGGAAAGTGAGGGGAATTCTCCTTGTGCTATAGTATGCTTTAAAAAATCATTTTTTCTAGGGACAGAAAACTCTAGGTAGGGAGAGTGTCAGTTTCTTTCACTGTGCGAGTCCTTGTTTCTAGGAAAAAAGAAGGAAAGTGAGGGGAATTCTCCTTGTGCTATAGTGTGCTTTAAAAAAAAAAATTTTCTAGGGACAGAAAACTCTAGGTAGGGAGAGTGTCAGTTTCTTTCACTGTGCGAGTCCTTGTTTCTAGGGACAAAGAAGGAAAGTGAGGGGAATTCTCCTTGTGCTATAGTGTGCTTTAAAAAAACATTTTTTCTAGGGACAGAAAACTCTAGGTAGGGAGAGTGTCAGTTTCTTTCACTGTGCGAGTCCTTGTTTCTAGGGACAAAGAAGGAAAGTGAGGGGAATTCTCCTTGTGCTATAGTGTGCTTTAAAAAAACATTTTTTCTAGGGACAGAAAACTCTATGTAGGGAGAGTGTCAGTTTCTTTCACTGTGCGAGTCCTTGTTTCTAGGGACAAAGAAGGAAAGTGAGGGGAATTCTCCTTGTGCTATAGTGTGCTTTAAAAAATCATTTTTTCTAGGGACAGAAAACTCTAGGTAGGGAGAGTGTCAGTTTCTTTCACTGTGCGAGTCCTTGTTTCTAGGAAAAAAGAAGGAAAGTGAGGGGAATTCTCCTTGTGCTATAGTGTGCTTTAAAAAAAAAAAATTTCTAGGGACAGAAAACTCTAGGTAGGGAGAGTGTCAGTTTCTTTCACTGTGCGAGTCCTTGTTTCTAGGGACAAAGAAGGAAAGTGAGGGGAATTCTCCTTGTGCTATAGTGTGCTAAAGCATTCCTCATCAACCATCTTTGAAATCCTTGTTTTTTGGACAGTCAGGGAAATTGTCGTTGTGCTATTCTGTGCAAAAGCAATCATCCTCAACCATATTTAGAAATCCTTAAGTAAAGGGACAGAGAAGGACACCTGAAGGTAGCCCTTATTGCTTTTTCCCATCTCCCTGCAGGCCATCTATTAGAATGTCTGGAAGGCAAACAAGGAGAGGCAGACAGTCAGGAGGCAATAAAAGAGGGCAAGCAGGCTCTGTGTCTGGGGGCAACAGTGCTGGTCGTGGACGCGGTGCATTGTCATCAGCACATGGCCATGGGACACGCTTGTCCTTCTTTTCGGCAGCTGGACATGTTGAGCCACATCATGCCGAAGACTTGGTAGAGTGGATGACCAAGCCCTCCTCCTCCTCCTCATCCTCTCTCACCCAGGCTCAGGGTACTGGCAAAGCAGCTGCCAAAGCGTCCTCTTCCCTGGTATCAATGTCAGACTCATCATCAGTCACTCCTTCCCTAGACCCACCATGTCCTCCTCCTGAGGAGTCCCCCGAACTGTTTGAGCACAGTGTTGGGTACATGCTCCAGGAGGATGCCCAGCGTTTTGAAGGGTCTGATGATGAAACCCAGCTACAGGAAGGCAGTAGCGTGAGAGCAGACAGAGGGGATGCTCAAGAAGGACACCAATCTGGCAGTCATGTTCCAGCAGCTGCAGCATACTGCCAGATTGGCTCCAGTGATGAGGAGGGAGGGGATGATGAGGTCACTGACTCCACGTGGGTGCCTAATAGGAGAGAGGAGGAGGAGGAGGATGAGGAGGAGGCACATCTCCAACGAGGCAGGATGCCCTTTGGTGGCCAGCGTAAGGGCAGTACACTGACGGAATCACACCGCAGAGCTCCGCCTGTGCAGGGCGCTGCTTCTGCCCGTCATTCAAAAAGTTCCTTGGTGTGGGCCTTTTTTGAGGCTAGTGCATCAGATCGCACAGCTGCTGTTTGCAACATATGTCTCAAGCGTATATCGCGTGGCCAAAACATCAGCCGCTTGGGTACCACATGCCTGACCAGACATATGTTGACCTGCCATGCAGCTCGTTGGCAAGCCTACCTCAAAGACCCACACCAAAGAACAAAGCGGACCTCTCCTTGCACCGCATCAGCTGGGATCTCCAACCCCACTATAACTTCAGTCCTCTCTGAAACATGCACTGAGAGGAATGAAGGTGTAGAATTAGGTGTGTCACAGCCAAGTACTTGCGGCCACTCTGCTAGCAGTACACCGACGTCCGATTCTAGCAGGCAAATTTCCCTGCCCCAGCTGCTGGACCGTCGAAAGAAGTTCACTCCCAGCCATCCACATGCCCAGCGGTTGAATGCTAGCTTGGCTAAATTGCTAGCGCTTCAACTGCTGCCTTTTCAGTTGGTAGACTCGGCCCCCTTCCGTGAGTTTGTGCAATGTGCGGTTCCTCAGTGGCAGGTTCCCAAACGCCACTTTTTCTCACGGAAGGCTATTCCGGCTCTCTACCGGCATGTGGAAGGCAATGTCTTGGCCTCGCTGGACAGGGCGGTCAGCGGTAAGGTGCATATTACCGCTGACTCATGGTCCAGCAGGCATGGACAGGGACATTACCTTTCTTTCACGGCCCATTGGGTCACTCTTTTGGCAGCTGGGAAGGATGCAGGACAAGGTGCAGTAGTGTTGGAGGTTGTTCCACCGCCACGCCTCCAAAATGCTACTACTGGTTGTGACACACCTCTCTCCTCCACCCCCTCCTCTTCTTCTTCCTCCATGGCCTCTTCCTGTGGTTTGTCCTATGAACCAGCGGTGCTCCGTAGCCGTTTACGGGGCTACGCAAGTACACAGGCAAAAAGATGCCATGCCGTGCTTGCGCTGGTGTGTTTGGGGGACAGAAGCCACACTGGGGCAGAGGTCCTGTCTGCTCTGCAGGGCCAGGCCGAGAGGTGGTTGACGCCACGCCAGCTTAAGCCAGGAATGGTGGTTTGCGACAATGGCACCAACCTCCTCTCCGCCCTCCGACAGGGACAACTGACCCATGTGCCCTGTGTGGCTCACGTCCTTAACCTGGTGGTGCAGCGGTTCTTGGGCAGGTACCCGGGCTTACAGGATGTCCTGAGGCAGGCCAGGAAAGTCTGTGTGCATTTCCGCAGATCTTATAATGCCAGTGCTCGCCTGGCTGAGCTGCAAAAGGAGTTGAACCTGCCCAAGAACCGCCTTATATGTGACATGCCCACCAGGTGGAACTCAACGTTGGCCATGCTGCAGCGGCTGCACACGCAGCAGAGGGCCATCAATGAGTACCTGTGCGACTACGGCACCAGGACAGGGTCAGGGGAGCTTGGTTTTTTTTCTCCACGCCAGTGGGGCATGATCAGGGATGCATGCACTGTCCTGGCACCATTTGAGGAGGCCACGAGGATGGTGAGCAGTGACAGTGCATGCATCAGTGACACTGTACCTCTTGTCCACCTGTTGGAGCACACGCTGCGTGGAATAATGGACAGGGCACTTGAGGCAGAACAGAGGCAGGAAGAGGAGGACTTCCTTGCCTCTCAAGGCCCCCTTTACCCAGACAGTGTTCCTTCTGTCCCACCCATCGCACAGGAAGAGGAGGAGGAGGAGGAGGAGGATTGTGTCAGCATGGAGGTGGAGGCTGGCACTCAGCATCATCAGCAGCAGTCTTTTAGGGATGATTTACAGTCCCAAGAAACCAGTGGACTTGTACGTGGCTGGGAGGAGGTGGCTGCGGATCATGTTGTCCTTAGTGACCCAGAGGACTCCGGAGCGAATGCCTCAGCAAACCTACGCTGCATGGCCTCCCTGATCCTGCAAAGTCTGCGGAAGGATCCTCGTATTCTTCGGATCAAGGAGAGGGACCATTACTGGCTGGCCACTCTCCTTGATCCACGGTACAAGGGTAAGGTTGCGGACCTTATGTTACCGTCGCAGAGGGAGCAGAGGATGAGACAACTCCGGGAGGCCTTGCAGAAAGGTCTGTGCAACGCGTTCCCAGAGACTGGGAGGTTACAAACTCCTGGTCCTGGACAACGAGTTGCTGAGGCTTCGGCCAGTCAAAGAAGGAGCGGTGGGGAAGGTGGCCGTCTGACCGTTGCGTTCAGACAATTCTTTAGTCCGCAGCCCCAAAGTATGATCGGTTCCAGCAACCATCGCCAGCGTCTGATAAACATGGTGCAGGAATATCTAGGGGCAAGGTCAGACTTGGACACCTTCCCCACCGAAAATCCTCTGGCTTACTGGGTCTTGAGGATGGATCACTGGCCAGAGCTTGCACAGTATGCAATTGAGCTACTGGCCTGTCCTGCATCCAGCGTTCTTTCGGAACGCACATTCAGTGCTGCTGGAGGATTTGTCACGGATCACAGGGTGCGCCTGTCCACCGACTCGGTTGATCGACTGACTTTCATCAAGATGAACCAGTCTTGGATCACCACCAGCTACCACACACCTGATGCTGATATAACAGACTAATTGATTTTAACATGTCACATCCCTTCAAGACTGATGCTGATGCTGAGTGCCTGTGCTGTTATGTTGACTGGCTATCCTCCTCCTCCGAGTCCTCAATGATACGATTGATGATGATAGCTTGGAAGATCATTTTTGTTTATGGGTGCCGCCACCAGTGGCTAAGGCCCAATTTTTCAGCCCCTGTTTTACAGGGGCGTGTAATTACAATTTTTTTAGCAATAATTTGCCATAGGGCTCATTGCTGTGCTCCAAGTACAGTATCTGTGAGGGGTTGGAGTGTTGTGGCACCAGTGCCTAAGGCCCAATTTTTCAGCCCCTGTTTAAAAGGGGCGTGTCATTACAATTTTTGAAGCAATACTTTGCAACAGGGCTCATTGCTGTGCTCCAAGTACAGTATCTGTGAGGGGTTGTAGTGTTGTGCCACCAGTGCCTAAGGCCCAATTTTTCAGCCCCTGTTTAACAGGGGCGTGTCATTACAATTTTTGAAGCAATACTTTGCAACAGGGCTCATTGCTGTGCTCCAAGTACAGTATCTGTGAGGGGTTGTAGTGTTGTGCCACCAGTGCCTAAGGCCCAATTTTTCAGCCCCTGTTCAACAGGGGCATGCAATTACAATTCTTGATCTAATAATTCACAGCAGGGCCCATTGCTGCACCCACCAAGAGTAACTGTCAGGGCTTACAGTGTTGTGGCACCAGCACCACCATCAAAGGCCCAATTTTTACTACCACTGTTCAACAATTATATGTAATTAAAATTCCTGATATAATAGTTGACAGCAGGGCGTTCCAGCACCAACCAAGAGTAACTGTGAGTGCTTACAGTGTTGTGCCAACACCAACAACTAAGGGGCCTATTTCTGCAGAGTATATACGGCAGGTCCCTACTTTCAAACATCCAACTTACAAACGACTCCTACTTGCAAACGCAAGAAGACAACAGGAAGTGAGAGGAAATCTACCACTAGGAAGGAAAATTCTCTCCTGTAAGAATAAATATGGGAGAAAGGTGTCTCCTCTGTACTGATGCTTTATCAGCAATCCTTGTTTCAAGAAAAACACCACATTTCAAAAACAGTTGTCATTGGGACGGAAAGTGAGGTGAAATGTTCTGAACAGGGGCACAGACAGCAAAACAAATGTTACAGGGGTGATAACCCTTACCTATGTTTTCCAAAAAGTTTAAAAATAGATTTTTGGGCTGGAGCTACACTTCAACAATGTACCTGTTCAAAATTACAAACACATTCTACATAAGAACAAACCTACAGTCCCTGTCTTGTATGCACCGCCTGTATACGGCTGTTCAGAGTATATAGGGCCTTTTTTATTTTATGTGCGGGGTTCCCCTTAATATCCATATAAGACCCAAAGGGGCTGGTAATGGGCTGGGGTAGGGGGTCATGGGGTAGCTATGCCATTTTTCTTAAAGATTTTCATCCATATTACCGGGACCAGACATTACATTAAAGCCGCAAGCAGTTTTAAATGGCTTTTTTTTCCTTTAGAAGTGTCATTTTGTGCAGGGACAGTTCTAAACACGGGAAACACGTGGCACTTCACAGGCATACTTTAGACACCCCCCAGGTACGATATTTAAAGGAATATTTGACTTTTTTTTTTTCACTTTATGCATCATTAAAATGACTGCTCCCAAAAAACGACCGTTTTTAAAACTTCTTTTTGCATTGATACATGTCCCCTGGTGCAGAACCCGGGTTCCCAAACCCTTTTTAGGACAATAACATGCATAATAGTTGTTATAATTAGCACTTTAGAATTCGAACGTTCGCATCCATTGTATTTAATAGGGTTCTAATGTTCGTACGAACTTTCGGTCCGTTCGCGGGTTCTGGTGCGAACCGAACCCGGGGGTGTTCGGCTCATCACTACCAACCACCAATGGAGGCTCTTGCGAACGGAAGGGGACAGGGACATTGGTAAGTCTAAAGCCTGAACTTTTTTGTTCCAGGCTGATAGTATGGCCCTCTGCAAGTTCCTTGAATGGAATTGACCGTAGGGTACTGCTTCGAATGAAGCCACCATTTTTCCCAGCAGCCTCATGCACAGGCGTATGGATGGTTTTCTTTTTGTACCCACTAAGTGGGTCAAATCTTTCAAAGACGACACCTTCTCTGGAGGTAAGAAAATCTTTCTCTGATTTGAATCCAGCCTTAGCCCCAAGTATTCCAGACTTTTGACTGGTCTTAGAGCTGACTTGTCTCGGTTGATAATCCAACCGTGATATCCCAGATACTTGATTGTCTCGTGAATAGCTACTTCCAGTTTTTCCACTGAGTGGTCTATTAGTAGCAGGTCGTCTAAATATGCCATTATCGTTACACCCCGTGTTCTTAGATTGGCCAATAGTGGGGCCAGAATTTTTGTGAACACTCGTGGTGCTGTGGCCAGACCGAAAGGTAAGGCTCTGAACTGAAAATGGCGCCCTTCTACTTTAAAGCGTAGAAATTTCTGATGGGCCGGAAAGATGGGAATATGCAGATAAGCATCCTTTATGTCGATCGAGGCTAACCATTCCTGCCCTTGTAGGGCGGTGGCCACCGATCGGATCGACTCCATCCGAAAAGTCCTGATATGTAGGAATTTGTTTAGCCCTTTTAGATTTAATATGGGCCTCACGTCCCCATTTGGTTTGGGGACTGTGAAGAGGTTTGAGTAAAACCCGAACCCGCATTCTTCCAAGGGAACCTTCATGATTACACCTTGGAGCAATAGTTGTTCTAGTGCCAGAAGGAGGGATCCTCTCTTCTGGGGATCGCTTGGCACGTTTGACCTCATAAAATGGGCAGGAGGAGTGTCTTTTAACTCCAGCTTGTATCCCAGACTTACTGTGGAGATCACCCATCTGTCTCTGATGGTGTCCCGCCAGGTCTCTGTGAACAACTGAAGTCTTCCCCCCACCCGATTGAGTGGGGGCAAGCCTTCATGACTTGGGGGGAGGTTTCGTACCTCTCTTGACCCAGGGTTTCTTGTTACCCTGTGATTGTCCCTGATTTCTGCCCCCAGGATTTGACCGCGGAGGCCGTCGGAACTGTTTCACAGCCGATGTGCCAGGGACTGGAGAAGTAGGCTTCTTAAAAGAAGGACTTCTAGCTTTGTTCTTAACCGGCAAGAGTGTACTTTTACCGGCAGAAATTTTCTGGATATACTTGTCCAGATCTTCCCCAAATAAGCGTTCTCCATGAAATGGGAAGCTAATCAGCAATTTCTTACAGGGAGCCTCAGCAGACCAGTTTTTGAGCCACAAAAGCCTACGCATATGTACTACAGACAGCGTAAAGCGGGAGGCCTGTTGGATTGTATCCTTTATGGCGTCCACCGCAAAACATAAGGCTCTGGGTAGGTCAGCTAGGGCAAGAGCCTGCTGATCTGGTAAGTCCCTTAAGACTTGTTTCAACTGATCCTTCACTGCTTGGCAGACCCCAATAGCTGCTACTGCAGGTTCTGTCACCATGCTTGCTGTAGAGAAAGCAGATTTTAGTAAAGACTCCAATTTTTTATCTATTGGGTCTTTGAACATTGGAACATTATCTACTGGACATGTCAGTTATTTATTCACAAAAGAGATGGCTGCGTCCACTGTGGGCACCTTCCATTTTTGTATGAACTTATCCTCCATGGGATAGATCACCGGAAATCTCTTGGGGGGAGTAAATATTTTATCAGGATGCTCCCAATCCTGGTAAATAAGCCCTTCCAATAAGGGGTGGATTGGGAAGGAACAGACAGTCTGGGGAGCTTTTAGCGACCCCAGCGAGGAGACAGTAGTGGTTGATGGCTCCGCAAGAGGCATTTTAAATGCTGATCGGACCATGTTAGTCAGAGACTGAACCCATAATCTTTCAGCCTGAGATGCTGAGAAAGGTTCTTCCACTGTTGATTCCTCTATAACCGAATCAACCTCATCCTGATCCCCTTCAGGTAGGTAGATCTCTGTGTGGGGCTGTTCCTCCACTAACAGGCACTCTGAAGGAGGAGACGGAGATCGGACGCGCTTTCCCTGTGACAGGGAAGCAGCGATCAATGCTGTTAATCTCTCTTCCAATCCTCCCAGAGTTGAGGAAAAAACCTCCTCTGTTATATATACAGGAGCAGGTGGACTGGGGGCAGCCACAGCACCAGGTACTCCTGCGGGGTTCCTACGGCTACTAACCTCTGAAATTTCAGGGGAGATTGGTGCAGTACAAGCATGCCCAAAATCCTCAGAGCCCGATGGAGACCCCTTTCGCTTCTTGGAAGATTTATTCCCAGAGCGTCTGGACGACATATCCTTTAAGCACAGAGCTGAGGTATTCCCGTCGTCATACACCACTTTTACTGGTAATAGTCTAGCACAGTTGCTGCTATATACCAGCTGGTGTCCACTAAAGTGCCTTTCTAAGGGGATGCCTGCATCAACCGCCTCTGTGTGCCACCGTTTTGTTGCTAGCTCTGTTTGCATCCAGCTGACACTTGTACTGTGTCTTTTATCCATGCTGGGACGCCTGCACATGCGCAGAAGCGCCGCGGCGCGCATCGAGCGTCATCCACCAGCCCCGCCCCTTATTTTTCGCTCATCTCTACATAAGAGGCGCGTGCATGCGCACGCGCGTGCGCCTTCGGCGCTTTTTTTGAAAAATAAGCAGGGACTAGGAGCCAGGGCCCTTTTTGCCGGAGGGCCTGTGCGGTGGATGAGTGCAGCAACAGGGCAGCGGAAGTGGATTCCCACAGAGAACTTACCAACTGCCTGGATCTTTTGACTTTTAACACAGGTACCGCGGTCTCCTTTTTTTTTTTTCTTGACTACTATTAAAATTTTACATTTTCCAGTAGTTACAGGCATGCACAGATATTTAGCGGGAATACCGTTAGGTAACAGACAGAAAGACAAATTAGGCTTGGGGGTCCCCCAATAGAACCAAGTTCCTGGGGGCCCCCACTTACCTCTTCCCCGCCGCAGGACTCTGTTTGGTCCACAGAAGCCCAAACTTCACCTATCACGGCAGGCATTGTAATTAAACCTTCAGGGACCGGGTTCCCAAGGATTCCACTCCCCTGGACCTGTATAGCACGCTGCACAGAAAACATCTTGGTCGTGGGTATGACCAGAGCTCTGGATCCCAGGGTCCAGCCCTCCTAAGAGAAGCATTACAGGCAAAACCTTGCTCTTCTCTTGCAAGGCCCGGGTACCGACCGTTTAGCTATGAAGCTTTTTTGGTCGGATCCCGTGATGTACGAAAAAGAAAGGATGGGTAATGACAGCAGAAGATTTCACTGAGCTCCACTTCTGTTGAGTTATGAACCGAAAGAAATCGGCATGGGATCACCAAAGATGGATGACTGGACATTTGGTGCATCTCAAAAACAGACCACTCAATATCAGCTTGGGACTTACCTGTCATCTCTCACTGCATTATTCTCCCAATCTATTTGTTACCAGATTTCAAGGTATGCCATCAGTGGCTATGTGCAGGGGGCATTTACAAGACTGGATCCATCCCAACAATGTGCCATGTGAGATTTTCAGGTTGTGATTAGTGATGAGCCGAACACCCCCGGGTTCGGTTCGCACCAGAACCCGCGAACGGACCGAAAGTTCGTACGAACATTAGAACCCTATTAAATACAATGGATGCGAACGTTCGAATTCTAAAGTGCTAATTATAACAACTATTATGCATGTTATTGTCCTAAAAAGGGTTTGGGAACCCGGGTTGTGCACCAGGGGACATGTATCAATGCAAAAAGAAGTTTTAAAAACGGTCGTTTTTCGGGAGCAGTCATTTTAATGATGCATAAAGTGAAAAAAAAAAAGTCAAATATTCCTTTAAATATCGTACCTGGGGGGTGTCTAAAGTATGCCTGTGAAGTGCCACGTGTTTCCCGTGTTTAGAACTGTCCCTGCACAAAATGACACTTCTAAAGGAAAAAAAAGCCATTTAAAACTGCTTGCGGCTTTAATGTAATGTCTGGTCCCGGTAATATGGATGAAAATCTTTAAGAAAAATGGCATAGCTACCCCATGACCCCCCCCCCACCCCAGCCCATTACCAGCCCCTTTGGGTCTTGTATGGATATTAAGGGGAACCCCGCACATAAAATAAAAAAGGCCCTATATACTCTGAACAGCCGTATACAGGCGGTGCATACAAGACAGGGACTGTAGGTTTGTTCTTATGTAGAATCTGTTTGTAATTTTGAACAGGTACATTGTTTAAGTGTAGCTCCAGCCCAAAAATCTATTTTTAAACTTTTTGGAAAACATAGGTAAGGGTTATCACCCCTGTAACATTTGTTTTGCTGTCTGTGCCCCTGTTCAGAACATTTCACCTCACTTTCCGTCCCAATGACAACTGTTTTTGAAATGTGGTGTTTTTCTTGAAACAAGGATTGCTGATAAAGCATCAGTACAGAGGAGACACCTTTCTCCCATATTTATTCTTACAGGAGAGAATTTTCCTTCCTAGTGGTAGATTTCCTCTCACTTCCTGTTGTATTCTTGCGTTTGCAAGTAGGAGTCGTTTGTAAGTTGGATGTTTGAAAGTAGGGACCTGCCGTATATACTCTGCAGAAATAGGCCCCTTAGTTGTTGGTGTTGGCACAACACTGTAAGCACTCACAGTTACTCTTGGTTGGTGCTGGAACGCCCTGCTGTCAACTATTATATCAGGAATTTTAATTACATATAATTGTTGAACAGTGGTAGTAAAAATTGGGCCTTTGATGGTGGTGCTGGTGCCACAACACTGTAAGCCCTGACAGTTACTCTTGGTGGGTGCAGGAATGGGCCCTGCTGTGAATTATTAGATCAAGAATTGTAATTACATGCCCCTTTTGAACAGGGGCTGAAAAATTGGGCCTTTCGTGGTGGTGGTGGTGGTGGCGTTGCCACAACACTGTAAGCCCTCAGAGTTACTCTTGGTGGGTGCAGGAATGGGCCCTGCTGTGAATTATTAGATCAAGAATTGTAATTACATGCCCCTTTTGAACAGGGGCTGAAAAATTGGGCCTTTCGTGGTGGTGGTGGTGGTGGCGTTGCCACAACACTGTAAGCCCTCAGAGTTACTCTTGGTGGGTGCAGCAATGGGCCCTGCTGTGAATTATTAGATCAAGAATTGTAATTACATGCCCCTTTTGAACAGGGGCTGAAAAATTGGGCTTTTCGTGGTGGTGGTGGTGGTGGCGTTGCCACAACACTGTAAGCCCTCAGAGTTACTCTTGGTGGGTGCAGCAATGGGCCCTGCTGTGAATTATTAGATCAAGAATTGTAATTGCATGCCCCTGTTGAACAGGGGCTGAAAAATTGGGCCTTAGGCACTGGTGGCACAACACTACAACCCCTCACAGATACTGTACTTGGAGCACAGCAATGAGCCCTGTTGCAAAGTATTGCTTCAAAAATTGTAATGACACGCCCCTGTTAAACAGGGGCTGAAAAATTGGGCCTTAGGCACTGGTGCCACAACACTCCAACCCCTCACAGATACTGTACTTGGAGCACAGCAATGAGCCCTATGGCAAATTATTGCTAAAAAAATTGTAATTACACGCCCCTGTAAAACAGGGGCTGAAAAATTGGGCCTTAGCCACTGGTGGCGGCACCCATAAACAAAAATGATCTTCCAAGCTATCATCATCAATCGTATCATTGAGGACTCGGAGGAGGAGGATAGCCAGTCAACATAACAGCACAGGCACTCAGCATCAGCATCAGTCTTGAAGGGATGTGACATGTTAAAATCAATTAGTCTGTTATATCAGCATCAGGTGTGTGGTAGCTGGTGGTGATCCAAGACTGGTTCATCTTGATGAAAGTCAGTCGATCAACCGAGTCGGTGGACAGGCGCACCCTGTGATCCGTGACAAATCCTCCAGCAGCACTGAATGTGCGTTCCGAAAGAACGCTGGATGCAGGACAGGCCAGTAGCTCAATTGCATACTGTGCAAGCTCTGGCCAGTGATCCATCCTCAAGACCCAGTAAGCCATAGGATTTTCGGTGGGGAAGGTGTCCAAGTCTGACCTTGCCCCTAGATATTCCTGCACCATGTTTATCAGACGCTGGCGATGGTTGCTGGAACCGATCATACTTTGGGGCTGCGGACTAAAGAATTGTCTGAACGCATCGGTCAGACGGCCACCTTCCCCACCGCTCCTTCTTTGACTGGCCGAAGCCTCAGAAACTCGTTGTCCAGGACCAGGAGTTTGTAACCTCCCAGTCTCTGGGAACGCGTTGCACAGACCTTTCTGCAAGGCCTCCCGGAGTTGTCTCATCCTCTGCTCCCTCTGCGACGATAACATAAGGTCCGCAACCTTACCCTTGTACCGTGGATCAAGGAGAGTGGCCAGCCAGTAATGGTCCCTCTCCTTGATCCGAAGAATATGAGGATCCTTCCGCAGACTTTGCAGGATCAGGGAGGCCATGCAGCGTAGGTTTGCTGAGGCATTCGCTCCGGAGTCCTCTGGGTCACTAAGGACGACATGATCCGCAGCCACCTCCTCCCAGCCACGTACAAGTCCACTGGTTTCTTGGGACTGTAAATCATCCCTAAAAGACTGCTGCTGATGATGCTGAGTGCCAGCCTCCACCTCCATGCTGACACAATCCTCCTCCTCCTCCTCCTCCTCCTCTTCCTGTGCGATGGGTGGGACAGAAGGAACACTGTCTGGGTAAAGGGGGCCTTGAGAGGCAAGGAAGTCCTCCTCTTCCTGCCTCTGTTCTGCCTCAAGTGCCCTGTCCATTATTCCACGCAGCGTGTGCTCCAACAGGTGGACAAGAGGTACAGTGTCACTGATGCATGCACTGTCACTGCTCACCATCCTCGTGGCCTCCTCAAATGGTGCCAGGACAGTGCATGCATCCCTGATCATGCCCCACTGGCGTGGAGAAAAAAAACCAAGCTCCCCTGACTCTGTCCTGGTGCCGTAGTCGCACAGGTACTCATTGATGGCCCTCTGCTGCGTGTGCAGCCGCTGCAGCATGGCCAACGTTGAGTTCCACCTGGTGGGCATGTCACATATAAGGCGGTTCTTGGGCAGGTTCAACTCCTTTTGCAGCTCAGCCAGGCGAGCACTGGCATTATAAGATCTGCGGAAATGCACACAGACTTTCCTGGCCTGCCTCAGGACATCCTGTAAGCCCGGGTACCTGCCCAAGAACCGCTGCACCACCAGGTTAAGGACGTGAGCCACACAGGGCACATGGGTCAGTTGTCCCTGTCGGAGGGCGGAGAGGAGGTTGGTGCCATTGTCGCAAACCACCATTCCTGGCTTAAGCTGGCGTGGCGTCAACCACCTCTCGGCCTGGCCCTGCAGAGCAGACAGGACCTCTGCCCCAGTGTGGCTTCTGTCCCCCAAACACACCAGCGCAAGCACGGCATGGCATCTTTTTGCCTGCGTACTTGCGTAGCCCCTTGAACGCCTACGGAGCACCGCTGGTTCCGGGGACAAACCACAGGAAGAGGCCATGGAGGAAGAAGAAGAGGAGGGGGTGGAGGAGAGAGGTGTGTCACAACCAGTAGTAGCATTTTGGAGGCGTGGCGGTGGAACAACCTCCAACACTACTGCACCTTGTCCTGCATCCTTCCCAGCTGCCAAAAGAGTGACCCAATGGGCCGTGAAAGAAAGGTAACGTCCCTGTCCATGCCTGCTGGACCATGAGTCAGCGGTAATATGCACCTTACCGCTGACCGCCCTGTCCAGCGAGGCCAAGACATTGCCTTCCACATGCCGGTAGAGAGCCGGAATAGCCTTCCGTGAGAAAAAGTGGCGTTTGGGAACCTGCCACTGAGGAACCGCACATTGCACAAACTCACGGAAGGGGGCCGAGTCTACCAACTGAAAAGGCAGCAGTTGAAGCGCTAGCAATTTAGCCAAGCTAGCATTCAACCGCTGGGCATGTGGATGGCTGGGAGTGAACTTCTTTCGACGGTCCAGCAGCTGGGGCAGGGAAATTTGCCTGCTAGAATCGGACGTCGGTGTACTGCTAGCAGAGTGGCCGCAAGTACTTGGCTGTGACACACCTAATGCTACACCTTCATTCCTCTCAGTGCATGTTTCAGAGAGGACTGAAGTTATAGTGGGGTTGGAGATCCCAGCTGATGCGGTGCAAGGAGAGGTCCGCTTTGTTCTTTGGTGTGGGTCTTTGAGGTAGGCTTGCCAACGAGCTGCATGGCAGGTCAACATATGTCTGGTCAGGCATGTGGTACCCAAGCGGCTGATGTTTTGGCCACGCGATATACGCTTGAGACATATGTTGCAAACAGCAGCTGTGCGATCTGATGCACTAGCCTCAAAAAAGGCCCACACCAAAGAACTTTTTGAATGACGGGCAGAGGCAGCGCCCTGCACAGGCGGAGCTCTGCGGTGTGATTCCGTCGGTGTACTGCCCTTACGCTGGCCACCAAAGGGCATCCTGCCTCGTTGGAGATGTGCCTCCTCCTCATCCTCCTCCTCCTCCTCTCTCCTATTAGGCACCCACGTGGAGTCAGTGACCTCATCATCCCCTCCCTCCTCATAACTGGAGCCAATCTGGCAGTATGCTGCAGCTGCTGGAACATGACTGCCAGATTGGTGTCCTTCTTGAGCATCCCCTCTGTCTGCTCTCACGCTACTGCCTTCCTGTAGCTGGGTTTCATCATCAGACCCTTCGAAACGCTGGGCATCCTCCTGGAGCATGTACCCAACACTGTGCTCAAACAGTTTGGGGGACTCCTCAGGAGGAGGACATGGTGGGTCTAGGGAAGGAGTGACTGATGATGAGTCTGACATTGATACCAGGGAAGAGGACGCTTTGGTAGCTGCTTTTCCAGTACCCTGAGCCTGGGTGAGAGAGGATGAGGAGGAGGAGGAGGGCTTGGTCATCCACTCTACCAAGTCTTCGGCATGATGTGGCTCAACATGTCCAGCTGCCGAAAAGAAGGACAAGCGTGTCCCATGGCCATGTGCTGATGACAATGCACCGCGTCCACGACCAGCACTGTTGCCCCCAGACACAGAGCCTGCTTGCCCTCTTTTATTGCCTCCTGACTGTCTGCCTCTCCTTGTTTGCCTTCCAGACATTCTAATAGATGGCCTGCAGGGAGATGGGAAAAAAGCAATAAGGGCTACCTTCAGGTGTCCTTCTCTGTCCCTTTACTTAAGGATTTCTAAATATGGTTGAGGATGATTGCTTGTGCACAGAATAGCACAACGACAATTTCCCTGACTGTCCAAAAAAACAAGGATTTCAAAGATGGTTGATGAGGAATGCTTTAGCACACTATAGCACAAGGAGAATTTTCCTCACTGTCCTTCCCTGTCCCTAGAAACAAGGATTATCACAGTGAAAGAAACTGACACTCTTCCTACCTATAGTTTTCTGTCCCTAGAAAAAATGTTTTTTTAAAGCACACTATAGCACAAGGAGAATTTTCCTCACTGTCCTTCCCTGTCCCTAGAAACAAGGATTATCACAGTGAAAGAAACTGACACTCTTCCTACCTATAGTTTTCTGTCCCTAGAAAAAATGTTTTTTTAACCACTTAACGACCGCCCACCGCCGATTTACGTCGGCAGAATGGCACGGACAGGCAGAATCACGTAGATCTACGTGATCGCCTTTGTGCAGTTGGGGGGTCCATCCGGACCCCCCTTCACTGCAGTGAGCGGCCGTTAAGTGTTCGGGAGCGATCAGGCATGAGGGGGCGGCCGCTCGATTCCGCCCCCCCCCTCGCGATCGCTCCCGGCCAATGAAATTGCTTCCTCCGCCATGTGATCTAAACACAGGCTGGAGGAAGTGATGTCATCTCCCTCGCCGCGGTCTTTTCGTTCCCGGCGCCGAGGAGTGAAGACAGAGGTTAGTGCTCCAACAGTCCACTGACACGTAGGTACACATAGGCACACAAATCACCCCCCAGTCACCCCCAGATCACCCCCCAGGTCACCCCAAAGCCCCCAATCACAGTGTCACTGATTGCAGTGATCATTTATTTTACTGATCACTGCATTTAGTGTCATCTGTGATAGTAAAAAGTTGCAGGGCAGTTAGGATTAGGCCCCTTTAGGTCCAGGGTAGCCCCCTAACCCCCCCAATAAAGGTTTAACCCCTTGATCACACCCCAGGTAACCCTTTCACCCCCTAACTTCAGCGTCACTAAGCGATTGTTTTTCCGATCGCTGTATTCGTGTCGCTGGTGTTTTAGATAGGCAGTTATTTTTTTTTTAGGTTCGCCGCAGGTTTTTATTGGTGTCAGGTACCCCCATATATTATTTTAACCCCCTGATTGCCCCTAGAGTTAACCCTTTCACCAGTGATCGCCGTATAAGCGTCACTGGTGTCACTGGTTAGCCAGTAAGTTATTTAGTTATTTAGGTTACCCGTCAGGTTTTTATATAGTGTCAGGTACCCCCATATTTAACCTAATAAAGGTTTTAACCCCCTGATTGCCCCTAGTTAACCCTTTCACCAGTGATCACCATATAAAGGTTACGGGTGACGCTGGTTGATTAGTTTGCTTTTTATAGCATCAGGGCACCCGCCGTATATAACCCAATAAAGGTTTAACCCCCCTGATCGCCCGGCGGGTGAGATCAATTAGGTTTTAGCGCCAGAGAGGGTCTGCGTCGCCCCAGGCAGTGTTAGGTTAGTGCCAGTAACGCTAACACCCACGCGCAAAGCATACACCCCCCTTAGTGGTATAGTATCTGATCAGATCTATACTAGCATCCCCAGCGGTTTAGGGTTCCCAAAAACGCAGTGTTAGCGGGATCAGCCCAGATACCTGCTAGCGCCTGCGTTTAGCCCCTCCGCCCAGCCCAGCCCAGCCCACCCAAGTGCAGTATCGATCGATCACTGTCACTTACCAAACACAACACACATAACTGCAGCGTTCGCAGAGACAGGCCTGATCCCTGCGATCGCTAACAGTTTTTTTGTAGCGTTTGATATATTTGCTGACGACAGTCAGGTGCTTTTTTTCCTGTGAATCTTACTAGTGTACCCCTAAATTTAGAGCCCAAAATGGCAAGACGAAGGTACACTAGTAAAGAGGCCTACGAGATTCTGAGCATGACAGATAGTGAAGAGGAGGTCACGTATCTGTCAAATTCAGGCTCAGAATATCTTCCCGTAGAAGACAGTGACGTCAGCGGCCCCACGTCAGATAGCTCTGACGACGAAGTTGAGGTCCCTGCTAAGGTCAGGCGTACCCGATCCCGATCTTCTGAGGTTGTTGAGGAGCAAGAACCGCAGGTCTCTCGTATCATGGAGCAGAGTAGTACTAGCGCCGCTATTCCTTCTGGTGAACTGGCAAGCACCAGCGGCCTAGTACAGCCTGGACGTACATCCAGCACTGCAGTAACACTTGGTGACGTGGCGAGTCCCATAAGTGCAGTTCAAGCTGGCGAGGTGGCAAGCACAAGTAGTGTCCCGCTGCCACCAAGAAGACAAAGGCAGGCCCGTCGTGCCCATACTGCCCTTCCTGCAGAATTCGCCTATCCTGATTGGGTCCCCACCACTTCTGCAGAACCCGTACTTCCCCCATTCACTGCCCAACCCGGTATTCAGGTGGAAACAGCTGATTTTATTCCAATTGATTTTTATTCGCTGTTTTTCACGGAAGATCTCTATAGATCTATTGTGGACCAGAGTAATTTATATGCTGGTCAATTTATCGCCGCTAACCCCCAGTTGCCTAAAATTGCCAGAAATTGGAAACCAATTACGGTTTCCGAATTTAAGACCTTTCTGGGCCTTTCCCTCAACATGGGCACACATAAATTTCCGTCATTGCGTGCTTATTGGTCCACGCACCCAATTGACCACATGCCCGTGTTCTCTGCCTCCATGTCCAGGGCACGATACGAGCAGATTTTGCGGTTCATGCACTTCAACGACAATGAACTTTGTCGTCCACGTGGGGACCCTGAATACGACCGGCTCTATAAAATTCGGCCCCTCATAAACCACTTCAACGAACGTTTTGCAGCCTTGTTTACTCCCGATCAAATTGTCTGCGTTGATGAGTCCCTGATTAAATTTTCTGGCCGCTTGTCTTTCAAGCAGTACCTTCCCAGCAAGCGTGCCACATACGGGGTCAAGCTCTACAAGTTCTGTGACAGGGCAACAGGCTATGTAGTGAACTTTACGGTTTATGAGGGAAAAGACAGTCAGATTGAGTCGGTCAACTGCCCGGATTACATAGGGAGCGCTGGCAAGATAGTGTGGAACTTGGTGTCACCCTTATTCGGAAAGGGGTACCACTTGTATGTGGACAATTATTACACGAGCGTGCCACTGTTTAGTCACTTGTTTGATCATAAGATTGGAGCATGTGGCACCGTGCGACCTAATCGCCGGGGCTTTCCCCAGCGGCTTGTAGATGCCCGTCTTAGGCTGGGGGAGAGAGCCTGCTTGAAGTGTAATAACTTGCTCGCTATGAAGTGGAGGGACAATAAGAATGTTTTCCTTCTTACCTCCCTTCATGCAGACACGACAGTCCAAATTCGTACGGCGACTGGTGTTGTGGAGAAACCCCTCTGTGTCCACGAATATAACCAAAATATGGGAGGGGTGGACCTCAACGACCAGTTGATGGCGCCGTATCTAATTGACCGTAAGGCGAGACGCTGGTACAAAAAAGTGTCTCTATCATTATTCCAATTGGCTTTGCTGAACGCTCATGTGCTATACAGAGCTTCAGGCGGGACGTTATCTCTTCTAAAATTCCAGAATGAGATAGTCACAGAACTCCTGTATCCAGGCGGTTCTGCACCTCACCATCCCCAACCAAATGCAGTAAGCCGGCTGCATGAGAGGCATTATTCGTATGTCCTCCCGAGTACCCCTACCCAAAGCCACCCCCAAAAAAGATGTCGTGTCTGTAGCAAGCGCGGATTTAGGCGTGACACCCGTAGTTTTTGTCCACTCTGTCCTGACAAGCCTGGTCTTTGCCAAGGTGAATGTTTTGAACGCTACCACTCAAAAGTGAAGTTTTAGCGTAGGGTACAGCATTTCACAGACAAGGACACACTTACACAGGGTCTCCCAAGATGCCATTACATTTTGAGAGACCCGAACCATTACAGTTGTAAAGTTACAAAAAAAAGTATAAAAAAGAAAAAAAAAACGTAAAAAACAAAACACAAAAAAAATATAAAATAAAAAAAACAAAAATAGTTGTCGTTTTATTGTTCTCTCTCTCTCTATTTTCTCTCTATTGTTCTGCTCTTTTTTACTGTATTCTATTCTGCAATGTTTTATCATGCTTGCTTTTCAGGTATGTATTTTTTTGTTTTCAGGTGCGCCATTCAACTGCAGCGCGGAATTATTTATCTTGACAGCAACAGCGTTTGCTCCCACGATACATAAAGCCGTGACTCCAGTGCTGTAGGAGGTGATTTCACCACCACAGTTAAAAAAAAGAGCATATATGCCGAAGCATGGGGGCAGCAGGGGCGGAGGAGCGATTTTGCTCCTAATGCCGCGTACATACGGTTGAAATTCCGACCGTGTGTACGCGGCATAACTTTTTTGCGGGAGGATGCCCCCATGCTTCGGCATATATATATTTTAGGCACAGGTTGCGTTAAAAGATTTTTTTATTTTTTACTAGGTTTTGTTTTGGTATTTGCTTTGCAGGTATGGCATGGTAAGGTCTTACTGTTGTACTGTAATGTTACTTTGTTTTAATGTTAACCACCATTTGCTTAGCAGGTACGCCATTCAGTTGCAGCGCGGATCTATTTATCTTGACAGCAACAGCGTTTGCTCCCACGATACATAAAGCCGTGACTCCAACGCTGTAGGAGGTGATTTCACCACCACAGTTAAAAAAAAGAGCATATATGCCGAAGCATGGGGGCAGCAGGGGCGGAGGAGCGATTTTGCTCCTAATGCCGCGTATATACGGTCGAAATTCCAACGGAGGCTTGCCCGTGGAAAAGTCTGACCGTGTGTACGCGGCATAACCTTATATGCCGCGTACATACGGTCGAAATTCCGACGAAGGCTTGACCGTGTGTACGCGGCATAACTTTTTTGCGGGAGGATGCCCCCATGCTTCGGCATATATGCCCATCATTAGAAGTGGGTGGATGAAGGGAGGTATTCTAATGGTGGGCATACCCACCAATCAATCTCTTTTTTTCGTTCAGCCAATAGGCTGTATGAAAAAAAAGATTACAATACATGTCCAACAAGGACCAGCAACGTACTGGTATGTTGCTGGACTTTGAATGTTTATACCAGGATGATGCCTGCGGGTTTAGGTATCATCTTGGTATCATTCTTTTCAGCCAGCAGCCGGCTTTCATGTAAAAGCAATTCTAGCAGATAATTAGCCTCTAGACTGCTTTTACAAGCAGTGGGAGGGAATGTCCCCCCCCGGATATAAAAAGCGCCATTGGGAAATTGGGAAAGCATTTTATCACACCGATCTTGGTGTGGTCAGATGCTTTGAGGGCAGAGGAAAGATCTAGGGTCTAACCCCCCAATTTTTTTCAAAAAAAGAGTACCTGTCACTACCTATTGCTATCATAGGGGATATTTACATTCCCTGAGATAACGATAAAAATGGTAAAAAAATAAAATATGGAAGGCACAGTTTAAAAATAAAATAAAAAAGCCAAATAAATAATAAAAAAAAAAAAAAGCACCGCTGTCCCCCCCTGCTATTGCGCAAAGGCGAACGCAAGCGTCGGTCTAGCGTCATATGTAAACAGCAATTGCATCATGCATGTGAGGTATCACCGCAAAGGTCAGATCGAGGGCAGTCATTTTAGCAGTAGACCTCCTCTGTAAATCTAACGTGGTAACCTGTAAAGGCTTTTAAATGCTTTTAAAAATGAATGTAGTTTGTCGCCGCTGCGCGTTTGTGCGCAATTTTAAAGCATGTCGTGTTTGGTATCCATGTACTCAGCCTATGATCATCTTTTTTATTTCATCAAACATTTGGGCAATATAGTGTTTTTTAGTGCATTAAAAATAAAAAAAGTGTGTTTTTCCCCCAAAAAATGCGTTTGAAAAATCGCTGCGCAAATACTGTGTGGAAAAAAAAAATGCAACACCCACTATTTTAATCTGTAGGGCCTTTGCTTTAAAAAAATATATAATGTTTGGGGGTTCAACATAATTTTCTTGCAAAAAAAAAAAATTTTTTTCATGTAAACAAAAAGTGTCAGAAAGGGCTTTGTCTTCAAGTGGTTAGAAGAGTGGATGATGTGTGACATAAGCTTCATAATGTTGTGCATAAAATGCCAGGACAGTTCAAAACCCCCCCAAATGACCCCATTTTGTAAAGTAGACACCTCAAGCTATTTGCTGAGAGGCATGTTGAGCCCATTGAATATTTTTTTTTTGTCCCAAGTGATTGAATAATGACCAAAAAAAAAATGTACAAAAAGTTGTCACTAAATTATATATTGCTCAAACATGCCATGGGCATATGTGGAATTACACCCCAAAATACATTCTGTTGCTTCTCCTGAGTACGGGGATACCACATGTGTGGGACTTTTTGGGAGCCTAGTCGCGTACGGGACCCCAAAAACCAAGCACCGCCTTCAGGATTTCTATGGGTGTAAATTTTTGATTTCACTCCTCACTGCCTATCACAGTTTCGGAGGCCATGGAATGCCCAGATGGCACAAAACCCCCCCAAATGACCCCATTTTGGAAAGTAGACACCCCAAGCTATTTGCTGAGAGGTATGTTGAGTATTTTGCAGATCTCGCTTTTTGTCACAAAGTTTTGAAAATGTAAAAAAAGAAAAAAAAAAAGAAAAAAAAAGTCTTTCTTAATTTTCAAAAACAAATGAGAGCTGTAAAATACTCACAATGCCTCTCAGCAAATAGCTTGGGGTGTCTACTTTCCAAAATGGGGTCATTTGTGGGGGTTTTGGGCTATTTTGACATTTTATGGCCTTCAAAACTGTGATAGGTAGTGAGGAGTGAAATCAAAAATGTATGCCCTTAGAAACCTTGAAGGCGGTGCTTGGTTTTTGGGGTCCCGTACGCGGCTAGGCTCCCAAAAAGTCCCACACATGTGGTATCCCCGTACTCAGGAGAAGCAGCAGAATGTATTTTGGGGTGTAATTTCACATATAACCATGGCATGTGTGAGCAATGTATCATTTAGTGACAACTTTTTGTACATTTTTTTTTTCTTTTTGTCATTATTCAATCATTTGGGACAAAAAAAAAATATTCAATGGGCTCAACATGCCTCTCAGCAAATAGCTTGGGGTGTCTACTTTCCAAAATGGGGTCATTTGGGGGGGTTTTGTGCCATCTTGGCATTTTATGGCCTTCAAAACTGTGATAGGTAGTGAGGAGTGAAATCAAAAATTTATGCCCTTAGAAACCTTGAAGGCGGTGCTTGGTTTTTGGGGTCCCGTACGCGGCTAGGCTCCCAAAAAGTCCCACACATGTGGTATCCCCGTACTCAGGAGAAGCAGCAGAATGTATTTTGGGGTGTAATTTCACATATGCCCATGGCATGTGTGAGCAATATATCATTTAGTGACAACTTTGTGCAAAAAAAAAACAGTTTGTCATATTCCCGCAACCTGTGGCAAAATATAAAATATTCCATGGACTCAACATGCCTCTCAGCAAATAGCTTGGGGTGTCTACTTTCCAAAATGGGGTAATTTGGGGGGGTTTTGTGCTATTTTGGCATTTTATGGCCTTCGAAACTGTGATAGGTAGTGAGGAGTGAAATCAAAAATTTACGCCCTTAGAAATCCTGAAGGCGGTGCTTGGTTTTTGGGGCCCTGTACGCGGCTAGGCTCCCAAAAAGTCCCACACATGTGGTATCCCCGTACTCAGGAAAAGCAGCAGAATGTATTTTGGGGTGCAATTCCACATATAACCATGGCATGTGTGAGCAATATATCATTTAGTGACAACTTTTTGTACATTTTTTTTTTCTTTTTGTCATTATTCAATCATTTGGGACAAAAAAAAAATATTCAATGGGGTCAACATGCCTCTCAGCAAATAGCTTGGGGTGTCTACTTTCCAAAATGGGGTAATTTGGGGGGGTTTTGTGCCATCTTGGCATTTTATGGCCTTCAAAACTGTGATAGGTAGTGAGGAGTGAAATCAAAAATTTATGCCCTTAGAAACCTTGAAGGCGGTGCTTGGTTTTTGGGGTCCCGTACGCGGCTAGGCTCCCTAAAAGTCCCACACATGTGGTATCCCCGTACTCAGGAGAAGCAGCAGAATGTATTTTGGGGTGTAATTTCACATATGCCCATGGCATGTGTGAGCAATATATCATTTAGTGACAACTTTGTGCAAAAAAAAAAAAAAATTGTCATATTCCCGCAACTTGTGGCAAAATATCAAATATTCCATGGACTGAACATGCCTCTCAGTAAATAGCTTGGGGTGTCTACTTTCCAAAATGGGGTCATTTGGGGGGGTTTTGTGCTATTTTGGCATTTTATGGCCTTCGAAACTGTGATAGGTAGTGAGGAGTGAAATCAAAAATTTGCGCCCTTAGAAATCCTGAAGGCGGTGCTTGGATTCCGGGGTCCCGTACGTGGCTAGGCTCCTAAAAAGTCCCACACATGTGGTATCCCCGTACTCAGGAGAAGCAGCAGAATGTATTTTGGGGTGCAATTCCACATATAACCATGGCATGTGTGAGCAATATATCATTTAGTGACAACTTTTTGTAATTTTTTTTTTTTTTTTTTGTCATTATTTAATCACTTGGGACAAAAAAAAAATATTCAATGGGCTCAACATGCCTCTCAGCAATTTCCTTGGGGTGTCTACTTTCCAAAATGGGGTCATTTGGGGGGGTTTTGTACTGCCCTGCCATTTTAGCACCTCAAGAAATGAGATAGGCAGTCATAAATTTAAAGCTGTGTAAATTTCAGAAAATGTACCCTAGTTTGTAAACGCTATAACTTTTGCGCAAACCAATAAATATACGCTTATTGACATTTTTTTTACTAAAGACATGTGGCTGAATACATTTTGGCCTAAATGTATGACTAAAATTGAGTTTATTCGATTTTTCTTATAACAAAAAGTAGAAAATATCATTTTTTTTCTAAATTTTCTGTCTTTTTCTGTTTATATCGCAAAAAATAAAAATCGCAGAGGCAATCAAATACCATTAAAAGAAAGCTCTATTTGTGGGAAGAAAAGGACGCAAATTTTGTTTGGGTACAACATTGCATGTCCGCACAATTTACAGTTAAAGCAGCGCAGTGCCGAATCCCAAAAACAGGCTTGGTCCTAATGGCCCGAAATGGTCCGGGGCTTAAGTGGTTAAAGCACACTATAGCACAAGGAGAATTTCCCTCACTTTCCTTCCCTGTCCCTAGAAACAAGGATTATCACAGTGAAAGAAACTGACACTCTTCCTACCTATAGTTTTCTGTCTCTAGAAAAAATGTTTTTTTAAAGCACACTATAGCACAAGGAGAATTTCCCTCACTTTCCTTCCCTGTCCCTAGAAACAAGGATTATCACAGTGAAAGAAACTGACACTCTTCCTACCTATAGTTTTCTGTCCCTAGAAAAAATGTTTTTTTAAAGCACACTATAGCACAAGGAGAATTTCCCTCACTTTCCTTCCCTGTCCCTAGAAACAAGGATTATCACAGTGAAAGAAACTGACACTCTTCCTACCTATAGTTTTCTGTCCCTAGAAAAAATGTTTTTTTAAAGCACACTATAGCACAAGGAGAATTTCCCTCACTGTCCTTCCCTGTCCCTAGAAACAAGGATTATCACAGTGAAAGAAACTGACACTCTTCCTACCTATAGTTTTCTGTCCCTAGAAAAAATGTTTTTTTAAAGCACACTATAGCACAAGGAGAATTCCCTCACTGTCCTTCCCTGTCCCTAGAAACAAGGATTCGCACAGTAAAACACACTGACACTCTCCCTACCTATAGTTTTCTGTCCCTAGAAAAAATGTTTTTTTAAAGCACACTATAGCACAAGGAGAATTCCCTCACTGTCCTTCCCTGTCCCTAGAAACAAGGATTATCACAGTGAAAGAAACTGACACTCTTCCTACCTATAGTTTTCTGTCCCTAGAAAAAATGTTTTTTTAAAGCACACTATAGCACAAGGAGAATTTTCCTCACTTTCCTTCTTTGTCCCTAGAAACAAGGATTATCACAGTGAAAGAAACTGACACTCTTCCTACCTATAGTTTTCTGTCCCTAGAAAAAATGTTTTTTTAAAGCACACTATAGCACAAGGAGAATTTCCCTCACTTTCCTTCTTTGTCCCTAGAAACAAGGATTATCACAGTGAAAGAAACTGACACTCTTCCTACCTATAGTTTTCTGTCCCTAGAAAAAATGTTTTTTTAAAGCACACTATAGCACAAGGAGAATTCCCTCACTGTCCTTCCCTGTCCCTAGAAACAAGGATTCGCACAGTAAAACACACTGACACTCTCCCTACCTATAGTTTTCTGTCCCTAGAAAAAATGTTTTTTTAAAGCACACTATAGCACAAGGAGAATTCCCTCACTGTCCTTCCCTGTCCCTAGAAACAAGGATTCGCACAGTAAAACACACTGACACTCTCCCTACCTATAGTTTTCTGTCCCTAGAAAAAATGTTTTTTTAAAGCACACTATAGCACAAGGAGAATTCCCTCACTGTCCTTCCCTGTCCCTAGAAACAAGGATTCGCACAGTAAAACACACTGACACTCTCCCTACCTATAGTTTTCTGTCCCTAGAAAAAATGTTTTTTTAAAGCACACTATAGCACAAGGAGAATTCCCTCACTGTCCTTCCCTGTCCCTAGAAACAAGGATTATCACAGTGAAAGAAACTGACACTCTTCCTACCTATAGTTTTCTGTCCCTAGAAAAAATGTTTTTTTAAAGCACACTATAGCACAAGGAGAATTCCCTCACTGTCCTTCCCTGTCCCTAGAAACAAGGATTCGCACAGTAAAACACACTGACACTCTCCCTACCTATAGTTTTCTGTCCCTAGAAAAAATGTTTTTTTAAAGCACACTATAGCACAAGGAGAATTCCCTCACTGTCCTTCCCTGTCCCTAGAAACAAGGATTCGCACAGTAAAACACACTGATACTCTCCATACCTATAGTTTTCTGTCCCTAGAAAAAATGTTTTTTTAAAGCACACTATAGCACAAGGAGAATTCCCTCACTGTCCTTCCCTGTCCCTAGAAACAAGGATTCGCACAGTAAAACACACTGACACTCTCCCTACCTATAGTTTTCTGTCCCTAGAAAAAATTTTTTTTTAAAGCACACTATAGCACAAGGAGAATTCCCTCACTGTCCTTCCCTGTCCCTAGAAACAAGGATTATCACAGTGAAAGAAACTGACACTCTTCCTACCTATAGTTTTCTGTCCCTAGAAAAAATGTTTTTTTAAAGCACACTATAGCACAAGGAGAATTTTCCTCACTTTCCTTCTTTGTCCCTAGAAACAAGGATTATCACAGTGAAAGAAACTGACACTCTTCCTACCTATAGTTTTCTGTCCCTAGAAAAAATGTTTTTTTAAAGCACACTATAGCACAAGGAGAATTTCCCTCACTTTCCTTCTTTGTCCCTAGAAACAAGGATTATCACAGTGAAAGAAACTGACACTCTTCCTACCTATAGTTTTCTGTCCCTAGAAAAAAATGTTTTTTTAAAGCACACTATAGCACAAGGAGAATTCCCTCACTGTCCTTCCCTGTCCCTAGAAACAAGGATTCGCACAGTAAAACACACTGACACTCTCCCTACCTATAGTTTTCTGTCCCTAGAAAAAATGTTTTTTTAAAGCACACTATAGCACAAGGAGAATTCCCTCACTGTCCTTCCCTGTCCCTAGAAACAAGGATTCGCACAGTAAAACACACTGACACTCTCCCTACCTATAGTTTTCTGTCCCTAGAAAAAATGTTTTTTTAAAGCACACTATAGCACAAGGAGAATTCCCTCACTGTCCTTCCCTGTCCCTAGAAACAAGGATTCGCACAGTAAAACACACTGACACTCTCCCTACCTATAGTTTTCTGTCCCTAGAAAAAATGTTTTTTTAAAGCACACTATAGCACAAGGAGAATTCCCTCACTGTCCTTCCCTGTCCCTAGAAACAAGGATTATCACAGTGAAAGAAACTGACACTCTTCCTACCTATAGTTTTCTGTCCCTAGAAAAAATGTTTTTTTAAAGCACACTATAGCACAAGGAGAATTCCCTCACTGTCCTTCCCTGTCCCTAGAAACAAGGATTCGCACAGTAAAACACACTGACACTCTCCCTACCTATAGTTTTCTGTCCCTAGAAAAAATGTTTTTTTAAAGCACACTATAGCACAAGGAGAATTCCCTCACTGTCCTTCCCTGTCCCTAGAAACAAGGATTCGCACAGTAAAACACACTGACACTCTCCCTACCTATAGTTTTCTGTCCCTAGAAAAAATGTTTTTTTAAAGCACACTATAGCACAAGGAGAATTCCCTCACTGTCCTTCCCTGTCCCTAGAAACAAGGATTCGCACAGTAAAACACACTGACACTCTCCCTACCTATAGTTTTCTGTCCCTAAACTAAAGGAATCCAGGTTAAGCAAAAAAAATTAAATGTCACTGTCCCTGCCTATGCTTCTCTTTCCCTGCTCCGGAACACACTACACTAGGCCGCCGTGCTGGCGGCCTTTTATAGTGTGGGGCGTGTACTAAACACCCTCAGCAATAATTGGCCACAGGCATCCTGCCTGTGGCCAATCATTGCTCTCCTCGCTGCCGGCGCTGTGATTGGCCAAGCATGCGGGGTCACAGTGCATGCTTGGCCAATCACAGCGCCTGGATGACACTGCGATGGCGTAGTGCATTGTGGGCCGTTCGCGTCACTCGAATTTGGCGCGAACGGCCCAAATCGTTCGATCTTCGTCGAACGATCGAACAGCCGATGTTCGAGTCGAACGTATGTTCGACTCGAACACGAAGCTCATCCCTAGTTGTGATAAATCAATGTTTTCTTTGTTTTTCAAAGTCCAATTTCTATTTGTAATGAAAAACATAGTTTTTATGTCAATACACCTCTGTGTTTTTAATTTACATATTTATATAGAGTTTTATATATGTATATTTAATTGTACATAACAAAGATTTTACAGTTGAACCATTCATTGTCAATCAACTTTTAATCACATTATAACTGCTGCTCTCCTAAGTCTATGAGATTATAAGGCTCCATTCCCCCTCAGCGTAGTGGGAATCCCCATTCCCGCATGTTTTTTTGTGGAAAATTTCGAAATTTTGAAATTTATGAATTTTTCAATTTACGAATTTTCGGATTTCCAAATTTTTTAATATACGGATTTTAGGATTTCCGAATTTCGGAAATTCGGAATTTCGAAAATTCGAGATTCGAAAATTCTAAATGACAAAATTCAAAAATCTAAAATTTGAAAATGGGAGATTTGGAAAGTTGAATTTCCGAATTTTTAGAATTTCCGAAAATCGGAAATTAGTTTTTTTTTATTTTTTCGGAAATTTGAAAAATTAGTTTTTTGTTTTATTAGTTTTTTTTGGAAATTCAAAAATTCTAAATTCGAAAATTTCCCGAATGCTTGTTCCTGCACATTTTGGCATACGTTCTGGAAATGCAAGGGTGTGAATTCAGCCTTAAAGCAACTGAAGCAGGTCAAGTGCAAGTCAATTCCAGAAACATCTTAAACCAATGTAAAAAGCACCCTGCATTTGTCCATTGAAACCTGTCAACACAGGCTCTTAAGGGTTTATTCACACTAGGCACTGCATGTGAATTGCATAGGAAAGTTGTGAGGTTCCTGTGCGATTCACATGCCGTTCTGTGCAGTGCGATTTCAGCCCCTTTATTTTTGAATGGGCTGAAATCACACCAAACCACACAGCACCAAGAGTAGTGCATGTATTACTTTTGGAAATACACTGCAACCAGATTGCATGGAACTTTTGTACTATTTGATCCAGTGCGGGCAAATGCACTGTGTTTGCGACCTGCATTTGGGGTGTCGTTAACTTTGCACTAACACCCGCTGCAGATCGCATGGGCAATGCAATTGGAATGCAGTGCAGGAAACCAGAAAGGAACGCAAGTTTCCTACACAGCATTCTAGTGTGAACAGGCCCTAAAAGTTCAAGAGAGACTGGAGAGACAACTGGACCACCACTTATGCACTAATATTCTACTGTTGTTCACCCCTTTTTTTTTTCACTTATTCATCATTTTTGCCATCAAATTAACTTTTTTTCTATCTTAAAGAGTAATTGCAAAATTGTCAAGTTATTCCTACACCAGCTACCCTGACATCCTTCCCCCCACCCTCCTTCAAAGCCAATTGTTGCATAACAATGGTCATGTGGTGATTTCTGTTTTTAACATTTAATTGCTTCTGGACCGCCCACAGCACATTTACTGTACGGCCCGGCTACGCGAAACAATGTACGTCGCCGGTGACCCGCTCCCGCTGTGATTGGACACAGCGGGACCCAATCAACAGGTTCAGCTAATGTGATGTCCCCCCCCCCCTGGGACCCGACGATCGTCGACAGCAGAGGCAGAACGGCAGTCTGTAAACAAGGCAGACCACTGTTATGTCATAGAGGAAGATGGATAGCTTGTGATTCTACGTTAGTAGTCACTCCCTAGGAGCACACTTAACCCTTTGATCGCCCCTGATGTTAACGTCTTCCCTGCCAGTGTCATAATTACAGTGAGAGTGCATTTTTTAGCACTGATTACTGTATCAGTATAACTGGTCCCCAAGTGTCCGATTTGTCTGCCGCAATGTCGCAGTCACGCTAAAAGTCACGATCACTGCCATTACTAGTAAAAATAAAAATGCCATAAAAATATTGCACAGTTTGTAGACGTGATAACTTACGCTTATTGGGTTTTACTTTAACAAAAATATGTAGCAGAATACAAATTAGCCTAAATTGATGAAGAAATTCGTTTGTTTTTTTTTATTGAATATGTTTTATAGCAGAAAGTAATATATATATATATATATATATATATATATATATATATATATATATATATATATATATATATATATAAAAAATCAAAATTGTCGGTCTTTTTTTGTCTATAGCGCAAAAAATAAAAAAACGCAGAGGTGATCAAATAGCGCCAAAAGAAAGCTCTATTTGTGGGGGAAAAAAGGGCATATATTTTGTTTTGATACAGCGTTGCATGAACGCACAATTGACAGTTAAGGCAACGCAGCGCCGTGTCTCAAAAAATGGCCTGTTCATGAAGTGGGTGAAAACTTCCGGGGCTGTAGAGTATCTGTAGAATAAAGGGATTACCGGTACTAGTGTTTTTAGATGAGCTTCAGCTAAACTAGGTTCCCTTTATTTGAAGTTGCCATGCCAGCTAACCTTAGCAAACAGGGCATTAGTGCATGGAAGAGAAAAATTAAAAATGTAAAACTTGAAAAAGCCCCAATTTTTAAGGCTTATATGCAAGTAATTGGCCATAAAAGGGGTTTTGGGGTCCGGGTACTGCCCTGGGGGACATGTATCAATGCAAATTTTTTGTAACCATTTCCTGACTGCTGCACGTTGGCAGAATGGCAGCTTTGGGCAAATGAGCGTACCTGTACTTCCCCTTTAAGAAGGCGGGCGCGCGTGCCCACCGCACTCTCCATGATCATTCCTGCGGGCCTAGCAAACTCGAAGTTCTCCGGCGGCCCGCGATCGTGTCACAGAGAGGCAGAACAGGGAGATGCCTATGTAAACAAGGCATTTCCCTGTTCTGCCTAGTGACAAGACAGTGATCTACTGCTCCTTGTCATCAGCAGCAGTGATCACTGTCGTGTCACTTGTAGCCCAGCCCCCTCACAGTTAGAATCACTCCCTAGGACACACTTAACCCCTTTGTCGCCCCCTAGTGGTTAACCCTTTCCCTTCCAGTGTCATTTACACAGTAATCAGTGCATTTTTATAGAACTGATCGCTGTATAAATGACAATGGTCCCAAAATAGCATCAAAAGTGTCCAATGTGTCTGCCATAATGTCGCAGTCACGATAAAAGTCACAGATCGCCGCCAGTACTAGTAAAAAAAATAAAAAATAATGGCATAAAACTATCCCCCATTTTGTAGACGCTATAACTTTTGCGCAAACCAATCAATATACGCTTAATTTGATTTTTTTTTTTTTACCAAAAATATGTAGAAGAATACATATCTGCCTAAACTGAGGAAAAAAAATGTTTTTTATATATTTTTGGGGGATATTTATTATAGCAAAAAGTAAAAAATATTGCTTTTTTTTCAAAATTGTCGCTCTTCTGTTTATAACAAATAAAAATCGCAGAGGTGATCAAATACCACCAAAAGAAAGCTCTATTTGTGGGGAAAAAAGGACGTCAATTTTGTTTAGGTGCAACGTCACACAACCGCGCAATTGTCAGTTAAAGTGACACAGTGCCGAATCGCAAAAAGTGCTCTGGTCAGGAAGGGGGTAAATTCTTCCGGGGCTGAAGTGGTTAAGGGAGCAAGAGTTGATGAGAGAGGCCTTTTATATTATAAATAGCTATTGATTTTTATTCAATTTTAAAAGTGTGAAACAGTTAGGAATGTATTCATTGCAATAAAACTACACTTTTTAATAAAATGGACAGAAGGCTTGTTTTGCTTTGTCACCTAACATTAACCAGTGGTCACGAAGGTGGCATAGCAAGTATGTGAACATGTTTAAATCCAGCCCAAAATGCATACCAACTAATCTTACTATACTGAAATATGCAGTCTGGTGTAACTGCACTTTTGTTGAGAAAAATAAAAAACAATTCCCTCTAATGTATGCCAATTGCAAGGATTTTAACGAACTTTGTTGCAGATTCCTACCTATTTCTGCACTGAAGAAAAAAATGGTCCACTATGTGCTTTGGATACTGGTACTTGGATAGGAGGGTGTGGTTCGATATAATCAGCAGTGTCTGCATCCCTTCAGAAGTATTCTATTGCAGAGGATGCCTAAAATGTTACTCGTATCTTAGTGCAGACTAGGGATGAGCTGAACACCCCCCGGTTCGATTCACATCCAGAACATGCGAACGGACCCAAAGTTTGCGCAAACTTTCGAACACCGTTAAAGTCTATGGGACTCGAACATGAAAAATCCAAAGTGCGAATTTTTAAGGCTAATATGCAAGTTATTGTCCTAAAAAGGGTTTGGGGACCTGGGTCCTGCCCCAGGGGACATGTATCAATGCAAAAAAAAAGTTTTTTTTCGGGAGCAGTGATTTTAATGATGCTTAAAGTGCAAAAATAAATGTAGCGGCCTCCACTCTCTCTCCCTGATATCACATCATCTGTCTTTGGCTTTTGTCTAGGGGTACCTTGGTTGAGAGAGTGCGGGGTCACCACGCCAAGTTCCCACCACAGATGTGTGTGTGGTGTGAGAAGATCCTCTTTACCTTTGCGTCGGTGTTCTGCATCAGAGCCTCCTCCTCCTTTTGCACAGTGTCTGCCAGAAAATGAGCCCCACACCATTAAAGTCCAACACTCCTTTATTCTTCCAATATCAGAGTAAAACACAGTCAGTTGGACTCCCTCAACGAGTAGAACAGACAGGAGGGGGTGTGGATACGAGTAGGCCCAGACACAATGAACTCTTCTTCTCTCCTTCTAAAAGTGTATTGCGGTCCCTTGGCGAGGGAGATATCCCTCCGGGCGGTCTCCGGAGGCTCACCCGTCACTGGCAATATGCTGCACCAGGTCTTCAGGCGAGAACCCCCTCCGGTCCCTTACGCCACAGGATTCGGGGAGCCCACTCCCGGGGTCCCCCTAGGAAATCCATCCCTCGCGGAACCCAGTGAAGGACACTGGGCCCCAGACCTCCATCCGAGCACCTCACCCCAGGCTAAAGGTGCCTGGGATGGAACACGACCTCCAAACGTCCTCTAGGCCTAGGCCGCCTAGACTCCCGACACGAACCATCGCCCTCAGGCTGAAGGTGCCCGGGACTCGACCCCATGACCAAGATGGCCGGCCCCTTTATACCCTCTCCCAGCAAGCACGACGGGTTCCCCGCCCCACCATACAACCGCTGAGAGAGGACAAAAAGGGGTATGGCACACAGCAATGGTTCAACCCCAGCCCAAGGCGACAGCGCCACCCGCTGGGCTGCAGGGAACGGCACATTACTGGTGTCTTTTAAATACACTGGGAAAGTGCATGCCCGCTACATAAAAGTGGAATATTCCTTTAAATAACATACCTGGGGGTGTCAATAGTATGCCTGTGAAGTGGCGCGTGTTTCCCGTGTTTAGAACAGTCCCTGCACAAAATTACATTCTAAAGGAATAAAAGTCATTTAAAACTGCTTGCGGGTTCTGGGGACAGCGACCGAGATTCGGCTGATTACCTTTCTGTGTATTTGGTTCTTCTGACCCCTGTCACTCTCTTTTTCTTTCTGTTTGCTTTTTCTTTTACCTTCCCTTCTCTCCTTGTCTACCCCCTTCTCTCTTTGGGCCTCCTTGGCTTTGTTTTTTCCACCAAGAGCTGCTGACCTTTGAGACGCCAGATGTGCCTACCACCCCCCTTTCCTCTTCCCCCACACTAATTATACTATGGCTACTGTTACCCCGATTGCTTTAGCATCTTTCAATTGTCGGGGGTTCAACAAACCAGAGAGGCGTAGCCAGATTCTGTATCACTTCCATAAAATGCGCTCAGATATTTTATTACTCCAAGAAACGCACTTCCGTACAGGCTCTGTGCCCGCCCTACGCAACAAGTACTATATGCAATGGTATCACAGTACTAACCCTCAGGCCAAATCTAAAGGGGTATCCATCGGATTCCATAAATCTTTCAATCCTGAGGTCCTGGACTCCCTTATTGACACTGCTGGTCGCTTAATTTTTCTTAAGCTGAAACTAAACAATTTTCTCTTCAGTGGCCATGCCAACATATACGTACCTAACATGGATCAGGCTCAGTTCCTCTCATCCGTTCTCACCAGACTATCCTCATTTGGGGGTCCCTGCTTTATCATCAGTGGAGATCTCAACTTCGCTATGTCCCCATCTGCAGACACTTCCTCGGGTAAGTCTCCTGTTTCTTTCTCTACTCTGACACGCATCAAATTCCTAATACACTCATCTCATCTGGTGGATGTTTGGCGTGTCCAGCATCCTACAGAGAGAGATTACAGTCACTACTCAGCGGCACACAACTCCTATAGCAGAATCAACCACTTTCTGATATCACAATCCCTATTAGATACTCTCCTCCAGGCATCCCTTGGCCACCTACTTTGGTCTGACCATGCTCCGGTCTATTTGACCCTAGCGCGCCCCCCGGCTTCCCGTACTGGCACGCACTGGAGGCTCAATGACAACCTGCTATGGGACTCCGTCTGTGTAGCGGACGTCTCCAAAACCATTCAGAACTTTTTTTCTGACCACTCCTCCGACACTACCTCCCCTCTCATCCAATGGGAAGCCCTGAAATGTGTGGTTCGGGTGTGCTCATACAACACGGCTCACGCCTCAAGCGGATAAGAGCGGATGATATCCGCTGTCTCCTCTCCACCATAGCGGAACTCAAACTTCTCCATAAAAGGGACGTGCCGTGTTTGTCCAATTATAGAGACCTGCTACAGCTATTGGACTCACATTCACTGATAGCGAGAGATAGGGCGCGCAATCACCATTACTCTTTAGCCAACAAATGTGGCAAACCCCTGGCACGGGTCCTCCATCCTAGGCCACCCCGATACTCCATCCCTTTTATTACCCATCCCAATAAAACCAAGACGTTCAACACGAAAGGCATCTCCTCTGCCTTTAGAGATTACTACTCCCAACTCTACAATCTTCCCCCTGCAGCCCCAACCACCCGAACTTCCTCTTCCGGTGACAAAATGCGAGACTACATTAAGGAAACGGCGTTGCCCACTATCGACACACTAGACTCTCTGGAGCTAGACAAACCTTTGGTTGCGCCCGAATTTTTAGGCGCCATTAAAGCCCTGAAGACAGGTAAATGCCCGGGCCCAGACGGATACACCCCTTGTTTCTACAAAACCTTTGCCCCTCAAATTGCACCTTTTTTAACTAAGGCTTTCAACGCCATTGACGACTCCCACCCGCCCGCTAAAGGTCTTTTATCTGCTAATATTTCCATACTACCAAAGCCAGGCAAGGATCCATCCCAATGTAGCAGCTATTGGCCAATATCTTTGCTCAACATAGACCTAAAGCTGTTCGCAAGGGTATTGGCCAATCGCTTATCCCCCCTCCTCCCAGGAGTAATTCACAACGACCAAGTGGGCTTTGTCCCAGGCCGTGAGGCGAGGGACAATACCACCAAAACGATTCATCTGATCTCCTTTATCCAACGTAAAGACCTGAAAGCCTGCCTCCTCTCCTTCGACGCCAAAAAGGTGTTCGATAGAGTCAATTGGAGATTCCTCCGACCCTCCCTGGAACAATTGGGCATGGGTACTACTTTTATTTCTAAGGTGATATTCCCAACCGTCTGCCTCGGTTTTAGTGAATGGCACTGCCTCTGAGCCATTTGACATTACCAATGGCACCCGGCAGGGCTGCCCCCTCTCCCCCCTTTTATTTGTCATCGTTATAGAACACCTAGCGTGTGCCATCCAGCAGAACGCCTCCATCCAAGGTTTCCAAACACCCTCCTCCTATCATAAGCTGTCCCTTTATGCTGATGGCCTCCTGGTTTATATTCAACACCCCCATACCTCCCTACCATCCCTTTTCCATGAATTCCGTCGGTTTGGCTCCTTTAGTAACTTCAAACTCAACAATACCAAGACTGAAGCCCTCAATATCTCCCTCCCCACCTCCACGATGTCCTCGCTACGGTCAAACTTTTCTTTTCAATGGCAGGCAAAGGGAATATCCTACCTAGGGGTCATCATCCCCTCCAACCCTTCCAACCTCTTTTCCTTGAATTATGTTACCCTGCTTTCCCGCATACGAAAGGACTTAGAGGAATGGGGTGGTTCCCCCCTGCCGTGGTTCGGGCGGATCAATACCCTTAAGATGGACACACTGCCCAAGCTTCTATACCTCTTCCAGACGATCCCCATTACGGTCCCTAAATCCTTCTTTACATCCCTACGCTCACTAGCTATCAGATTTATGTGGAACCGAGGGTTGCCTAGGGTGAAATACAAATTACTTACCCTTCCAAAGCTGCAGGGTGGGGCGGGCCTGCCCGATTACGAGACCTATTATAAAGCCACCCATGTGGCACTCATCTTGGAGTGGTTCCCTCATCCCTTCCTGAAGGCTTCTGTCGCCATTGAACAGGATTTAGCGCCCGTAGACCTCTGGGCACTTCTCTGGGGGTATAAACTCAACCTTGCCAGTCTGCCCTCTCCCTCACCGCTAACGCTCACCTCTCTCAGACTCTGGTATACTAGGGGTTTGTGCTCCACTCTGTCCTCTGATCCCTCCCCGCTGTCCTCACTGTTTGACAACCCCGCTTTCCCCCAGGGCATAGGATCGACAACAATAGGGCCTTTTAAATGCCCTGACTGGCCCCAAGCACACTCCTTTGTACACCCGCTGCAAGGGACGCCGATCACGCCGGCAGGTTCCCATGACTGGCTCACCACCCTCCACATATCCACGTTCACAAAACATTTACATTCGTCCTCACAAATTCACCGCTCCTATACCGAATTTGAACGGCTGTGCTCCCTCTCTGAAACATCCAGACACCTCCTCTCTTCCATATACTGTCTCCTACAAGCTCTTACACATAATGACTGGACCGAACTGTCAGATCTCATTTCATTTTACTCACAAATCAACAATATCCTGCTATTCTCAGGAAAAGAACTACAAGATTCTGTCAAGATGGTACAGGGATCCCTCCACATTACACAAAATTTTCCCATCTACTCCAGCCACTTGTTGGTTATGCATTTCCTCTACATTTCCTCTACAGGGAACTATCTACATGTCTGGTGGGAATGCGAGAGGATCCGTCCCTTTTGGATTCAGGTATTTGAATGTTATAATAAAATTTATGATGAAACGCTGACACCTTCCCCTAAGATTGCCCTTCTTTCCATACTCCCTGGGTCGATAACATCGCAGAAACGGAATCTCCTCAGTTTTTTATGTCCTCAGCGAGACAGCTCATCCCATCCCATCCTTTTGGAAGACAACCACCACTCCCCTTGTCACGATGGGTCTCAATCATGAATGATACCATGAGAATGGAGGAGATGCTGGCCCTTGACAATGACACCTTTGATAAATATAAGGTACTGTGGTCCATCTGGCTCCGCTTCTCCGCCTCTGATACTCTCGCCACCATGGTGTTGACCCCGACATGATCACCCTAACATACACTCTGTTGGTGGGATGGGCGGGTTATGTATCTACGGTCCCCCCCTCGCTGTCCTCTGGTAACTCCCTTCTACAAATGTCTCCACAGCAGCTCTTACGCTCTTCTTCGATTTATCTTTCTTTCAATCCTCCCCTGCTTCTTCTTCTTTCCCGTCTCTCTTTCTTTTTCAATTCACGCCCCTCTTTTTTTTCTTTTTTTTTTTTTCATTTCTCCAAAAATAAAATGTAAAATACTTTGTATACAATCTAATTATGAACAACGGGGCTCTCCTAGCCGGAATTACTCTTGGCTCCAAATGACAGTCGTTGTTGTTTAAATACTGTTTGACAATAGGAGTTAAGCCGTGGGCGATAGCCATTGGGCTGACTCACCACACAAGTTCGCTAGCGATTGTCACTAGATTGTAACTTTAGATGTTGTTTCTTGTATTGTCTGTTGACCTACCAATAAAGACATTTTCAACCCTAAAACTGCTTGCGGCTGTAATGTAATGTCGGGTCCCAGCAATATGGATGAAATTCATTGAGAAAAATGGCATGGGTACCCCACCTCCCCATCAGCCCATTACCAGGCCCTTTGGGTCTTGTAGGGATATTAAGGGGAACCCCGTACCAAAATTAAAAAAATAAAAGGTGTGGGGCCCCCAGGCCCTATATACACTGAACAGCAGTATACAGGCGTTCCAAACAAGAAAGGGACTGTAGGTTTGTTCATAAGTTGAATCTGTTTGTAATTTGGAACAGGTACATTTTATAAGTGTAGCTCCAGCCAAAAACCTATTTTTAAGCTTTTTGGATATCCTAGGGAAGGGTTATCACCCCTGTAACATTTGTTTTGCAATCTGTGCCCCTGTTTCACCTCACTTTTTGGCCCAATGACAATTGGATTTTGAAAATTTGAGGTTTTTAGGGAAACAAGGATTGGTGATAAAGCATCAGTGGAGACACCTTTTTCCCATATTAACTCTTACAGGAGAGAATTTTCCTTCCCAGGGGTAGATTTCCTCTCACTTCCTGTTGTCTCCATCCCTTTGTAAGCAGAAGTCATTTGTAAGTCGGATATTTGAAAGTAGGGGACCGCCTGTATAAACTATACGGCCTGACCTATATACTCTGTAGGCAATTTGACCTTAGGTGTTGGTGGTACCAGAACACTGTAAGCCCTCACAGTTACTCTTGGTGGACGCTGGAACAGGCCCTGCTGTGAACTATTATATCAAGAATTGTAATTACATGCCCCTGTTAAACAGGGGCAGAAAAATTGGGCCTTTGGTGGTGGTGGTGGTGTTGGTAGTGCCACAACACTGTAAGCCCTCAGTTACTCTTGGTGGGCGCAGGAACGGGCCCTGCTGTGAAATATAAGATGAAAAATTTTAATTACACGCCCCTGTTATACAGGGGCAGAAAAATTGGGCTTTAGGCACTGGTGCTGGTGCCACAACACTGCAACCCTCACAGATACTCTATTTGAGCGCAGGAATGAGCCCTGCTGCAAAATATTACAGCAAAAATTTAAATTATACATGCCCCTGTTAAACAGGGGCAGAAAAATTGAGCTTTAGGCGCTGGTGCCCAGAACCAAAAATATCAACATGAACATTGAAGAGGAATAGGATAGTCACTCAGCATAACAGGATAGTCACTCAGCATCAGCATAGGCAGTCTTGAAGGGATCTCACATTCATAAAAAAATTATTTGGTTACATTAGCATCAGGTGCTTGGTAGCTGGTGATCCAAGACTGATTAATTTTTATGAAGGTGAACCGATCGACCGAGTCGGTGGACAGGCTTACCCTGTGATCAGTTACAAAGCCTCCAGCAGCACTGAATGTGCGTTCCGAAAGAACGCTGGATGTAGGACAGCCCAGTAGCTCAATTGCATACTGTGCAAGCTCTGACCAGTGATCCATCCTCAAGACCCAGTAACCCAGTGGATTTTCGGTTGGAAACGTGTCCAAGTCTGATCTTGCCCCTAGGTATTCCTGCACCATGTAAATCAGACGCTGACGATGGTTGCTGGAACTGATCAGACCTTCTCCACCGCTCCTTCTGTGACTGACCGAAGCCTCAGCAACATGTTATCCAAGACCAGGAAATTGTAACCTCCCAGGCTCTGGAAACGCGTTGCACAAACCTTTCTTCAAGGCCTCCCGAAGATGTTTCATCCTCTGCTCCCTCTGCGACGGCAGGATAAGTTCCACAACCTTACCCTTGTAACATGGATCAAGAAGGGTTGCCAGCCAGTAATGATCCCTCTCCTTGATCACACGAATCCGAGGGTCCTTTCGCAGGCTTTGCAGGATCAGGGAGGCCATGCAGCGTAGGTTTGCTGAGGCATTCGGTCCGGAGTCCTCTGGGTCACTAAGGACGACATGATCTACAGCCACCTCCTCCCAGCCACGTACAAGTCCATGGGTTTCTGGGGACTGTAAACGATCCCTTGAAGACAGCTGCTCATGCTGAGTGCTAGGCTCCACCTCCATGCTGACACAATCCTCCTCCTCCTCCTCTTCCTGTGTGATCAGCGGGCCCCCAGGAACACTGTCTGGATAAAGGGGGCCTTGAGAGGTAAGGAAGTCCTCCACTTTATCCCTCTGTTCTGCCTCAAGTGCCCTTGTCTATTATTCCATGTAGCGTGTGCTCCAACAGGTACACAAGGGGGACAGTATCACTGATGCATGCACTGTCACTGCTCACTAGACTTGTGCACAACGGAAAAATTCGTTCCGTTTCGGTTCGTTTCTTTCCGGTCCTGTTGATTCGTAATCATTCGTAATTTTGCTAGACGGGATTTTTCGTGTTCGGACTCATTCGTATTTTTGCAAGCGACATTTTTCGTTGAATTTTTTGTTGCTTTATAATTCGTACTTTCGGTAGAGTACGTTGTTTTTCGTTGATTCTGGACACAACTCCTACTTTCGTAACTTTTTTTGGGTTCGTACTTTCGGTAGAGTACGTTGTTTTTCGTTGATTCTGGACACAACTCCTACTTTCGTAACTTTTTTTGGGTTCGTTGATTCGTAATTTTCCGTGTCTCTCTCACAACGACGCTGCCTATTATGCCTAATGTGCTTCGAATGGATTTGTACTTTTCTAAATACATTGCGGTTATTTGTAACGATTCGAAATCTCGTATTTTACTTTCGTTTTTTACATGCGGCTATAGGCTCCGCCCCTGTACACCATTTTGAGAGGGTTCAGCACGGTGAGGGAGAAGCAGAGAGCAGAGCAGAGTGAGTGTTATTGTGCTTCGAATGGATTTGAAATCTCGTATTTTACTTTCGTTTTTTCATGCGGCTATAGCCTCCGCCCCTGTACACCATTTTGAGAGGGAGTTCAGCATGGTGAGGGAGAAGCAGAGAGCAGAGTGAGTGTTATTGTGCTTCGAATGGATTCGTACATTCGTAACTTTTTTCATAACGAATTATGCCGAAGACCTTCGGGCATTCGCTATTTTGCGGTATAATTTATTTCGGATTCGGTTTTATTCGTAATTGCTCTGTTCGGAAATTCGAATGCTTCCGAATGTCCGAAAGTTGCTAAATTCGGACGAATTTTGATTCGTTACGAAACGAATTGCACAAGCCTACTGCTCACCATCCTCGTGGCCTCCTCAAATGGTGACATGACAGTGCATGCATTCTTGATAATGAGCCACTGGAGTGGCAAAAAAAAGCCAAGCTCCCCTGACCCTGTCCTGGTGCCATAGTCGCACAGGTACTCATTGATGGCCCTCTGCTGCGTGTGCAGCTGCTGCAGCATGGCCAACGTTGAGTTCCATATGGTGGGCATGTCACAGATTAGGCGGTTCTTGGGCAGGTTGCATTCCTTTTGAAGGTCAGCCAGCTGAGCACGGGCATTATATGACCAGCGAAAATGCCTACAGACTTTCCTGGCCTGCCTCAGGAGATCCTGTAAGCCCGGGTACCTGCACAAGAACCGCTGCACCATCAAATTAAGGACGTGAGCCAAACAGGGCACATGGGTGAGGTGTCCTTGTCGGAGGGCGGAGAGGAGGTTGGTGCCATTGTCTCAAACCACCATTCCTGGCTGAATCTGGCGTGGCGTCAACCACCTATGAGCCTGCCCCTGCAGAGCTGTCAGAATCTCTGCCCCAGTGTGGCTCCTGTCCCCTAAGCACACCCGTTTAAGCACCGCATGGCATCTTTTTGGCTGAGTGCTTGCGTAGCGCCTTGAACGCCTACGGAGCACCGCTGGTTCCGAGAACAAATCAGCACAGGAAGAGGCCATAGAGGAAGAAGAAGAAGAGGAGGGGGTGGAGGAGAGGTGTGGCAGAATCACCACTACCAGCATTTTGGAGGCGTGGTGGCAGAACGAGCTCCAACAATACTGCACCCTGTCCTGCATCCTTCCCAGCTGCCAGAGTCACCCAGTGCGCCGTGAAAGATAGGTAACGTCCCTGTCCATGCCTGCTGGACCATGAGTCAGCGGTAATATGCACCCTACCGCTGACCGCCCTGTCCAGCGAGGCCAAGACATTGCCTTCCACATGCCGGTAGAGAGCCGGAATCGCCTTCCGTGAAAAACAGTGGCATTTGGGAACCTGCCACTGAGGTACCGCACATTCCACAAAGTCACGAAAGGGGGCAGAGTCTACCAGCTGAAAAGGCAGCAGTTGGAGTGCTAGAAATTTAGCCAAGCTAGCATTCAACCGCTGGGCATGGTTTAGCAACTGGGGTAGGGAAATTTGCCTGCTACAATTGGACGTTGGTATAGCGATAGCAGATTGCCCGCAAGTACTTGGCAGTGGCACACCTAATTCTACACCTTCATTCCTCTCAGTGCAGGTTTCTGAGAGGACTGAAGGTATAGTGGGGTTGGAGATCCCAGCTGATGAGGAGCAAGGAGAGGTCCGCTTTGTTCTTTGGTGTGGGTATTTTAAGTATGCTTGCCAACGGACTGGGAGTTCGACATATGTCTGGTCAAGCATGTGGTGCCCAAGCGGCTGCTGTTTTGGCCACGCTTGATACGCTTCAAAAATATATTGCAAACAACGGTGCGATCTGCTGCACACGTGTCAAAAAAGGCCCACACCAAAGAACTTTTGGAAAACCCCGCAGAGTCAGCAGCACCCTGCACATGCGGAGCTCTGCGGTTTGATGCAGTCGGTTGGCTGCCCTTAAGCTGGCCCCTGGAGGGCATCCTGCCTCGTTGGTATGTGCCTCCTCCTCCTTCTCTCTCCTATCAGGTACCCACGTAGAGTCAGTGACCTCGTCACTGGAGCAAACCTGGCAGTATGCTGCAGCTGGGGGAACATGACTGACAGTTTGTTGTCCTTCTTGGGCACCCCCTCTCTCTGGGCTCATGTTACTGCCTTCCTCAAGTTGGGTAACATCATCGGAGCCTTTAAAACGCTGCGCATCCTCCTGCAGCATGTACCCAACACTGGTCGAACAGTTTTGGGGACTCCTCCGTGGATGATGGTGGGGCTAGGGAAGGAATAACTGATGACCTTGAGCCAATGGAATAGGCCGCTTTGGCACCTGGATTGGCAGCTAAGGTACTCTAAGCCTGGGTGACAGAGGATGAGGAGGATGAGGACGGCTTGGTCGTCCACTCTACCAACTCGTCTGCATGTTGTGGCTCAACACGGCCACCTGCCAGAAAAAAGGACAAGCGTGCCCCACGGCCACGTGCTGAGGATGCACCGTGTCCACGACCAGCACTGTTGGCTCTAGAAACAGAGCCTGCTTGCCCTCTTTTAGTGGCCTGTGAGTGTCTGCCTCTCCTTGTTGGCCTTCCAGACATACTGTATTTGATGTATTTGAATAGGTACACCAGGAATGGCCTGCAGTGAGATGTAGCTGCACAAAGCTGGGATGTGTATTTATATATACAGAATATACTGCAGCTAACTGAATCAACTGCCTGCCTGTAGTATATTAGGACGAGAACAACAGGAATGGTCTGCAGTGAGATCTAACTGAACACTATGCACAGGATACAGTACTTTATATACTGCAGCGAACTGAATCAACTGCCTGCCTGTAGTATATTAGGAAGAGAACAGGAATGGTCTGCAGTGAGATCTAGCTGAACACTGTGCACAGGATACAGTACTTTATATACTGCAGCTAACTGAATAAACTGACTGCCTGTAGTATATTAGGGAGAGAACAACAGGAATGGTCTGCAGTGAGATCTAGCTGAACACTGTGCACAGGATACAGTACTTTATATACTGCAGCTAACTGAATTAACTGCCTGCCTGTAGTATATTAGGAACAGTACACCAGGAATGCTCTGCAGTGAGATCTAGCTAAACTGTATACAGTGTATATGTATATATATATATATATATATATATATATATGTGTAGCACACAGACCCCTCTTCCTTACCTTTTGGCTCACTTATAGGAAAAGGGGCACACCATACCACATGCCCGTACCCTCCTGTGTGAAGAGGTTGAGCAGTGTAATGTACCTGGGTCTTCACGGCTAGGTTCTCCAGAGAATGGTTCTCATCTCTACTGCAATAAAGACAAGTCTCTATTTCCCCAATAACTCCAAGGTCCACACCAGTGGCAACTCCAACGTAGAGTTTATTTTCTCATATGCACAGTCACTAGATAGAAAAGGGTGGATGGAGAACAGGACAGCAAAAGGTGTTGGAGTAGGCCCAGGCACAAACGAATATACTATTCACTACCTGTATCTTCAAGTAGGCTCAGCTCGAATTAGATTACACACACAGTCTCTGCATAAACTGTTACGGGTGAATTTGGGTCTCTGCCACAGACCTGGTGAACTTTGGGTCTCTGCCACAGACCTGGTGAACTTTGGGTCTCTGCCACAGACCTGGTGAACTTTGGGTCTCTGCCACAGACCTGGTGAACTTTGGGTCTCTGCCACAAACCTGGTGAACTTTGGGTCTCTGCCACAGACCTGGTGAACTTTGCTCGCGGTATTAGGCCTCTTTCAGGGAGATGACATCCCTCCAGAGAGTTACCGGGCCCCTTCCTTCACTGTGATCTCTCACTAGTCCCTTGGAACGGTCCTCCCCCAGCCTCCTCTTCTAGATACGGGTCTCCTCACAAGGCAGCACCCTGGGATTCCTCCTCCCTCCGTGGAACCCAGCCGAAGGTGCTGGACCCAAGGCCTTCAGTTGCAGCCCCAGGGCTGAAGGTGCCTGGGACTGATCCACCAATGAACCGGGCCAGGAACCCCACCCCAAGGCTAAAAGGTGCCCGGGGTGGCCAACAAATGAAACACACTCACCGGGGTAGGACCCCCGGGAATTCACCCCCACAGGCAGTGTCTGCCCCTTTTTATATCCTCTCCCGGCATGCACAGCAGGCCGACACGCCCACCATATATATACACACACACACACACACACACACACAAAGCCTGGAATGCATATATATACACAAAGCCTGGAATGCATATATATACTGGAGCTAAGTGAATCAACTGTCTGCTCAATCTAGCTAACTGAATCGCCTGCCTGCTCAATCTATCTAAATTAAATGAAATTACTCTCTCTCTCTCTCTCTCTCTCAACGCCGCAACACACTACACAAAGCCAACGTGCAGGCTGGCTTATATAGTGTGGGGCGTGTACTTAATCCCCTGAGCCTGATTGGCCAAAGGCACCCTGCCTTTGCCCAATTATGTCTCTCTGTGCTGACGGCGCAATGATTGGCCAAAGCATGCGGGTCATAGTGCATGCTTGGCCAATCATCAGCCAGCAATGCACTGCGATGACGCAGTGCATTATGGGCCGTGACACGCCGCTCGAATTTGGCGCGAACGGCCCATAATGTTCGATCTTCATGTTTGACTCAAACTCGAAGCTCATCCCTAGTGCAGAGCAGACTTCTGGGGAAATCGGTGAGCCAATCACACAAGCAGGAAATTACATTTCTGTGGGTATTCTGTACACCAACAGTGTACAGAACATCTCCAAGTTGCCATAGTACAGAAGGTTACAGCGACTGCAGATTGAAAAGGCAAGGCGTTTTTTAATAACATTAAGGAAAATATAGCTTTTGAAGCAATTGTACATGCTATATTATTTTTTGATTGCTATATTTTTTATTGGATATGGAGTTACCCTTTAAGGGTCAGTGGAAGGCTTTTGTTCACTTCAGACTTGCTTCTCTAACCATACAAGGCAATGGAAATGCAAAAGCAAGTCAAATAACTTAGAATTAATTGTACATCTATTTCAGAAGAGTCTCAAACTGCACACTCTATTTGCCGACACAGACTGGTCTGTGGATAAATGAGGAATAAAAGAAATTATCTACATTCCCTAAATCATATAAATCTATATATACTAACAGAGGCTATTTATAAAACAGCAATTTTAGCAGATTATTTATAAATCCTCAATGATGAGCAGTGCATGTGCAGGAAGTGAATAAGCTTATTGTTATGAGCTGTGATCTTCACTCATTCAGTCTGTACCTGTTAATTGTTTCTAACAGAATCACAGCAGAGTCTTCTGTGAAAATAAAATCTTTGGCTATTCACTGTTTAGTCTTTGGTGACTGCTAGAAGCTTTTACATGGCATATACTGACAACAAACCAGAAATAACATTATAAAGCTAAAAGTATATACTGTATATATTCCGAGAGGGGGAGAGGTAACTAAATCTAAATCAAGACATTTTTACATATGATGTGCAGAATTAAAAGATATCTATCCGCAACACTTCAAATGAAATAGTTGGATGGAAGCTTTGCTACTTCAAAGGTGGGAAATGACATTAATTTTGAACTCAGCTTTTGAATGACAACCATTATCAAACAGAATTATAAAATATAACATAATTTGCACAGTTTAAAGAATTTTTACAACTGGATTAGTTAAACAAATCCACATAGAAAGATGATACCACTGTTTTTACAGTTATTTCTCTTAACTCATATAATATCTGGTTTCACAGAAATGGTTGTAGGGTTAAGACGTTACAAATTATTCACCAGATAGATGTCTGCTTTGGACATTACACCCACACAGCGGCTTGTGCATAGTGTTACTGCCATATTGAGTGGCTATATCACATCTAGTAATTGTCAATGTCTAGTCCTTTTCTTGCATCAAATATTATATCAAGCTTCTTCCTTGGGTGTCACTTACACAGAAGCAACAGACATTCATGCTTAGTGGCCTAAACAAGCTTTAGGCTGGGTTTACGCTATTGCGAATTGGATGCAGTTTTCCCTGCATCCAATTCGCATAGCAGGAGATCGTAATTGGCTCTCTATGGAGAGGGTTCACACATCTCCGCAGTGGCTCCGGTGTGAATTGCACAGGAGCTCTGTGCATCTTTTGGTCCTTTTCAAGTCTAAGTTCAGCTCAAAATTCAGACTGAAATCAGACCTGAAACAGTGAATGGAGATGCATCGGACTCCTGCTGTGAGCCACTGCGTGTTCCAGTGTGAACCCAGCCTTAAGAAATGCGGAGGATGTTCACTTATGCATAGATAGTAATTTAGCATCGTCATCTGGACTGTAACCTAAAAGCTCCATTAATTTGGCTATATTAACATACAACCAGGGCTGTCTTAATGAGTGGGCACACCTCGGCACTTCCCAGGAGCCCCATCTGCATGGGAGGGCCCCTGCACTTTCCCCAAAGCAGTTGGTCCTTGAGCCCATGCTGCCCCAAAATTGGGGGCCCCATGATGGCACTGAGAGTGATGGATACACAGAGGAGGCAGGCTGGCAGTGGTGCACCATGCTTTGCAGAACAATACCTATTATTTCACAGCCCGCAGGGAGGGGCAGGGTCAGAGCGCCCTATGCAGCTTGAATGCTTTTGACTCGAAGGCTGCGGGGTAGGAGCTGGAGTGGAAGCTGCTGAGTCGGCAGCACTGAGAGCCCACCTGCAGAAGTAGCATTGTGGCTGGTGTCATGGTGTCATGGTGAGCCCAGCTGTCCAGCACTGTTTGCACCGAAGGGCTTGGAATGCTCTGAGGGATGCTCCCTCCTCCGCCCCTCCTTCTGCCTGCTTGATTGGCATAGGTGAGTCCAGTGCTGGAGGTGGGCACATAGCCAAAAGTTCACATGCACTGTATCTCCACTGGAAAATGGGGTACTACATGGATGGAATAATGGTGTGTCGAGGAAAACAATGCTGAGGGGGGATCTGGGATGTATAGGGGGTAAAAAATGCTTGGGGTAGCTTGGGTGGCTATAGTGCTAGATCTATCAGGGATGTAGAGAGGCCACAGTGTAGGAGGTATCAGGGATGTAGTGGGGTCATAACACAAGTGGTATCTTATGGTATATGGTAACAGTGCTGGGGGGAATATCTAGGGTGTAGAGGGGTCAGAGTGCTGGGAGATATCTAGGGTGTAGAGGGGTCAGAGTGCTGGGGGGATATCTGGGGTGTAGACGGGTCAGCGTTCTGGGGCGATATCTGGGATGTAGAGGGGTCAGAGTGCTGGTTGTATATCTGGGGTGTAGAGGTGTCAGAGTGCTGGGGGGATATCTGGGATGTAGAGGGGTCAGAGTGCTGGCGGATATCCGGGATGTAGATTGGTCAGAGTGCTGGGGGGATATCTGGGTGTATAGGGATCAGAGTGCTGGGAGATATCTGGGATGTAGAGTGGTCAGAGTTCTGGGGGGATATCTGGGGTGTTGAGAGGTTAGAGTTCTGGGGGGATATCTGGGGTGTTGAGAGGTTAGAGTGCTGGGAGGATAACTGGGATGTAGAGGGGTCAGAGTGCTGGGGGGATATCTGGGATGTAGAGGGGTCAGAGTGATGGGGAGATATCTGGGATGTAGAGGGGTCAGAGTGCTGGGGGGATATCTGGGGTGTAGAGGGGTCAGAGTGCTGGGTGGATATCTTGGTGTAGAGGAATCAGAGTGCTGGGGGGATATCTGGGATGTACAGGGGTCAGAGTGCTGGGGGGATATCTGGTGGGGTCATAATACAAGCGGTATCTTATGGTATATGGTAACAGTGCTGGGGGGAATATCTAGGGTGTAGAGGGATCAGAGTGTTGGTTGCATATCTGGGGTGTAGAGGGCTCAGAGTGCTGGGGGGGGATATCTGGGATGTAGAGGGGTCAGAGTGCTCGGCGGATATCCAGGATGTAGAGAGGTCAGAGTGCTGGGGGGATATCTGGGGTGTAGAGAGGTTAGAGTGCTGGGGGGATATCTGGGGTGTAGAGGGGTCAGAGTGCTGGGAGGATAACTGGGATGTAGAGGGGTCAGAGTGCTGGGGAGATATCTGGGATGTAGAGGGGTCAGAGTGCTGGGGGGATATCTGGGGTGTAGAGGGTCGGAGTGCTTGGGGGATATCTGGGGTGTAGAGGGGTCAGAGTCCTGAGGGGATATCTGGGGTGTAGAGGGGTCAGAGTGCTGGGGGGATATCTATTTTCCCACAGTTTCTTTGCTGTACAGAATGACTGTTCATGTAGTTAATGCGGAGCGCCACCCAAAAGGGGAAGCTCCACTTGTCTGCCTCCTACCTACTTGATGTTTGTTTACCTGCGCTGTCTCGATTGTAGGGGTCCCAGAGCGTTACTTTGCCCAGGGGCCCATTATGCTATTAAGACGGCCCTGCATACAACTCATCGAAGTTGGCTTTATGGGCATGCAGTTGATATCCATGTTTTTAAAGGTCCCAATGCAAAACTCTAAATCAAAAATAGATACTTTAAAATGTGCTGCACTGCAAATCAATACACAGTGCAAATACAGTGTATTACCACCAGACCTTGATGCAAATTTCAAGAACAGTATAAATACTGAAACTGCATACTACCTAATTTGACTAGATAGGATATGAACTTTGGACATTTTTCATATTTAAGTTCACCAAAAAAAAAATTATAGCATGAATCAAAAAAACTAAATATAGTGCAATAAATCTGTGACTGTGTCTATCACACATATAATTGTCAGTCCCACACATTTTTTTATGTAATCTTTATTTAGAAATTTTTCAAATAATCAGACAAATAGACTTTCAACATAGTACAGAAAGAGGAAGACAAGGACATCACATAACATATCGGCCGTATACCGGGTACACATATTCAGTATAAGCGTAGCAACAATCCAGGGGCATACCCAATTCGGGAGACACATCTGGGGGAATGATTATTAACATATTTTACCCATGTTATAAATTCACTCAGCAGTGGGTCACCCCAGTCATCCCTGTCGGACACATACACACCTGTGGAGGGTAAATGCCTCCAATTAATCATAGAAATCAGATCGAACTACTGGGTATCGGGCCCATATACCATGGGGGAGTAGAGAGGGGAAAACTCAAGTTAAGGAGGGAGAAATAATACAAGAACAATAAACTGGGGACAAAAAGAAAAAGAAAAAGAAGAACATCCGCTACTTGCACTATGCAAAGTATAAATTGTATCAAATCTCCCGAGGCTCTACCGCTCCTCCACTCCCGAACCTCTAGCAACTTGGACTCCCGCCTGCTCGGCCCCATTACCCGAGGTGGCCGAGTCCGGTGGGGGTCCTGGTTTAGTCAGCCCATCCGGGCTTGCATAATGTATCCAGGTGGCCCAAGTGGAGTAGAACTTTTCATACTTGTCTTTATACTGTGCCATCCACTCCTCCGCAGCCATGATTTTATTCACCAATGCCACCCATTCAGAACGGGTAGGTACCTGTGGCGTCTTCCAATGAATCGGAATTAACCGACGGGCCGCGTTGAGCAGATAGGGCAATATGGACTTGCAATACTGGCTGATGGGAATAGTGGGGAAGTGTAGCAAAGATTCCAACGGGAAATCTGGTAGTTCTACGTCTAGAATGAGCTTAACCTGTGCATGGACATCTTGCCAGAAGGGCTGTATTCTGGGGCATTCCCACCAAATGTGGAGGAAAGTGCCCCTGTGGCCACAACCTCTCCAACACGCGTCTGGGAGAGAAGGATAGATCTTAGTGAGTTTGGAGGGTACCCTATACCACCTGGTCAGGACTTTATAGCTATTCTCCTGCATTCTCTTATCAACCGTGCTTGAATGTGTAAGTCTATACATGTGGTCCAGCTGAGGCTCAGTAAAGACGTCCCTCTCCCATTCCCGGATGAACCCCGGTTTCCCTTCAGCATGTAGGGATTGTAGCAAGTTATATAGCACTGAGATGGCGTGGGGGATAGCAGAAGTCGACATACATAGTCGTTCAAAGGGAGAGGCTAGGGTAGGCGATCGAACCCCTTGGGGTAGACTGGCGAGGAAGTGCTGAAGTTGTCGGTAACGCCACTCATCCATGGGGAAGGGGCCGTATTGTTCCCTTAGAGTGACCAGAGGCAGCAGGCCATGGTCCTGTACAAATCTGCCACATCTGGACTCTCCGTCTGCCGCCCAGGTCCGAAAGAAGGATGGGTGTTCCCCAGGAGCAAACCAGGGGAAGCCGCCAAGGGGTGCCAAGGGGGAAGTCGTAGGAGCTAGCATCCCCCCTTTGTTCAAGGCATCCCAAGTCGCCAAGGTATGAGCGGCCAGTGGAGAGACCAGTGCTGAGAGGCCCCTACTCTCCCGAGGAACCCACGGGGCGTGGGACAGATTGCTCCCCGCCAGGAACTTGTCCAGGGGCACCCACAGTTTGTGGTGGACACTATGATACCAATCCAAAATGCGCTGTAGGGCTATAGCCTCGTAGTATCTACGGACCACTGGGACCCCCATCCCTCCCCCCGACCTAGGGCGCTGTAATGTGCGGAGTGCCAGCCGTGGGCATTTCCCACTCCAGATATACTGAATAAATAAGCTATTAAGGGTTGAGAAAAAGGCCCTGGGTAACGCGATCGGCACCATCTGCAGGGCAAACAATTTACGAGGTAACACATTCATTTTTAGAACACTGACTCGGCCCATCCACGAAAATGCAGCTTTGTCCCATCTTTTCAAATCCACTCTAACAGCGGAGAGCAGTGGCGTGAAATTACAGTCATAGAGCCGAGAGCAGGCTGCGGGCAGATGGATTCCCAAGTATTTTAGAGATGTTGGGCACCAGGTGAAAGAAGGCCGATTGCAACTGAGTGCGTAACCCTGGGGGGATATTCAGGGACAGGATCTCCGACTTGGCATAGTTTATTTTAAAGTTGGACAGTAGGTTAAATTCCTTCAACTCTGCCATAATGTTAGGTAGCGAAATTAGGGGTTCGGAAACATAGAATAAAACATCATCCGCATAGGCGGACAGTTTATGTTCCGTCGGGCCTACCGTAAAACCTTTAATATTATTATTAAGGCAAATCCTATTAAGCAGTGGTTCGAGTGTTAGAGCAAACACGAGGGGGGACAGGGGACAACCCTGTCGTGTCCCATTACTAATCGGGAAGGCGTCAGAAGCCCATTCACCTTTACTCTGGCGGACGGGGAGCTATACAGGGAGGATATCCAGGCCAGCATGTTGGGACCCAAGCCGAGCCTGGTCAGTACTGTTCTCATGTATGTCCAATCCACCCTGTCAAATGCCTTCTCGGCATCAGTGGAAAGCAAGAGACAAGGGTGTGTTGTCGCCTGCGATTCGACCCTGTGTATCAGTTGGAGCGCCCTATTGGCATTGTCCCTGGCCTCTCTGCCCGTAATAAATCCCGTTTGGTCAGGGTGGATAACCGTCGGGAGGATCGGCTTAAGTCTATTGGCCAAAATTTTCGCCAATATCTTAATATATGTGTTTAAAAGCGATATAGGCCTATAACTCCCTGGCAAGGAGTGATCTTTCCACTCCTTTGGTAGGACGGTGTGCCATACGCGCCTCAGAGGGCATTCCCATACCGGAGGCCAGGGCTGTAAAGTAAGCACACATGGGGCCAGACAGCACCTCCGCATATTTCTTATAGTAGGCATTGGTATAGCCGTCTGGGCCAGGGTTTTTCCCATTGGGGAGGTCCGTCACCACCGCCTGAATCTCCGATAAGGCAATAGGGGCATCCAGCTGCTCGCCAACTGAGGCTTCCAGCTGTGGGGACTGCGTGTCTATGAGCTATTGGAGGACTCGGGCCACCCGTTGGGGTTCTGAGGAGCCGGGCAATGTATATGGGAGATGGTACAACTGAGCATAAAAATTCTTGAAAGCAGCAGCTATTTTGGAGGAGTGGACAACCGGCGTCCCCGTCGCTGAGGCAAGTTTATGCATGTGGCCAGAAGCACGTTGACTCTTCAGGGCTCTAGCCAGCATCCTCCCACATTTATTACCGAATTCGTAAAATTTGTGTGCCATGTGTCGTAAATGCGCCTTAATTTTAGTGTTAAGTAATGTAGCTAATTCCTGGCGAAGGGAGTGTAGTTCTACCGCCATTACTGGGGTGACATTTTTCTTATGCTTAATTTCTGCCGCACAAATTTTGGCCAACAGGGTCTATAATTCACCCTCTCTAGCTTTTTTCAGTCTCGCCCCTTGGGATATCAGTTCCCCCCGAACCACTGCCTTATGGCCTTCCCAAATGGATCCCATGCCCACCTCTCCCGGCTTATTTTCTGTGAAATACAGGGAAATGGTGTCTGAAACCTTTTTTTGAGCGACCGCATCATCCAGGATGTCATCGTTCAATCGCCAGGTCCATGTCTGTGCCTCCATCGATAGGGGACACAGGGAAATGGAAACAGGCGCATGGTCAGAAATGGTAATGGATCCAATGGAGGCCCCAGACAGGGAATCAAGGGAGAACTGGTCCATCATCAAAAGGTCTATACGGGTATAGACGTTGTGCATGGCCGAGAAATAGCTGTAGTCCCTGTCAGTCGGGTGAAGCAGTCTCCAGCAGTCCACCAAATGGTGTGCCTGCAGGGATTTTCTGAAATGTTTCAGAAAGGCGAATGAGTGCTTTGAACTGCCCGAGGACGTGTCTATGCATGGGTCAGGGCTGACATTGAAGTCTCCCCCCAGGATGAGCTGGCCCTCCCGGAAGGTAGACAAGGATTCCAAGACAGAGTCCAGGAAGGTAATCTGTCCGCTATTCGGGGCATACAGTGGCAAAGGTAAATTTACGGTTATTAATGGTACCCTTAACAAACATAAATCGGCCCTCTGGGTCAAGCAATTGATCCGTCATGACAAAGGGACAATGTTTGTGTACTGCTATGGCAACCCCCCCTGATTTAGGACGAGGGGAGTTACTGAGGAACCAAGAAGTGTACAGGTGCGTGGGAAGGCGGGGGACCGAGTCCTGCAAAAAAAGGATGTGTGCCCCCATGCGTCAGTGTCATATTAAGAGCATTATAAGCCCCTGGGCAATACGGTGCACTGGGGCCCTGTCTACACAATCACGCACAAGAATTTTTTACTGACAAAAATCATGACATTTACTGGCAGAACCACATTTTTTTACTGCCACTGCAAAAAGGTACCTAAAATTACCGTTTTCAGTGCCAAACAGTGCAAATGTCAGTGTTTAAACTATAAACATATAGATCGTGCTATTAGCAATGTGTTTAAGTTAAACAAAAGTAAAAAAAAAACATTTCTTCATTGACATGAAGTTTAGGTTACTATAACCCAGCCAGCACAGAGTTTCCTCTTACATCAAAGTCTGCAGGATTCCCCCTTACAGTGAAAGGGAACTCTTATGTAAAGGGGAACGCTGCAGATCATGATGTTAGGGGAAACGCTGATGTAAGGGGGGGCTCTGGTGACCACTGCTTTCTCTTTACATCAGAGTTCCCACTTACATCAGAGCAACAGACCACCCCCCGATCTCTTTGTGCAAGCTGCACAGTCAGCCAGACAGCCACTCACCATACGACACCGACCAGGGCACTCCGTGTCTGTACTGGCTGGTGGCTGGGCAGGTTACAGGCTCACGAAAACGGCACTGCTGACAGGGGTCCGACTCCGCCACACTCTGCTTCAAGCCTGCTGTGCTGTTTGCTCTGACAACTCTACTCTGTCCATTCACCCTCAGCTCCTCCTGCTTTTTTTTTTAAAGTCTGGCGGGTGTGGCTAACGTTATCATCGGCGGACAGACAGAGGCAGCACTCGTGGAGGATCGGATCTTCTCAGCGATTTCCGCAAACTGCGCATGCACAGTTCTGACCCGCCGCTTCCCACCATTTTTTACTGGAGTCGCTAGGCAGCCGGTGGGGCCCCTCAGGCAAGTGTGGCCCCCGGGCAACTGCCCAGCGTGCCCAATGGAAAAGATGGCCCTGCCATGCATTTCATCTCAAGCCACAACTTACTGCGTTTCGACGGGGAGCCCAGACCACGCACATTGTAGGATACGACTTTCAAGGCAGCCATGGTAGAAAATCAGGGAGTGGAGCCACCCAACCAGTGATGGGAGGAAGAAGGGACCCACCGCACACCCCAGCCAGCAGCCAGGAGCACGCGGAGCACATTGAGCATGTGCAGGAGCCTAAAAAACTAATTACAATTATAGCAGATGTGAAAAACAAAAAACCATGAGAACAAGAACATATAAACAAGAAAAAACAAGAGGCCCAAAGGGCGCAACATAGTACAACTGTGCCACTGGTCGGGAGCCACCACCCCCCTCCCAAAACGGGGAGACGGCGGAGGCCAGCGAGCAGAGGCAGTCCCCAAAAAGGGGGAATAACTCCAGGGAGTTGACCTAAGGGGGGAAAAGTGACGAGGTACAGGGAGCGAGTCCGTTAGGTGACCCACGGACAGTAGGCAGTGTGAAATCTACCCCTAAATACAGGGGAGAACATTGACACGGCAGCTAGGGGGGGTTCAGGAAACAACTGAAAACGTCTCAGGAGCCATCAGTAGAAAATGCAGCAGCTCACGCCTCCTTCCTTGGGGAGTGGGGAAGCGGAGTGTGTCCAGGGGGCCCCGCCTGGGGCCACGGCGGCGCTTGCGGCGACGACCTGGGAGCCACTGTTCAGAGCGGGTGGGAAGAGGTATGTCAGGCGATGACCTCCAATCCGGAATGTCCACTTGAGGCAATCCCAAGGACTCCAGGAAACGGGGTAGATCACCTTTGTTACGGAGAGTATGCGTCTGGCCATCCTTGGTAGCAGAGAGGCTGAATGGAAAGCCCCACCGGTAAGGTAATTGGGCATCCTGCATGGACTCCAGTAGCGGCTTAAGAGCACGGCGTTGCATCAGCGTGCGCCTAGGGAGATCCGGAAAGAAGGTCCATCAAAGTCCACATGTCTGACCCCTCTGACTTGATTCATGATGCGGTCCTTAAGCGAGTACTTGTGTAGTTTACAGATAATGTATGTCTCTAGGCTTATCAGGATCATCAGAGGGAGGGCGTAGGGCTCTGTGAGCCCGGTCTATTTCAATAAAGTCTGGTGCTTGGCGGCCCAGTATTTGCTTAAAGACCCCTTGCAGGATGGGGATAATGTCTCTAGGGCCTGTTGCCTCAGGCAGGCCTCTGATGCGAATGTTGACCCTGCGGCTCCTGTTCTCAAAATCGTCCATTTGATCAAGCAGGGCCTCAAGCCTGCGATCCTGCCTTTTACAATGATCAGTGAGAGCCTGCAGTGTAGGAGTAGTTTCTTCCCACTGTGCTTCCAGGGTCTCCACTCTACCCCCCAGGTGTGCTGTATCTACTTGTAAGTCCTTAATGTCCTGTCTCAGGGCCTTTTCCACTTTATTAGCAAACCGCTCCAAGTCAGCCTTAGTGGGGAGAGAGAGTATGTGTGAGCGGATGTCCTTATCCTCCCATGGATCACCTCCATTTGCGGGCTCTTCAATGCTTTCAGAGCCGGAGGGAGAGGAGGAGGAAGGTAGAGCAGACACAGGCATGTGTGGGGAGCTGATGGGGGAGGCAGCACTAGCAGCGTGGGCACCGGGCGCCATCTTGGATTTACTTGCCGTGTCGCTGCGGGGCCCAAAGAAGTCATCCAGCGATCCAGACCGGCCCCGGGGTGTCCGCTGAGGCTGCGGAGAAGGTTTGCGCTTTGAGGGCATATTTTGATGAACGAATCCCCCCAGGGAAGCCGCCGTTCGGGCTGTATGGAAGCGCGGCTCACACGGAGCTCAGGGAGAGCACGTCCTCACTCTCTCATGCCGCGGCCACGCCCCCCCCCCCCAGTCCCACACATTTAAATCAATCCCAGTGCTTCTGAAATAATCCACACGTGTCACCTCAGTGCTAACTAGACTCTGACCTTCCTGCATATACTATGCACAGAATAACAATCATCCATCTACTTGATTATGTAGGTGTCAAACACAAGGCCCGCGGGCCGAATCCGGCCCTCCAGGCCATTTTATGTGGCCCTCGCACCTCTCCTGCAGCTGCAGGAGAACTCCAGCCCTCCTCTGGTCCTACCCCAGAGCCCTACTTTCTGCTTTCAAGCAATGCATCCAGCTTCTTCCCATCAGCAGCATAAGGAAAGGGGGGTGCACTGTGATGTAAGGGAGAGTGGGGGACTCAACTTCTGACGGTGGGGTGGCTCTTGACAACTAATGTAAAGGGAGGGGCATGCGCTGTACATCTAATCTTACAGATACAACTGGCCCTTTTGAGGGCAATCATAATGCTGATGCGGCCCACAATGAAATTGAGTTTGACACCCCTGATGTAGACCGTCCATCAGGGACCCTCCAGCTGTTACTTCAGATATTCTTAAAGCAATTGTAAAGTCCTGTTTTAAAAAAACAACAAAAAAAAAACATGTTATACTTACCTGCCCTGTTGCAGTGGTTTTGCACAGAGCAGCATGGATCCTTCTCTTCCTCTTTGCTGCTCCTGCATTAAAATAAAAACCTTCTGCCTTTACAACCCCTTTAATCTCAATGGTTCTGATCAGGGCCGGCCCTACCATGGGACCAGATGGTACCATTGTACCAGGCGGCAATTTCAGGGGGGCGGCAAGTTGCCGCCCGCCCGCCCGCCATCCCCTTCCGCCTGCTCCACTCTCCCTGCACTCAGGCCCGGCGCTGCCACGGCCACTGGTTCCCTATCGCAATGCATGACTGTGACAAACAGTAGTAGTCCTTGCTGCCACGCAGTCCTGTGGAGGAAGAGGAGGGGGTCAGTAGGTGGATCCATGTGCTCCCCTCCCCTGGCTCCTCCTCTTCTCCCGCGCTCTGCGAATCTCCTACCAAGTACCATATGCAGAGCGCGGATAATGGCCGCCGCCGCCGCCGCTGAGCAGCTCCTTCACTTCCTCTCCAGGATGGACGGAGAGCCAGTATCAAGGTACTGTGCATGACGGTCCGCTGCCCGACACTGACAGCATCCAGTGACTTCACTCCCTGAACGAGGGCGCCCGAACTTCCCTGCTACCAGCCGCTGATGACCTCACACACAGCCCTAATGCTATGATGTCACGGTGTCACCTACTGTCTCCTGTCATCATCATGCTCCTCGTCATCCCCCTGTTCCTGGCATCCCACCACCCTACCTCTGAGGCCTGTCATACATTTTATCACCCCGTGTCATCTCCATCCCCCCTGTCCGCTTCCTACCACCCACCCGTGTCATCTCCATCCCCCCTGTCAGCTTCCTACCACCCACCCGTGTCATCTCCATCCCCCTGTCAGCTTCCTACCACCCACCCGTGTCATCTCCATCCTCCCTGTCCGCTTCCTACCACCCACCCGTGTCATCTCCATCCTCCCTGTCAGCTTCCTACCACCCACCCGTGTCATCTCCATCCTCCCTGTCCGCTTCCTACCACCCACCCGTGTCATCTCCATCCCCCCTGTCAGCTTCCTACCACCCACCCGTGTCATCTCCATCCTCCCTGTCCGCTTCCTACCACCCACCCGTGTCATCTCCATCCTCCCTGTCAGCTTCCTACCATCCCCTGTAATCTTCATGCCCCCTGTCAGCTTCCTACCACCCACCCGTGTCATCTCCATCCCCCCTGTCAGCTTCCTACCACCCACCCGTGTCATCTCCATCCTCCCTGTCTGCTTCCTACCACCCACCCGTGTCATCTCCATCCCCCTGTCAGCTTCCTACCACCCACCCGTGTCATCTCCATCCCCCCTGTCAGCTTCCTACCACCCACCCGTGTCATCTCCATCCCCCCTGTCAGCTTTCTACCACCCACCCGTGTCATCTCCATCCTCCCTGTCAGCTTCCTACCATCCCCTGTAATCTTCATCCCCCCCTGTCAGCTTCCTACCACCCACCCGTGTCATCTCCATCCCCCCTGTCAGCTTCCTACCACCCACCCGTGTCATCTCCATCCTCCCTGTCCGCTTCCTACCACCCACCCGTGTCATCTCCATCCTCCCTGTTAGCTTCCTACCATCCCCTGTAATCTTCATCCCCCCTGTCAGCGTCCTACCACCCACCCGTGTCATCTCCATCCCCCCTGTCAGCTTCCTACCACCCACCCGTGTCATCTCCATCCTCCCTGTCTGCTTCCTACCACCCACCTGTGTCATCTCCATCCCCCCTGTCAGCTTCCTACCACCCACCCGTGTCATCTCCATCCTCCCTGTCCGCTTCCTACCACCCACCCGTGTCATCTCCATCCCCCCTGTCAGCTTCCTACCACCCACCCGTGTCATCTCCATCCTCCCTGTCAGCTTCCTACCACCCACCCGTGTCATCTCCATCCCCCTGTCAGCTTCCTACCACCCACCGTGTCATCTCCATCCTCCCTGTCCGCTTCCTACCACCCACCCGTGTCATCTCCATCCTCCCTGTCAGCTTCCTACCATCCCCTGTAATCTTCACCCCCCCTGTCAGCTTCCTACCACCCACCCGTGTCATCTCCATCCCCCCTGTCAGCTTCCTACCACCCACCCGTGTCATCTCCATCCCCCCTGTCAGCTTCCTACCACCCACCCGTGTCACCTCCATCCTTCCTGTCAGCTTCCTACCACCCACCCGTGTCATCTCCATTCTCCCTGTCAGCTTCCTACCACCCACCCGTGTCATCTCCATCCTCCCTGTCAGCTTCCTACCACCCACCCGTGTCATCTCCATCCTCCCTGTCAGCTTCCTACCACCCACCCGTGTCATCTCCATCCCCCCTGTCAGCCTTCTACCACCCACCCGTGTCACCTCCATCCTTCCTGTCAGCTTCCTACCACCCACCCGTGTCATCTCCATCCTCCCTGTCAGCTTCCTACCACCCCCTGTAATCTTCATCCTCCCTGTCAGCTTCCTACCACCCCCTGTAATCTTCATCCTCCCTGTCAGCTTCCTACCACCCACCTCTGTCATCTTCCTACCACCCCCTGTAATCTTCACCCCCCCCCCCCCGCCAGCTTCCTACCACCCCACCCCCTTAAAATTTACTGGTGCACAGCACATATGATGGACGCAGGGACATTTTTTTTGGGGGGGGTCACGTAGCTGGTCTTGCCTAGGGCGCCAAATTGCCTAGCACCGTCCCTGCCTGCACTGTGAGGCAAATTGCCACCAGCCAGCCCATTCCGCCCGCTGCACTGTGAGGCAAATTGTTGCCAACCCGTTCCGCCCGCTCCACTGTGAGGCAAATTGACGCCTGCCCACCAGCCAGCCCGCTCCACCTGTTCTTCCCGCACGCTCCATTCACCTGGGCGCCGGGCCCAGGTAAAGGGAGTGTGCGGGCAGAACAGGGGAGCAGTCAGCGGGCGGGACAGTCAGCAGGTGATCGGGCTTGCTGGCCAATCAGCGGGCGGGGGAGCAGAGAGATGACATCATCTCTCACTGCCCGCCCTGCATCACTGCAGTTCCACCCCCACTGTGCGGGCAGCAGAGAGATTACATTATCTCTCTGCTGCCTGCCTTTACTCTGGGACACAGCAAGTGGCAATCCGCTATGTGTGGCAGGTGACGTCATGGCAAGTGACAATCCGCTATGTGTGGCATGTGGTGTGGCAAGTGACAATCCGCTATGTGTGGCATGTGACGTGGCAAGTGACAATCCGCAATGTGTGACAGGTGGCGTTGTGGCAAGTGACAATCCGCAATGTGTGACAGGTGGCAAGTGACAATCAGCTACGTGTGGCAGGTGACATCTGCAATGTGTGGCAGGTGGCAAGTGACAATCCGCATCTGGTGACAGGTGACTCGGCAAGTGAAAATCCGCATCTGAAGGCAGGTGACGTTGGCAAGTGACACGCTCGGGGCTCCCACTGATTCTGTAATATGGTGAGTTTAACTATTTTATTTTATATAACAATGTAATAATAGAAATAATGCACTTTAAGCATTTTTATTATTATTATTTTTTTTACTAGTAATGGCAGTGATCTGCGATTTTTTTTTTTTTGGTAGACTGCGACATTGCGGTGAACAGGTCGGACACTTTTGACACATTTTTGGGACCATTGACAGCTATACAGCGATCTGTGCTATAAAAATGCACTGATTACTGTGTAAATGTCACTGTCAGGGAAGGGGTTAAATGTGTTCCCTGGGAGGTGTTTTTAACTGGGGGGGGGGGGGTGGGAATGACTGGAGGAGGAGAGAGATCTCTGTTCCTAATCACTAGGAACAGCAGATCTGTCTCTCCTCCCCTGTCAGAATAGGGATCTGTCTGTTTACATTGACAGATCCCCATTCTGGCTCTCTGTGGAGCGATCGTAGGTGGCCGGCTGGCATTGCGGCCGCCGGCCACGCACAGGTTCTTTTATACTCCTATATACATGTATAGAGCCATGAGAGGTCCTCTTTATACTCCTTTATACATGTATAGAGCCATGACAGGTCCTCTTTATACTCCTTTATACATGTATAGAGCCATGACAGGTCATCTATATACTCCTACATACATGTATAGAGCCATGACAGGTCCTCTTTATACTCCTATGCATGTATAGAGCCATGACAGGTCCTCTTTATACTTCTATACATGTATAGAGCCATGACAGGTCCTCTTTATACTCCTACATACATGTATAGAGCCATGACAGGTCCTCTTTATACTCCTACATACATGTATAGAGCCATGACAGTTCCTCTTTATACTCCTATATACATGTATAGAGCCATGACATGTACTTTTATACTCCTTTATACATGTATAGAGCCATGACAGGTCCTCTTTATACATGTATAATGCCATGACGGTCCCCTTTTTATACTCCTATACATGTATAGAGCCATAAAAGGTCCTCTTTATACTCCTATATACATGTAAACAACCATAACAGGTCCTCTTTATACTCCTATACACATGTATAGAGCCATGACAGGTCCACTTTAGTTATCATGATATAAAATAATGAATGTGGGGGCATTTTGATGGGCGGGATTTTTTTTTTTGGAGGGGGGGGGGCAGCATTTCATTCTTGGTACCAGGCAGCACAATGTCTTGGGCCGGCACTGGTTCTGGTCCCTTTAAGATCTCGAATGCTCATGTGGGTTTATGCATGTTGGAATGAAAGGTATAGAAAGCAGCCTCCCATGGTGTAGTATATTCAATTCACTAGTTTTATTTACCACAATTTACACTTACAAGATAAAATTGGTTAAAAATGCCTCAAAATAAAGTCAGAGAATCGGGATGTACACCCGCCTACGTCACTTCCAGTTAATGACCGCCTCCACTACGCCCTATGCGTCATGTCACCATCACGTGACTTCATCCAAATGCTTAAGATAATATTAAGTAGTTTGTGAAGTATTTGTGTGTTCTATTTGGGCATGCCCTGTGTGATGTGTGTGTGCTCTGACGGTGTTGTAAATGTCATCTTTTAATCTATGTTGTACCCAAGTGTGTGGTCTTTATGGCTTAGGCTTCATACTTACTCTGACTGCATGTTTCTTCTTTGACTGTTGGTTAGGGATGAGCTTCGTGTTCGAGTCGAACATACGTTCGACTCGAAAATCGGCTGTTCGATCATTCGACGAAGATCGAACGATTTGGGCCGTTCGCGCCAAATTCGAGTGACGCGAACGGCCCACAATGCACTACGCCATCGCAGTGTCATCCAGGCGCTGTGATTGGCCAAGCATGCACTGTGACCCCGCATGCTTGGCCAATCACAGCGCCGGCAGCGAGGAGAGCAATGATTGGCCACAGGCAGGATGCCTGTGGCCAATTATTGCTGAGGGGGTTTAGTACACGCCCCACACTATAAAAGGCTGCCAGCGCGGCGGCCTTGTGTAGTGTGTTCCGGAGCAGGGAAAGAGAAGCATAGGCAGGGACAGTGTCATTATTTTTCCTTTACTAATCCTGGATTCTTTGTGCTTAGGGACAAATAAGGATAGGTAGGGAGAGTGTCAGTGACAGTGTGCTATTCTGTGCTAATCCTTGTTTGTAGGGACAGAGAGGTACAGTGAGGGAAAGTGTCAGTGTGCTATTCTGTTCTAAACCAATCTTGCTGAACCATATTTTCAATCCTTGAGTTTAGGGACAGAGAAGGACACTCGTGGAAAGGAGGGACAGAGTAGGACAGTGAGGGAAAGTGTCAGTGTGCTATTCTGTTCTAAACCAATTTTGCTGTTCCATATTTTCAATCCTTGAGTTTAGGGACAGAGAAGAACACTCGTGGAAATTATCAGTGTGCTATTCTGTACTAAATCTTGTTTGTAGGGAGGGACAGAGTAGGACAGTGAGGGAAAGTGTCAGTGTGCTATTCTGTTCTAAACCAATTTTGCTGTTCCATATTTTCAATCCTTCAGTTTAGGGACAGAGAAGGACACTCGTGGAAATTATCAGTGTGCTATTCTGTGCTAAATCGTGTTTGTAGGGAGGGACAGAGTAGGACAGTGAGGGAAAGTGTCCTATTCTGTTCTAAACCAATTTTGCTGAACCATATTTTCAATCCTTGAGTTTAGGGACAGAGAGGTACAGTGAGTGAAACTGACAGTGTGCTATTCTGTTCTAAACCAATTTTGCTGTTCCATATTTTCAATCCTTGAGTTTAGGGACAGAGAAGGACACTCGTGGAAAGGAGGGACAGAGTAGGACAGTGAGGGAAAGTGTCAGTGTGCTATTCTGTTCTAAACCAATTTTGCTGTTCCATATTTTCAATCCTTGAGTTTAGGGACAGAGAAGGACACTCGTGGCAATTTTCAGTGTGCTATTCTGTGCTAAATCTTGTTTGTAGGGAGGGACAGAGTAGGACAGTGAGGGAAATTGTCAGTGTGCTATTCTGTTCTAAACCAATTTTGCTGTTCCATATTTTCAATCCTTGAGTTTAGGGACAGAGAAGGACACTCGTGGCAATTTTCAGTGTGCTATTCTGTGCTAAATCTTGTTTGTAGGGAGGGACAGAGTAGGACAGTGAGGGAAAGTGTCAGTGTGCTATTCTGTTCTAAACCAATTTTGCTGTTCCATATTTTCAATCCTTGAGTTTAGGGACAGAGAAGGACACTCGTGGCAATTATCAGTGTGCTATTCTGTGCTAAATCTTGTTTGTAGGGAGGGACAGAGTAGGACAGTGAGGGAAAGTGTCAGTGTGCTATTCTGTTCTAAACCAATTTTGCTGTTCCATATTTTCAATCCTTGAGTTTAGGGACAGAGAAGAACACTCGTGGAAATTATCAGTGTGCTATTCTGTGCTAAATCTTGTTTGTAGGGAGGGACAGAGTAGGACAGTGAGGGAAAGTGTCAGTGTGCTATTCTGTTCTAAACCAATTTTGCTGTTCCATATTTTCAATCCTTGAGTTTAGGGACAGAGAAGGACACTCGTGGAAATTATCAGTGTGCTATTCTGTGCTAAATCTTGTTTGTAGGGAGGGACAGAGTAGGACAGTGAGGGAAAGTGTCCTATTCTGATCTAAACCAATTTTGCTGAACCATATTTTCAATCCTTGAGTTTAGGGACAGAGAGGTACAGTGAGTGAAACTGACAGTGTGCTATTCTGTTCTAAACCAATTTTGCTGTTCCATATTTTCAATCCTTGAGTTTAGGGACAGAGAAGGACACTCGTGGAAAGGAGGGACAGAGTAGGACAGTGAGGGAAAGTGTCAGTGTGCTATTCTGTTCTAAACCAATTTTGCTGTTCCATATTTTCAATCCTTGAGTTTAGGGACAGAGAAGGACACTCGTGGCAATTTTTAGTGTGCTATTCTGTGCTAAATCTTGTTTGTAGGGAGGGACAGAGTAGGACAGTGAGGGAAAGTGTCAGTGTGCTATTCTGTTCTAAACCGATTTTGCTGTTCCATATTTTCAATCCTTGAGTTTAGGGACAGAGAAGGACACTCGTGGAAATTATCAGTGTGCTATTCTGTGCTAAATCTTGTTTGTAGGGAGGGACAGAGTAGGACAGTGAGGGAAAGTGTCCTATTCTGTTCTAAACCAATTTTGCTGAACCATATTTTCAATCCTTGAGTGAAACTGACAGTGTGCTATTCTGTTCTAAACCAATTTTGCTGTTCCATATTTTCAATCCTTGAGTTTAGGGACAGAGAAGGACACTCGTGGAAAGGAGGGACAGAGTAGGACAGTGAGGGAAAGTGTCGGTGTGCTATTCTGTTCTAAACCAATTTTGCTGTTCCATATTTTCAATCCTTGAGTTTAGGGACAGAGAAGGACACTCGTGGCAATTTTCAGTGTGCTATTCTGTGCTAAATCTTGTTTGTAGGGAGGGACAGAGTAGGACAGTGAGGGAAAGTGTCAGTGTGCTATTCTGTTCTAAACCAATTTTGCTGTTCCATATTTTCAATCCTTGAGTTTAGGGACAGAGAAGGACACTCGTGGAAATTATCAGTGTGCTATTCTGTGCTAAATCTTGTTTGTAGGGAGGGACAGAGTAGGACAGTGAGGGAAAGTGTCCTATTCTGTTCTAAACCAATTTTGCTGAACCATATTTTCAATCCTTGAGTTTAGGGACAGAGAGGTACAGTGAGTGAAACTGACAGTGTGCTATTCTGTTCTAAACCAATTTTGCTGTTCCATATTTTCAATCCTTGAGTTTAGGGACAGAGAAGGACACTCGTGGAAAGGAGGGACAGAGTAGGACAGTGAGGGAAAGTGTCAGTGTGCTATTCTGTTCTAAACCAATTTTGCTGTTCCATATTTTCAATCCTTGAGTTTAGGGACAGAGAAGGAAACTCGTGGCAATTTTCAGTGTGCTATTCTGTGCTAAATCTTGTTTGTAGGGAGGGACAGAGTAGGACAGTGAGGGAAAGTGTCAGTGTGCTATTCTGTTCTAAACCAATTTTGCTGTTCCATATTTTCAATCCTTGAGTTTAGGGACAGAGAAGGACACTCGTGGAAATTATCAGTGTGCTATTCTGTGCTAAATCTTGTTTGTAGGGAGGGACAGAGTAGGACAGTGAGGGAAAGTGTCCTATTCTGTTCTAAACCAATTTTGCTGAACCATATTTTCAATCCTTGAGTTTAGGGACAGAGAGGTACAGTGAGTGAAACTGACAGTGTGCTATTCTGTTCTAAACCAATTTTGCTGTTCCATATTTTCAATCCTTGAGTTTAGGGACAGAGAAGGACACTCGTGGAAAGGAGGGACAGAGTAGGACAGTGAGGGAAAGTGTCAGTGTGCTATTCTGTTCTAAACCAATTTTGCTGTTCCATATTTTCAATCCTTGAGTTTAGGGACAGAGAAGGACACTCGTGGCAATTTTTAGTGTGCTATTCTGTGCTAAATCTTGTTTGTAGGGAGGGACAGAGTAGGACAGTGAGGGAAAGTGTCAGTGTGCTATTCTGTTCTAAACCAATTTTGCTGTTCCATATTTTCAATCCTTGAGTTTAGGGACAGAGAAGGACACTCGTGGAAATTATCAGTGTGCTATTCTGTGCTAAATCTTGTTTGTAGGGAGGGACAGAGTAGGACAGTGAGGGAAAGTGTCCTATTCTGTTCTAAACCAATTTTGCTGAACCATATTTTCAATCCTTGAGTGAAACTGACAGTGTGCTATTCTGTTCTAAACCAATTTTGCTGTTCCATATTTTCAATCCTTGAGTTTAGGGACAGAGAAGGACACTCGTGGAAAGGAGGGACAGAGTAGGACAGTGAGAGAAAGTGTCGGTGTGCTATTCTGTTCTAAACCAATTTTGCTGTTCCATATTTTCAATCCTTGAGTTTAGGGACAGAGAAGGACACTCGTGGAAATTATCAGTGTGCTATTCTGTGCTACATCTTGTTTGTAGGGAGGGACAGAGTAGGACAGTGAGGGAAAGTGTCCTATTCTGTTCTAAACCAATTTTGCTGAACCATATTTTCAATCCTTGAGTTTAGGGACAGAGAGGTACAGTGAGTGAAACTGACAGTGTGCTATTCTGTTCTAAACCAATTTTGCTGTTCCATATTTTCAATCCTTGAGTTTAGGGACAGAGAAGGACACTCGTGGAAAGGAGGGACAGAGTAGGACAGTGAGGGAAAGTGTCAGTGTGCTATTCTGTTCTAAACCAATTTTGCTGTTCCATATTTTCAATCCTTGAGTTTAGGGACAGAGAAGGAAACTCGTGGCAATTTTCAGTGTGCTATTCTGTGCTAAATCTTGTTTGTAGGGAGGGACAGAGTAGGACAGTGAGGGAAAGTGTCAGTGTGCTATTCTGTTCTAAACCAATTTTGCTGTTCCATATTTTCAATCCTTGAGTTTAGGGACAGAGAAGGACACTCGTGGAAATTATCAGTGTGCTATTCTGTGCTAAATCTTGTTTGTAGGGAGGGACAGAGTAGGACAGTGAGGGAAAGTGTCCTATTCTGTTCTAAACCAATTTTGCTGAACCATATTTTCAATCCTTGAGTTTAGGGACAGAGAGGTACGGTGAGTGAAACTGACAGTGTGCTATTCTGTTCTAAACCAATTTTGCTGTTCCATATTTTCAATCCTTGAGTTTAGGGACAGAGAAGGACACTCGTGGAAAGGAGGGACAGAGTAGGACAGTGAGGGAAAGTGTCAGTGTGCTATTCTGTTCTAAACCAATTTTGCTGTTCCATATTTTCAATCCTTGAGTTTAGGGACAGAGAAGGACACTCGTGGAAATTATCAGTGTGCTATTCTGTGCTAAATCTTGTTTGTAGGGAGGGACAGAGTAGGACAGTGAGGGAAAGTGTCAGTTTGCTATTCTGTTCTAAACCAATTTTGCTGTTCCATATTTTCAATCCTTGAGTTTAGGGACAGAGAAGGACACTCGTGGCAATTTTCAGTGTGCTATTCTGTGCTAAATCTTGTTTGTAGGGAGGGACAGAGTAGGACAGTGAGGGAAAGTGTCAGTGTGCTATTCTGTTCTAAACCAATTTTGCTGTTCCATATTTTCAATCCTTGAGTTTAGGGACAGAGAAGGACACTCGTGGCAATTTTCAGTGTGCTATTCTGTGCTAAATCTTGTTTGTAGGGAGGGGCAGAGTAGGACAGTGAGGGAAAGTGTCCTATTCTGTTCTAAACCAATTTTGCTGTTCCATATTTCAAATCCTTGAGTTTAGGGACAGAGAAGGATAGGCAGGGGACAGTGTCAGTGTCATTGTTGCTAAGCCTCCTGCACAGTATACACCTGAAGGTAGCCCTTATTGCTATTTTTCCCATCTCCCTGCAGGCCATCCATTAAAATGTCTGGAAGGCAAACAAGGAGAGGCAGACAGTCAGGAGGCAAAAAAAGAGGGCAAGCAGGCTCTGTGTCTGGGGGCAACAGTGCTGGTCGTGGACGCGGTGCATTGTCATCAGCACATGGCCATGGGACATGCTTGTCCTTCTTTTCGGCAGCTGGACATGTTGAGCCACATCATGCCGAAGACTTGGTAGAGTGGATGACCAAGCCCACCTCATCCTCCTCATCCTCTTTTACCCAGGCTCAGGGTACTGGCAAAGCAGCTGCCAAAGCGTCCTCTTCTCTGGTATCATTATCTTCATTAGTCAATCCTTCCCTAGACCCACCATGTCCTCCTCCTGAGGAGTCCCCCGAACTGTTTGAGCACAGTGTTGGGTACATGCTCCAGGAGGATGCCCAGCGTTTCAAAGGATCTGATGATGATACCCAGCTACAGGAAGGCAGCAGCATGAGAGCAGAGAGAGGGGATGCTCAAGAAGGACACCAATCTGGCAGTCATGCTCCAGCAGCTGCAGCATACTGCCAGGAGGGAGGGGATGATGAGGTCACTGACTCCACGTGGGTGCCTAATAGGAGAGAGGAGGAGGAGGATGAGGAGGAGGCACATCTCCAACGAGGCAGGATGCCCTTGAATGGCCAGCGTATGGGCAGCACACCAACGGAATCACACCGCAGAGCTCCGCCTGTGCAGGGCGCTGCCTCTGCCCGTCATTCAAAAAGTTCTTTGGTGTGGGCCTTTTTTGAGGCGAGTGCATCAGATCGCACAGCTGCTGTTTGCAACATATGTCTCAAGCGTATATCGCGTGGCCAAAACATCAGCCGCTTGGGCACCACATGCTTGATCAGACATATGTTGACCTGCCATGCAGCTCGTTGGCAAGCCTACCTTAAAGACCCACACCAAAGAACAAAGCTGACCTCTTCTTGCACCGCATCAGCTGGGATCTCCAACCCCACTATACCTTCACTCCTCTCTGAAACCTGCTCTGAGAGGAATGAAGGTGTAGAATTAGGTGTGTCACAGGCAAGTACTTGCGGGCACTCTGCTAGCAGTACACCAACGTCCGATTCTAGCAGGCAAATTTCCCTGCCCCAGCTGCTGGACCGTCGAAAGAAGTTCACTCCCAGCCAGTGGCGTCACTAGGGTTGGTGTCACCTGGTGCGGCAAAACATGGTGTCACCCCCCCCTCCTGTCTATCCTGCCCAGCGCCCTCCAGGCAGCGCACAGTCACGAGGCGCACCCCCAAATGACCCCTGTAAATTAAAGTATAGGGTGGTATTGGGCTGGCTGGAGCGATATAGGGCAGGTTGGGGTAATATAGGGCAGGTTGCAGTGGTATAGTGCAGTCTGGGGTGGCATAGGGCAGGTTGGGGTTGTATAGGGAAGGCTGGGGTGGTATAGAGCAGGTTGGGGTGGTATATGGCAGGCTGGGTGGCATTGGGCAGGTTGGGGTTATATAGGGCAGGGTGTGATGGCATAGAGCAGGTTGCAGTGGCATAGGGCAGGTTGGGGTGGTATAGAGCAGGTTGGGGTGGTATAGAGCAGGTTGGGGTGGTATATGGCAGGCTGGGTGGCATTGGGCAGGTTGGGGTTATATAGGGCAGGGTGTGATGGCATAGAGCAGGTTGTGGTGGCATAGGGCAGGTTAGGGTGGTATAGGGAAAGCTGGGGTGGCATAGGGCAGGGTGCGGTGGTATAGAGAAGGCTGGGGTGGCATAGGGCAGGGTGCGGTGGCATAGGGCAGGGTGGGGTGGTATAGAGCAGTTTGCGTGGCATACAGCAGGTTGCAGTGGCATAGGGCAGGCTGGGGTGACATAGGGCAGGTTGCGGTGGTATAGGGAAGGTTGGGGTGGCATAGGGCAGGGTGCGGTGGTATAGGGCAGGCTGGGGTGGCATAGGGCAGGCTGGGGTGGTATAGGGTAGGCTGGGGTGGCATAGGGCAGGTTGCAGTGGCATAGGGCAGGTTTCGGTGTCATAAGGCAGGTTGCGGTGGCATAAGGCAGGCTGGGGTGGTATGGTGCCAGGTTAGGACTCCATCATGGGGTGCAAGGTGGTCTGCTGCTGCTAGACAAAGCTATAGATTATATATAGATATTATGTAATATAGCTGGTCCATCCGCCCCTCCCCCCACCAGTCCAGCTAACTCAACTACTGTGCCTATTATATGTAATATAATATATCTGTGTCCAGCATCACCCCCCCCCCCCATTATCATCATCAGACCAGCTCAGGGTGGGGGTGTCTCAGTCAGCTAATATAAATTATATAGTCAGTGTTGTCTGTCTGATAATGGGCGGGGGGGGGGTGATGCTGGACACAGATATATTATATTACATATAATAGGCACAGTAGTTGAGTTAGCTGGACTGGTGGGGGGAGGGGCGGATGGACCAGCTATATTACATAATATCTATATATAATCTATAGCTGTGTCGCAGCAGGCCACCTTGCACCAGTGGCGTCACTAGGGTTGGTGTCACCTGGTGCGGTATAACATGGTGTCACCCCCCCCCCCCCCAATAATTTTTTTCACCCTAATAACACTGCATATATTGGCAACAGTAGTGCCGTTAATAACTATCAATCAACTAGCAAATTTGAATAACAAAATCATATGAAAATAATAGAAATCAAAGCTTAAACTGTTAAAGAACTGTATTTATTTTAACTTTAAACTTTACTGAATTAATAAATAAATAACACAAAAACAGGAACAAATATGAAAGCATTTAGTTAACATCTAAATCAAAACTTTGCTTTTCTAGCCTTGACAGCTGCAAAATTGTGAACAACATCATCAAAATCAATACATTTCGCTAGTTCACTTTCAACTGATAATATTGTAAGATCAGAAAGCCTTGCCTGTCCCATCGTTGAACGCAAATAGTTTTTTATCAGCTTCAACTTTGAAAAGCTCCTCTCACATGAAGCCACAGACACACAGATTGTCAGAAATATTTTTAGACATAGTGAAAGGGTTGGAAGAGATTCAATGAAGTCCCATTCTGCTATGAAGGTCAAAACTTGTAAAGCCGACCAATCTTTGACTTCTTCTAGGTTGATCTTGGCTGCTTTGAGATGTCTCCTCAGTCTGGGTATTTCCATTAACAGCTCACTCTCAGATATTTCGTCATAAAAAGTGGTCAGTTTTGGAATGGACACCTTTAATGTTTCTTCAGTTTCATATATGAGACTCTTTGCTTGAACAGCCTCAAACATGGCTGCAACTTCCATGATGGCTCTTAATCTGATCTGGAGTTCAGAATGGAAGCGATCAATGCACTCAAGCATTGCCCTCTTGTTCTCGTCTTGTAGACTTATGCCTCCAGCATCACGTGCCTGTTCCCCTGCCATCCTCTTCTTAAACCTGGCTCTTCTCTCTACGGCAATTCCATATTCTTTAGATTTTAAATGTGCCTGCTTAATTGCATGTTCCACTAGGTGACTGCGCTCTTCAAACAGAAAAAGTCTTAGTGTACTCCTGGAGAGTGGAGAGGAGGAGGGCTGGGCACTGTGGGCAGCGACCGTCACACACAGCAGCCGCGCCGCCCGGGCGGAGAAAGTTGTGTGTGTGCTGCAGTGACGTGTCGTCACATCATCACAGTGCAGTGTGATGATGTGACAGGCTGAGTCGCTCGCTGGCTCTGTAGGGTAGGGAGGAGGATTGGAATTTAGGAATAGGAAGAATAAGGAGCCGGAGGACACACACCAGGCGCGGCCGCGGCGCTGGAGGTGTTGTTCCAGGCTTCTAGCCCAGCGGGGTGAAATTAATCAATGAATGGGTCAGCTGTAAAAAAAAAAAAAAAAAAAATTAAAAAAAAAAAAAAAAAAAAAAAAAAAAAAAAAAAAGGGAGGGTGTCACCCCTCTAGCGGGTGTCACCCGGGGGCGGACCGCACCCCCCGCACCCCCCTAGCAACGCCTCTGCCTTGCACCCCCCCCCTTCATTATCATACAATACAGGTCAGGGCGCCAGACAGACTGAGTCCTCCTCCCACACTAGCTAGTAGCTCTGCCTCTTACAATGGCAACCGCCCCCCCGCTCCCCACACACACACACACCTACCTCATCTTGTGCTTGTGCTCGGGAGTCGGGCCGACGGTGGAGACCCCCCCCCCACCTGTTCTGGAGTCTTGACTGGAGAGGAGGAGGGCTGGGCAGCGACCCTCACAGCGTGCAGCCGGAGAAAGTTGTGTGTGACGTCACATCATCACAGTGCAGTGTAGGGTAGGGAGGGAGGAGGAAGAAGAATAAGGAACCGGAGGACACACACACACCAGGCGCGGCGGCGCTGGAAGTGTTGTTCCAGCCCAGCGGGGTGAAGTTGCTGAATTAAAGTGTCAGCTGTAAAAAAAAAAAAAATAAAGTCAAAAAAAAAAAAGTCAAAAAAAAATAAAAAAAATTTTTCTCACCGTCGGAAGGGTGTCACCCCTCTAGCGGGTGTCACCCGGGTGCGGACCGCACCCCCCGCACCCCCCTAGCAACGCCTCTGCTCCCAGCCATCCACATGCCCAGCGGTTGAATGCTAGCTTGGCTAAATTGCTAGCGCTTCAACTGCTGCCTTTTCAGTTGGTAGACTCGGCCCCCTTCCGTGAGTTTGTGCAATGTGCGGTTCCTCAGTGGCAGGTTCCCAAACGCCACTTTTTTGCATGGAAGGCGATTCCGGCTCTCTACAGGCATGTGGAAGGCAATGTCTTGGCCTCCCTGGACAGGGCGGTCAGCGGTAAGGTGCATATTACCGCTGACTCATGGTCCAGCAGGCATGGACAGGGACGTTACCTTTCTTTCACGGCCCATTGGGTCACTCTTTTGGCAGCTGGGAAGGATGCAGGACAAGGTGCAGTAGTGTTGGAGGTTGTTCCACCGCCACGCCTCCAAAATGCTTCTACTGGTTGTGACACACCTCTCTCCTCCACCCCCTCCTCTTCTTCTTCCTCCATGGCCTCTTCCTGTGGTTTGTCCTCGGAACCAGCGGTGCTCCGTAGGCGTTCAAGGGGCTACGCAAGTACGCAGGCAAAAAGATGCCATGCCGTGCTTGCGCTGGTGTGTTTGGGGGACAGGAGCCACACTGGGGCAGAGGTCCTGTCTGCTCTGCAGGGGCAGGCCGAGAGGTGGTTGACGCCACGCCAGCTTAAGCCAGGAATGGTGGTTTGCGACAATGGCACCAACCTCCTCTCCGCCCTCCGACAGGGACAACTGACCCATGTGCCCTGTATGGCTCACGTCCTTAACCTGGTGGTGCGGCGGTTCTTGGGCAGGTACCCGGGCTTACAGGATGTCCTGAGGCAGGCCAGGAAAGTCTGTGTGCATTTCCGCAGATCTTATAATGCCAGTGCTCGCCTGGCTGAGCTGCAAAAGGAGTTGAACCTGCCCAATAACCGCCTTATATGTGACATGCCCACCAGGTGGAACTCAACGTTGGCCATGCTGCAGCGGCTGCACACGCAGCAGAGGGCCATCAATGAGTACCTGTGCGACTACGGCACCAGGACAGGGTCAGGGGAGCTCGGGTTTTTTTCACCACGCCAGTGGGGCATGATCAGGGATGCATGCACTGTCCTGGCACCATTTGAGGAGGCCACGAGGATGGTGAGCAGTGACAGTGCATGCTTCAGTGACACTGTACCTCTTGTCCACCTGTTGGAGCACACGCTGCGTGGAATAATGGACAGGGCACTTGAGGCAGAACAGAGGCAGGAAGAGGAGGACTTCCTTGCCTCTCAAGGCCCCCTTTACCCAGACAGTGTTCCTTCTGTCCCACCCATCGCACAGGAAGAGGAGGAGGAGGAGGAGGATTGTGTCAGCATGGAGGTGGAGGCTGGCACTCAGCATCATCAGCAGCAGTATTTTAGGGATGATTTACAGTCCCAAGAAACCAGTGGCCTTGTACGTGGCTGGGAGGAGGTGGCTGCGGATCATGTCGTCCTTAGTGACCCAGAGGACTCCGGACTGAATGCCTCAGCTAACCTACGCTGCATGGCCTCCCTGATCCTGCAAAGTCTGCGGAAGGATCCTCGTATTCTTCGGATCAAGGAGAGGGACCATTACTGGCTGGCCACTCTCCTTGATCCACGGTACAAGGGTAAGGTTGCGGACCTTATCGTACCGTCGCAGAGGGAGCAGAGGATGAGACAACTCCGGGAGGCCTTGCAGAAAGGTCTGTGCAATGCGTTCCCAGAGACTGGGAGGTTACAAACTCCTGGTCCTGGACAACAAGTTGCTGAGGCTTCGGGCAGTCAAAGAAGGAGCGGTGGGGAAGGTGGCCGTCTGATCGATGCGTTCAGACAATTCTTTAGTCCGCAGCCCCAAAGTATGATCGGTTCCAGCAACCATCGCCAGCGTCTGATATACATGGTGCAGGAATACCTAGGGGCAAGGTCAGACTTGGACACCTTCCCCACCGAAAATCCTCTGGCTTACTGGGTCTTGAGGATGGATCACTGGCCAGAGCTTGCACAGTATGCAATTGAGCTACTGGCCTGTCCTGCATCCAGCGTTCTTTCAGAACGCACATTCAGTGCTCCTGGAGGATTTGTCACGGATCACAGGGTGCGCCTGTCCACCGACTCGGTTGATCGACTGACTTTCATCAAGATGAACCAGTCTTGGATCACCACCAGCTACCACACACCAGATGCTGATATAACAGACTAATTGATTTTAAAATGTCACATCCCTTCAAGACTGATGCTGATGCTGAGTGCCTTTGCTGTTATGTTGACTGGCTATCCTCCTCCTCCTCCTCAATGATACGATTAATGATGATAGCTTGGAAGATCATTTTGGTTTATGGGTGACGCCACCAGTGGCTAAGGCCCAATTTTTCAGCCCCTGTTTAACAGGGGCGTGTAATTACAATTTTTGATGCAATACTTTGCAACAGGCCTCATTGCTGTGCTCCAAGCACAGTATCTGTGAGGGGTTGCAGTGTTGTGCCACCAGTGCCTAAGGCCCAATTTTTCAGCCCCTGTTCAACAGGGGCATGCATTTATAATTATTGATCTAATAATTCACAGCAGGGCCCATTGCTGCGCCCACCAAGAGTAACTGTCAGGCCTTACAGTGTTGTGGCACCAGCACCACCATCACCACCACCACCACCACCAAAGGCCCAATTTTTCAGCCCCTGTTCAACAGGGGCATGCAATTATAATTATTGATCTAATAATTCACAGCAGGGCCCATTGCTGCGCCCACCAAGAGTAACTGTCAGGCCTTACAGTGTTGTGGCACCAGCACCACCATCACCACCACCACCAAAGGCCCAATTTTTCGGCCCCTGTTCAACAGGGGCATGCAATTATAATTATTGATCTAATAATTCACAGCAGGGCCCATTGCTGCGCCCACCAAGAGTAACTGTCAGGCCTTACAGTGTTGTGGCACCAGCACCACCATCACCACCACCACCACCACCACCACCAAAGGCCCAATTTTTCAGCCCCTATTCAACAGGGGCATGCAATTATAATTATTGATCTAATAATTCACAGCAGGGCCCATTGCTGCGCCCACCAAGAGTAACTGTCAGGCCTTACAGTGTTGTGGCACCAGCACCACCATCAAAGGCCCAATTTTTACTACCACTGATCAACAATTATATGTTATTACAATTCCTGATATAATAGTTGACAGCAGGGCGTTCCAGCACCCACCAAGAATAACTGTGAGTGCTTTCAGTGTTGTGCCAACACCAACACCTAAGGGGCCAATTTCTGCAGAGTATATACGGCAGGTCCCTACTTTCAAACATCCAACTTACAAACTACTACTACTTGCAAACGGAAGAAGACAACAGGAAGTGAGAGGAAATCTACCCCTTGGAAGGAAAATTCTCTCCTGTAAGAATTAATATGGGAGAAAGGTGTCTCCTCTCTACTGATGCTTTATCACCAATCCTTGTTTCAATAAAAACACCACATTTCAAAAACAGTTGTCATTGGGACGCAAAGTGAGGTTAAATGTTCTGAACAGGGGCACAGACAGCAAAAAAAATGTGACAGGGGTGATAACCGTTCCCTATGTTTTACAAAAAGCAAAAAAAAAGGAATTTGGCATGGAGCTCCACTTAAACAATGCAGCTGTTCAAAATTACAAACAGATTCTACATAAGAACAAACCTACAGTCCCTGTCTTGTATGCACCGCCTGTATACGGCTGTTCAGAGTATATAGGTCCTTTTTTATTTTGTGTGCGGGGTTCCCCTTAATATCCATACAAGACCCAAAGGGGCTGGTAATGGGCTGGGGTAGGGGGGGGTTGATGGGGTAGCTATGCCATTTTTCCTAAAGATTTTCATCCATATTACCGGGACCAGACATTGCATTAAAGCCGCAAGCAGTTTTAAATGGCTTTTTTTCCTTTAGAAATGTTATTTTGTGCAGGGACAGTTCTAAACACGGGAAACACGTGGCACTTCACAGGCATACTTTAGACACCCCCCAGGTACAATATTTAAAGGAATATTTGACTTTTTTTTTTTTCACTTTATGCATCATTAAAATGACTGCTCCCGGAAAACGTCCGTTTTTAAAACTTCTTTTTGCATTGATACATGTCCCCTGGTGCAGAACCCGGGTTCCCAAACTCTGTTTCGGACAATAACATGGATAATAGTCGTTATAATTAGCACTTTAGAATCCGAACGTTCGCATCCATTGTATTTAATAGGGTTCTAATGTTCGTGCGAACTTTCGGTCCGTTCAACCCGGGGGTGTTCGGCTCATCACTACTGTTGGTATGAATGTGCTGTAGTTATGTGTGTCTGCTTTGCTATGTGTGCATTTTGACCTAATGTGTTCTGCCTGTGTCTGCTCTGAGTGCATTTGCCGTTACTGCACGTGTGTGCTCTAACTGTATTCTGTTGTTTGTACTCATTGTATGAGTATATATGAATTGATTGGGTGAAAATGTGTTGACTGTCTTATGTGACTGTATATGTTGGTCTGCTGTGCTTGCATGTGCATGTACTGACTCTGTGTGCATGTTCTGACAACCTGTGCTCTTTTCTGATTGATTGAGTTCTGTCTGTAACTGCTTGGATTGCATGGCTCTGCTCTGGCTGCGTGTTTCCACTTTGGCTGTTTGTGCCTTGACTGCATATGTCTGCTCTGACTGTAGAGTAACTATTTGAAATGAAGAGTAACTTTCTGAAATGATAAAGAGAGACGCCTTTTAGCACACAGTATGTAGGCGAAGGACACGTCCCTGCCACAGCTCTGGTTACGTAGACTGCAAAGGTCTAATATTCAGAAAATGATTGGCTATACAACCATACAATTGCCTTTTTGACCTTTTTTTTTTTCTTCTATAATTTGGCTTTTAAAAATATCAAATGCAGGTTGGATAAAAAGTTGGATAAAAAGTTTGGTGCAGCATAATATTGTTGGTAGTAAAATACATTCTGTATAGAGATGTTCACATTAGAACAAAGAGGGACAACTGAGGTTGCCAGGGGGCATAGGGATTTGGTCTCAAAAGAGGGACAGTCCCTCGAAATGGGGGACAGTTGGGAGCTGTGCTCTAAAGCAGGGGTGCCCAAGCTTTTGAAGAGCGAGGGCCACCTAAGCGACTTGGTAACCAGTCGGGGGCCACAATGAGCTGAGCGGGTGGATAGCAGCCCACTCTACTCTATAGAGCCCACTCTACTTTTTTTTTTTTGCGCATCGGATTGGAGGTAGGCGTTTGTAAACGGACACAAGTCCATTTACATCTGCTACTCCTTAGAGATGAATGGAGGGTCCAATTGGGTCGGACTGACCGTGTCAAAGAGGCCTATGGCTCAGTGCAGGTAAGCCGCAGGTGCACTGCTCTGCACCTGCGGATCAGTTTGAAAGCAGCCCAGTAACCATTGCAGAACAGATATGCCCATATATACACTGTGAATTTAGTAATAACCTTACCTTTAATAACCGTATTCTATTCTATTCCATCCCAGAGCAGGAGGTCGTGGGCCAATTTAGAGGGCTCCGCGGGCCACATGTGGCCCCCGGGCAACTGGTTGGGCACCCCTGCTCTAGAGTGTCCCTCAGTGAGGGACACATGATGACAATAAAAGGGTGAGAACGCAGGACATACTGGAGGAAAGTTTATCACTACAAAAGAGAAAAGTGGAGTAAAAGCTGTCAAAGGAGAGTCTTCATATTGCATAAGGCAAGCTGAACTTGTAAAAGAAGCCTCTTGGACTGACAAAAGGAAGCAGGAGGTGCCCTTTTTTTTTTTAAAGGAGAGGGGAGAGCCATTTTTTTTTCCTGCAACCACGGTTGCAGGAATTTCATTCGTTTGACTCCTCCCATCAATACAGACAGTGTTGATGTGGGAATCCTTTCTGCTGGGCCATTGTTTTCTCCTGGCGGGCGAGGGAAGCCATCCCTGCAGGGGAAGACAGTGATTATTGCTAGTGGCTATAGCAGCCACTAGCGATAATCGTAGGTAAAACCTGACATGCTGGTTGTATCTAATCGATCAATCAACTTGGTACATTCAGCCTGCCCTTACCCGGTTCGAATCTTGACCAGTTCCTGCTGAACCAGCTGAGATTCGAAACGTATATGGCCTGCCTTAGGAGGAGAGCAGACAGGGAGTTGAAATATGCTAACCGAGGGTGTCAATTTAAATGCTCACAAGAAACCTCCAGTGTTTCTTGCAGGAAACAAGAAATGCTCTTCTAAATTTGGTATCATACAAGATGATGATGCTGATGATAAATAGTATTATTATTAGTGTTGTTGTTGGTAAGATTAATGTTACATGTTACAGCATTATCACTATTTGTGCCATGGCTTAAGAAATATGGAATTGACAATGTGATATGAAGAATTTATTGCAGTTGTACTTATTGCTGGAAACAATGTAACAATTTCTCCAATGCATTTTTATAACAGATATGAGTTTGTTTTCACAACTTTTTGACATACAAACTTCCCAAAACATATATTTCTTTGTGAATCTCTTCTTATAAAAAATGGTACATCCTTTGTCAAAACTATCAGTTTAATAAAATTTATTAGGAAAATAATGGTCAGTTCTGTTAGTTTCACATAAACATTGTGGAATGCCAGTTTGAATCACATGAATACTTTACTTTCCAAAGCATGCAATGAAAAGCAGGTGTTATGTGATTGGTGGCTGCCAAAAAGAAAAAGTCTTAATTCCTAGCAACAAATTTATGTTTGTGATTTTTGAGATGCCATGTAGGCTTGCATGAAAATGAAAATAGCAGAGAAAATTAGGATAATATTTCCCTTTGTCAAACAAATATTATTTTAGCCAACAGGCATACAATACTGAAAATGAATACTTGAAAGCAATCTCTCATGAATAAAAGAATGTGCCAACATGCTGCAGTTCATTGATTACATAAGGCCACTTCCATACTGAGGCGCTTAAAAATAGCGGTGCTTTACCGCCGACGCCCCAGTGTGAAAGTGCTCAAAGAAGCTGCTTGCAGGACTTTTTTTAAAGTCCTACCAGCGCAGCGCCCCAGTGTGAAAGCCCTCAGGCTTTCACACTGGGACTGCAGGGGAGGCATTTTTCAGGCGCTTTACAGGCGCTATTTTTAGGCCAAAAACACCTCAAAAACGCCTCAGTGTGAAAGGGGTCTAAGAAAATAAATGATTACAGCTTCTTCTCACAGTATATGGCTGTGTTTACATTTGTAGTTGCGGGGGTGGTAAAAACATGTGGTTGACCTGCGCCCCCCCCCCAATCACTCCCGTTAAGCTGTAAAAGCCATGGACAGGGGTGTATACAGTACATGCTGTGATTTGCATTGTGACATAGCAACAAATGATCCCCCCTGTCGTGTTTTGGCAGACAGAATGGGTGGTGCTCTTTTGAATGCAACTTATTCGGCTGCATGGAGCTGCTCCTCCACCGCCCCCTCAGCTGTAGGTTTGTAGGGGTTAAAATGATCCACCTTAGATCGCTTTTCAGAGGCCACCGCTAGTGTACAAAAGCTCACATGCTGAAAAAAGATCTGCACATTTACAGAGCAGTGCAGAAAGTACCCCCACTCTATCCCACCTTCTACATACTGTATACAGGAGATGTAAATAAAAACTGAAAAGATTGCTGATCTTCCAAGCAGATTACACGGTTACAACAAGAATTTAGGAATCCATTTTCTGCATTGTTTTAAGAGTATAATCCAGATTCATGTATACAGATGATACTGATCTTCTCTTATGGTAAGTAAACATACGTGAAATATTATTTACCCTGATTAAAAATCAAGATTTGCTATAATGCAATTATATGTTTTACATTGTAACATTAGTATTATTATTGTGTTTACATACACGTAATTAAAATGTACCTTTATAATACTTGAAAAGTTTTTAATCTGTCTTTTTTTGATTATTATCTTTTTTTTTTTATCCATGTAGATATAATATTCTATTCATTTTTGAGGCATTGTAAGTATCTGCTACTGCACCACAGGTCTGTGTTGAAAACTGTTCTTTGCATTGTACTGTATCTTTATCTCTGGAACAAATGCAGTGATTCGGGTCAGTCTCAAATATCAATTCTGGATTATTTGAACCAGTAATAAAATGATGAAGGAGATCAGTGGAAACAACAAAAGGAATTACAAGATAAGACCCACCCAGAGAACTATATTTCATCCAGCCACTGATCCCTGTCCAGCTAGTACAGACTTTTCGGATATGAATGTGCTCTTATTGGATGAAGTTGACTATAGGGGTGGAGTTAAAAGTGAAGTATGTGTAGCGGGGTCTTTAAAGTTAGTGGGATACACCTGGGGGTAGAGAGACCCAGGTGTGTAATTATGTCAGGGTTCAGACCCCTTTTCTTATTCATGGAGGATTGGGTGGTGTAATATTCTCTTTGACCAGTGGGTGTCAGTATACCTACTGGCTCGAGGTAGAATCACTACCAGAGGGCTACCCTTCTTTGTCCCTTCCTGGAGATGGTACGGCCGGGGCGGGGAACCCGCCGTGGTGTCGATGGGAGGATATAAAAGGGGGAGACGCCCTCGCCAGGGAAGCGGTCCGGAGGGAGGAGATCGTGTCTTCACGCACCCAGGCACCTTAGGCCTGGGTGCGGGCGGTTCAAGGTTCCGGCCTAGGCGCCCAAGGCCTGGCCGGAACGAGGATGGAGTCCATCCCGGGCACCTTCAGCCTGGGGTGAGGTACTATTAAGGAGGCCTGGGACCCGGTGACTCCGGCTGGGTCCCGCGAGGGTGGAGTTGCTCCAGGGCGCCCCTTGCGAGGGGACCCGCATCTGAGGTGAGGAGGCTGGGGAGGTCACCCGTCCGAAGACCCGGTGCAGTGTCAACCCGGTGACGGATGGGCCTTCGGTAACTCCCTTGGAGGACATCTTCCCCTGATATGGGCTACAGCGCAGCGGAGGAGCTTTCATCAAGATTCCTGCAACCCCTGGTCATAGCACAGGGAGTGTAGGGACTGGGAACCTGTACAGTGCCTCGACCTGCTTCCCCATCGTATCATGCCGTTGCATTTGACTGTATGTGGAGATACGCAATAAACCTGAGTTTGGACTTTGATGGGTGTATGGACTCTGTTGATGGGAACAAAGGGAGATTCCGGCACGGAAGGACTGACCCTCATAACCAGCGCACATTTGGCCCGAGGAAAAAAGATTAATACTGGCCTTCACCTCACCCACAGCCATGGGGAGGACATGGGCCGTGGCGCACCTCACTCTGTCGCTCGACATACCCCTAGCTAAAGAGGTCGGGGTGAGGTCGCTACACGTGGGGGCTCGTGAGTCCGGGATGAAATGTGTGTTGACCCTGAGGTTTGGAACGGCTGTGTTTGGACTTTGCTGCCCGGAGGAGGTCCGAGCAGGTCGGCCATGTGATTGGCCAAAGTGCATCCCTGTGCTCGAAGTCGTGGAAATTTCCCTGAAAAACCGGGAGAGGCCCATGCAGAAAGAGCGGGAAGAGGGAGGAGTCCAGCCGTGTGACGAACTACATGTAGGGACTTTTGCTGCACTGCGCCACGAGGCACCCCATGACTGCGCAATTCGTGGGAGGAGACTGAAGGAAGCCCGCGAAAACGTGCAAGTCGTGGGAGGAGTCTGGCCACGTGTGGACAGACACGTGGAGACTCCGGCGCGAGGTCAGCGCGTGATGGAGCAGCAAGTGGTCGGAGCGAACTCAGGCTCCCCGTGGATGCCGGTACCTTATCCTTTCAAGATGACTGCATTTGCTGCACCCATTACAGACACGGGGATAAGGCTCAGGCCCCGAGGACAGTTGGCTCTGTATTCATGCAGAGACACGGAGGCCCTCGGTGTGATCTGTCCCGGATGCTCGGGACTGGTGGTCCAACTAAAGCCATTCGGGCGATGCGAAGCATGCAAGGAGTTTCTTTTTGAGGTTGAACCACACACGGAAAGGCCCCGGGCCCTACGCCTCAACTGCATCACAGGAACCGCCACTCCGGAGGGAGAGATCAAAGCCTTTGCGGAGTTTCCCGTGCGCGCTGACCAGGGCGAAGTGACTGCCCAACCAGAGACTGAGAGAGAAAAATCCGAGGACACTGCTTCGGTCACTACAGACTCCCTGCTGCCACCCCCGAAGAGGAAGATAGGCCTGGTGCAGGCATCCTATGGTCGTGGTCGAGCTTCACCCCGCCGCTTGCCTGGCCTGGATGGCGCCGGTAGAGAAGAGAGTCCCGGACATCCTAGTTCTTCAGAAGGTCCAGGTGAGCCAGGGGCTGGGACTGTGGTGTTGGTTGGAGGTGTCGGGGGTCCACAGTCGGTGGAGCCCGCAAGGGAGGGTAGCCTTCCGTCTACTAGAGACTACCTTCCCGCCGAGATGTATGACACCTCCGACTTAGAGTCATTGTCAGACTGTGGGGATGACGGAGAGATAGACGAACTGTTTCACCGGAAGGGCTGGGACAGACGTCCACTACCTGTGCTGAGTAAACCGCAGGATTCCCCAATGTCCATAGAAGACAGTACGCTCCGGGTGAAGGCCCCGGAGTTCTCGAGGAAATCTAGTCCTCCGACCAACTTCCCGCATTCAACTACATCACCCGCTCTGATGTTGGGGATGCAGCGTGCTTCGTTGCGGGCACCAAAGACAAAGAAACCCGAGATGGTGAAGGTACCTCGGCACCCGGAGGCCATCGTACAGCCAGGAGAAGGTGAGCGAGATGTGATGCCACCTCTAGCCAGGTTGCAGAGACTTTTCTCCCAGAGAGTCGCCCGTGAATATGGGTGGGAGTACCCCTACTTGCCTCGGGACTTATTGTATGAAGTCGAGGTTCTGCGACCAAGGTGGTATGATGAGTTTGTATGGGAAAAACTTAAAGTACCCCATGCCAGGCGATACCTGTCCTGTTCGCCGCCTGTGTCTAAAAAGTTCAAGGACTGCAGAGCTGATTGGAGACTTGGGCGCCATATTCATGCCGATAAGGTGCTCATCTGCCGGAAAGAAGGAGAGGATGTCGAGTATTCGGTGGAAGTGTTTGACGGGCACCTGAAGCCCCTGTTTCTGCCGGATCCAAGGTTCTATTTATAGGAGAAGTGAGCTCCTATCTTGTTGCTGTTGAAACTTTCTGGAAGAGACATTCCCAGACGCCTAGAACTGTGCCCTACTTTTGTTTTGATTTGGGCTTTTCTTTTACTCACTGGAGATTTGGGAGCTGTTGTTTTTTTTCTCCCTTTTCTTCATGTGCCAAAGGCAGAGACTTTTGGGGTAGAGTTAGAGTAAGAGAGCAGGAAGAATGAAGATCTCACCAAGTGTCATTACCGCAGCGCTGTCACCAGGTGGCAGTGTTGTGCAACGAATGTTTGAAAATGTTACACATGCATTACGTACTTATTGGAGTGAGTGGGTCTCTCGGCTGACGGACCCACTCATGCCAAGTTAACACAGAGTGTTAGGATGTGTTTTTTTTTTGTTTGTTTCCCTTCTGCAGGAGATTCGTCGGTCAAGACTACTGAGTATGGGGTGGTTCTTAGACAGTGACGGGAGGGATTGTATATGTGTACATGACAGATGTTTTATACAAAAGTTTTAATGTTCTAAGGTTTCCCTGTCTGTTGAGCAGGTCTTGGCACATACAGTATCCAAAATTTGAGGGATAGCCTCTGGGGCCCACTTCATGTCACCACTCCTTGGGAGACATGGGTGTGCACCTGACGCTGGGGACCAGCGTCAAATCACCAGGGGGAGTGTGTAGCGGGGTCTTTAAAGTTAGTGGGATACACCTGGGGGTAGAGAGACCCAGGTGTGTAATTATGTCAGGGTTCAGACCCCTTTTCTTATTCATGGAGGATTGGGTGGTGTAATATTCTCTTTGACCAGTGGGTGTCAGTATACCTACTGGCTCGAGGTAGAATCACTACCAGAGGGCTACCCTTCTTTGTCCCTTCCTGGAGATGGTACGGCCGGGGCGGGGAACCCGCCGTGGTGTCGATGGGAGGATATAAAAGGGGGAGACGCCCTCGCCAGGGAAGCGGTCCGGAGGGAGGAGATCGTGTCTTCACGCACCCAGGCACCTTAGGCCTGGGTGCGGGCGGTTCAAGGTTCCGGCCTAGGCGCCCAAGGCCTGGCCGGAACGAGGATGGAGTCCATCCCGGGCACCTTCAGCCTGGGGTGAGGTACTATTAAGGAGGCCTGGGACCCGGTGACTCCGGCTGGGTCCCGCGAGGGTGGAGTTGCTCCAGGGCGCCCCTTGCGAGGGGACCCGCATCTGAGGTGAGGAGGCTGGGGAGGTCACCCGTCCGAAGACCCGGTGCAGTGTCAACCCGGTGACGGATGGGCCTTCGGTAACTCCCTTGGAGGACATCTTCCCCTGATATGGGCTACAGCGCAGCGGAGGAGCTTTCATCAAGATTCCTGCAACCCCTGGTCATAGCACAGGGAGTGTAGGGACTGGGAACCTGTACAGTGCCTCGACCTGCTTCCCCATCGTATCATGCCGTTGCATTTGACTGTATGTGGAGATACGCAATAAACCTGAGTTTGGACTTTGATGGGTGTATGGACTCTGTTGATGGGAACAAAGGGAGATTCCGGCACGGAAGGACTGACCCTCATAACCAGCGCACATTTGGCCCGAGGAAAAAAGATTAATACTGGCCTTCACCTCACCCACAGCCATGGGGAGGACATGGGCCGTGGCGCACCTCACTCTGTCGCTCGACATACCCCTAGCTAAAGAGGTCGGGGTGAGGTCGCTACATATGTTTTTTCTTTACTTACCTATGTGGATGGAGCATCAGACCGATGCTGCAGCTGTCCCCCGCTGCTTCTTCACTGACAACCAAGCCATGACTACCGCCAATGGCTTGGTTCTCTCCCGCCCCGAGCAGAGCGATGCTGACTGTCAGTCAGCATCTCTCCTGCTCAGCACCTCCACACTCATTGGAGCGCTGAGCTATGGAGTAGCAGGGAGCGTTCGTCTCAGCAGCTCGATGAGATGCTAAGACTGCCATCAGTCAAGGCACCTGATGAATCTAGACTTCGAAAGTCGGGATGACGCGCTGCTTCGACTGAACTTGTTGACGTCAGTGGAGAGCGGACTTCAGACTGCTCTCTGCTGAAAACGGGTCACAGGAGTGCAAAACGAATTGCACTCCTGTGACCCAGAGAAGAAGCCCAGCCTAAAAAGCTCAGGCTAGACTACTTTGAATGATTTTATTATTTGTAAAGCGCCAAATACAGTTCGAGAACTGCGCCTAAGCGCTAGATAGACCAAATACATATACTGTCCTTCAAAAATAAGCATAACAGATAACACATACAGTATAAATTAATAATAAATAACAAAATTAACCCTGAAATAGGATACTCAAACCTTTATTAACAAAATAAAATCAGCATTGGAGAGGCGTACATAAGAAGATAAAGCAAATAGCAGATGTCTTCTGGTGTTTTCTCTAAAGCAGCCCTTTAGTTTTTAAAAACTGTAAAATGGGTTTCATATGTTGCCTTAGATGTAAGAAATATATTTGCTACATTAACTATTGCCATGTTAGAAGAGAATTGTGGGCTGACAAAAAAAAAAAAACATACATACTCACTGACACCTAGATGGCTGCAGCATCAATTCGATACTGCAGCTGTCCCCCGTTGCTCTACACTGAGAACTGAGTGATCAAAGACCGCTGATCTCTCAGTTCTTGGGTCTGTTCTGAGCACTGTCAGTCACCACTCTGTGCTCTGCCCCATCCAGCACTGCTGGTCAGAGCTTGGACCTGCTCTGTAAGGTCAGCCGACAACACACTTTAGCACACTATTGGCTGAATCTGGGTCACAGGTGAAGTATGGTCAAAATAACTTTGTCAGATTTAGACAATACTTGGGCTATGTATGTTAAAACTTGACCAGACAAGTTGAAAACATTTAGGGCTGGTTCACACCAGCCATTGCACTGGTGTGCAGTGAGATCAGCACAGCGATCATGTGCTGAGCTTGGTGGATCACACGGTTTCCTTTTTTTTAAATTAACTTTATTGAAATGTCACACGGACATCTCATAAAGTTTAATTGACAGCCACTGCATTGCACTGTGCTGGGCTAAAAAAAAGTACTCCATGCAGCGCATCCTGCCCGCACATCACTGGAACGCAGTGGTGTGAAACAGGCACATAGGTAACAAGGCAATTTTCCTTTTAAAATTGATGGGACTGCTCAGGAATAGACACCCAATGCAGTTCCACCACATCTGGCATGAACCCACTCCTCCCTACAGCATCAGTTCTATGCTTGGTGCTGTAGTTCATAACAGTTAGGGATGAGCTAATCTGCCCGTGTTTGATTTGCAGCCAGTTTCACTTGATAGCCTCAAAATTCCAAGAGTCCAAAGTATTTACTAAACCACAGTGAAGCCTATGGTGGGCAACCTTGATAGTCAATAATATGAAGAAAATTAACATACCACGTGGAGAGTTTTTTTTACGTGGCTCTTTTTGACCGTGACATGCGTGTGTGTCTATGGCTTGGGGTAAGAGTACCCACCCCCTTCCGTGGTGTTGGAGGCACACTCCCGGGTGCTGTGTGTGAATATCACCTTGCATATTCCAGCCTCATGAACTTTAGCATCCTGTGATTATGTCTAAGGCCGCGTACACACGACCAGTTTTCTCGGCAAAAAACGGCAAGAAAACTGCCGGGAGAGCTTTCTTGCCGAGAAAACCGGCTGTGTGTACGCGGGTTTCAGTTTTCTCGTCAAGAAAACTGCCCAGATTCCCCGACGAGAAAAAAGACGACCTGCGGTCTTTTTTCTCGTCGAGAATCTCGTCGGCCTGTTTCTCGACGAGAAACCCGAGCGTGTGTACACTTACCTGTCGCCATGGAAACCCACGCATGCTCGAAATGACTTTGACGCATGCGCTGTAGCTTCCTAGGCATAGGCATAGGGTGTAGCAAGATGGCGGCGACGGTATCGAATGTGACGAGCGCACGCTCGACGTAGTCGATGACGTCACTGCGTTTGTGCCATTCAAAAGAACAGCGGTTCTTTTGAATCGTACGTGTGTACACTCGGTCGGGACAAGTTTCTTGTCAAGATTCTCGTCAGGAAAAACGACGGCTTTTTCCTGACGAGAATCTCGGCCGTGTACACGGCTTAAGGAACTGAGCATGAGATTTTGAACTTTTACCTTCAGGGACTCTCATGTGGTCATTCATGCCTGTTGGTTGTGTTTTTTTAGAAGTTTCTTTCTCTAAAACTTTTCTATGTGCAAATTTCATTCTGGCCAATTTATGTTTGTATATTTTTGTCTGTGGTTATGCACCACCTTGAATGATTTTGTTTCACTTTTAGGCTCCATGTACACTCAAGCTCAAAAACGACTGTTTTTAACACCAGATTTCTGGCAGAAAAATCTGCTTTAAAATATAGCTTTTATCAGCGTTTTGTACTTGCGTTTATTAGCGTTTATGAGCGTTTTTTAGCGTCAGCGTTAATGAGCGTTTTTATTGTATAAACACCAAGGACACTCCAAAAATCCCAGAATGCATTTTTTTACATATTTCATAAAAACGCCAAACGCTAATTAGCGGCTCTTTATGCACGTTTATGAGCATTAATGAGCGTTTGGCGTTTTTTACTGCCGAAAAACTGCAATTTGAACGCAAATTTCTGGCGTTCAGAAAAAAGCCCATTAACTGCACTGCTCATTAACGCTAAACGCTATGTGTACATGAACACATAGGCTAACACAGAGTGCAGTTAATGAGCTTTTTCTAAAAACGCCAATAAACTGCAGTTTATTAGCTTCAGTGTACATGGAGCCTTAGGAACATTTCTCGTACATATATACATGTAGCACTGCACACAGCACTTTGGTATATTACATGGTATGCTTCACATTTTTTCACTTTCAGGTTTTTTTGATTATATATGCACTTAGCATTTTATATATTACCTCTTATTGAGCACACACCCCTGAACATCAATCCGGGGTATACATATATTTTGTAGCGCTGCATCTCCCCTATCCTTTTATCTTCTGTAATTAGTCTTATTGCTGATGCTGGCCGCTGTTTGATATTAGTAGCGCAATTTTTTCCCCCAATATTTGCTATTATAGTGAGCATAGCGAAATCAAAGGAGGTGTTTCCTGCTTCCATAGGGCCAGAATGCAGGCCTTAGCTGCATTCAAAAGGTGGACCAACATTGAGTTTTTATATTTACGCTTCAAAAGATTTGAAACATGGTTTTATGATGTCTCGCACTTTGGACCAAAACACCTCCAATTTCCAAATCCATTTTCTTCATTGTTTTAAGAGTATAATCCAGATTCATGTGTACAGATGATACTGATCTTCTCTTATGGTAAGTAAACATACGTGAAATGTAATTTAGCCTTATTGAAAATCAAGATTTGCTATAATTCAATCATATGTTTTACATTGTAACATTATAATTATTACTGTGTTTACATACACATACTTGAAAAGTTTTTAATCTGGCTTTTTTTGATAATTATCTTTTTTTTATTCATGTAGATATAATACTCTATGCAATTTTGGGCATTGTAAGTATCTGCTACTGCACCACAGGTCTGTGTTGAAAACTGTTCTTTGCATTCTACTGTATCTTTATCTCTGGAACAAATGCAGTGTTCCAGGTCAGTCTCAAATATCAATTCTGGATCATTTGAACCAGTAATAAAATGATGAAGGAGATCAGTGGAAACAACAAAAGGAAATACAAGATAAGACCCACCCAGAGAACTATATTTCATCCAGCCACTGATCCCTACCCAGCTAGTACACACTTTTCGAATATGAATGTGCTCTTATTGGATGAAGGTGACTATAGGGATGGAGTTAAAAGAGAAGAATGTTTTTGTTTTTTTTATCATCATATTTATACTTACCTATGTGGATGGAGCATCAGACCAATGCTGCAGCTGTTCCCCGCCACTTCCTCACTGAGAACCGAGCCACCGAACCATCACCCCTCCAATTTCCAACATGACCAGAAGTTATGCAGCATGATAGCCTCTGCCTCACCACAGCGCCAGCAGGTATTCATCACATAAGGATAGATTTTCTGCAGAAGGGATGGAACCTCATACCAGTGTGTGAGGATCTTATAGCTCAACTCCTGGTATTTACTAGCCACTGAAGAACAGTGAGCGAAGTAATGGATATGATCCCGCTGCTCTTCGGACAATGGGAGGCCCAGGTCTCTTTCCCATTTCTGGAGAAATTTGAGGACAAATCCCTCTGGAGGACATATTATCACTTTGTAGGCCTCAGAGACCCCATGTGTAACGGGAGCAACTACCAAACACAAATTTTCCAGCGGTGAATTAGGACGAGTTGACCACCCCCCACGAAGAAGGCAGCTAAGAAAGTGAGTAAGTTGCTGCAACCGCCAGGGGTCTAATGTTTTACATATTAATGGATCAATGTATAATAATAATAACGTTTATTTTGTTATCGTACACCACGGGACACAGAGCCTTAAATCATTACATAGTGGGTTGTATGGTCACCAGAGGTGATTGGACACTGGCACAACCAATGAAGACAAGTTCCCCTCCATACAACCCCTCCCCTAAGGGAAGTACCTCAGTTTTTTCGCTAGTGTCTAAGGTGTTGGTCGCGACTAAGCATGTGCTGAGGCGAAGCTCTGCTAAGAATCCCTCCGGGGGGGGGCAATAGGGGCTACACTGTCGGATACATCCAAAAACGTTTATTGCATACGCCTAATTGGATGGTACCCGTACCTCGCAGAAGACTGAGGTTTGTCTGTAACGTCTCTCTTTGGAGGACTGGGCTCTAGGGTCCAGTACTTTCGCTATACCAACTAAAGCGCAAAAGTTTTCTGGCAGTCTTTTACATGGCCCAGGGAAGAGGTCTCCTTTAAGTAGGAACCCAGACCCCTGAAGGTTGGCACAACATACCCGCCGTGATGGGTGAAGGTTGGTACTGCCTGGTTCAGCAGTCCTGCGGCGGGGATCAGGTAAGTGGGAAAAAAACTAAGTAAAATTGTCTTAAGGAGTTTCCCCTTTATGAGTAGTGTGTCGTGCCTATTTTCCGCCACTAGAGGGAGTCAAGAACTGTTTTTACTCACTATGCTCCAGAGAATCAGTGTCAGCTACTCCACAGACTGCACGCTTCCTCCGCTGCAGGCTCTGCATTTTCTGATATACGATGCCTTCCTGGACAAGGTATGTGGCCAGAAGGTCCTCATGGCTCCCCTGGCTAAACGCCGCCATTCCCCCTACACGCGTGCGCGCACAAGGCGTGCCTTTTTACAGGCATAGCCGAAAGAAGGCGGGCACGATCACGGGAGCTGGCGCGTGCATGTGCACGCCGCTCTACTGCGCAGGCGCAGGGCGGGAGGCTTTAAAAATGACCTCAGACGCCAGGGGAAGTCTCAGAGCGGAAACAGCAGCAGGGGCACGTAAGATTCACTGTGTGGTTGGATACAGGCACTCCTGGACACCTACTCGGCATCAGAGCTTTTTGATTAGTGGCATGCTGTTTGTATATGGCTTAACTGACACAATAGTGTATGCATTTGGTTGTACTTCTGCTTTTGGCTTAAGGACTAATGTCTTCCTATAGGAGAAATACAGGGTCGGCAAAAAAGGCCAGTAAAGCATCCCCACCGGAGTAGGTCCTCTTCTGTTACCCTAGATCCTCCTTCAGAAAAATCTGATAATGAGGATGGGAACGATAACGCAGCGCCTTCAGGAGATAAGAAGCAGTCGGATGGTTCAGGAATATCAGATGAACCTTTTTCTGCTTCCCAGGTTCTTAAATTACAGGTGCAGTGTTATGCTGAAGCAGTTCGTTCTACTTTCAAGTTACCCTCGTCTGGGTTAGCTGAATCACCTGTCTCCTCCCTGGGTTCATTAAAATCCCCACAGGCTGCTTGTTCCTTTCCTGTTCATCGTTTATTGGAGAACCTGATTTACGCAGACTGGCAACATCCAGACAAGCATTTTTCTCCTCCCTAGAAAATTTACTAAGAAATGGAAACTGCCTACAGTAGATGCGGCCATTTCTTGTGTGAATAGAAACCTGACCTGTCCTGTAGACAACGCGCAGGTGTTTAAAGATCCTTCTGAAAGGAAATTGGAGTCTTTGCTTAAGTCTTCCTTTCTTATGACTGGCGCTGTGACTCAACCTGCCGTAGCAGCAGTTGGCATGTGTCAGGTCCTAAGCAAACAAGTGAAGCAGGGGCTTAAAGAGCTTCCCCCAGATCAAGTCAAACTATGGGAGAACCTACCTAAGGCCTTATGTTTTACCATGGATGCCATGAGAGATTCTATCCAACAGGCATCTCGCCTCACGCTCCAGCTGGTGCATATGCAAAAGATTCTTTGGTCAGCAGAAACTCCTTGTAAAAAAACTATTGACCAGCTTCCCCTTCCATGGGGAATGACTTTTTTGGGGATGATCTGGATAAATATATCCAAAAGATTTCAAGTGGTAAAACTAATTTGTTACCAGATAAGAAGAAGAATAAGCGTCCCTGTTTTAAATGCTCACTCTCCCCGGTTCCTGGAACTTCTGCCTCCAGACAGTGGCGACGGCATTCTCAGCCAGCCACCAGAGCTAAGACCCAGAGCCAAGCTTAGGGTCCCAAGAAGTCGTGGGGTCAAAGATCTAACAAACAGAACCCCAAAGCCTCCTTATGAAGGGCTGCCCCAGCTCGGCCGAGTGGGGGGGGGCGGCTTTGGCAGTTTTCATCAACTTGGCAGATGGAGATCCAGGACAAATGGGTAGTTTCCACAGTATCCCTAGGATACAAGCTGGAATTTCGAGAAATGCCACCTTATCGGTTCGTAAGTTCAACCATCTCCAAAGATCCATTAAAAAGAAAACCTATTTTCTAAGCTTTGGATCACTTACTGTCCCAGGGGGTAATCATGGAAGTCCCCCTGAAAGAACAGGGTTCGGGGTTTTATTCAAATCTTTTTGTGGTTCCAAAACCAAACAGACGTCAGACCCATTCTACATCTAAAAGCTCTGAATTCGTTTCTGAACATTCGCCATTTCCGAATGGAAAACATACGATCGGTGGTCTCCACCCTACAAGGCGGAGAATTCTTAGCTTCAATAGACATCAAAGACGTATACTTACACGTGCCTATCCATCTGGCTCACCAAAAGTTCCTAAGATTCGCAGTAGAACACCGCCACTACCAGTTTGTAGCTCTGCCTTTTGGCTTGGCTACCGCACCCCGGGTGTTTACGAAACTTCTGGCCCCGCTTTTGGAATATCTAAGGGCACAGGGCATGGCGGTGATGGCGTATCTAGACGACTTGCTTCTAGTAGAACAGTCGGTAACACAATTGAACCACGGTGTACTCAGTACTGTAAAGTACCTAGAACGGTTGGGATGGATCTTAAACCTCCAAAAATCTTCTCTACAACCCCTAAGAAGGGTGGAGTATTTGGGCATGATCATAGACACAGCCCAAAGCACAGTGTTCCTTCCAGAGCCAAAGATCAAAGCCTTGAAGGACCTGGTCCGCATGATCAAAGCAAAGAGAGGACCATCCCTTCGCCTTTGCATGAGGTTGTTGGGGAAGATGCTGGCCTCCTTTGAGGTGGCTACCTGGAACAGAAAAATCCAGGCTCTGGATCTGCCAATGTACCCGTCCTTAACCACTTAAGCCCCGGACCAATACGCAGCATAAAGACCAGAGCTGATTTTACAATTTTGCACTGCGCTGCTTTAACTGGAAATTGTGCGGACATGCAATGTTGTACCCAAACGAAATTTGCGTCTTTTTCTTCCCACAAATATAGCTTTCTTTTAATGGTATTTGATTGCCTCTGCGATTTTTTTATTTATTTTTTGAAATATAAATGGAAAAATACCGAAAATTTCTAAAAAAAATATTATATTTTCTACTTTTTGTTATAAGAAAAATCGAATAAACTAAATTTTAGTCATACATTTAGGCCAAAATGTATTCAGCCACATGTCTTTAGTAAAAAAAAGTCAATAAGCGTATATTCATTGGTTTGCGCAAAAGTTATAGCGTCTAAAAACTAGGGTACATTTTGTGGAATTTACACAGCTTTTAATTTATGACTGCCTATCTCATTTCTTGAGGTGCTAAAATGGCAGGGCAGTACAAACCCCCCCCCCAAATGACCCCATTTTGGAAATTAGATACCCCAAGGAAATTGCTGAGAGGCATGTTGAGCCCATTGAATATATTTTTTTTTTGTCCCAAGTGATTGAATAATGACAAAAAAAAAATTACAAAAAGTTGTCACTAAATTATATATTGCTCACATATGCCATGGTTATATGTGGAATTGCACCCCAAAATACATTTTGTTGCTTCTCCTGAGTACGGGGATACCACATGTGTGGGACTTTTTAGGAGCCTAGCCACGTACGGGACCCCGAAAACCAAGCACCGCCTTCAGGATTTCTAAGGGCGCAAATTTTTGATTTCACTCCTCACTACCTATCACAGTTTCGAAGGCCATAAAATGCCAAAATAGCACAACCCCTCCCCCAAATTACCCCATTTTGAAAAGTAGACACCCCAAGCTATTTGCTGAGAGTCATGGTGAGTATTTTACAGCTCATTTGTTTTTGAAAATGAAGAAAGAAAGAAAATCATTTTTTTATTTTTTTTTATTTTTTCAATTTTCAAAACTTTGTGACAAAAAGCGAGATCTGCAAAATACTCACCATACCTCTCAGCAAATAGCTTAGGGTGTCTACTTTCCAAAATGGGGTAATTTGGGGGGGGGGTTGTGCCATCTGGGCATTCCATGGCCTCCGAAACTGTGATAGGCAGTGAGGAGTGAAATAAAAAATTTACACCCTTAGAAAGCTTGAAGGCGGTGCTTGGTTTTTGGGGTCCTGTATGCGGCTAGGCTCCCAAAAAGTCTCACACATGTGGTATCCCCGTACTCAGGAGAAGCAACAATGTATTTTGGGGTGTAATTCCACATATGCCCATGGCATGTTTGAGCAATATATCATTTAGTGACAACTTTGTGCAAAAAAAAATAAATAAAAAAATTCTTATTTCCGCAACTTGTGTCAACATATAAAATATTCCATGGACTCGACATGCCTCTCAGCAAATAGCTTGGGGTGTCTACTTTCCAAAATGGGGTCATTTGGGGAGGTTTTGAACTGTCCTGGCATTTTATACACAACATTAGCAAGCTTATGTCACACATCATCCACTCTTCTAACCACTTGAAGACAAAGCCCTTTCTGACACTTTTTGTTTACATGAGAAAAAAACATTTTTTTGCAAGAAAATTACATTGAACCCCCAAACATTATATATTTTTTTAAAGCAAAGACCCTACAGATTAAAATGGGGGGTGTTGCATTTTTTTTTCCACACAGTATTTGCGCAGCGATTTTTCAAACGCATTTTTTTGGGAAAAAATACACTTTTTTTAATTTGAATGCACTAAAACACACTATATTGCCCAAATGTTTGATGAAATAAAAAAGATGATCTTAGGCGGAGTACATGGATACCAAACATGACATGCTTTAAAATTTTGCACAAACGCGCAGTGGCGACAAACTACATATATTTTTAAAAGCCTTTAAAAGCCTTTACAGGTTACCACTTTAGATTTACAGAGGAGGTCTACATGCATGATGCAATTGCTGTTTACATATGATGCCAGACCGATACATGCACCATTTATATATGCCGAAGCATGGGGGCATCCTCCCGCAAAAGTTATGCCGCGTACACACGGTCGGACTTTTCCACGGGCAAGCCTCTGTCGGAATTTCGACCGTATGTATGCAGCTCTAGGAGCAAAATCGTTCCTCCGCCCCTGCTGCCCCCATGCTTCGGCATATATGCTCTTTTTTTTAACTGTGGTGGTGAAATCACCTCCTACAGCACTGGAGTCGCAGGGATCAGGCCTGTCTCTGCGAACGCTGCAGTTATGTGTGTTGTGTTTTGTAAGTGACAGTGATCGATCGATACTGCACTTGGGTGGCCTGGGCTGGACGGAGGGGCAAAACGCAGATGCTAGCAGGTATCTGGGCTGATCCTGCTAACACTGATCTGTTCAGATACTATACCACTAAGGGAGGTGTATGCTTCACACGTGGGTGTTAGCGCTACTGGCACTAACCTGACGCTGCCTGGGGTGTGACGCAGACCCTCTCTGACGCTAAAACCTAATTGATATCACCCGCCGGGCGATCAGGGGATTAAACCTTTATTGGGTTATATACGGCGGGTGCCCTGACACTATAAAAAGCAAACTAACTAACCAGCGTCACCCGTAACACTTATACTGTGATTACTGGTGAAAGGGTTAACTAGGGGCAATCAGGGGGTTAAAACCTTTATTAGGTAATATATGGGGGTACCTGACGCTATATAAAAACCTGACGAGGAACCTAAATAACGAAATAACTAACTGGCTAACCAGTGTCACCAGTGACACTTATACGGTGATCACTGGTGAAAGGGTTAACTCTAGGGGCAATCAGGGGGTTAAAACCTTTATTAGATAATATATGGGGGTACCTGACGCTATAAAAACCTGGCGGCGAACCTAAAAAAATAAATAACTGACTACCTAGCGGCACCAGCATAACGAATACAGCGATCAGAAAAACGATCGCTTAGTGACACTGGCAAAAGGGGGTGAAAGGGTTACCTGGGGGGCGATCAAGGGGTTAAACCTTTATTAGGTAATATATGGGGGTACCTGACGCTATAAAAACCTGGCGGCGAACCTAAAAAAATAACTGACTATCTAGCGGCACCACCGACACTAATACAGCGATCAGAAAAATGATTGCTTAGTGACAGTGGTGCTAGGGGGTGAAAGGGTTACCTGGGGGGGCGATCAAGGGTTAAACCTTTATTAGGGGGGGTTAGGGGGCTACCCTGGACCTAAAACTAACTGCCCTGACACTTTTACAGTTACAAATGTCACTGTTTGCAGTGATCAGTAAATAAATGATCACTGCAATCAGTGACACTGTGACTGGGGGCTGGGGGGTGATCTGGGAGTGACTGGGGGGGGGCGATCTTGTGCCTATGTGTACCTACGTGGCAGTGTACTGTTTGTGCACCTACTTGACACCTTCTCTCCACGGCGCTCCGGTCTATGTGAGCGCCGCAGGAGAGATGACATCACTTCCTCCTGCCTGTGTATACATTACACAGGCAGAGGAAGCATTTGATTCGCTGGGAGCGATCGCGAGGGGGTGACCAGAAACCAATGGCCGCCCCCTCATCACGGATTGCTCCCGGAGCGATACCGACCGCTCACTGTACCGGAGGGGGTTCTGATTGGACCCCCCACCCACACGAAGGCAGGCACGTACAGGTAGCGGATTACCTGAGCCGCCAGCAACTGTTGCCAGGGGAGTGGTCTCTCCACCCCGATATTTTTCAGGCCATGTGTCTGAAATGGGGGACCCCAGATGTAGACTTACTCGCCTCCAGGGTCAACAGGAAACTGGACACCTTTGTGTCAAGGATAAGAGATCCTCTAGCCTTCGGAACGGATGCGATAATGATTCCCTGGGATCAGTTTTCACTGATCTATGCATTCCCTCTGGTACAGCTCTTGCAGAGACTGCTTTGCAAGATCAGGAAAGAGGGAATAGCAGTAATCTTGGCCCCGAATTGGCCCAGTAGGTCCTGGTACACCGAGATTGTGAAGATGGCAGTGGGCGAACCTTGGATTCATCCACTCCGGCACGACCTGCTATCGCAGGGTCCAGTGTTCCATCCTTCCGAAAGCTAAATTTGACGGCTTGGCTGTTGAGACCTACATATTGAAGAAACAAGGTCTCTCGGGTCCAGTTCTCTCATTAATGCTAGGAAGCCGGCTTCCAGGCTTATTTACTATAGGATCTGAAAGACATATGTGGCCTGGTGTGAATCCAGAGGGTGGAACCCACAAAAATATGTCATTAGTAGAATTCTGGCTTTTTTGTCAATTGGGCGTGGATATGAAATTAGCCCTGAGTACCATTAAGGGTCAGATCTCAGCTTTGTCGGTTTTCTTTCAGAGACCGCTGGCATCTCATTCCCTAGTCCGGGCATTTATTCAGGGGGTTCTACGGGTGAATCCGCCACTCAAACCTCCCCTGTGCCCATGGGATTTGAATCTAGTGTTGTCGGTCTTGCAGAAGCAGCCCTTTGAACTTATTCGCCATATTCCGGTAATCCTTTTGAGTAGGAAATTGGCCTTTTTGGTTGCTATCGGCTCTGCTAGGAGAGTTTCTGAGTTAGCAGCTCTTTCTTGTTAGGGATGAGCTTCGAGTTCGAGTCGAACTCATGTTCGACTCGAACATTGCCTGTTCGCCCGTTCGCCGAACAGCGAACAAATTGGGGTGTTCGTGGCAAATTCGAAAAATCTATGGGAGAAATCTAAAGTGTTAATTATAAAGGCTTATATGCAAGTTATTGTCCTAAAAAGTGTTTGGGGACCCGGGTCCTGCCCCAGGGGACATGTATCAATGCAAAAAGAAGTTTTAAAAACGGCCGTTTTTTCGGTAGCAGTGATTTTAATAATGCTTAAAATGAAAAAATAAAAGTGAAATATTCCTTTAAATTTCGTACCTGGGGGGTGTGTATGATATGCATGTGAAGTGGCGCATGTTTCCCGTGCTTAGAACTGTCCCTGCAAAAAATGTCATTTTTGAAAGAAAAAAATGCATTTAAAACTGACTCGCGGCTATTAATGAATTGTCGGCTCCCGGCAATACATACAAAAGTCATTGATAAAAAATAAAAAAAAAGCGTGGGGGTTCCCCAGAATTCAATTACCAGGCCCTTCAGGTCTGGAATGGATATTAAGGGGAACCCCGCCGCAAATTTAAAAAAAAATTGACGTGGGGTTCCCCCAAATATCCATTCCAGGCCCTTCAGATCTGGCATGGATTTTAAGGGGAACTCCACCCCAAATGTAAAAAAAAAATGGCGTGGAGTCCCCCTAAAAATCCATACCAGACCCCTTATCCGAGCACGCAACCTGGCCGGCCGCAGGGGAAAAGGGGGGGACGAGAGAGCGGCCCCCCCTCCCTCCTGAACCGTACCAAGCCACATGCCCTCAACATGGGGAGGATGTCCCCATGTTGATGGGGACAAGGGCCTCATCCCCACAACCCTTGCCCGGTGGTTGTGGGGGTCTGCGGGCGGGGGGCTTATCGGAATCTGGAAGACCCCTTTAACAAAGAGGACCCCCAGATCCCGCCCCCCCCCCTATGTGAATTGGTAAGGGGTACATTGTACCCCTACCATTTCACGAAGAAAGCTTAAAAAATGTTTAAAAAAACACACAAACACCTTGAAAAAGTCCTTTATTTAAAAAAAAAAAAAAAACATTCCAGCGGTGAAATCCAGTGTCCCGCGGCGATCCCGATGTCCAGCGCTGTCCTTCATTGGTTGTGCCTGAGCGGACCTGATGGGGAACTCCCTCTCAGTATTTTTAAATGTATAGACCCGCCCCTTCTAAAGTTCCCCATCAGGTCCGCTCAGCGGACCAGATGCGGAACATGAGAAGGGGCGGGTCTATACATGTATTACCAAAGTGAGAGCAGTTCCCCATCAGGTCCGCCCCCTCGGTATGTCGGACCCGCCTACGTCATTGGCTTGAGCGGGGAACTTCCTTCACTGTGTAATTTAAATTTACATAGTGAAGGAAGTTCCCCGCTCAGGCCAATGACGTAGGCGGGTCCGACATACCGAGGGGGCGGACCTGATGGGGAACTGCTCTCACTTTGGTAATACATGTATAGACCCGCCCCTTCTCATGTTCTGCATCTCGTCCGCTGAGCGGACCTGATGGGGAACTTTAGAAGGGGCGGGTCTATACATTTAAAATACTGAGAGGGAGTTCCCCATCAGGTCCGCTCAGGCACAACCAATGAAGGACAGCGCTGGACATCGGGATCGCCGCGGGACACTGGATTTCACCGCTGGAATGTTTATTTATTTATTTTTTTAAATAAAGGACTTTTTCAAGGTGTTTGTGTGTTTTTTTAAACATTTTTTTACGCTTTCTTTGTGAAATGGTAGGGGTACAATGTACCCCTTACCAATTCACATAGGAGGGGGGCCGGGATCTGGGGGTCCCCTTTGTTAAAGGGGTCTTCCAGATTCCGATAAGCCCCCCGCCCGCAGACCCCCACAACCACCGGGCAAGGGTTGTGGGGATGAGGCCCTTGTCCCCATCAACATGGGGACATCCTCCCCATGTTGAGGGCATGTGGCTTGGTACGGTTCAGGAGGGAGGGGGGTCTGCTCTCTCGTCCCCCCCTTTTCCCCTGCGGCCGGCCAGGTTGCGTGCTCGGATAAGGGGTCTGGTATGGATTTTTAGGGGGACTCCACGCCATTTTTTTTTTACATTTGGGGTGGAGTTCCCCTTAAAATCCATGCCAGATCTGAAGGGCCTGGAATGGATATTTGGGGGAACCCCACGTCAATTTTTTTTTAAATTTGCGGCGGGGTTCCCCTTAATATCCATTCCAGACCTGAAGGGCCTGGTAATTGAATTCTGGGGAACCCCCACGCTTTTTTTTTTTTTTTTTATCAATGACTTTTGTATGTATTGCCGGGAGCCGACAATTCATTAATAGCCGCGAGTCAGTTTTAAAAGACTTTTTTTCTTTCAAAAATGACATTTTTTGCAGGGACAGTTCTAAGCACGGGAAACATGCGCCACTTCACATGCATATCATACACACCCCCCAGGTACGAAATTTAAAGGAATATTTCACTTTTATTTTTTCATTTTAAGCATTATTAAAATCACTGCTCCCGAAAAAACGGCCGTTTTTAAAACTTCTTTTTGCATTGATACATGTCCCCTGGGGCAGGACCCGGGTCCCCAAACACTTTTTAGGACAATAACTTGCATATTAACCTTTATAATTAACACTTTAGATTTCGAACGTTCGAGTCCATTGTATTTAATAGGGTTCTAAAGTTTACACGAACATTTTGTCTGTTCGCAGGTTCTGGTGCGAACCGAACAGGGGGGTGTTCGGCTCATCCCTGTTTCTTGTAAAGAGCCTTATTTAGTTTGTCACAAAGACAAAATAGTATTGCGTCCCCATCCTACTTTTCTTCTGAAAGTGGTGTCAGTGTTTCATTTGAATCAAGATATTGTTTTACCTTCCTTTTTCCTGAGCCGCAGTCGGCGGGGGGAAAAATTATTGCACTCTCTAGATGTAGTGAGAGCAATTAAAGTTTATCTTCAAGCAGCTGCGCAGATACATAAAACAGATGTTTTGTTTATTCTGCCGGATGGCCCCAAAAAGGGCCAGGCAGCATCGAAATCTACCATTTCTAGGTGGATTCGACAGGTGATAATTCAAGCTTATGGTTTGAAAAACAAGATTCCTCCTTTTCCTGTTAAAGCGCACTTGACCAGGGCATTGAGTGCTTCATGGGCAGTGCAACAGGCTTCTATGGCTCAGATCTGTAAAGCTGCAACTTGGTCTTCAGTCCATACATTTACCAAATTCTATCAAATAGATGTAAGGGGACATGAGGATTCCGCCTTCGGGTGTAGTGTATTACAGGCAGCAGTATAGGGCCTCACGTCCGGTGGTGGTCTGCTTTATCTGTGTCTCCCACCCTTCATATTGAGCATTGCTCTGGGACGTCCCACTATGTAATGATTTAAGGCTCTGTGTCCCGTGGTGTACGATAAAAAAAATAGGATTTTTTATAACAGCTTACCTGTAAAATCCTTTTCTTGGAATACACAACGGGACACAGAGGTTCCCCTCTTCTTATGGGAACCTTACTGCTTTGCTACAAAAACTGAGGTACTTCCCTTAGGGGAGGGGTTATATGGAGGGGAACTTGTCTTCATTGGTTGTGTCAGTGTCCAATCACCTCTGGTGACCATACAACCCACTATGTAATGATTTAAGGCTCTGTGTCCCGTGGTATACTCCAAGAAAAGGATTTTACAGGTAAGCGGTTATAAAAAATCCTATTTTTATATAATGCCTTTAAAGCAGGGGTGTCTAAACTTTTTTCAAATAGGGCCAGATTTGATGAAGTAAACATTCTTGAGGGCCGACCATTTTGCCTGACATTCGTTAAAACATTAAAATTCGGTCTAAGTGTGTTCCTCTGAGCACTAATACACTGCCCAACAAGAATTATCTTGCCTTTGTGGCCATGTGTGGAGAAGAGATGAGCTTGGGCGTATTATTTGGATATACCGTATTTATCGGCTTATAACACCCACCTTAAATTAAAAAAAGCAAGTTTCAGGAAAAAAAAAATCTTAAATTTTAAATGTAGCACACAGATCCCTTAATTGGTGGTAGGTGGGACACACCATGCCACATGCCCAGTATCCTCCTTGTTGCAGAGGGTGAGCAGTGTTATTTGATTTGGGTCCTGCAGCGAGTTACCTCCTTCCATTGGATTCTTCACCCTAGAGTGTAGGAAGAAGTCTATTCTCTCCTTTACTTCAAGAAGGCCATTGTCCAGACAGTATTGAAACCCAATTAAAGGTTTATTTTGGTTGCTTAAGAACTCGATAGGAAAGTTGGAGATAGAGAGAAATGAACTAGGAGGCAGGTTCAGGCACGCAGCACTCAATCATCAATCGTCACCACCCAGGCCTGAGTGGGTTTTTGCTCACCCGGATAGTCCCTCCAAGAGCGGTCCTAGCAGCCGGTGTGGAGCACGAAACGTTTACTTGTAGTTTCCTAGGGATACGATCAGGAGATAATCTCTAAGTCCTAAACTTCCCAGCCAAGTAATATTTAAGTCCTTAGGTGCCAATAGGGCACATTATTAGGCTTGTGGCGGGTTATGGATTCCTTCCCTCTGATAGGTAACCAGGCCTCTCCCGAGACAGTGACCTCCTTCACCGATTCCCTGGTTTCCTCTCCTTCAGAGAGGGTCACCCTCACTTGGGCAACCTGGGACTCCTCTTCTTGTGCAGGCCTCAGCTAAAGGTGCTGGGCCCACCTAGAACCATGCAGCCTCGGGCTAAAGGTGCCCGGGGCCGAACACACACACACGTACCCCTGGCCATGAGGGCCACCGAAGGTGGGGTACGTGTCTGTTCTTCTCGGACCAAGGGGTCCTCTTCAACGCCTCACGCCTAATGGCGTCTGCCCCTTAAGTACCCTCTCCCAGCATGCACAGCGGGTAGACCACGCCCACTGCATAGCTGCCGAGAGAGGACACCCAATGGTGTTGCGATACCCCCTGTGGTTCCACCTGAGCTGGAGATGACAGTGCCACCCACAGGCAACAGGGAACACTGCAGTCAGGCAATATCACACCAGAGCAGAAGCAAGTTTTAGGAAATTAATAGTCTGAGCCCAACTATTGGCTCAGACTAACCCCCAAATTTGAACATAGCGCTCCCTAAATAGGGGGGGCGCTACACACACCCCCTCCTAAATAAGACACTGTCCCAGTGGCTGAAATAAATCAAAGACCCCCTCAATCCTGAGTAGGTGTTGATTTATTCGCAAACTATATACACAAAAATTTGAAATGGTGCCTGAACCAAAAATTTGGGGAAAAAAGGAGGGGAGGAAGAAAAAGAAAGACATTGAGAATGGGATGTCAATTTATATGTTACTCTATGTCACATTTCCTTAACGGGAATACAGAGCAATGCACACAAAAAAACCATATTAGACATCCCACCCTCTCCTAAATAACCACCCCACCCCATTCTCCAGTGGAGTTGACAGCAGATCACACACCTGCAGAGGGAGAGAGAGAGAAAAACAAAACACAATATGCATCATAATAAACATCCTATCTACCAACTGTACAAAGAAGTGAACCATCTCTTCGAACATAAATGATTTCCTTCTTTAAGTAAAGTACGCTAAGCCTAGCATTACTTTATTATATATATTTTTTTGTTTAAAGTTCAGCAGACCGGTGCCACCTAGTGGCAGCAAAGCATTCAAATTGTCCATCCAATTTTGCTGAGCATGGGTTGAACGCAGTGAAGAAGAAAAAAACAAAAACAAAGAGCACGTTCCTAGCTAACTACCCCAAAGTTCAACGAGAGGAGAAAAAAAAAACACAATGTATTTTTTTTTTTTTTTCTTTAAGCGCAGCAGTTATCTTTCGGTGGCAGAGGGCAAAGTTATTCAGACCCAAAGTACAGTTCAAAACACAAAAACTTAAAGGTAGAACCTTGGATCTGGAAGAGTGAGTGTTTTCCACTGCTTGTCCAGGGTAGTTATTGAGTAAGTCACATCATCACTCCCCGGACAACAAATCAATACGCGGTCAGCATGAATGTGCTGACCGTAATTCCAGTCCTTCCGGCAGCACTTAAATCTGTCAGCAGTAACGGTTGAGTAGCCTAAGTACCTACATGGCTTGGATACTTCGAGGCAGTCCCAGATGGCTTCCCCGTACCATCTTTCACAACAGGCCTCAACTTCAAACAGCAAATCCTTAGGCAAATAGGGATATTCCAAGCCATATTCACTCGCCACTCTTTTAATCAGGATCCGCTGCAGGCGAGCCAGTTTCGGTAATGTTGCAGGGTTACCTTCTCCAGGCATAACGTAGGAATCCGGGGACCTTTTAACTAACACTGCATCAGGCTTTGGCCGAGGCAGCCGCAACGGCAAACGACCTCCTGTAGTGGCGGGCACGGGCGATGCAGGTGCAGGCAATACAGGTGTGAGTACTGTAGTTGCGGGCAATGCGGGTGTGGGTACAACCTTCTCCTCCAAAGCAGGGGCTTTCACTCGGGGGGTAGTTTCCCCACAGTCCGTCGGCGATCCCTCTCTAAGGTTGCAGTTTGGAGTCACCGGAATCCTGTCCCAACCCTTCTTAATGAAGATCTCATCGATCTCCACATCTTCACCCAGTTCAGAGGATGACTCGAAATCCGAAGAGTCATATTCTTCAGCAGGCAAATAGTTTCTGGTAGACACAGACACACTGTCCCCAGACGGCAAAAGTTCCCGAGGGTCGGCTGTCCACACATCCCCAGTAGTATGGGGTATGGGCTTCTTTCTCTTCCCCGGCAAACTTGCTGTCACAGTCCCCCCAGCCTCCTTACTGTCCCCTGTGGTTCCACCTGAGCCAGAGATGACAGTGCCACCCAAAGGCAACAGGGAACACTGCAGCCAGGCAATATCACACCAGAGCAGAAGCAAGTTTTAGGAAATCGATAGTCTGAGCCCAACTATTGGCTCAGACTAACCCTCAAACTTGAACATAGCACCCCCTAAATTGGGGGGGGGGCGCTACATAAATAAAGAACTGAAAAGCAAAATAAGGGTCAGTGCCCATCATTGCAGCCTAATCAGTGCCCATCTGCAGCCTCACGGTATTGCCATGAATGTAGCACCCTCTGTATTGCCATGAATGCAGCACCCACCATATTGCCATGAATGCAGCAACCACTCCGTTGCCATGAGTGCAGCACCCTCCGTATTGCCATGAATGCAGCACCCTTTTACACAGGTGCCGTGTAAACAGGAAATACTCTCCTGTATGAACAGCTCTCGTCCCTCTCCTCCAAGGCAGCCAGCATACTATCTTTTGTGGCCCTCGGGGATTCGTTGGGGGCCACAAAAGATATATATATATCAAGATCACCAGATGGGCCGTCCGAAACCGGGCCGCGATTGGCCCGCGGGCCGAACTTTGGACATGCCTGCTTTAAAGGTAGCTTCTCAAAGTGCTTTACAAAGGAAAAAAAGTTTTTAGATTTGATTTGAATGAGTTTAGAAAAGATGACTCTCTGATATTCTTTGGAAGTGAATTCCACAGTTTTGGAGCATAGCAGGAGAAGGCTCTGTCTCCCATCGAGCGTAGGTGAGTAGAGGGGACACACAATAGACTAGAATTTAAGAAACTGGGGGGAGTAAGTAGATAAAGTTCAGACAGATAATGGGGTGCCAAGCCATGAAGAGCTCTATAGGTGAGCAAGAGGCTCTTAAAGTCTATGCGAAACCTAAAAGGTAGCCAGTGTAAGGACTCCAGGATAAGGGTAATATTATCAATTGTACTAGACTTAGTCAGGATTCTGGCTGCAGAATTTGTACATATTGTAGTCAATTAATAGTGGCTTTAGGTACACCAGCAAGTAGAGCACTGTAGTAGTCAAGTCGGGAGAACACAAATGTATGTATAAGCTTTTCTGCTACAGTGTATGGCATGGCAATATTTCTCAAGTGGAAAAAAGATGCTCTGACAACATTTTGTACATGTGGATCAAAGGTTAAGCTAGCATCAAGTATTATCCCTAGATTTTTCACCTTAGACTGAAGCTCAAGTACAGTGCCATCTACAGTGTTTTGAAAAAGTATTCACACCCCTTGAAATTTTCCGCATTTTGTCATGTTACAGCCAAAAATGTAAATGTATTTTATTGGGATTTTATGTGATAGACCAACACAAAGTGGCACATAATTGTGAAGTGGAAGGAAAATGATAAATGGTTTTCAAAATGTTTTACAAATAAATATATCAGCAATGTGTGGCATGCATTTGTATTCATACTTTGTAGAACCACCTTTCGCTGCAATTATAGCTGCAAGTCTTTTTTGGTGATGTCTTTACCAGCTTTACACATCTAAAGAGTTTTTTTTTGCCCATTTTTCTTTGCAAAATAGCTCAAGCTCTGTCAGATTGGATGGAGAGTGTCTGTGGACAGCAATTTCCAAGTCTTGCCCCAGATTCTCAATTGGATTTAGGTCTGGACTTTGACTATTCTAACACCTGAATATGCTTTGATCTAAACCATTCTATTGTAGATCTGGCTGTATGTTTAGGGTCGTTGTCCTGCTGGAAGGCAAATCTCTGCACCAGTCTCAAGTTTTTTGCAGACTCAAACAGGTTTTTTACGAAGATTGCCCTGTATTTGGCTCCATCCATCTTCCCATCAACTCTGACCAGCTTCCCTGTCCCTGCTGATGAAAAGCATCCCCACAACATGATGCTGCCATCACCATGTTTGGTCTCATTTGACCAGAGCACCTTCTTCCACATGTTTGCTGTGTCCCCTACATGGCTTCTCGCAAACTGAAAATTGGACTTCTTATGGCTTTCTTTCAATAATGGCTTTCGTCTTGCCACTCTTCCATAAAGGCCAGATTTGTGGAGTGTATGACTAATAGCAGTGGCGGCTGGTGATCAAAATTTTTGGGGGCGCACAAACTGAAAAAAAAAATCATCAATTGCCACCACTGTGCCCATTAAACGCAGCCACTGTGCCCAAACACCACCAGTTTCCCCCTCAAATGCAGCCAGTTTGTCCCCAAATACAGACAGCCCTCCCCCCCAATACAGCCAGTTTGTCCCCAAATACAGACATTTCCCCCCCCCCAATACAGCCAGTTTGTCCCCAAATGCAACCAGTTTCCCCACAGCCCTGCACTTACCTTCCTCCGGTCAGCGGCGTCCTTCACGCATGCTCGGAAACAATTTGACGCATGCTCAGAAGCATTGAACTTCTTTTTCTCGCCTCGTAGTGTTGTACGTCACCGCGTTCTTAACGCTCAAAAGTTCAGAGAACTTTTGTGTGACCGTGTGTATGCAAGCCAAGCTTGAGCGGAATTCCATCTGAAAACCATCCAACTTTAGTGTTAACCAAGGAACGCACCCCCCCGTGCGTCCTCTGGTTAACTATTTGGAAGCCGATTACAGCCCTCAGGCTGTAATCGGGAAGCCTATCAGAGCCGCTGGCTCTGATAGGCACTTCCAAACACCAACCAGCCGCTGTTATTCAGATGGCCGGCGCTCAACAGGGGGCCGGCCATCTGAATAGTGGCGACAATACATAGGTTCATGCAATGCATGACGAGCACTGGAGCGAGAGGGGGCGGCGCTCCTGCGCCCACTATGGATGCACCGCCACTGACTAATAGTTGTCCTGTGGTGTGGATCTCTGCAGCTCCTCCAGAGTTACTATGGGCCTCTTGGCTGCTTCTCCGATTAATGCACTACTTGCCCAGCCTGTCAGCTTAGGTGGACGGCCATGTCTTGGTAATTTTGCAGTCGTGCCATACTCTTTCCATTTTTGGATGAGGGATTGAGCAGTGCTCCGCGAGATGTTCAAAGCTTGGGATATTTTTTTATACCCTAACCCAGCTTTAAACTTCTCAATAACTTTATCCCTGACCTGTCTGGTGTGTTCCTTGGTCTTCATGATGCTGTTTGTTCACTAAGGCTCTCTTACAAATCTCTAAGGGCTTCGCAGAACAGCTGTATTTATACTGAGATGAAATTACTCCCAGGTGGACTCTGTTTACTAATTAGGTGACTTCTGAAGGCAATTGGTTCCACTAGATTTAAGTTAGGGGTATCGGTGTAAAGGAATACAAATTTATTCTACACTTTTCACATATTTATTTGTGAATTTTTTTTTAAAACATTTATCATTTTCCTTTTACTTCACAATTATGTGCCACTTTTTGTTGGTCTATCGCATAAAATGCCAATAAATACATTTCCGTTTTTGGTTGTAACATGAAAAAATTTGTAAAAGTTCAAGGGGTATGAATACTTTTTCAAGGCACTGTATAAATAAGCTACCAGCACTGGCCTTACATAATTGATGGAGGTTGCCAATAAGCATGACTTCAGTCTTGCCACAGTTTAACTGAAGTAAATTATGGGCCATTCAACATTTTTATATCGCAAATACAGTTAGATAGGAGAGAAGCAGCCAAAGGAAAGTATAATCCGGTTTAGTGTGAATGTATACCTGAGTGTCATCAGCATAAAAGTGATAATTGAGCCCGTGAGATCTAAGCAGTTTGCCAAGTGGAAACATGTAAATGCTAAAAAGTAAGGGACCCAAGATTGAGCCTTGAGGGACACCAAACTTGACTGGATCAACTTCAGAATGGAATCCGCCAAGAGAAACAAAGTGACAGTGATCAGTAAAACATGACCTAATCCATTTCAGAGCCAATTCTGGGACTCAAAATATGGTTTCAAGGTGAGTAAGTAAAAGATTGTGGCCTACGGTATCAAAGTAGAAAAAGAATAGTTAGTGAGCCAGACTCAGAAGCTAACAGAAGGTTGTTAATGACCTTGGCCAAGGCTGTTTCTGTGCTGTGCAGTTGCTGAAAACCAGATTGGAGGGGTTCAAATAGGTTATGATGGTTATGTAGCTGAGTTATCACAACCCACTCAAGGATTTTGGCAAGGAAGGGTAAGTTAGACATTGGGCGAAAGTTATTTAAATTGTCCGGAGCCATGTTGGTTTTTTTTGGTACTGGAGTTTTTTTGGGTTTGGTTTTGAGGATTGTTGGTACAAAACTGGTGCCAAGAGAGTAATTTATCTTATTAAGAATAATGGGGCATAGAGAACTAAAGCAGGATTTCAAAAAATTGGTGGGAATAGGATTAAGTATGCAGGTGGAGGATTAGGGACCAATTTAATAAGAAGAACCAGTAAAACTGGGTGGATCAGGAAGTGATGTGGAAGAAACGTGTTCTGTGGTGAGAATGTGATGCCTTATTTAACCTCCCTGGTGGTAATCCCGAGAGTGTCTTGGGGTTAAATTTCAGCCCCATTAGCGATAACCCCGAGACACTCTTGGGACTGCATCACAGTATCCTGGTACAGGTTACTTACCTTGTCCCCAGGATCCTGCGATGTCTCCCGCTGTGTCCGGCGGCCGGATCCTTCACCCGATGTATTGTGTTTCGGGCTCTGTTCCCTGCGAGCGTCGCAATGCATGGGGACAGAGCCAGCGGGAATTTAAAAAAAGTGAAGAAAATACAGAGTACACTGTAATCTTACAGATTACATTACTGTATCAAATCATTTCACCTCCCTTTTGTCCCTAGTGCTTTGTCCAGTGCACTGCCTGCAGTTTTATATTATATATACTGTTCTTTCTGCCTGGAAACTTGAGAATGTCCATGGCAACTAAAAAGCATCCCTTTACGTCAAAAGTGGTTTTAACAGCAATAGTAAATTAGAATGACTTGCAGAACTGAGCGATAGTGATTAGTGGAGAATTTTGTCATCAGACACTGAAAGTGACGACAGCGACAATTCTGAGACTAAGCAAATTTCTGTGTTTTTGATTTGATTACATTATTGAATAAAATGTATTATATTATTAGATTTTATAATTATTTATAGTTATTTATTATATTATAATTTATGATTTTGTGTTTCAAGCTTCATCATACCCGGGATGTCTACTAGACTCTTGTTTGGACAGATTTAAGTGAGTTATTCCTAATAATTACAGGCCTACATTATAAAACGCCAAATTTCCATGATAAACAATGTACCGCTTGTAACACAAAAATCTGACATAACCATACCGCCAGGGAGGTTAAGAGACACGATTATGTCCAGTGTGCACTGGATACATTTATCCAGAAGTCTCTGGTGTCCCTAATATGCTGTATTTTGTAGTAGTGGTGCCAAAAGTTTGAACAGGAATTTTGCGATTTGGACAAAAATGTAATAACTAGCCAATATGGTTGGTCTGCCAGGGGATGATATTACACAGAATGCCAGGATGTGTAGACTAAAGAAAATCAAACAAATCTCTAGTGATGGTGCCCATCTTTAACACTTTCCTGCCGCCGACTTATGACATCTGTCTGCAGCAGCAGGGGAGTTTTATTCTCAGGAATGTGTGTAAATCTGACATCTATCATTTGTCAGATGGAAGTGATCATGCAGATGTACGCACCCTCGATATGTTCACACCCCATTAGGTGATCCACAAAGTCTTGTTTCTATGGCGTTCCAATCCACTTGCCCAGAAAAGTCTAGTTTGTGGTCTAGATCACCTGATTACTTGTTGTCAAAGGTAATCCCCTTAGCTGCAATCTTTTCTTTGCTTCCAACTCTTTATGGACATTGAGGATGTCAGTTTCTTTAAATATGCCCATGAGGGGTCAGGGAGGGGAGGTCTCCATGCCTGAACAGATACCTGCTGTGTATGGCTGAATAAACTAAGTGATGCCAGTGACATCATCTGAGTGGGGTCTTTCTTGCTTGCCATTGTATTCATATGGAATGCGAACAGGCTACTGGGACAAGCAACCAGCTTGTCTGCCATGAAAAATGGATTGAGGCTTTTGCAGGCTCTTCTAAAAGTCCTTTGTGTATTTACTGAAATCTGTGTTACTCCACCAATGTCGGTCTCATGTAGTCCAAGCTCTGTGCATCATAGCTTCTCCCGAATAAGGATGTTATATTGAGGTTTCATGCTGGTTAGGCAGTCATGGGGGCCAGTACCAAATTGGCAATGTGTGTATCCTTTTCTTCTGAATATAGGAATTAATTGACTGCCCTGCAGTCCTGCCAGAATACAAATAATTGCATGCAAGATTCTTGCTAATGGAATAAGTACCGTATATAAAAAAGAAGGTAGAAGGCGGGACTTTATATGAGGCACACGGACACAAAGAAATAAGTTTGATGGGGGACAGCTTTTAATTGGTTCAAAATCGCAATACAATTTAATATTTAAATTTTATGCATTTTGCTATATATCAATACTTTTTTATATTTCATCCGAACCAAATATTACACAGTAATAAATATTCCATCAAGGATATTTCATATATTTACAGATACAACAGTACATATCCTTCAAACATTGCAGTCGCTACCTATGCAACGTGGTAAACCACTAAATTATTATTTTTTAAATGAATTAAGGGGGGGGGGGATTTTGTATATATTGGAAGGAACGTCCATAAAAAGTTGATGAGTATATACACTTATCGGTAGATATTAGCTCTATGCATTTCGGGCCTTTCAGGCTGCTCATCAGGAGCAAAAACCGAAGTGGTCACACTTAACTCTTTAGTGTTACAACATTTTCAACTTGACATTTTTCATGTTATCATTCTCATTTTCTCTTTTTTCACAGAGGTCCCCACAATTGGGGTTACCCCACATACCTCACAATATTTTTCCCACCCTCACGGGGCGTTGTCTCTGTGGGTCGTTGTTGCCCTGCCATGCCTCCCCAGCTTCCGGTTGTGACGCCCCCTGGCTGGTCTGCGACTTTCGTGGACACACCACCGCTATGCAGATGCATCTGTAAGTTCTGTGGGTTAAATGTATGGGTGGAGGATTTCTCTCCTATTCTATGTTTGCCCACTAGCTCTCTAGCATTCCTTTAGATTATTAAAATGTATCTGTCTTTTTCATCCCCAGATGACCACTTCGGTTTTTGCTCCTGATGAGCGGCCTGAAAGGCTCAAAATGCATAGAGCTAATATCTACCGATAAGTGTATATACTCATCAACTTTTTATGGACGTTCCTTCCAATATATACAAAATCCCCCCCCCCCCCCTTTAATTCATTTTAAAAAAAATAATTTAGTGGTTTACCAAGTCGCATAGGTAGCGACTGCAATGTTTGAAGGATATGTACTGTTGTATCTGTAAATATCTGAAATATCCTTGATGGAATATTTATTACTGTGTAATATTTGGTTCGGATGAAATATAAAAAAGTATTGATATATAGCAAAATGCATAAAATTTAAATATGAAATTGTATTGCGATTTTGAACCAATTAAAAGCTGTCCCCCATCAAACGTATTTCTTTGTGTCCGTGTGCCTCATATAAAGTCCCGCCTTCTACCTTCTTTTTTGAATACCAAACCTGGGATGGAGGAGGGGATCTGAACGGCCCCTGAACCTCATTTAAAGTCCCAAAAATCCCTTCTTCTTTTTATTAAGTACCGTATATACTCGAGTATAAGCCGACCCAAATATAAGCTGAGGCACCTAATTTTACCACAAAAAATGGGAAAACGTATTGACTCAAATATAAGCCTAGGGTGTCCATCTGCATGTCTCACTGTGCCTCACTGTGTCCATGCCTCACTGTGTCCATGCCTCACTGTGCCCATGCCTCACTGTGCCCATGCCTCACTGTGCCCAATCTCCCTACCTGATCTCTGGCACCGTGTGACTAGACTGACGTTTAACATGGGAGTCTATGGATGGGGGGCCCAGCTTTGAGGTTAAGGGGACCTAGGGCTGGCCTGTACTGGGTCCCCAAAATCACCGGAGAAATTACCGTTTAACATGGGAGTCTATGGAAGCGGTTCCCGACCGTAGGTCCCCCGGACAACAAACTTTGCACACTTGTAGAGGAAGAGTGGGGCTAGATGTGTGCTAAGATTGGGGTCCAGGGGACCTACGGCTGGTCGGGATCAGGCGCACAAAATTTGAAGATGGACACAGACTCAAGTATAAGCCGAGGGGGGCATTTTCAGCACAAAAAAATGTGCTGAAAAACTCGGCTTATACTCGAGTATATACGGTATATCATTCCACTAAAGTCTCAGCACTCAGTAGTTTTCCTGCAAAAAGTATTAAAGTAGAACTATAGGCAAAACTTTTTTTTTCCCCCATTATGGATAGAGTAAGGAAGGTCTATAGCCCCTGACAGCTTTTTTTTTGCCATCTGTGTCACATTGCAGACATTTCCTTTTGATTCCTGTCCAATAGCCAAACAAAAAGTGAGAGGAAATCTCTGCAAATTAAGGGAATTTTTTGGGGACCCCCAGGTCACTGGAACTAGTGTCCCCATTGGAAAATCCCCCCTCTATTACTATTCTGGGGATAACACAAAAATATTGTGATTTTCTTTTACTTTAACTTTCAATGATAATGGTAAACAGGACAAATAGAGAGGGGGGATCTCCTTAATGGTGGAACAGACTGCAATAAAAACCGACAAGCATTCTATCCAAAACGTAAAAAAAGTTTTGTCTTTAGTTATACTTTAAGTTTATAATGGTGACACACAAAATTCCCCAAAGATCACATACATAAATACAAAAATATAATTTCCTTTTATTGAGATGGATATTTAAAAAAAAAAGATTATTAGGTGGGGCGATATCCTTGATCTTTAAGCTATGAGTATCATTATACAACAATTCATAGGAACAATAAAGTTGCAGTCTGGTAAGTGTGCCTTTTTTCAATCACTGAAATTGTCAAATGTGTATAAATGGGTGATGGTCCCTTTAAATTCTAACGTTATTAACGATTGTGCCTTTAAATATAAACGTTGTGCCAGTCAGATAATAACAGAAAAAAAGTGCAGTGCTTCAAAACACAAATTATGCAACATAAAAAATAATCACAATGTTTAAACCAACCATAACATCATAAACAAGTAACACAAGAAATTAAATTGTGCATATAAAGTCCACTTCTATAGAAAGTCCAAATGTGATGTTATTTCCACCACAAAATAGGAATCCTCTCCACCTCTGGTCATCCAGCTTCACCACCAGATTGGAATTATCCGGTAGTACCACCTCTCACCACTGGGAACAGTCAAAAGCTCTACTTGAAGCTATCCAGAGGAGAAGTGCTCACCATATGGAACCACAAGCAAGGGACCAAATATAGTGTAGTTATTTATTTAAATAAAAAATCTTCACATAAAATATAAAAATATTGCATCCAGATGCCAGCATACACGATCGCCATAACATAAATCACAGTGCACTTACATAAATAGCCACCAGTTTCAAACATGCCCCAATAGGCCTTAAATTGGAGTAATTGTAATTAGGCTGATTAAGTACAGTCTAGCAGTTTTGGCTTGTAGTGAGTTTGTTATACAGTTGATTAGTTAGCCCCTTCCCTATTGCATTCTATAGGCTAACATTCCCCTGCACAACATCCACTGCTGAGGGTACGTTAAACTATTTCTTTCTTTTGCTAGCTAGTAGCTGACACTGTTGGTAGCTGATAGCTGTTACATACAGTAATGATCACATGCAGGCTAGAGGATTCATTCACAAAATAAACCTTCATCCTGCAGATGTCACTGCAACCTGAATGTGGCTGTGTGTCTCCATTTTAATACTGTAATTGTCAGGTACAATTGAAATATAAAAAAAAATTCAAAATTATCTAAAAAATAAAAACATTTACATTTGTTTAACTTTTTTGTATTTTTCAGCCTATAATAAAAAATGGCTCAGACTCTTCAGTAAGCCAGGGTACCAAACAAAATCCTTATGTAGCGGCCCCCTCTCTCTCCTCTCAATTCTTCTGGCTCTGGCTCTTGTCTAGGGGTACCTCTGAGGAGAGAGTGCAAGGTCACCACGCCAAGTTCCCACTGCAGGTGTGTATGTGTAGTGGGAGACAATCCTCTTTTACCTTCGGGTCGGTGTTCTGCATCTGGAGCCTCCTCCTGGTTTCTCGAACAGTGTCTGCCAGTAAATGAGCCCCACACCAATAAAGTCCAACACTCCTTTATTCTTCTCATGGAAAAGTGAACACAATCAGTTGGACTCCCTCAACAAACAGAACAGACAGGGGGTGTGGATGCGAGTAGGCCCAGGCACAATGAACTCTACTACTTCCTTCCCAGAAGTAGGTTTCTGCTCCCAATCGAGGAAGACATCCCTCCCGGCGGTCTCCGGAGGCTCACCCGTCACTGGCAATTTGCTGCACCAGGTCTTCAGGTAAGTACCCCCTCCGGTCCCTTACGCCACTGCATTCGGGAACCCCCTCCCGGGGTCCCCTAGGAAGTTCCTCCCTCGCGGAGCCTTAATCCAGGACCCTCAGTCCCGGACCGCCATCTAAGTACCTCACCCCAGGCTAAAGGTGCCTGGGATGGAACACGACCTCCGAACGTCCTCCAGGCCTAGGCCGCCTAGAGGACCGACACGAACCACCGCCCTCAGGCTGAAGGTGCCCGGGACTCGACTTCCGCCACCAAAAATGGCCGCCCCCTTTATACCCTCTCCCAGCAAGCACGGCGGGTTCCCCGCCCCACCATACAACCGCTGAGAGAGGCCAAAAAGAGGTACGACACTGCAATGATGACTCAACCCCGGGCCCAAAGTGACAGCGCCACCCAGTGGGCCCCGGGGAACCATACATCACAGTTTCCCCACCAGATTCAAATAGAAAAGCACATACCCGCTACACTTACATAAAAAAGTATTAGGTATGTAAATTAGTCACAGAGTTATGCCCTATACACACGAGCGGAATTTCCGCCAGCAAAAGTCTGATGTGAGCTTTTCATCAGAAATTCCGATCGTGTGTATGCTCCATCAGACTTTTGCTATCGGAATTTCCGCCAGCAAAAGTTTGAGAGCAGGTTCTCAATTTTTCCGACGGAAAAAATTCCTATTGGAAAATCCGTCTGTATGCAATTCCGACTGGAAAAAAACATGCATGCTCGGAAACAATTTGACGCATGCTCGGAAGCATTGAACTTCTTTTTCTCGCCTTGTCGTAGTGTTGTACGTCACTGCATTCTTAACGCTCGAAAGTTCAGAGAACTTTTGTGTGACCGTGTGTATGCAAGCCAAGCTTGAGCGGAATTCCATCGGAAAAACCATCCGACTTTATTCCGACGGAAATTCCGCTTGTGTGAACAGGGCATTATAGTCAAGTTAACTGATGCATGCTGATCTTGCTAGGCTTCAAAGACCTCTGGTCAGGGAAGGATTAATCCCAGTTTCATTATAGGACTGGATCAGTCATCTTTTATTAGTAAAAGACTGGCTCTCCCTTTTCAAAATGTCTTGTAGCTGTTTAATTCAAATGTGTCTACATCTTACCACTTTATCATCAGTATAATGAAGGCTACATAAGGAAACCTGTAGTGAGAAAAGTAGACAGGTTGTCATTACTGACTTGCTTCAGAAAATGTAAATTGCCTGGCTTCAATACTTTTAAATCACTGAACTGGAAAAAACATGCAGTAATTGAATGGTAAAAAGAGTAGAACACCCTTATCTCAATTCTTATTTTAAGTGAGGGATTGAGAAACTATTGATGTAAACTACTGGCATGAGAACCAATCAAATAGCAATACATATAGCAAAAGTCAGCATTGGCAGCTTCTGTGTTTATCTCATGACTAGGGATGAGCTTCGTGTTCACTTCGAACACACGTTCGACTCGAACATCGACCGTTCGATCGTTCGACGAAGAACGAACTTTATGGTCCGTTCGCGCTAAATTTGTGTCATTTATATTGAGTTAGATAGAGCAGGCAGGCGAGTCAGTTAGCTGCTGTTACAGTGTGTAGAGGATATATATGCATCCTAGGTGTTGTATATATATTTGCACACTGTATTCAGTTTAGATAGATCCATTCCTGTTAGTCTCTATACTGTGACAGGCAGGCAGGTGATTGTGCTAGCTGCAGACAGTTAGGCCCCTTTCACACTAAGGCGGTTTGCAGGCGCTATTGTGCTAAAAATAGCGCCTGCAAACCGAGCCTAAACAGCGGCTGCTGTCTCTCCAATGTGAAAGCCCGAGGGCTTTCACACTGGAGCGGTGCGCTAACAGGACGTGAAAAAAAGTCCTGCTAGCCGCATCTCCGCAATTCTGATGGTATAGTGCCGCTAAAAATAGCGGCGCTATACCGCCACCCGCACCCACCGCCCCAGTGTGAAACCAGCCTCAGTGTTTAGCTGGTTTCACACTGGGGCGGTCGGTGCGGTGGCGGTATAGCGCCGCTATTTTTAGCGGAGCTATACCGTCGGAATTGCTGAGGTATTCGGCCGCTAGATGTTGCGGAGGTTGAGGCAGCAAGATTTGGACAGTGATTGGATGTGGTATTTAAAGGAGAGTTCAAAGTCCAGGACTACACCTAGAACATTGGCATGCGGGGATGGGCTGATAGTTGTGCCATTGATTTTGAGAGAGAGATCGTATACTCAAAGCAGGTCCAGAAGAAGGCAAAAGAAAAAAGGAAAGCATAATCCAACTTGTATTGGCAGGGAAAAAAAATATAATTCTGATCCCCCCAGGAGGAATCGGATATTTCCTGGATCAACTGAACCTGGTATGATTTCCTATAAATGTTAGTATCCAGTTATACTTTGTGCAATAAGAAGTGCATCCATATATTTTTTTTAACAATCTTCTGGAGCTGGCTACATACAGTATATTAGCAATAATTTCTAACAATGGCAGGCCAAATCTTTAGGCCCTGTTCACACCTATGCAAATTGGTTGCGGCTTACACAGCATCTAATTCTCATAACATTATAAAATACATTGACATTAATGAGGCTGGTTCACATATGTGCGATGCATTCGCACTGCACATTGGCCAAAAAACGTATGCGTTTTCTAGACATTGCGGGAGCGGCTGAGGTGCAAATTCAGGCCCATTATCTTTTATGAGCACGCATCTGATTCGCAGATGTGTTCAGTTCTCAACAGGATTTCTCTCCTTCTCCTCACTACACTTCCCCCCTCCTCCTCCCCTCTCCCTCCCCTCTCCCTCCCCTCTCCCAGGTCACCAGATTCGCAGCTAAAACGAAGATGATCTGCTGAACATCTCTCTATCTCTTTGCAGAAATAACAGAGCTAGAATTTGCACCGCACAAGTGTGAACCCAGCCTTAACCCCCCTGGCAGTATTTCCGAGTCTGGCTCGGGGTAAGGTTTCAGTACCATAAGCGGTAACCCTGAGCCAAACTCGGGCTGCATCGCAGGATACAGGGAGAGTAACTTACCTTGTTCCCTGTGTAGCGCTACCCCCAGTTAAGAGAGCCGCTGGTTTGATTTTGGGCCCTGAGTACAGCTCCACCAACCCCCGGCAATCTTGTCTAGTCTCTTATGGCACAGTTAGTCTAGGGATGGTATCTATTACAATCTATACCTGATTATACACACACCCCAACTTCTCAGGAGATATAAGCACTATGTGCAATGATAACACAGTGATAACAAGTGGCAAAGTATAACGGTTTTACTTTAGTTTAAAAGGGCACAGATTAAAACATAACAGGTAACTTGCTTACAGAGCCCTGCAGCAATAGATATAGCATACACTAATAGCACAGCACGGTAATCCACCACGCGCAGCTATTAGTATCTACGCGCCCTGTGGCGCACTAAACAATATTCTATCTCCCCTCCCAGGTCAGGCCTGACACAGAATTAAACTCAGTCTTTTGAATTAGGATTTCTTCGCATGCAAACTTGAAATGGTGGTGCACGTTCGGGAACAGTTTTGTAATCCACAAAGTAGGTAACCACAAGGAACACTATGCTGGAGACCCTTTAACTCTGTCCTGCTACCGGTCTCCAGCGGAACAGCAAACAAATGATCGGTGGGCCAAGGCCTAAACACAGTACAGCCTATTGAATTGAGCAGGTGCTCGCTCACCACTCCGGACGCGATCCCAGTCCGGGACTTTCACCTGCTGTGTCTCCGCACACAGCTTCTGCAACAATCAGGTCCCCGATCCAACTGATGTCCGCAGCAAACAAAGTCAGATGCCACCCAGGATATGCAGTGGGGTGGAAGGCTCTTCAGAAGTTGCGCAAGGCCCCAGGCTTCAGGCCCTGCACTCCAGCAGATCCGCACAGGAAGACCAGTCAGCAGCCGCGCGGTGTCCAAAAGAGCCCGAGCTCTCCACGCCTCCTCCTTTTATCTCCCTCCCACAAGTCTCTGCGGTGGCAACATTGCACCCTGGGTGCCGAACGGGACTCTGGGAAATGCAGTCCCGGGAGTCTTAAAGGAGACCCCGCTACACACTCCCCCCCACTTGAACTCTTTGGTCCCCAAAGATAACTTTTAACATACACTACGTACAATTCTAGACAATGTTGTGTACGATGTCGGCAAAGGGAACTCCCACCAAAACTGAGGGGTTGAATTCCCTTGCCTACAGGTCACACTATCATGAGTGGCCTGCCTAACTGTGCCAGAGGACGAGTTGGGGTTGCCCTCCACCAAATGAACAGTGGAGGGAACTGGATGCTCTGTACTCCTCCTTGCAGTGACCACTGTTTCTTCTGAACTCTTCCCCATTTGTGAGTAAGTCAGCTTCTTAGGAGGCCTTATAACTCTTCTAGCTCTTTGCTCTCTTGGGACTTCTGGCTGGGACACTGCAGGCTCCTCTTCTGGAGCAGACTTGAGGGATTCTGCTGGCTCTGAAACACTTGGTTCAGGATCCTGGAGGTACATAGAGTCCCTTGGGTCCTCCCCTGAGTATGTGTCACAGGCATCTTCCCAGTAATCTGACAAAGGACTGGATGGAACGAACTCAGTAGCTTCTGCATTCAGTGTTCTGTCTATAGTGTCTCTGGTAGGGGGAAGATCTATAGCAGAAGTTCCTGGAGTTGGGGAAGGCCATAACCAATCAAGTTCCTGTCTCTCATCTTCACTTTGTTCAGAGGTCTCTACATCTTTATTTTGAGAGGACTGAGACCGAGTGTTTGGCCTAGAGGTATCCAGAATGGAGTCTGGGCTTGGGGAGTCCCTCGCAGGAGGTATCCGAACTGCTTCAGCAAGTGGGAGTAAGTGGTTCCGGTGCCAGGTCTTCAGTGGGCCCACCTTCCCTTCTGGCTTCAACTTATAGACAGGTAGGCCTGGCAGCTTCTTACAAATGACATAGGGTTCAGGTCTCCATCTGTCTGCAAGCTTGTGTTTTCCAGGGACTCCCAGGTTTCGTAGCAGAACTCGGTCTCCAGGTTGCAGGTCCTGGATCCGAACCTTCAGGTCAAAGTTCCTCTTGTTGCGGGCCCCCATTTGGTCTGAAGCCGCTTGGGCCTGTTCATAAGCCAACTTCAAGCTGTGTCTGAGTCTGTCCACATATCCCTTGTGAGAGGTGGCTAAGGAATGGTCTATGGAGGTGCCAAAGGCCAGGTCCACAGGTAACCTTGCTTCTCTTCTGAACATGAGACGGTAGGGGGAGTAGCCTGTAGCATCACTGGTGGTACTATTGTAAGCATGTACTATAGCCGCTATGTGCTTGCTCCAATGCTGTTTCTTCTCGCTATTCAGGGTCCCCAACATATTGAGCAGAGTTCGGTTGAACCTCTCCGGTTGAGCATCCCCTTGTGGGTGGTAAGGAGAGGTTTGGGTCTTCTTGATCCCTAAGGAATCCAGGAGCTTCCGGATCAGCCGACTCTCAAAGTCCCTCCCTTGGTCTGAGTGAAGTCGCTGTGGTAGCCCGTAATGGACGAAATACTTCTCCATAAGTACCTTGGCCCCCGTTCAGGCCTTCTGATCTTTGGTTGGGAAAGCCTGGGCATACCGGGTGAAATAATCGGTTATCACCGGAACATTTCCTAGTCCATTCAGGTCGGGTTCGAGGCAGAGAAAATCAATGCATACCAAATCCAGCGGGCCTTGACTTTGCAGATGGCCCATTGGGGCAGCTTGATGGGGTAAAGTCTACCGCTGGATGCAGTGTGCACATGAATGGCAGTACTCCTCTACTTCAGCCCTCATGCAGGGCCAATAGAACCGACTCCTAACAAGTTGGAAGGTTCTTTCAGCCCCTAGGTGTCCATGATTGTCATGCAGGGCAACCAAGACGGTCTCTCTGTGTTTCTCGGGAAGAAACAGTTGCCATTTGTCTTCCAGGTCATCAGAGGGGCCCCTTCAGTAGACCACTCCCTGATGCACCTGCAACCGGTCCCACTCTTTCCTTAAAAGGCGAGCTTCCTTTGAAGGATGGCGCAGGAGTCTACTTGGATCCTGATTCTCCAGGGCCAATCTCCCCATGGGGTCTTCCAATTGGTCACATCTTCTTCTTTGACAGTTTTGGCAGATTATCTTCTTCCAACTGGGTTACCCCACAGTATTGCTTGGGAACTCCTACCATGGTAACTCCTATCTCTTCTGCCCTTGAGCCTCCTCTGGCTTGAAGTTCAGCCCCTTGGCAAAGGGCCCGCACCCCGTCAGGTGCCACTTGGGTCCAGTCTTCTGTATCACCGGTGGGGGCGTGAGATCTTCTAGATAGGGCGTATGCGTCTCGATTCCCAGCCCCAGGCCTGTATTTCAGGCTGAAATTGAACCCAGACAGTGCAGCCAGGCCATCTATGTCCTGTGGCATCCAGCTTTGCTGTGGTAAAGAGATAAGTAAGGGGGTTGTTGTCGGTTTTCACAGTGAATTCTGCCCCATACAGGTAGTCTTTAAGTTTGTCAACTACCTCCCACTTGAGGGCCAGGAACTCCAACTTATGAGTGGGTTAGTTCTTTTCAGAGGGGGTCAGACTTCTGCTCACATAGGCAACGGGTCGCAGTTGTCCTTCATGCTCCTGATAGAGCACACCTCCCAGACCGTCATGACTGGCATCTACGTGGAGTTCATAAGGTCTCTTTGGGTCTGCATAGTCCAAGACAGGGGCGGTGGTTAGGCTTTTTTTTAACATCTGAAAGGCCTCTTCACACTTTTGGTTCCACTGGTCTTGGACTGACTCTTCCGGCTTCCTGGGACCCGAGTCATCCTCTTCCCCTTCCATCTTGAATAGCTCATTCAGGGGTCTGGCAATTCGGGCAAACCCCTCTACGAACCTTCTATAATAGGAACAGAACCCCAGGAAGGATCTGAGTTCTGTTACCGTGGTAGGCCGTGGCCAGGAAGTAACTGCCTCCAACTTCTCGGGGTCTGTGGCCACTCCTTCTTCAGACACTATGTGCCCCAGATAGTTAACGGAAGATTGGTAGAACCTACACTTCTCTGGCGAAAGCTTGAGTCCCTCCTCACTGAGTCTCCTCAAAACCTCCAGTCTCTCTTTGTGTTCTTCCAAGGTCCTCCCGAAGACAATGACATTGTCTAAGTACACAAGGACCTCGATAAGGTTCATGTCTCCTACAGTCTTTTCCATGAGACGTTGGAAGGTGGCTGGGGCTCCTGACAGTCCCTGGGGCATTCGGTCGAATTCAAAGAACCCCACTGGGGTTATGAAGGCTGTCTTCTCCTTGTCTTCCGGATGCATAGGGATCTGATAGTATCCACTCTTGAGGTCCATCACGCTGAACCACTTGGCTCCAGACAAGCTCTGTAGGGCATCCTCTATCCTCGGGGTGGTGTACTGGTCAGGGATGGTTCTCCTGTTGAGGGTCCTGTAGTCTATACACAACCTCAACGATCCATTCTTCTTTCTGACTACTACTATCAGAGAGGCATAGGGACTTCTAGACTCCCGGATCACACCGGTCCTCTTGAGTTCTCTGAGTTGTTTCCTCAGATCTTCCAGGTCTGCTAGTGGGACTCGCCTGACTCTCTCCCTGAAGGGTTTGTCTTCCTGGAGGCGGATTCGATGGGTGGCACTCCTCGCACACCCCACATCGAACTAATCTTGAGAGAAGATCTTCTTCCACCTGGTCAACTGGGCCTTGGCTCTCTCTTTCCAAGCCCCGGGCAGGTTTGGGTTCTCCATGGAGAGTTTCTCCCAAACATTCCCTCCTTCACCCGTCTTCTCCACATCCGACAGAGCAACTGGGGTAGCCAGGCTCACCTGGCCCAGCAACATCCTGGCTGGGATCTCCATGGGACCATCCGTGGTATTCCTGACACTCACAGGTACCTTACAGTGGGCCTTCTTCAGAGCCCTCAGGGGGACCACTTCTGGGATTACTTCTAAACCCAAGTGTTCTTCCCTTGGATCGGGTTCCAACATGACAAAAGGTCCCGGTTGCTCCCAAGTAATCTTCACAGTGGCTCTGAGACAGGTTACTTCACCGGGCTGCAACACCACTCCCTTCTTTCCAAGTCTCCAGACCTTCCCCACACCCTCTTCCGGGGCCTGTTGCTCCAAGACCAACCGCTGGTAGGCTGTCTTCAACATGGGGTGGATATTGGTGGCCGTGGGGGCTTTCCTGCATGCAAGAGGGGTCAGGAGCCTCCGGACCAGGTCCGTGTTTGTCCCTATTATTAAGGAACTCTTGTTAGCTCCAGGCGGCCGAGGGCACACAACTGCCAGAGTGTCAAACACTTCAGCCTTCCCGGCCACAGATGGGTCGAAGGTCAGTTTTATGGGCAGATAGCCCTCATAGGGGAATCTCTGGGTCCCGATACCCCATATTTCTAGTTCTTCTATCTTTGTTAAGGTATGTACTTACCGAGGCCGAGATGCCGAGAGTGGTTCACCTTTGCGACTTGACGCACTCCACTCCCTGGAGGTGAGACAGGGAGTGGATGGCGAGAAGCGGCACTGGCTACCAGCAGGTGGTGGGTACTTGTAGACGGTCCGGTAGTGCTGAGTAGACTGAAGAGCAGGCTTCTAGCAGGAACTAGCTGGATCGGTATAGTTCAAACAGCAAGAGTCAATAGAAGCCGGTGCAGGCTGAGTCCGGGTTGCAACTGCAGAGGTAACAGTCCCGGCTGGGGGTCTAGCACAGCAAAAGGTAACAAGTCCAGAAAATACCGGGAACAAGGCAGGAGTTCAAAGGAATCGTGGAAGTCCAAAGGTACAAGCAGGAGGTCAAGGATTGTAGACAGGCAGCAGATCCGAGCCACAGGCCGAGGGTCAAACACAAGAGAAGGCAGAAGTCCATATAACAAGCCGAGGGTCAGGTCCAGGAGAGAGATCAGAGGAATCAAGCCAGTCCGGGTCACAAGGAGATTTTCAAGGTAGTTTTCCAGAGTCTTGGGTACACAGGAAAGCTGACAAACCAGCAACTTGTCAGTGCAGCTGGGTTTCTTTAAATAGGCCCGCCTGGATTCCTATTGGTGCGCCGCCGCGCATGCGCTCGCGCCGCTGCGTCGGCGCTGGCGCACCCGAGAACGTAGAAGCGCCGTTCCGCGCACGCGCCAAAGCGTCATTCCGCCGCGTGTGCGCATTGGGCGCTGATTGGCGCTGTTGGACGGAAGATTTCCCTGACAGTGCCCCCCTCCTAGGGGCAGACTCTGGACGCCCAGACTAGACATCAACTCGGGATGTTCCTGGTGAAAGACTCTAATTAGACGGGGAGCATGTAGGTTCCTAGATGGTTCCCAAGAGTTTTCCTCTGGGGGATACCCCTTCCATTTGATTAAATACTGTAATTGCCTGCCTCTTTTCCTGCAGCCCAAGATAGATTCCACCACGTATTCGTTTTCACCATCAACCTCCACAGGTGGAGGAGGTGGCTCATCCCTTCCCGGGAAGGAGCTGGAGACTACCGGTTTCAACAGAGACGTGTGGAAGACCGGGTGTATCCTGTAGGAGTCGGGCAGTGCCAATTCAAAGGCCACAGAGTTGATTACTCGCTTGATTTTAAAAAGGCCTATGAATCTTGGTACCAATTTCCGTGAAGGGATAGGCAATTTGAGGTTGGTGGCGGAGAGCCATACTTCCTCCTCAACTTTGAAGATTGGATTTTCCTTCCTACCTTTGTCATAGTGTCTCTTGTAAGATTCCTGGGCGTTTTGCATCATTTCCTGAAGTGTCAGAAAATTAGATTGGACAAAGGCTATCCGATCTTGAACAGCAGGAACAGAGCTCTCCGGAATGTCGTCAGGGAGGAAGGAAGGATGGAAGCCAAAGTTGGCCCAAAAAGGAGTTTGACTGGTGGCTGAATGCACCGAGTTGTTATATGCAAATTCAGCGTAGGATAATAGGGAGGACCAATCGTCTTGTGAGGCTGAGCAAAAGAAACGGAGATAATGTTCCAGAGTTTGGTTGGTTCTCTCTGTCTGTCCGTTGCTCTGGGGGTGATATGCCGATGATAGGAAAATCTTGACTTCTAAAGATTTGCAAAGTTCCTTCCAGAATTTCGACGTGAATTGGACGCCTCTGTCAGAGGTGATGCTCTTAGGCACCCCATGGAGCCTGATTATCTCCTGAAAAAATACTTTGGCTGTATCTGCAGCAGAGGGGGTACCGATCATAGGCACGAAGTGTGCCATTTTGGAGAGGCGGTCAATTACGACCAGAATCGTGGTAAAACCTCCAGAGGGCGGTAGATCTACAATGAAATCCATAGACACATCTGCCTATGGATGTTCAGGGATAGGCAAAGGTTTGAGTAGCCCCCAACTCTTGGTTTTGGGTCCCTTATTCCGTTGGCAACGGGTACAGGAGGCAACATAGGACTTGCAATCTTGCCTCCAACCAGGCCACCAGAAGGAGCGGGAGACTAGTTCCATGGTTTTTCGGGCTCCAAAGTGGCCAGCTAGTTTGTGGTCGTGGAAACATTTTCAGAATCAGTTGCCTCGTTTCCAGAGGGACGAAGACTTTACCTTGGGACCAGAGCAAGTCATTACGCTTCTCTAGGGAAGGAGTTACTTGGTCAGGACAATGCTTAGAGGCAGCTTTTATGGAGGTTAGTAGATCAGCCTGTGGGATGAGCAGAAAGTTTTGTGCTGATAGGATGGTACTTGGTTCCTCTGCTTGAGGGGTCTCGGGAAACATCCTAGAGAGTGCATCCGCCTTTACGTTCTTGGAACCGGGCCTATAAGAAATATGGAAGTTAAACCTGGTGAAGAAGAGGGCCCATCGGGCTTGTCTGGGTCGTAGACGTTTTGCTGTTCTCAGATATTCTAGATTTTTATGATCCGTGAATATCATGACCGGGTGAGGGGCTCCCTCCAGAAGGTATCGCCATTCTTCCAGGGCGAATTTGATAGCCAATAGTTCCCGGTCTCCGACGTCATAATTACGTTCCGGAGAAGTTAGTTTACGAGAGGCAAAGGCTATTGGATGAAGAAGGGATTTAGGGCCCTGCCTTTGAGAGAGGATGGCCCCAGTGGCTGACTCGGAAGCGTCTACTTCCAGAGTAAACGGCAGTAGCGGATCTGGATGCTTCAATACAGGTGCTGATGTGAATGCGTTTTTTAGTTTATCGAAGGCATCCTGGGCTTCCTGTGACCACTGGAAACGGTAGCCCTGGCGTGTCAGTTGGGTTATAGGTGCCACAATAGAGGAGAACCACACAATGATCCTCCTGTAGAAGTTGACAAAACCTATAAACCGTTGTACCCCTTTCTTGTCTGTTGGGGCTGGCCATTCCTGGATAGCTTTGACTTTCTGCGGGTCCATTGCGACCCCATTGATAGAAATAATAAATCCCAGAAATTGCACAGTGGTTTTCTCAAAGTCACATTTCTCAGCCTTGAGGTAAAGTCTATGTTCTCTGAGAATAGTGAGAACCTTAATGACATGGATCCGATGCAGTTCAAGGGAGGACGAGAAAATAAGAATATCGTCTAAGTAGACTACTAGGAAGTCGTCCAGGTGTTCACGGAAAATGTCATTGACCAGGTGCTGGAAAGTGGCTGGGGCGTTGCAAAGCCCGAATGGCATGACCAAGTATTCAAAATGACCGAACCTAGATCTAAAAGCGGTCTTCCATTCGTCTCCAGCCCTGATCCGGATGAGATTGTAGGCCCCTCGAAGGTCCAGTTTAGAGAAGATCCGAGCTGATCGGAATCGTTGGAACAACTCCGGGATGAGAGGCAGCGGGTATCTGTTTTTAATAGTAATTTTATTTAATTCCCTATAGTCGATGCAGGGCCTCAGAGTCCCGTCTTTTTTTTCAACGAAAAAGATTCCGGCACCGGCTGGGGAAGAAGAGGGGCGAATGAATTTATTTTCCAGATTTTCCTCGATGTAGGCCTTGAGGGCCTTCAACTCAGATTCGGACAAGGGAAAGATGCGGCCGAACTGAATTTTGGAGCCAGGCAGAAGGTCAATGGGGCAATCGTAGGGCCGATGTGGTGGTAGGCGGTCGGCCTGCTGGTTGTCGAAGACGTCCCGGAATTCTAAGTATGCTGATGGAACATGTGGTAGGTTATCCGGTTGAGGGGTTAAAGTAGCACAGACAGTTGGAAGTGCGGAGAGACAGTGTTGGGAACAATACGAAGAAGTGAAGTTAACTTCCCTTTTGGCCCAGTTTATATGAGGCTTGTGTGCTTGCAGCCAAGGGAGGCCCAGGATGATGGGGAACATGGGAGATGGGATGAGGTCAAATCGGAGGTATTCTTGGTGACCTGAATCCGTGATAGCAAGGACGGGTTTGTTTCTTGCGTAATTACCCCTGAACGGGGCAGGGATCCATCCGCCAGACGAACCTGAAGATAACGGTCCTTGGTTTGCAGAGGAAAGTGAAGTTGGGAAGCAAGTGAAGAGTCCAGAAAGCAGCTGCAGGCTCCGGAATCAATAATCGCCGGTAGGCGGGTTACTCCTGCTGGTAGCTGTAGAGAAATAGAAAGAACAACGTAAGTCTGTGGTAAGCCAGAAACTTGGTAGTTCAAAGTGTCTTTGGGGGTACACTTACTAGGTCTTACTGGGCAGCTCCGAAGGAAATGGCCAGTACCCCCGCAGTAAAGACACAGATTGGCCTGACGCCTGCTTTTCCTCAGGAGAAAGGGGAGGACGAACCAGACCAAGCTGCATGGGTTCAGGCTCGGGAGGAGAAGATGCTGTAGGAACTGGGATGGGTGGATAGGCAGGAGCTGATCGGGGCAAAGTCCAGTTCGGACGGGTAGTCTGGAAACGCTCAGAACGCCGCTCCCGCAGGCATCTGTCAAGCTGAGTGACAGACTGGATCAAATCTTCCAGAGTAGTGGGAACACCAATCCTGGCCAGCTCGTCTTTAAGAGCCTCAGACAGTCCTTGGCGATACTGGTATTTGAGGGCCGTCTCATTCCAGCCAGTGTCAGCTGACCATTTCCGGAATTCTGCCGTGTAGTCCTCCACCGGCCTTCTCTCCTGGGTTAAACTGTGGAGAACAGACTCAGCTGTGGCTGATCGCTGAGGATCGTCATACAGCTGCGCCATACTCTCGAAGAAGGTGTCCACGGAATCTAGTATGGGGCTGCTTTGCTCCATCAGGCCATGGGCCCAGGCCTGAGGTTCGTCGGTTAGAAGGGAGATGACGAACCCCACCTTTACCACTTCTGAAGAAAAAGTCCTGGGTTGAAGGGCGAGGTAAAGAGAACATGCGTTTTTGAAAGCCCGATATTTCTTACGGACGCCAGAAAATCGTTCAGGCAGAGGGACCCTGGGTTCAGGGGTAGCCATTACTACGGTAGGGTTTGCCTGATTTTGAGACGTGGAGGCAACATTGGCAGTGGTAGCAGCTGGTGATGCTGGTCCTGTAGCTCCAGTAAGTAGCTGAAAGCGGCCATCCATTTGGACATAACCTTCTTGTAATTTCTGAACCGCATCGGTTAGTGCGGTGACCTGCTGACAGAGGGTCTCGAACGGTGAACGCACCCTGTCGGCCTCAGACATCTGGCTGGTTTGTACTGTTAAGGTATGTACTTACCGAGGCCGAGATGCCGAGAGTGGTTCACCTTTGCGACTTGACGCACTCCACTCCCTGGAGGTGAGACAGGGAGTGGATGGCGAGAAGCTGGACCGGCTACCAGCAGGTGGTGGGTACTTGTAGACGGTCCGGTAGTGCTGAGTAGACTGAAGAGCAGGCTTCTAGCAGGAACTAGCTGGATCGGTATAGTTCAAACAGCAAGAGTCAATAGAAGCCGGTGCAGGCTGAGTCCGGGTTGCAACTGCAGAGGTAACAGTCCCGGCTGGGGGTCTAGCACAGCAAAAGGTAACAAGTCCAGAAAATACCGGGAACAAGGCAGGAGTTCAAAGGAAACGTGGAAGTCCAAAGGTACAAGCAGGAGGTCAAGGATTGTAGACAGACAGCAGATCCGAGTCACAGGCCAAGGGTCAAACACAAGAGAAGGCAGAAGTCCATATAACAAGCCGAGGGTCAGGTCCAGGAGAGAGATCAGAGGAATCAAGCCAGTCCGGGTCACAAGGAGATTTTCAAGGTAGTTTTCCAGAGTCTTGGGTACACAGGAAAGCTGACAAACCAGCAACTTGTCAGTGCAGCTGGGTTTCTTTAAATAGGCCCGCCTGGATTCCTATTGGTGCGCCGCCGTGCAAGCGCGCGCACCGCTGCGTCGGCGCTCGCGCACCCGAGAACGTAGAAGCGCCGTTCCGCGTGTGCGCATTGGGCGCTGATTGGCGCTGTTGGACGGAAGATTTCCCTGACAATCTTCTTGATGGGCAGGTGGCCTAAGTGTTTGTCATAAAAGTCCCAGTACAACAGGGTCACCTGCGCCCCAGTATCCAATATGGCTCTTGTGTAGACTCCCTCCACTTGGACAGGTACTATCGGGGAGGGACCCACCAGCTTCTCTGGATATCGCTTCGAAGGGGTCTCCTTCCTTGGATCTTTGCGTTTCCCTTTTGGACTTTCTTCCTTCCATTTCTCTTTGGACTTAAGTCTCTCTTGGGCCTGGTATGCATTGATTTCCCTCCTTTTAATGGGTGTACAGACCCGCTGAGGGACACTATGCTTTTTTTCTGGGGTGTATTCCTGCTGTGGAATACTGTGCTTCTTCTGAGGAGTTCTGTCCTCTCTTTTCTTGAGCTTCTCAGTCAGTTTGGAGCTCACTGAAGATGATGGGCATCCGGTTGACTCCTTCACCGGGGCCCTCTGGAGTTTCCCGCCGGCTTCCGGTTATCTGCTTTCTTTTTCTAGCTAGCTAGCCTCTACATGTACCGTGCTTGTCCTCTGGCAATTTGTCAGCAGATCAGAAAGGGCGTTTATTATTTCTGGTGCTATGGTAGTGACTGGTGCCGCCAGGGGCGTCGCCCTTTCTCTTCTTTCAGGTGAGACACGGGGTGTCCCTTGTGGTGATCCCGTTGGGGATGGCTCTGTCTTAACGGTTGTTGCGTGCGCCAACTTATAAGTTCTATTGTCCGGAGTGCGCACACATTTACGCTTAAAGGTTTCCGGCATTCCGTCCCACCACTCTATCAGCGCATACTGATATGAGATGTTTGGGTCTGACTCCATGTCCATCACCCACGGTGTATGATCTGGGGACAGTGACACCACAAGTTTCTCTACCGTCTCTGTTGACCATTCCTCTCCTGGAAGGCTGATGACCACCGACTGATCTGGTTCTGTCTTAGCTGCCTCGCACCACACTCTAACCTCTGACGGGTCAATGCCGGTACTTTTGGCATGTTCACCTGCTGTATCAGGATCCCGGACTCGAGAGCCCCCACGTGTAGCGCTACCCCCAGTTAAGAGAGCCGCTGGTTTGATTTCGGGCCCTGAGTACAGCTCCACCAACCCCCGGCAATCTTGTCTAGTCTCTTACGGCGCAGTTTGTCTAGGGATGGTATCTATTACAATCTATACCTGATTATACACACACCCCAACTTCTCAGGAGATATAAGCACTATGTGCAATGATAACACAGTGATAACAAGTGGCAAAGTATAACGGTTTTACTTTAGTTTAAAAGGGCACAGATTAAAACATAACAGGTAACTTGCTTACAGAGCCCTGCAGCAATAGATATAGCATACACTAATAGCACAGCGCGGTAATCCACCACGCGCAGCTATTAGTATCTACGTGCCCTGTGGCGCACTAAACAATATTCTATCTCCCCTCCCTGGTCAGGCCTGACACAGAATTAAACTCAGTCTTTTGAATTAGGATTTCTTTGCATGCAAACTTGAAATGGTGGTGCAACAGTTTTTTAATCCACAAAGTAGGTAACCACAAGGAACACTATGCTGGGGACCCTTTAACTCTGTCCTGCTAACGGTCTCCAGCGGAACAGCAAACAAATGATCGGTGGGCCAAGGCAGTCTATAGGCCTAAACACAGTACAGCCTATTGAATTGAGCAGGTGCTCGCTCACCACTCCGGACGCGATCCCAGTCCGGGACTTCCACCTGCTGTGTCTCCGCACACAGCGTCTGCAACGATCGGGTCCCCGATCCAACTGATGTCCGCAGCAAACAAAGTCAGATGCCGCCCAGGATATGCAGTGGGGTGGAAGGCTCTTCGGAAGTTGCGCAAGGCCTCAGGCTTCAGGCCCTGCACTCCAGCAGATCCGCACAGGAAGACCAGTCAGCAGCCGCGCGGTGTCCAAAAGAGCCCGAGCTCTCCACGCCTCCTCCTTTTATCTCCCTCCCACAAGTCTCTGCGGTGGCAACATTGCACCCTGGATGCCGAACAGGACTCTGGGAAATGCAGTCCCGGGAGTCTTAAAGGAGACTCCGCTACACCTGGATCCTGTGATGTCTCCCCGCAGTGTGTACGAGCCGTCTCCTCGCTCGATTCACACACAGTGCCGCTGAGCTCCGTTCCCTGCGACGTTGTGGCGCACGGGGGCGGAGATCGGCACCAAATTCAAAAAAGGAAAAACACAATACACATACAGTATACTGTAATCTTACAGATTACAGTATACTGTATAAAAAATTACACATCCCCTTTGTCCCTAGTGGTCTGTCCAGTGTCCTGCATGCACTTTTATATTATAAATACTGTTCTTTCTGCCTGGAATTTGGAGATTGTCCATAGCAACCAAAAAGTGTCCCTTTAGGTCAAAAGTGGTTTTAGACCAGCTAGAAAACAGCGATAATAAATTAGAATCACTTGCAGAATTGAGCGATAGCGATTTGTGGGGAAATTCATCATCAAACACTGAAAGTAATGACAGCGACAATTCTGCAACTGAGCAAATTTCAGTGTTTTTGATTTGATTACATCATTGAATAATTTTTATTATTTTTATATTATTTGTTATAATTATTTATAGTTATTTATTATATTATAATTTATGATTTTGTGTTTCAAACTTTATCATACCCGGGATGTCTACTAGACTCTTGTTTGGACAGATTTAAGTGAGTTATTCCTAAGAACTACAGGCCTACAATATAAAATGCCAAGTTTCCATGCAAAATAATTGTACCGCTTTCAGAACCTAAAATCAGACAGAATCATATCGCCAGGGAGGTTAAGGCAGTTCATAGATGGTGCTAATTTCTTTCCTGCTACAACGGGTGGCAGGAAAGAAATTTGCACGATTCCCTCATCAACACAGACAGTGCTGAACTGGCCAAGATTTAAACCATCTATGGCAAAACTAATGCCGCGTACACACGATCGGAATTTCCGACAACAAAACCGTGTTTTTTTTTCCGACAGGTGTTGGGTCAAACTTGTCTTGCATACCCACGGTCGCACAAATGTTGCTCGGAAATTCCGATTGTCAAGAACGCGGAGACGTACAACACTACGATGAGCCGAGAAAAATTAAGTACAATGATTCCGAGCATACGTCGAATTGATTCTGAGCATGCGCAGCACTTTTGTGCGTCGGAAATGGCTACACACGATCGGAATTTCCGACAAGAACTTTGTTGTCGGAAAAATTGAGAACCTGCTCTCAAACATTTGTTGTCGGAAATTCTGACAGCAAATGTCCGATGGAGCATACACACGGTCGGAATATCCGACCAAAAGCTCACATCGAACATTTGTTGTCGGAAATTTTGGTTGTGTGTATGTGGCATAAGTCGAGTGTTCCTTGGAAGAAATGAAGGACCCTGTTTGCCTTCCTGATCCAGGAGTTGTGCATTTGTACACCTTTTGATCTAGGGAATGGATGAAGAGGTAACATGCAGAACACTGCCATATCTGTGATTGGAGACAAGAAGAGATCCTTAACAAACTATGTAGGCTGCGTAGCATGTTAAGCGGCCTGATTAAAATGCTAATTGCCTATATTGCTGGATCAGATCATGGACCAATATTGAAGTTATAATTTCTCTCTTGGCAGAGAATAACTACTGTTAACCACTTGCCGACCGCTTACGGTATATATACGCAGTGATGTCGCGAACATAAAATTTTCCGTTCGCGAACGGCGAACGCGAACTGCCGCAAATGTTCGCGAACGGGCGAACCCGGCGAACCGCCATAGACTTCAATAGGCAGGCGAATTTTAAAACCCACAGGGACTCTTTCTGGCCACAATAGTGATGGAAAAGTTGTTTCAAGGGGACTAACACCTGGACTGTGGCATGCCGGAGGGGGATCCATGGCAAAACTCCCATGGAAAATTACGTAGTTGACGCAGAGTCGGGTTTTAATCCATAAAGGGCATAAATCACCTAACATTCCTAATGTGTTTGGAATAACGTGCTTTAAAACATCAGGTATGATGTTGTATCGATCAGGTAGTGTAAGGGTTACGCCCGCTTCACAGTGACAGACCAAACTCGGACAGACCAAACTCCCCGTTTAACGCACCGCAAACAACTGCAAACAGTCCATTTGCACAACCGCAAGGCTTTAATGATCACCTTAGATGATCACAAAGAAAATTTATGTTTTTTCTATGCAAAATTATCAAGCCGATCGCTTTTGGTCTGTTCACAATGAAGCAACGACCTTACCATCTGGGGTGTGCCAACAACGCCATTGCCAACACACTCATAGAGGTGGTCGCTTCATTGTGATACGCAAGCCCCTTCACCACAACAAGGTAACGATCACGAAGGGGAATTGACACAGGTATGTGTTTTTTTGTTTGTTTTTTTTGCAGTCACAGTGCAGCACCAGAGGCCAGAAAAATTAGGCATGTACACATGCCTGTAAAATTAGGAATTGTTGCAGCCGCTGCTGTAGCAGCGGCCAGAAAAAATTATGTTTTTCAGGCAGAAAGTGCCCTAAAACATTGCGGCTTGTGGACCATTTTTAGCCCAAGGCAGCTCATCTCATCAGGCCTTTTTTAGTCAAATGTATCGCCCACTGTCAGTCCCTTCGGGATCCATGCCTCATTCATCTTAATAAAGGTGAGGTAATCTAGACTTTTTTGACCTAGGCGACTTCTCTTCTCAGTGACAATACCTCCTGCTGCACTGAAGGTCCTTTCTGAAAGGACACTTGAAGCGGGGCAGGCCAGAAGTTCTATCGCAAATTGGGATAGCTCAGGCCACAGGTCAAGCCTGCACACCCAGTAGTCAAGGGGTTCATCGCTCCTCAGAGTGTCGATATCTGCAGTTAAGGCGAGGTAGTCTGCTACCTGTCGGTCGAGTCGTTCTCTGAGGGTGGACCCCGAAGGGCTGTGGCGATGCGTAGGATTTAAAAAGCTCCGCATGTCCTCCATCAACAATACGTCTGTAAAGCGTCCTGTCCTTGCCGGCATGGTCGTGGTAGGAGGAGGATTACTTTCACCTCTTCCCCTGTTAGATTCCCGTTGTGCTGTGACATCACCCTTATACGCTGTGTAAAGCATACTTTTTAATTTATTTTGGAACTGCTGCATCCTTTCCGACTTCCTGTAATTCGGTAACATTTCTGGCACTTTCTGCTTATACCGGGGGTCTAGTAGCGTGGTCACCCAATACAGGTCGTTCTCCTTCAGCCTTTTTATACGAGGGTCCCTCAACAGGCACGACAGCATGAAAGACCCCATTTGCACAAGGTTGGATGCCGAGCTACTCATGTCCTGTTCCTCGTCCTCACTGATCTCACTGAAGGTCTGTTCTTCCCCCCAGCCACGTACAACACCACGGGTACCAGATAGGTGACAACGAGCACCCTGGGATGCCTGCTGTGGTTGGTCTTCCTCCTCCTCCTCAAAGCCACATTCCTCCTCTGACTCCTCTTCCTCAGACTCCTCTTCCAGCGTTGCCGCAGGTCCAGCAAGCGATGCTGATAAGGCTGTTTCTGGTGGTGGTGATGGTGACCACAACTCTTCCTCTTCCTCTTCACGCTCATCTACGGCCTGATCCAGCACTCTTCGCAGGGCACGCTCCAGGAAGAAAACAAATGGGATGATGTCGCTGATGGTGCCTTCAGTGCAACTGACTAGGTTTGTCACCTCCTCAAAAGGACGCATGAGCCTACAGGCATTGCGCATGAGCGTCCAGTAACGTGGCAAAAAAATTCCCAGCTGCGCAGAGGCTGTCCTAGCACCCCGGTCATACAAATACTCGTTGACGGCTTTTTCTTGTTGGAGCAGGCGGTCGAACATTAGGAGTGTTGAATTCCAACGTGTCGGGCTGTCGCAAATCAAGCGCCTCACTGGCATGTTGTTTCGCCGCTGGATATCTGAAAAGTGCGCCATGGCTGTGTAGGAACGCCTGAAATGGCCACACACCTTCCTGGCCTGCTTGAGGACATCCTGTAAGTCTGGGTAATTATGCACAAAGCATTGTACAATCAGATTTAACACATGTGCCATGCACGGCACATGTGTCAACTTGCCCAAATTCAATGCCGCCAACAAATTGCTTCCGTTGTCACACACCACTTTGCCGATCTCCAGTTGGTGCGGAGTCAGCCACTGATCCACCTGTGCGTTCAGGGCGGACAGGAGTGCTGGTCCGGTGTGACTCTCTGCTTTCAGGCAAGTCAACCCCAAGACAGCGTGACACTGTCGTATCCGGGATGTGGAATAGCCCCTGGGGAGCTGGGGGGGTGCTGTTGATGTGGAGCAAGACGCAGCAGCAGAAGAGGACTCAGCCGAGGAGGTTATCGAAGAGGATGGAGTAGGAGGAGTAGAGGAGGTGACAGCAGGCCTGCCCGCAAGTCGTGGTGGTGTCACCACCAACTCCTCTGCAGAGCCACGCATTACATGCTTGGCAGCCGTCAGCAGGTTTACCCAATGAGCAGTGTAGGTGATATACCTGCCCTGACCGTGCTTTGCAGACCAGGTATCAGTGGTCAGATGGACCCTTGCCCCAACACTGTGTGCCAGACATGCCATGACTTCCTTTTGCACAATAGAGTACAGGTTGGGGATTGCCGTTTGTGAAAAGAAATTTCGGCCGGGTACCTTCCACTGCGGTGTCCCAATAGCTACAAATTTTTTGAAGGCCTCAGACTCCACCAGCTTGTATGGTAAAAGCTGGCGGGCTAAGAGTTCCGACAAGCCAGCTGTCAGACGCTGGGCAAGGGGGTGACTCTGTGACATTGGCTTCTTACGCTCAAACATGTCCTTGACAGACACCTGACTGTGGGCAGATGAGCAGGAACTGCTCAAGGCGAGAGACGTAGTGTCAGATGGTTGAGAGGGGGCAAGGAGGACAGCAGTGGTTGACGTGGCTGAAGATGCTGGACCAGGAGGAGGATGGTGGCTTTGAGCTTGTGTGCTGCTTGTACTCGTCATCATGTGTTGATCCCATAGGCGTTTGTGATGTGAGATCATGTGCCTTCGCAAAGCAGTTGTACCTAGGTGGGTGTTGGATTTCCCACGACTCAGTTTCTTTTGGCACAGGTTGCAAATGGCATCGCTGTTATCAGAGGCAGACACACAAAAAAAATGCCACACTGCTGAGCTTTGCAATGACGGCATTCTGGTGGTGGCAACAGCATGCGTTGATTGGCGTGCTGTCTGGCTGACCCCGGGTGCCGATACATGCTGTCTGACTGTGCCACTAGCTCCTTGCGACGACCTACCCCTCCTTCCAACTCGTCTCCTCCTCCTCTCTGTCTCCCCATCTGAACTTTCCCCCTGTTCTTCTTCTCTTCGAGCGGGCACCCACGTGACATCCACATCGTCATCATCAACCGCTTCACTTGTATCTGACAACTCAGCAAAGGAAGCAGCAGCGGGTACAACATCATCATCATCACACCGTACATCCATGTGTGTAATGCTGCCTGACTGAGACATATCCCTTTTATCTACATCCTCTGGCAATAATGTTTGCGCATCACTCATTTCTTCCAACTCATGTGTAAATAACTCCTCTGACAGATCAAGTGAAGCAACTGTGGTGCTAGTGTTGGTGGTGGCGGCAGGCGGGCGAGTGGTAACTTGAGAGGTGCCCAAAGCTGAGCTGGAGAAGGATGGTGCGTCAAGGTTCCGAGCGGAAGCTGTAGAAGATTGGCTGTCCTGTGTTAGCCAGTCAACTATGTCCTCAGAACTTTTCGAGTTCAGGGTACGTGGCCCCTGAACACTGGGCATTATTCTAGGGCCAAAGGGAATCACAGCACCACGACCACGACAGCCCCTGCGGGGTGGCCTGCCTCTGCCTGTCATTTTTTTTAGATTAGTTTAGTTGTACTATGCGTGCAAGCTACTGTGACACCAGATATGAGTGGCACTGTGCACTGGCAGAAGTTGGCACAGTAGACACTGTAGGTCTGACACACACGCTGGCAGGCAACTGACTGCTCATCTACTGCAGTCAAAACTGTTGTGGTTTTTTTTATGTAAGCTACTGTGCCGGGGAAAAAAAACAAGCAGACTGGTGTTTTACCAGCCCTAAAAAGGGCTTTTTGGGGTGCTGTCAGGACGCTGTGCTTACAGCAGAGATCAGATGAGTCTTTCAGGAGTGGAGTGAACACTGAATACACTGGCCTAGCCTAGCTTTCCCTATAAAATCAGCAGCAGCTAAACTGTCCCTCCTCTGGCTAACACTGCAGCTTAAGTACAGACTGAATCTAAAATAGATGCTGTCCAGGAAAAAACAAAAAAGCAGACTGGTGTTTTACCAGCCCTAAAAAGGGCTTTTTGGGGTGCTGTCAGGACGCTGTGCTTACAGCAGAGATCAGATGAGTCTTTCAGGAGTGGAGTGAACACTGAATACACTGGCCTAGCCTAGCTTTCCCTATAAAATCAGCAGCAGCTAAACTGTCCCTCCTCTGGCTAACACTGCAGCTTAAGTACAGACTGAATCTAAAATAGATGCTGTCCAGGAAAAAACAAAAAAGCAGACTGGTGTTTTACCAGCCCTAAAAAGGGCTTTTTGGGGTGCTGTAAGGACGCTGTGCTTACAGCAGAGATCAGATGAGTCTTTCAGGAGTGGAGTGAACACTGAATACACTGGCCTAGCCTAGCTTTCCCTATAAAATCAGCAGCAGCTAAACTGTCCCTCCTCTGGCTAACACTGCAGCTTAAGTACAGACTGAATCTAAAATAGATGCTGTCCAGGAAAAAAAAAAAGCAGACTGGTGTTTTACCAGCCCTAAAAAGGGCTTTTTGGGGTGCTGTAAGGACGCTGTGCTTACAGCAGAGATCAGATGAGTCTTTCAGGAGTGGAGTGAACACTGAATACACTGGCCTAGCCTAGCTTTCCCTATAAAATCAGCAGCAGCTAAACTGTCCCTCCTCTGGCTAACACTGCAGCTTAAGTACAGACTGAATCTAAAATAGATGCTGTCCAGGAAAAAAAAAAAGCAGACTGGTGTTTTACCAGCCCTAAAAAGGGCTTTTTGGGGTGCTGTCAGGACGCTGTGCTTACAGCAGAGATCAGATGAGTCTTTCAGGAGTGGAGTGAACACTGAATACACTGGCCTAGCCTAGCTTTCCCTATAAAATAAGCAGCAGCTAAACTGTCCCTCCTCTCGCTAAGACTGCAGCTTGAGAATGAATCTAAAATGGATGCTGTCCAGGAGGTGGGAGGGTCTGGGAGGGAGGGTATGCTGCTGATTGGCTGGAATGTGTCTGCTGACTGTGAGGTACAGGGTCAAAGTTTGCTCAATGATAATGAATAGGGGGCGGACCGAACATCGCATATGTTCGCCGGCCGCGGCGAACGCGAACAAGCTATGTTCGCCGGGAACTGTTCGCCGGCGAATAGTTCTGTACATCTCTATATATACGTCGGCAGAATGGCTCGTACAGGCACAATCACGTACCTGTACGTGGCCCTTTAACTGCCGACGTCGGGGTAGCGCGCGCGCCGACCGGCGGCCTCGCTCGCGACCCCCTGCCTTCCCCGTGAGTGGGACCGCGGGTCCCGCAGACTCGATAGCATCTGGGATCCCCGCGATCGTCTCAGGGAGGCTCGGAGCGGGGAAATGTGTGTGAAAACACAACATCTCCCCGCTCCTCTACTGACAATGACAGCGATCTCCGCTCTGTGTAATCGGTGACGTGTCAGTCGTAGCCACGCCCCCACACAGTAGTAAACACTCCCCTAGGCACACTTAACCCCTCCAGCGCCCCTAGTGGTTAACCCCTTCACTGCCAGTGTCATTTTCACAGTAACCAGTGCATTTTTATTGCACTGATCGCTGTGAAAATGACAATGGTCCCAAAAATGTGTCAAAAGTGTCCGATGTGTCCGCCATAATGTCGCAGTCACGAAAAAAATCGCTGATCGCCGCCATTACTAGTAAAAAAAGAAAAATTCATAAAAATGCCTTAAAACTATCCCCTATTTTGTAAACGCTATATTTTTTGCGCAAACCAATCAATAAACGGCGATTGCGATTTTTTTTATCAAAAATATGTAGAAGAATACGTATCGGCCTAAACTGAGGAAAAAAAATGTTTTTTTATATATTTTTGGGGGATATTTATTATAGCAAAAAGTAAAAAATATGTCATTTTTTTCAAAATTTTCGCTATATTTTTGTTTATAGCGCAAAAAATAAAAACCGCAGAGGTGATCAAATACCACCAAAAGAAAGCTCTATTTGTGGGAAAAAAAGGAAGCCAATTTTGTTTGGGAGCCACGTCGCACGACTGCGCAATTGTCAGTTAAAGCGACGCAGTGCCAAATCGCAAAAAGGGGCCTGGTCACATGGTTATTATTAGTTTTATATAGTTATTTAAAAATTTGTCTTTAATGCATCTCAAATGTGGCTTTACGTGTTTAAGCTAGAAAGTAAACCAATTCTAGATGATATCTGTGAGCCTATGCATGTTAGACATGTACTCTACTTTATTTTAAATAACGTCAGGCTTTTATTATTTCTTGTTTTATTCTCTGATTCTGGCAGATAGCTCTTAACATAAGATTGTAAAGTATATGTAAAACCCGAAAGAAAAAAAAACATCCTGTATTGGTTTCATTTTGTTCTGTTAAATATACTATTGAAAGTGTTTTATTACAGTGCCTTTAAAAAGTATTCATACCCCTTGAAATGTTCCACACTGTCATGTTACCACCAAAAACATTAATGTAGTCACCTAGTTAGAAAATAGAGTCCACCTGTGTGTAATTTAATCTCAGTATAAGTACAGCTGTTCTGTGAAGCCCTCAGAGGTTTGTTAGAAAACCTTGGTGAACAAACAGCATCATGAAGGCCAAGGAACACACCAGACAGGTCAGGGATAAAGTTGTGGGGAAGTTTAAAGCTGGGTTAGGTTATAAAAAAATATCCCAAGCTTTGAACATCTCACAGAGCACTGTTCAATCCATCACCCAAAAATGGAAAGAGTATGGCACAGCTGCAAACCTACCAAGACATGGCCGTCCACCTAAACCGGGCAAGGAGAGCATTCAGAGAAATAGCCAAGAGGCCCATGATAATTCTGGAGAAGCTGCAAAGACCCACAGCTTAGGTGAGAGAATCTGTCTACAAGACAACTATTATGCCACGTACACACTGTCGGAATTTCCGATGATAAAAGTCCGATGGGAGCTTTTCATCGGATATTCCGACCGTGTGTATGCCCCATCTGACTTTTCCCATCTGAATTTCCGACGGACTTAGATAGAGAGCAGGTTCTCTATTTTTTCGTCTGAAATTCCGACGGAGTTTTGCCCGTGGCAAAGTCCGGCCGTGTGTACACGGCATTAGTCGTGCACTCCACAAATCTGGCCTTTATGGAAGAGTGGCAAGAAGAAAGCCATTGTTGAAAGAAAGCCATAAGAAGCCATGTGGGGGACACAGCAAACATGTGGAAGAAGGTACTCTGGTCAAATGAGACCAAAACTGAACTTTTTGGCCTAAAAGAAAAACGCTATGTGTGGCGGAAAACTAACACTGCACATCACCCTGAACACATCATCCCCACCGTGAAACATGGTGGTGGCAGCATCATGTTGTGGGGATGCTTTTCTTCTGTAGGGACAAGGAAGCTGGTCAGAGTTGATGGGAAGTTGGATGGAGCCAAATACAGGGCAATCTTTGAAGAAAACCTGTTAGAGTGCAAAAGACTTAAGACTGGGGTGGAAGTTTACCTTCCAGCAAGACAATGACCCTAAACATACAGCCAGAGCTATAATGGAATGGTTTAGATCAGTGTTTCTCAACCTTTTTCCAGTCGGGGCACCCTTAAAAAGTATTTTCAGACTTGAGGCATCCCAGTACAAGGCTTGGTTCACGTTACTGTATGTCGCGGAACACGAGCAAAATCGCGCTCGTTCCTGACACACAGACAAATGCTCTAATCTTTAGGGGTACCATTAATTCTTAATGGTACCTCACACATTGGAAAACGTGGGGTGCTTTAGGTGCAGTGCAATAAAAAAAAAAAAAAAAGGCAGGGACTTCTTTCCCTGCATTTTTGTGAAATGAATGGGCTGCCCTATACACTGCATGTAGCCACACAAATGTGAACCAAGGGCTTGTTTACATGTCAGGTTCGAGGGGCGGTAAAACCACATGGTTGAGCTGTTTTTACCACCCCCACCTTTTCCCCTTTAGTTGCAGAGGCAGCAGCTGGGGGTGTACACATGCTGTGGCTGCAGCTGGAGGTATACCGAGGGTGAATGGGGCTGCACTGCAACTACCCCGCAACTGTGTGCATTGCACGGTTGCAGTGTAGCGATGATGCATTTATAGGCTTAAAACAGGTGGTGAGCAGGCAACATATTGCCTCTTTACCGCCGGTCAAATGCCTCTGAAAAGCGATCTGTGAATGGATTGCTTTTCAGCGGAGCAGCAGTCCTTTCTGCTATCACAAACAAGCCCTACAAAAGCAGTTCTGATGGTACAAGACTGGGGGGGGGGGGGGTCAGGATTAAAAGTAACATACACACATGCACACACACATACAGACTCATACACACACACATACACACACACATACACACATACAGACACACACACACACATACATACACATGCACACACATACAGACATGCGCACACACACATACAGACACACATACACACACATGCATACATACAGACACATGCATACACTCACATGTACAAACACACACATGTACAAACACAGACAGACACTCGCATGCACACACACAGACACATGTATAAAGCCCTTTTAAAATGAATCTAGCTTCTAACAAAAGTACCTTTCCAGTTTCCTCACTCAGCCGGGTACTGCACTCTAGGGGGAGTGCCAATGTATAGTTCGGCAGGGGATTGGGAGATCGGGCTCATATGACAGCCCTTCTTTCCCCTGATTTCGCGGCACACCTGAGAACCTCTGACAGCACAACTGTGTGCCGCGGCACACTGGTTGAGAAAGGCTGGTTTAGATCAAAGCATATTCATGTGTCAGAGTCCAGACCTAAATCCAATTGAGAATCTGTGGCAAGACTTTGCTGTTAACAGAAGTTCTCCATCCAATCTGACAGAGCTTGAGCTATTTTTCAAAGAAGAATGGGCAAAAATGTCACTCTCTAGATGTGCAAAGCTGGTAGAGACATTCCCAAAAAGACTTGCAGCTGTAGGTGCAGCGAAAGGTAGTTCTACAGTATTGACTCGGGGGGGGGGGGCTGAATACAAATGAACACCACACTTTTCACATAATTATTTGTAAAAAAAAAAAAAAATTAAAACCATTTATCATTTTCCTTCTACGTCACAATTATGTGCCACTTTGGGTAGGTCTATCACATAAAATACATTTAGGTTTTTGGTACTAACATGACAAAATGTGGAAAATTTGGAGGGTTATGAATACTTTTTCAAGGCACTGTATATCTACTGTATTTGATAAGTGGGGAAAAAAAATACCTTTTGATCTTGTCAGAAATCTTGGGTACTGATAATGTCCTGTGCTCTGTCTTTGCTGACTGTTAACAGAAAAAAAAATAAAGTCTGGCATGCATCTTTGTCTTTAGTTTAGATACACTTTAACTTTAGGCTTCATTACATGAATCGCATCCATCAGGGCCGCTGATAAGGCAGTACAGCAAGCCCTCCTGATGGCGGGCTGTACTGTCTTATTGCAGATACCAATCCTTTTCTGCAGCACTGCCAGCTTCTCCTCCTCCTCTTTTTCCCTATGGCTGCACTGCAGGGGGATTGGTCCTAGCACATGTGCCCCTTCCATCTGCTGTCCGGGCCCCCTGTGTGCCCGTTTCCCCCACAGTGCTGCTGGCTTCCCTCCACTCATCTCCCACCAACAGCTGCTATGGGCACACATGGGGATGTTTCAGGATGGAGAGCAGGGAAAGGGGCAAATGTCATTTATTTGCCCCTTGCTTTCATGAATGAACACAATGAGTAATCAGTACCAATCACAACTGTGTCCATTCAACACTGAAGCATAGTAAACTGTGTTTACTATGCTTCCATTTGTGAATGAGCAGAAATATTCAGGGTCCTTCCTATTCATCCATCTGTGCAGCTGAGGCTTCAGAGAGAGGGACTGATAAATCTATGTCTTCAGTCTCTTTTGGCCGGGTTTGGGCCTGTCAGGTAGGCTGTATGGGGCGCTGTGATTTCTAACAGCAGCCCTGCCTCCCATCCTAAGGCTGCAGTTTTCATGTATTGCTGTGACTGAGTTATACAGTTGATACATGTCCTGTTGAACCAGCCAGTGTGTTTGCATGCATCCATTGCTTTGAACTCTTTTGTGTGTAGCGACTTCACGCCATCTCTTTCTTCTAGGGGTATCACACACGACAGAGTGAGATGCGCTACGGCCCATGTCCTCCCCATAACTGTGGGTAAGGTGAAGGCCAGTACCAGATATTTCCTCGGGCATGTGTGCTTTTGTATAGAATTAAGTCCTACTGTGCCAACACTTCCCTCTGCTCCCATTAACCAGAGTTCCACACACCGATCACAGTCCAACTCTTGTTTTATTACATATCTCACAATAAACAGTGCTTCAGTAGCCAACTGGTTGCGACTTGATAACAGTTTGATACAAGGGATGAGCAGGTCGAGGCACTGTCCTGATTGTCAGCTAAACCACTGCGATCTCGCCAGCGGTTACTATAGCCTTAGCTAGAAAGGACTTAGAACTTGAGAGTCTCTACCAGCGACTCAAGAGAACGTAGATAGGAGTACCTTCGCTGCGTTGTGGCCCCTGTCAGGGGAAGATGTCCCTCCAAGAGTTACCAGAGGCCCATCCGTCACTGGGTTGATGCTGCTCCAGACTCTCCGAATGGGTAACCTCCCCGGCCTCTTCACCTCAGACATGGGCCCCATCCACTTCAGGGACCCTCGGACTTCTTCACCCTCGCGGGACCCAGTCGAAGTCACTGGGCCCCAGGCCTCCTGGTTCAGTACCTCACCCCAGGCTGAAGGTGCCTGGGATGGACTCCAACTCCATTCCGGTCAGGCCTAGGGCACCTGAGCCGGAATCCAGAACCGCCCACACCCAGGCCTAAGGTGCCTGAGTGCGTGATGAAAAACCTCCAGAAGAGCAAGACCTCGTGACCAGGGCGTCTCCCCCTTTTATCCCCTCCAATGACGCCACGGCAGGTTCCCCGCCCTCGCCGTACCATCTCCGAGAAGGGCCAAAAAGGACAGCACTATGGCAGTAAATCTACCTTGAGCCTGTGGGCACCCCGCCACCCACAGGCCAAGGAGATTATTACACCGCCCAATCCTCCACGAATACAAATGGTCCATTCACTCCCAAACTTTACCACCCAGGTGTACCCCACCTAAATTTAGAGACCCCGCTACATACTCCCCCCTGTGATTTGACGCTGGTCCCCAGCGTCTGGTGCAAACCCATGTCTCCCAAAGAGTGGTGACATAAGCCTGACCCCAGAGGCTATCCCTAAAAATTTGGACCTTAACCATGCCAAGACCTGCTCAAGGGAAGGGGAACATAAAACAATAAACTTTTTCATAAAACCCTCTAAGCATGTACACTGTGAGGGGGTTAGCTCGGCAGCGGGTGTGGGTGACCCCCGGGATGGGCTCCCCACACAAAAACAGGCCCAGCAAACGGAGGTTGTGGTTTTCAAAATCAAAAAGGTGCGGTTTATTTTCTATTTACAGTGACAAAACACAGCAAAGCAAAAGAAACATAAACAAAATAAATCCTGGTCAACTTGACCTCTAACTAAACATACAGGTTTCCTAACTAACAACTGGGATCAGCCTAGTGCTGTCCTAGTCCCTAAGTCCCTGGTTTTAAATGTCCAAGCAAATAGCCACACAGGCTTTGTCTCACCGCACAGGGGTTCACTCTCCCTAGACAGTCCACACAGGTCTGGTTCCAGGCATGAGCAAACACCTAATGAATCTGGGAGTTCTTATAGAGGCCTAAATGAGCTGACAAGCTTCAGCTGGTCTCATCAACTCCCTGTCTGCACGACGCCCAGCACTCTCCCTAGAGGTATGAGTCATCCATGAGCCCACTAGCCTCAGCTGGGCTTATACAACTCTCCGCCTAGTTGTATAAGTCGGCGTAAAGCCTGAATCTGGGCGAAATATATCTACCCCCCTGGATGCAACCAGGTGACTTTACCTTCCTGCTGTCACAACACATATACAATCCCTCCCTTTACTGTCTAAGAGCCGCCCCATACTCAGTAGTCCTGACAGACGAATCTCCTGCAGAGGGAAAAAAAGCAACACACAAGAAAAGCCACATCCTGACATTCTGTGTTAAGTTGGAATGAATGGGTCTATCAGCCGAGAGACCCACTCGCTCCAATAAGTAAAGTGATGTAAATGTACAAACAACAGCCGTTGCGCAACACCGCCACCTAGTGATGATGCCACGGGGATGACACTTGGTGAAATCTTCAGTCTTCCTGCGTCCCTACTCTGATTCTACCCCCAAATTCTCTGTCTTTGAACTGTGAAAGAAGAGAGAACAAACAAACAGCTCTCATTCCTCCGAAAGAGTAGAAAAACAAAAACCCAAATAAAAAACTAGGGTACAGTTCGATGCTCCGGCAAGAACACTTCCAGAAAGTTGCCACGGGAGAAAAAAAACCAAGTGAGTCTCTTCTCACAAATAAAACTTCGGGTCAGGCAAGAACAAAGGCTTCAGATGTTTATCGAAAACCTCAATCGAATAGTCAGCGTCCTCTCCATCTTTCCTACAGATGCGCACCTTGTCTGCGTGGATATGGCGGCCCCACATCCAGTCTGCTCTGCAGTCTCTAAACTTTTTCGATACAGGTGGCGAACAGGACAAGTATCGCCGGGCATGAGGCACTTTAAGTTTCTCCCAAACGAACTCATCGTACCATCGCTGCCGCAGAACTTCAACCTCAAACAGTAAGTCCCTGGGCAAGTAAGGATATTCCCATCCGTACTCGTGAGCGACCCTCTGAGAAAAGAGTCGTTGCAATCGGGCCAAAGGAGGCATCGTGGCCCGCTCACCTTCTCCTGGTTGAACGATGGCCTCCGGGTGCCGAGGTACTTTCACTACCTCTGATGGCTTTTCTCTCGGTGCCCGTAGTGATGCTCGTTGTTTCCCCGCCAACAAAACGGGTGATGATGTGGATTGTGGAAGAGCAATTGGAGGACTAGGCTTCCTCGTAGACTCTGGGGCCTCCTCCCGGGGTGTGCTATCTCCTACGGACATAGGCGAATCTTGGGGTGCACGTAGCATAGGTAATGGGCGTTTGTCCCAGCCCTTCTGATGAAACAGTTCATCGATCTCACCGTCATCTCCAGAATCCGACAGTGACTCTAGGTCGGAGGTGTCATACATCTCCGCGGGAAGGTAGTCTCTAGTAGACGTGGAACTACCCTCCCTAGCGGACTCCACCGACTGTGGACCTCCGACACCTCCAACCACCACCACAGTTTCAGCCCCTGGCTCACCTTGACCTTTTGTAGAACTGGGATGTCCAGGACTCTTCCAACCGGATCCATCCATGCCAGGACATCGACAGGGTGAAGCTCTTCCACGACCATAGGAGGCCTGCACCAGGCCGACTTTCCTCTTCGGAGGTGGGAGCAGAAAATCTGTGGTGACCGAAGCAGCATCCTCAGATTTTTCTTTCTCAGTCTCTGATTGGGCAGTCACATCACCCTGGTCAGTGCGTACGGGAACCTCCGCAAAGGCCTGGATCTCCCCTTCCGGAGTAGCGGTACCTGTGAGGCTGTTGAGGCGAAGGGCCCGGGGCCTTACTGTGGATGGCTCCACCTCGAACAAGAACTCTTTGCATGCCTCGCAACGCCCGAATGGCTTCAGGTGGACCACCAGTCCCGAGCATCCGGGACAGATCACGCCGAGGGCCTCCGTGTCTCTGCAGGTGTACAGAGCCAACTGTCCTCGGGGCCTGAGTCTTATCTCCGTGTCTGTAAGGGGAGCAGCAAAGGTAGTCATCTTCGTGGGGTAGGGAACCGGAATCCACGGGGAGCTTGAGGCCATCCCGACTGTCTGCTGCTCCATCACGCACTGACCACGCGCCGAAGTCTCCACGTGAGTTCCTCCACATGGCCAGATTCCTCCCACGACTTTCACGTTTTCGCGGGCTTCCATCAAGTTCTGCCCACGAACTGTGTAGTTACGGGGTGCCTCATGGCGCAGTGCAGTAAAAGCCCCCACATGTAGTACGTCACACGGCTGGACTTCTCCCTCTTCTCGCTCCTCCACATGGGCCTTTCCCGTCTTAGGGTCATTTCCACGACTTTGAGCAGGGATGCACTTTGGCCGATCACATGGCCGACCTGCTCGGAACTCCTACGGGCAGCAAAGTCCAGACACAGCCATTCTTACTTCCAAAGTCAAAACACACATCATCCCGGACTCACGAGCCCCCACGTGTAGCGACCTCACCCCATCTCTTTCTTCTAGGGGTATCACACACGACAGAGTGAGATGCGCTACGGCCCATGTCCTCCCCATAACTGTGGGTAAGGTGAAGGCCAGTACCAGATATTTCCTCGGGCCTGTGTGCTTCTGTCTAGAATCAAGTCCTGCTGTGCAAACACTTCCCTCTGCTCCCATTAACCAGAGTTCCACACACCGATCACAGTCCAACTCTTGTTTTATTGCATATCTCACAATAAACAGTGCTTCAGTAGCCAACTGGTTGCGACTTGATAACAGTTTGATACAAGGGATGAGCAGGTCGAGGCACTGTCCTGATTGTCAGCTAAACCACTGCGATCTCGCCAGCGGTTACTATAGCCTTAGCTAGAAAGGACTTAGAACTTGAGAGTCTCTACCAGCGACTCAAGAGAACGTAGATAGGAGTACCTTCGCTGCGTTGTGGCCCCTGTCAGGGGAAGATGTCCCTCCAAGAGAGTTACCAGAGGCCCATCCGTCACTGGGTTGATGCTGCTCCAGACTCTCCGAATGGGTACCCTCCCTGGCCTCCTCACCTCAGACATGGGCCCCATCCACTTCAGGGACCCTCGGACTTCTCCACCCTCGCGGGACCCAGTCGAAGTCACTGGGTCCCAGGCCTCCTGGTTCAGTACCTCACCCCAGGCTGAAGGTGCCTGGGATGGACTCCAACTCCATTCCGGTCAGGCCTAGGGCACCTGAGCCGGAATCCAGAACCGCCCACACCCAGGCCTAAGGTGCCTGAGTGCGTGATGAAAAACCTCCAGAAGAGCAAGACCTCGTGACCAGGGCGTCTCCCCCTTTTATCCCCTCCAATGACACCACGGCAGGTTCCCCGCCCTCGCCGTACCATCTCCGAGAAGGGACAAAAAGGACAGCACTATGGCAGTGAATCTACCTGGAGCCTGCAGGCACCCCGCCACCCACAGGCCAAGGAGATTATTACACCGCCCAATCCTCCACGAATACAAATGGTCCATTCACTCCCAAACTTTACCACCCAGGTGTACCCCACCTAAATTTAGAGACCCCGCTACATGTGTAAGAATTCTCTATGGCACCTGGGAAAACTGGAAACACAAGATGATATAAAAGAGTGTAGCATAAGGAAGAAGAATGTAAGAAGAGAAAGAAGGGTGAGTAAATACAGGCGGTAAAAGAAAGATAGCATATGAAGAAACGGAAGAAAATGTGAAGAAGGCGAACTTGGCCCTAAAAGCCTGCATATGATAAGTATTTGATCCATCCAAACGAAGATGTAAATAGACACAAATTACACAAATGTTTTATACGGGCTGAGTTAATGGGATTGTGGTACATTGGGGAAATATTTCCAGATCAAAGCTGCTCACATGTTGGACAGGTTTCTCTTTTAATGCTTTTGCTATAGCCAGGTGGATTATCCTGAAACATAGGGATTTATAAATAGTGGACGTAGATTATGAGTCAAACAAACTCTGAACATTCCTCTCAGACAACTGACTTCCTTGGATCTACCACATACTTCTTGCTTTTATAATCTAGAGAGCAGACAAAAAGCGGATCGTGTTTTACCAGAACAGAACAGGATTCAACTAGATGTTTATTGAAGAATGGCCAGTGCAGATACATTCAAAGGACTTTACTGTGGCCACATCATAGACAACCTTTAAATGTTGTTTGCACATTGCAAGATTTGACAAAAAAAATGTGTTTAGCTCTCCAGCAGAGGGTTTGTCTAGTGGGCCATGATAATGAACCTTCCAAATAATCCTATTGCACCATTTTTTGGCCCCACTGTTAAGAATGATATATTGATTAAAGGAGAAGTCCAGCCTGAGCTTTTTAGGCTGGGCTTCTCCTCTGGGTCACAGGAGTGCAATTCGTTTTACACTCCTGTGACCCGTTTTCAGCGGAGAGCAGTCTGAAGTCCGCTCTCCGCTGACGTCACTGCCATCAGTCGGGATCCACCAGCTGCCTTGATTGATGGCAGTCTAAGCGAGCCGGTGAGACGGCCGCTCCCCGCCCCTCCACGGCTCAGCATTCCAATGAGCACTGAGAAGTAGAGCAGAAGCGATGCTGACTGACAGTCAGCATCGCACTGCTCGGGGAGGAGTGAGAACCGAGCCATCGGCGGTGTTCGGTGGTTCGGTTCTCAGTGCAGAGACGCCGGGGGACAGATGCAGCATCAGTCTGATGCTGCATCCAATGAGGTAAGTATGATTAGAAAAAAAAAAACATACTTCTCTTTTAAAGCCCAGCTTTTGGAATGTATCCTTGCAGTGGAGTGCCCCGTAGTGCATGGGTTAATTGCTTAATATGTCTAGGAGCGCTGAGATTAGGAGTAATACTCATCTTATTCTCAGTTCAATCCGTGCAACTGGTTCAGAACTGCTACCTCTCCAAGACACTCCTGGCCAAAGCCGCAGTCCAGCCTGCTCTATGTACAATACCAGCATAGGTGTGTGCACCCTAAAGCTCAAAAATATGTGTGTGTCTCTACATATATATGGCCCTGGCACATTGATCTTACTGGCACAGTGAAAGAGAAGTGCTTAAGCTCCTCTCTTATGGCAGAGCAAGTAACAGGGAGATCTTTCCTATCTTCCCGCAGGCACACAGAACGAGAATGCTAATGCACATGGGGTGATTAAGGTGTGCCCAGGCACATCCGGCACACCCTGTGTGCACGCTTCTGAGTACAGGGTTAATAACCCTGCACTGCATGTGATGACACTATGAGACCACCCACATATTGGGGAAGCAGGGGGACAGGAGGAGAGTGCCAGAGCATGGAAAAGATAAGTAATATAGCCTCAGTTTCCTCTAGACCTAATAAGCAGTTAACCCTTGGACTGGGGGGCTCACTACAAGGGTAGATTTTGTTTAATTACTGCAGTCGGGCTTTAATGACATGTTAAAGCAGACCTCCGAACAAGCACAAAATTCAGTCCTAACTTGCAAATGCAAAATCTATTATCCGGTAATTGATTTTTGTTTTGGAACGCAAGCATTTGGACAATAAATTACAATGTATGTAAACCCAACATCTACTTTTCAGTATGTTTGCATCGTGCCTCATTGTATAACATTTTGTTAAGCACATATTTCATTTATTGTGTTGCAAAGTTTCCTACCTGGAGATCCTGCTAGCAACAGCACTTCTTGTTGTAGGCTGGCAACGCTAAGCCACTGCCTTGTAATTAGTAGCAACTTTGTCAGCCTGCAGTGCAAGGTTGGCTGATGAGCCGCGGAACACCCTTTAAACGTCTATGGGAGAAATCAAAAGTGCTAATTTTAAAGGCTTATATGCATGGTATTGTCATAAAAAGTGTTTGGGGACCTGGGTCCTGCCTAATTCAAAAAAAAAGTTTAAAAAACTGATGTTTTTTCGGGAGCAGTGATTTTAATAATGCTTAAAGTGAAACAATAAAAGTGAAAAATTCCTTTAAATTTCATACCTGGGGGGTGTCTATAGTTCTATAGTATGCCTGTAAAGTGGCACATGTTTCCCGTGTTTAGAACAGTCCCTGCACAAACTGACATTTCTAAAGGGGAAAAAAAGTAATTTAAAACTACTCGCGGCTAGAATGAATTGTCGGGTCTCGGCAATACAGATAAAAGTCATATAAAAAAAAATTGCGTGGGGGTCTCCCCAAATTCTATACCAGGCCCTTCAGGTCTGGTATGGATTTTAAGGGGAACCCCACGCCAAAATAAAAAAAATGGCGTGGGGGTCCTCACAAAAGTCCATACCAGACCCTTATATGAGCACACAACCTGGCAGGCCGCAGGAAAAGAGGGGGGATGAGAGAATGGCCCCACCTTCCTGAATCGTACAAGACCACATTCCCTCAACAATGGTAAGGGTACAATGTACCCCGTTACCAATTCACATAGGGGGGGCCGGGATCTGGGGGTCCCCTTTGTTAAAGGGGGCTTCCAGATTCCGATAAGCCCCCTGCCCGCATACCCCCACAACCACCGGGCAAGGGTTGTGGGGATGAGGCCCTTGTCCCCATCAACATAGGGACATCCTCCCAATGTTGAGGGCATGTGGCCTGTTACAGTTCAGGAGGCCGCGGGTGCCCTCTCGTCCCCCCTCTTTTCCTGCGGCCTGCCAGGTTGCGTGCTCGGATAAGGGTCTGGTATGGATTTTTGAGGGGACCCCCACACCATTTTTTTTATTTAAAAAAAAAATTGGTGCAGGGTTCCCCTTAATATCCATACCAGACCTGAAGGGCCTGGTATGGGATTTGGGGGGACCCCCATGCAATTATTTTTTTTTTGGTTCGGTACGTTTTTTTCAATGTCTCTTATCTGTATTGCTGGAACCCGACAATTCATTATAGCCGCAACTTTTTTCCTTTAGAAATGTCATTTTGGGGCATGGCCAAGATGGCGCTGTGAGCGGCTGCTTTTACTGAGGGCTCCGCTGCTTTCAGCTTCTTACCCGGATCCTGGGCTATTAGAGGCCGATTCATCCACCCCTGCTGACCGGGGGAGTGGGGCGCAATAGAGAGGGGAGCGAGGCAGTACTCCTGACAGCTGCTAACCCCTCCACAGGCGAATTCCGTCTCCTCTGCGTGTAACTAGGCCGCGGTCTTTCCTGGCGGCGATCGGAGGTCCGGATCGAGCCGGAGCTGCGCTGAGGCCCCCTGCAATTAGGATAGGTGCACTGGCGCGGGCTGTGGGCGACGGAGGTAGTGGAGGACACACCGGTTGCTGCTCACTCCTCCATCCATCCTGCATCCGGGCCCACTCACACTGCTAGGCCGCAGCCGCGGACTTTCCTGGAGGCCATCGGAGCTCTGGAGCGGAGCGGAGGAGCGCTGCGGCCCCCTGCACATGAGAGAGGTGGGCTGGCGCGGGCTGTGGGCGGCTGGACAGAGGTGGACACACTGACTGCTGACCCATCCATCCATCCATCCTGCGTCCAGGCCCGCTCGACCTGCTAGGCCGCAGCCGGGGCCTTTCCTGGTGGTCCAACCGGGCCCCTCTCCCCCCCTTCTCCTCTTGTGACTCTCCAGGGGGAACACAGGGGAACCCCTAAAGCCGCCAACTATATATTCAGGGCACAGTGCACACCCTGAATGTGCCCCCGGAGCTCGGGTGCAAGGTCCAACAAAGGGGGCAGAAAACTAACTTTTCCACCGTTACCGGACCCCCCTCCAACGCCCGCTGATCTCCCGGTGCAGAGCCGTACCACCCGGAGCTCCCACAAGGCCTCACAGATAGGCCCCATGGACTCGGCTGAAGCCTGACCCCCTTGGCTGGCGGAAGTCATGGCGGCCATTGCCACGTGCCAGTCCACCTTAACCACAAAAATAGAGGCCGTCCAGATGGATGTAGGCCTTATCCGCCAGGACATGGACAAGCTTAGGACCAGGGTGGCGGAGACCGAGCAGAGAGTTAGTAACACTGAAGATGTGGTCGCAGAACAGGGCGCAGCGCTCCGCACTCTCCAAACCAAAGTCAAAGCCCTTGAATATAGAGCCGAGGACGCCGAAAACAGAAACCGGCGCACCAACCTCCGCATTGTCGGTCTACCTGAGGGGGTAGAGGGGAGTGACCCTATAGGCTTTATAGAGGGTATGTTGCGTACCCTCCTCCCCGAGGCTCGCATGTCACCCCAATATGTGGTGGAAAGGGCGCACCGCATTCCTCTTAAGCCGGGAACTCCTGGAACCCCGCCGCGAACCTTCATTCTCCGCCTGCTCAACTTCCGGGATCGGGACGAAGTTCTCCGTGCCTCCAGGCTCGTGGGCGACCTACGATTCCAGAACGTCAAGCTGATGGTCTTCCCCGATTATTCGGTAGAAACACAGAAGCTCAGGAAGTCGTTCGACTAGGTCAAGGCGACTCTGAGGGCGCGCAACATCCGTTACAGCATCCTTTTCCCGGCCCGTCTGAGAGTACAGGACGGGGAGTCGACCCGCTTCTTCACTAATCCCAGGGAGGTGTCTGTCTGGTTGGAGTCGCTGCCACGGGCCCGCTGATTGGACGCATGGTATGTACTATTTGATACCACCCTTGTTTTGAATTTGCCTATATCGGTGAGGTCCGCGGACTAGCCCCCTGGACGGAGCTCTCACACCTGTTGTTGCACCTGTTGTGTCCGGCTAATCCCCTTGGTGTGTGCAGCTCCGATGGTGACGACTGGCCCCCGCCGATGTGGGAACCCAAGTTAGCGCCCCTGACGTGGTCAGGAGAACACTGCTTTTTCCCTTTTTTTTACCCCCCCCATGTGACACTGGGGACCATACCACGTTTACTCCCTTGTCACTGGATCGACTGTACTGCTGGGACACGTTCCTGTCCGCTTCCATCCTCCTGAACCCCTGTCCCTTACAGCTTGTTGCATTACCAGCGGAAGTCTCGCACTTAGAGAGTCGCTCAGACAGTTGCTCGGCCCCCCCCCCAGAATTTATCCGGGGGGCTGAGTTCGCCTCTTGCACGGAACCCCCTTTGCAGCTGGCGAGCTGTTATTGTTTGGGATGGATACCCTCCTCAGTTTTAGGGGGTTGGGTGGGGTGGGGGGTGGGGATTGTTGCCCTACTGGGGCTATTTTTCTTGTTCTGATCTGTTTTTTTCTTTTTGTTGTTTTTGTTTTCATTATGTTTTTGCTTTACATTCAAAACGTTGATACTTCAGCATTGCTCTGTTTCCAGATGTGTACATCCTGGGTCTGGGGGTCAGGTCCGGGAGTCATGCGGTGTCATCCTATCCCCCCTATCAATCTGACGGTCCATGTCAGCAGTTAATATCCTATCGTGGAACACCAGGGGGTTGAATTCCCCGACCAAACGCTCCCTGGTGTTCCAATTTATTAAGTCTTATAACCCGCATATTTGTGTCCTACAGGAAACGCACCTCATGGGGAGTAGAATTCTCTCACTTAAAAAGCCATGGGTGGGCCACCACTATCACTCTACCTATTCTAGCTTTTCTAGAGGGGTTAGTATACTAGTGTTGAAGTTCCTCCCGTTCCGGCTCCTGGACCTGATTCTCGATCCTGATGGTAGATACGTCATAATTCATGCCGTGATTCATTCGCTGACCTGGACCATAGTGGGTCTATATCTTCCCCCGCCAGCCTCCCTGTTGCTGCTGAACCACATAACAAGCAGGGTGGCCGAGTTCACCTCTGATAATACTGTGTTTTTGGGGGATTTTAACTTGGTTCCCAATCCAGATATGGATCGCCTGACGCCTGGAGGTCGACACTACTCTGGGTTGGCTGACTGGGCTGATATCTATGGGCTGACGGACGTGTGGAGGTGGAAGCATCCTCGGGACTTGGCTTACACCTGCCACTCGGCCTCCCACAGGACGTTCTCCCGCATAGATCTGGTATATGCGGGCAGACCGGTCCTGCAAAGGGTTACGGATGTGGGGATCCTGCCTAGGGGGATCTCAGATTACGCACCATTGCTTTTGGCGCTGGATTCCTCTAGGGGCCATCCTGTTCGCCTGTGGAGACTGTCCAGGTTTTGGATCTCGGACACCTCTGTGGACGACCAGTTCCAAACTGAACTGACCGGTTATTGGGCGGACAATGAGGGCACGGCGGGGGCCGGGACTGTATGGGATGCTTTTAAAGCCTCCACGAGAGGACACTACCAGACCATTATTGCCAGAGTTCGTAGGGAACGCAGCGCAGACTTAGTGAGGGCGGAAAGGGAGGCTGCCAGTGCAGAAGAGACCTTTATTAGGACCCGTGACCCCCAACAATATGCCCACCTGCAGCTCCTGACGGGGGAAGTCCTTGGTATCCGTACCTCACTTACCCAAAAAAAGCTACTCGCTCAGTCCCATAGGATTTTTGAACAGGGGGAGAGGTCGGGTAGGATGCTGGCTTGGCTTTCCAGGGAGCAGGAGGGGGGGTCGGTGTATCCCATATTTCGGGCCCCACGGGGGAGCAGGTAAGCTCTCCCGGGCGTATTAATCAGTGCTTTGCCGACTTCTATCGTGCACTCTATGGCTCAAGGGTGGATTATGGTGATGAGGACCTGGTGAAGTTTTTGGGAGACATTGACAATCCGGTCCTTACGGCGACCTACCGAGAGCGACTCGACGCCCCGTCACGGTGCAGGAGATCCAGCGGGCCCTTAAATCTATGCAATCTGGCAAGACGCACGGGCCTGATGGAATTCCTGTAGAGTTCTACAAACACTATGCAGACGAACTAGTGCCCAGACTACATTCCCTATTCACGGTGTCCGCGCAGCAGGGAGAGCTCCCTGTTTCCATGGGTGAGGCGGTCATAGTGGTGATCCCGAAGCCGGGGAAGGACCCTTCCCTCTGTTCCTCGTATCGCCCTATCTCGTTGCTGAACGTTGATGCGAAGATCCTGGCCAAGATCTTGGCAACAAGACTGAACTCTGTCATTACTGCCCTGGTACACTCGGATCAAACAGGCTTTATGCCGGGTAGGGGAACGGATATTAACATTAGACGCCTCCTCACCCACATTGATGGGGCTGGTGAGGGGTCGACGGGAGTGGTGGCCTCACTTGACGCAGAGAAGGCCTTCGAATCTGTAGAGTGGGGCTACCTCTGGGGGGTGATCGACAGCTTCGGGTTTGGGCCAGGCTTCCTGAAATGGGTACGCATGTTATATAGCTCCCCATCTGCTAGAATTCGGACCAACGGCTGCCTATCAGACATCTTCCCCTTGGGTCGCGGCACGAGACAGGGGTGCCCCCTCTCCCCGGGTTTATTTGCCCTTGCTATGGAACCACTGGCCATCCTGTTGAGAGCTGAGACAAGGGTCCGGGGATTGAAAATAGGCCCAATTGAAGAAAAGCTGTCTCTGTATGCAGATGATGCCCTGCTATACCTGGTGGACGCCTCTTCATCCCTGCAGGTGGCTTTAGATCTGATTGATCAATTTGGGGGCTACTCCGGTATTCGCATCAACTGGGACAAATCGGTCTTGTTTCCCCTATGTCCCTCGGCCCCGCGTCCCACGACACGAACGCGGCTCAAGTGGGTAGACGAGTTTACATACCTGGGCATCAAGATTAGCGGCAAGATTGGTGACTATGTTGACAAAAACATACAACCACTCATGACCCAACTAGTGACCAAGTGCGCAGTGTGGCGGTCCCTCCCTCTGACGCCAGTGGGTAGAGTCAACCTTTTGAAGATGGTCTTTCTCCCGAAATTCCTGTACTTCTTTCGCAATACCCCCTCGTATATCCCTAGGTCATTCTTCCGGAGGTTGGACAGCTTGCTGATCTCTTTTGTCTGGGCTGGGAGACCCCCCGGGTGGCGAGGAAGACCTTGTATTTGTCTTTGTCCGGAGGTGGACTGGCGCTCCCTAATTTTTTGCTTTACTACTGGGCAGCTGTCCTGGTTACGGTGAGATGGTGGTTCTCCCAGCCTAGACAAAATCCGGAGGTCACACTTGAGGCGGCTATTTTGGGCTCTTATGCGGCCTTGAGCAATCTACCGTTTCGTGGCCTCAAGGCCAGCCCCTGTATGACGACCCTCATGCGGACCACAGTTAAGGTCTGGCAGGAGGCTCGACTAATGTACCGGCGACCCAACTTGATGTCCCCGCATATACCCTTGTGGGCTAACCCTATGCTGCCTCACATGAATAGTATCCCAGATCCATCCCTGTGGGCAAAAAAGGGAATCGTTACTCTGAAATATATAGTGAAAGCGGGTACGATTATGCCTTTCCAAGAACTCAGGCAGGCATATCTCCTGCCGGTCTCTTTCCAATTTAGGTACTGGCAGCTGAGACATGCTTTTGAGGCCCAATTCCCGGAGCCTATAACCCTAGAGTCAGACTCTATTGAGCGACTCTTATCCTCCGCTCTCATGGACCGCCCCCTCTCGTCCCTGTACCTATACCTCACAGTACAGTATGATGCCAAGCTTACTAAGCCGTGGGAGGAATGGAGGGCTGATATTCCGTCGCTGGACGAGGAGGAGTGGAGGGATTGCCTCGCATCTTATATCCCTGTTATGATAGCTGCAAAGGATAGGTTTATACAATTTTAATTTCTCCACAGAGCCTACTACACCCCGCAGAGGCTGGCACGTATTTACCCGCAGCGAGATCCCAATTGTCAGAGATGCAGGCAGGAGATAGGTACGTTTTGGCACATGGTCTGGTCGTGTCCGAAACTCCAGCCCTATTGGGAAGATGTGGCTTCCAGACTGACGGACGTGACTGGCTTAAACGTGCCGACTGACCCCAAGATCCTACTGCTGAATCATATGGAGGACGTGGAAGGGGATAGATATTGTAAACTCTGCCTGACCTTCTCACTATTTTATGCTAGGCGGGAAATCCTGCTCAAGTGGAAATCTGAGGACCCCCCCACATGCGCCGCCTGGCAGCGCTCAGTCGACTCAGTACTTTCTCTATATAAATTGACTTATGAGAGTAGACAGTGCCCCGCGAAGTTCGACAAAATTTGGTCTTCATGGCAGACCACTCGCTCTGACTTGGAACCTCCCCCTGGCTGTGACTGACTGGGCTGTTTGTTGGGGATGGCTCCCCCCCACCCCTCTTGGTCCCTGGACTTTACTGCTACTCAGGGTTGTTGTGTGGTCGGGGAGGGGTGAACTAGAGTCGTTTTATGCACGACCGGGGTTGGGCCAATGTTTGTTGATTATTTGCATTTAGCAACGAATGAGAGGGGTGTGATCCCCCGGATGTGACGCATTATCCTGTTTGTTTGCTCTGTACTGGTGGATGTGCTATTTACTGGTTGTATTGTAATGCTGATTTGTCTAATAAAATCTCTCTGTTAAAAAAAAAAAAAAAAAAAAGAAATGTCATTTTGTGCAGGGACTGTTCTAAACATGGGGAAAAATGTGCCACTTTACATGCATACTATAGACACCCCCCAGGTACGAAATTTAAAGGAATATTTCACTTTTATTGTTTCACTTTAAGCATTATTAAAATCACTGCTCCCGAAAAAACGGCAGTTTTTAAAACTTTTTTTGCACTGATACATGTCCCTTGGGGCAGGACCCGGGTCCCCAAACACTTTTTATGACAATAACTTGCATATTAACCTAAAATTAGCACTTTTGATTTTTCACGTTCGTGTCCAATAGACTTTAACGGTGTTTGCGCGTTCGAACTAATTTTTTGCCTGTTCGCATGTTCTACTGCGAACCGAACCGTGGAGTGTTCGGGTCATCCCTAATCACAAATAACAAATTGTTTAAGTAAACTATATACCAGGCTCCACCATAGGTTACTAGAGGTTCCTTGAGAATTAAACAATGACAGTACAATGACCACCAGGATCCAATGCAATAGTTTACTAACTGCATTGAAAATATAAAGGTCTCTCCATTTTTTTTTTTTTTTAATACATTTTTTTTTTTTTACTTTTTTGTCTGAATATAGATCAATGTTTGTCCCACACATGTTTGAATCCTCTTACTGTTGACTGACTCACTACCTTTGCTGGAAGCCCATTCCAACCATCAATTACACTTTCAGTAAAATAATACTTTCTAAGATTAACTTTCCTTTTAAAGCCACATAAGAACCCTCTTAAATGTGATTCATACAGGCCTATTTCCTTAATTAATGTGGACCTAAAATTTTTGGCTAAGGTCCTGGCGAATTGTTTGGATACAGTGGTTGCGAGATTGGTAAAGGGTGACCAGGGTGGTTTCATCTCTGGTCGTTCTACCAGAATAAACATCTGTAGATTATTTCTGAATTTACAATACCCAAAAGATGGCTCACCTAACCGGGTTATTAATTCTTTAGACACTTGTAAAGGCCTTAGTGTTGAATGGCCATATCTCTCTCACACACTGTAATGCTATGGTCTTGGCTCTCATATGATTGCTTGGATACATCTATTATATACTGCTCCTGTGGCCAGAATTGGAGTACTGTAAACTCCCATGTTACTAAAGCGTTCCGTATATATGGTAGTACCCCACAGGGGTGCCCACTGTCTCCTCTGTTGTTTGCCTTGGCCATAGAGCCGCTTGCAGTCTGTATTTGTGCTCCTCCTGCCATTCAGATTCTTCCCATTGGTAAGACAAGAGCGTATCTCTCTCTATGCAGATGATACTCTGGTTTACTTAGCTGATCCATGTGAGTCCCTATGTTCTTTATTACAAGAAATTACAACTTTTGGTGACTATTCTAGGTGAATTGGGACAAATCTAGCCTATCCCCTTTAGACCAAGCTGCTACGTCAGTGATTCACCTGGATACCAGAATGCTAATAGTTGTTTAGATATTTGGGTGTTAAGGTCCAATTGCTGTTACATTCCTACATCACTAATAATGTGTAACTGTCAGGAATCACCAGCTGGAAGACCAGATATATGTAACTACACCAAGAAACTGGGACCAGACCATGTATGTATATCTTTCAAGTGAGATTTATTTACAGTGAACAATAACCACACACCAACAGCAATAAACACAAGGGCGCATGAAAGTCAAAACTAAATGACAAAATGCCTAACCAGCAACCTAACAAACTAACTATATACATACAAATGTACAAATGAGAGACACACAAGGCAGGGGAGAGCAGGGAGCAAATGGGAGTTGGAAAACAAAACTGGGATGGGAACAAGGCAGCAAGATAATAGATGCAGAGCAAGGGCAAGAGCAAGATCAAGAGAAAATGGCTACAGAGTCAGGCAGCAACATGACAAACAGGGTACAAGCAGGAGCAGCCAAAACACTGAGGCATTGTGTGCTAGTGGGAGCAGACTTAGATAGCCACCTAGCAGTTGAATACAGGTGGAGCTGATCACTGAAACTGCTGGGAGACAGCTGCTGGTGGACACTAAGCCCCCATTGACACCGGTGCGACTTGTCATGCAACTTCATAGTTTCAAATCACATGACAAGTTGCACCCTATTGTCAGCAATGGAACCATTTAAACCTGTGTGAATCCGACTTAGCGGTGCTGCACCAATTTGAAAAAAGGTTCCTGCACTATTTTTTGCAATTTAACCTCCCTGGCGGTATGATTCTGTCTGGAATTATGTACCAAAAGCGGTACAATTATTTTGCATGGAAATTTGGTGTTATGTATTATAGGCCTGCAATTCTTAGTAATTACTTACTTAAATCTGTCCAAACAAGAGTCTAGTAGACATCCCAGGTATGATAAAGTTTGAAACACAAAATCATAAATTATAATATAATAAATAACTATAAATAATTATAACAAATAATAATATAAGAATAATAAAAATTATTCAATAATGTAATCAAATCAAAAACACTGAAATTTGCTCAGTTGCAGAATTGTCGCTGTCGTTAGATTCAGTGTTTGATGACGAATTTCCCCACAAATCGCTATCGCTCAATTCTGTGAGTGATTCTAATTTATTATCGCTGTTTTCTAGCTGGTCTAAAACCACTTTTGACATAAAGGGACACTTTTTGGTTGCTATGGACAATCTCCAGTTTGCAGGCAGAAAGAACAGTTCTTATAATATAAAATTGCATGCAGGGCACTGGACAGACCACTAGGGACAAAGGGGATGAGTATTTTTTTTATACAGTACTGTAATCTGTAAGATTACAGTGTACTGTATGTGTACTGTGTTTTTACTTTTTTGAATTTCCTGCCGAACTCCGTCCCCGTGCGCCGCAACGTCGCAGGGAACGAAGCTCGGCGGCACTCTGCAGTGTGAATCGAGTGAGGAGACAGCTCACACACACAGCTGGACACATCGCAGGATCCAGGGACAAGGTAAGTAACTTCCCCTGTATCCTGCAATGCGATCCCGAGTCTGGCTCGGGATTACCGCTTTCTACATGAAAAATCCACCCCGAGCCAGACTCGGGATTACCGCCAGGGAGGTTAAGGTGCCACTTGCATAGACATCTGTGCCTGAAGTTGTCAGGTAAGTTGCAACTGAACTCTTACTGACATGCGGCATTGAAATTGTGCTACTTCAAGTAAAGTAGTATGATTTCAAAGTGGTATTCAGTGTGAATCAGGGCTAAAACTGCAGCTTTCTGCCCAGAGCACCACAGTGACACCAGCAGACGAACTCGGTCCTAACAGTTCTTCCGCCTTAAGCAGCAACCCTTATGGTTAATATTGATATGCTGGTTGCTGTTGTTCCACTGCTCCCAATTACTTTGGTTAGATTACTGGTTCATTTCACCTCTGTTCATAGAGGTCCTGGGTGGAGGCACTGCCAAGTTTATTATCAAACCTCTTCTTCCACTTAGCAAAGGTTCTATTTCTCTTACTTACCTACAGATTTAGTGCAATGTCCTGTTTGGGGGGGGGCTAGTGTTTCATAACCACCCCCCAAATGAGGGCTGCACATGTTTGGGGGCTCAAGTGGTTAAACATGTGATGCAGATATCTAATAAACAAGCTTTCCTATGGAAGTCACCAAGAGATTACTTAAAGGGGTTGTAAATGTTCGTGTTTTTTCACCTTAATGCAATCACGGGCTCCCCAGCCCCTCCCGTTTTACTTACCTGAGCCAGTTCACTTGCTCGACGCGTCCCCAGCATCCTCTTCTCCACGGAGTCCTGGCATTTATTGAATAGATTGATAGCAGCGCAGCCATTGGCTCCCGCTGCTGTCAATTAAATCCAATGACGCGGCCGCCGGGGGGCAGGGCCGAGTCATACACTGGGCGTCTATGGATGCCCAGTGTATGACACAGGAGTGCGCCCGCAAGGTAACCCCCTCGGGAGAGAGCTTCCCAGAGGGGGTTAGCTAATGCAGAGAGGAGTCGCGAGAGCTGCCGTGGGACCCCAGAATAGGATGTTCGGGGCCACTCTGTGCAAAACTAACTGCACAGTGGAGGTAAATATGACATGTTTGTTATTTAAAAAAAAAAAAAACTGAACCTTTAATATCACTTTAATTTCTCCCATTCAGGTAACTACTTTGAATGGCTGGCCTAGTTTTTTTTTTTTTTTGTATTATTAAACCATTTCCTCTAACCCTTAACACAAGTTCTGCTTGATTCTGGAAGTCTCATATTTTGGTGTCAATACCTTTTTCACACTTTGCACTGTAATGCATTCACTGAAAAGTTTGCAATTCAAATCCTTTTTTAACCACTTCCTTACTGGGCACATATACCCCCTTCCTGCCCAGGGCGAAATTTCAGCTTTCAGCACTGTCACGCTTTGAATGACAATTGCGCGGTTGTGCGACGTGGCTCTCAAACAAAATTGACGCCTTTTTTTTCCCACAAATAGAGCTTTCTTTTGGTGGTATTTGATCATTTCTGCGGTTTTTATTTTTTGCGCTATAAACAAAAAAAGAGCGACAATTTAGAAAAAAACACAATATTTTTTACTTTTTGCTATAATAAATATCCCAATTTTTTAAAAAAAAACTTTTTTTCTCAGTTTAGGCCGATATGTATTCTTCTACATGTTTTTGTTAAAAAAAATCGCAATAAGCGTATAGTGATTGGTTTGCGCAAAAGTTATAGCGCCTGCAAAATAGGGGATAGAATTATGACTTTTTTTTTATTTTATTTTTTTTACTAGTAATGGCGGCGATCTGCGATTTTTATTGTGACTGCGACATTATGGCGGACACATCGGACACTTTTGACACATTTTTGGGACCATTCACATTTATACAGCGAACTGCTATAAATATGCACTGATTACCGTATAAATGTGACTGGCAGGGAAGGGGTTAACACTAGGGGGTGAGGAAGGGGTTAAATGTGTTCCCTATTAGTGATTCTTACTGTGGGGGGAGGGGACTGACTGGGGGAGGAGACCGATCGGTGTCCCTATGTACAAGGGACACAGCATCGGTCTCCTCTCCCTAGCAGGACGTGGATCTCTGTGTTTACACACAGAGATCCACGTCCTTGGCTGTGTAACGGCCGATCGCGGGTACCTGGCGGACATCGCGGCCACCAGGCACGTGCATCGGCACCCGCGTGACACGGCGGGCACAGCTTTTCCCCGATGCGCACCCGCGGCGGCGCGCATCGCGGAAATAAACAGGAGGACGTCCATGGACGTCCTCCCGGCAGGAAGGCGCCGTGCTGTAGACGTCTTTTGTCTATAGCGTGGGCGCCAAGTGGTTAATGTATGGTAAACAAGTTGATACAGAAAAGTTGAACTTTTTCTGTAATGTTGGGGAGCTTAGGGACATGCCTACCTCCCTACTTGATCCTGCTCCTCTAGCGTGAAGCATTTTGGTTTAGCACCTTCAAATTAAATAGCGTAAAAAAATTATATCTATATCTATATCAAGTGATGAAGCACTGGTTAATAAAGGTCTGTTATCAAATTACCTACCAGATCTCAGAAATGTGATACACGCAGTCCCTAAATGCACTGTACAATGGAGTGCATATGCTGTAAGTAACTATGCATAGTAAACTAGGGTTTATGTTTGCTATATTGCCAGTTTAATTTATTAGAGAGGTTCCTAAAACCTGTTTGATAAAAAGTTAATTTATTCGGCCTCCGTATTCCATTCGCTACCAAAATCCTCGAGATTTATTCATGTACAAGTACACGCCGACAGTGCAGCTGGCATTTATACCCATGTTACACAATCGCCGGTTCCTGTTAATCTAAGTTTCTTCTTTTGTTTTAACATGATAGAGATTAGTCATATGGCAGACCTAATCTTTTAAGTTAGTACAGTCTTCCTCCATGACCAGAGTACATTGATTCATAAGTAGCCAGACTGAATTCAATTGCATTCGTATGTGTCATTTAATTTGACTAATTTGCCTCTGGAAGTCATGCATTTGGGCATGGAGTGGAGTGCCAAGGTTATCTACCCCCACGTATGGCTTTTATTTGGCACAACGTTTTAATAAATACCCTGCTCTTATTGCAGACAAATATACAAAAATGTGAATAAAAATATTATATTTCTTTATTTTTTTTTAAGTTGTATACTTTAAGGCCTCATGCCCATGGACGTTTTTACAGCCGCGTTTTTGAGCGTTTTTTACAGCTTAAAAATGCCTGTTCATGTTATTGTATACAATTTTTGACCGAATTTTTTTCGGAAAAAAAAAACGAAAAAAATAACGTCGGAGCTCAAAAACGCAATCGCTGCGTTTTTGCGCGTTTTTGCGCGTTTTTTAACGCTTCGCATTTTTTTATGCCTAATGCCGACGCCGAGGAACGCACTTGTCCTGGGTTTTTTTTACAGCTTAAAAACGCCTATGCTATTTGCAGCTCAAAAACGCCTAGGTGGGCATGAAGCTGAAGACTAACATGGACAGGCGTTTTTAAGCTGTAAAAAACGCTCAAAAACGCGCCTGTAAAAACGTCCGTGGGCATGAGGCCTCAGTTGTATCTATGTCTCAAAAAATATATATTTCTTTCTGTGTGCACAAACATTTAACATAAATAATTGTTAAAATTTGGGAGTTGTTTACTACAAAACCTCATGTGATCACCTCTCTGTGATGATGACACTCACCATGTACAGAGATTTTCCAGCTTGAAAATCAATCTCTGCAGCTTCCCTTTACAAACAATATCTGTCACCATGTGTAGTAGCCTCCCTGGCGGTATGATTATGTCAGATTTTTGCGTCTCAAAACGGTACATTTGTTTTGCATAGAAATTTGGTGTTTTATATTTTAGGCCTGTAATTCTTAGTAATAACACACTTAAATTTGTCCAAACAAGAGTCTAGTAAAATCATATGTAGCGGGGTCTCCTTTAAGGCCCCGGGACTACGTTACCCAGAACCCCAGTTGGCCACCGCAGAGACTCATGGGACAGGTTATTTAAGGAGGAGGCGAGGCGGAGCTTGGCCTCTTTGGACACCGCGCTGCAAGCAAGAGTTCTTCCTGTGCGGATCTGCTGCAGTGCAAGGCCTGAAGCCTGGGCCTTGTGCAACTTCCAAAGAGCCTTCCACCCCGCTGTGGAGCCTGGGTGGCACCAGACTGGTCGAGTGAGGACATCAGTGGGATCGGGGACCCGATCGTTGCAGACGCTGTGTGCGGAGACACAGCAGGTGAAAGTCCCGGGCTGGGATCGCGCCCGGAGTGGTGAGCGAGCACTTGCTCAATCAAATAGACTTTACAGATTCTAGGCCTATAGACTGCCTTGGCTCACCGATCGTTTGCTTGTTGTTCCACTGGGGGACGGGTAGCAGGACAGAGTTGAAGTGTCCCCCCCCCCAGCATAGTGTTCTTAGTGATTGCCAGTTTGTGGATTACAAATACTATTCATCAAGTGCACCACCGAAAGTTTGCATGCAAAGAAATCCCTATAGGAAGGACTGAGATTTATTCTGGGTCAGGCCTGGCAAGGGTGGGGTTATAGAATATTGTTTAGTGCGCCACAGGGCGTGTATACCATAATAGCTACGCGTGGTGGATTACCGCGCAGCGCCATTATTGTGTGCTATATTGATTGCTGCAGGGCTCTGCAAGCCGGTTGTGTGTATTATATTCTGCTTAAGCCTTTTTTACAACCAAAGTAAAACTGTTCTACTTGATCTTTAACATTTGTGTGTTGTCTTACTGTAAGGAGGGTGCCTTTACAATACCAATTGATTAAGATAAAAAATATAACCCCTAGACTAGCTGTGCCAGGGTGGGTCGAGCAGATTGCCGGGGGTTGGTGGTGCTGTACACAGGGCCCGAAAACAAATCCAGCGGCTCTCTTAAGTGGGGGTAGCGCTACACGTGGGGGCTCTCGAGTCCGGGATCCTGTTGCAGCAAGTAACGTGCCAAAAGTACCAGCATGGACCCACTAGAAGTAGGACAGTGGTGTAAAGCGGTCGGCACAGCCGGGGTAGTAGTCATAGAACTCCCAGGGATCTGGCAAGAAGAAGCGGTGAAGCAGCTAGAGATGTCACTGTCACCGTATCAGAAAGCATGGGTGGTGGATGTCAGGACGAATTCCTCACTGACCCACGCATTAATAGAGTGGAAGGACGGAGTCCCAGAACATTTCAAGAACCCAAGTGTAGAAGCTATAGATGATCAGACTTATAGCCTAATACACGCGCTGCCGCTCAAGCCAGGAGGACAGTTTCAGACACCAAAACTATCTCCATCACCCACCCCAAAAGCAGAAAAACAGCAGAAAAGGGAGAGTCCCGGGTCGCCATCTGCCACCCTCAGCGCAGAGTTGTGCGCGGTCCTAGGGGAACTTGTAGCCCAGTGTAAGAAGGATTCTACAGATTACCAAATGTCAGGGTACAGAAAACTTAGAATATTCTCAGGAAGGAAACCCGTACCTTCGGGTGAAGAGGGGTTTGAGGAGTGGTTAGACAGTGCCACTCAGGCCCTAGAGGAATGGGAAGTCCCAGATCACAGAAAGAAGCAGAGAATTGCTGAGAGCTTGAAGGGGCCTGCTCTAGAGGCCATACGCAACCTCAAGATGAGTAAGACAGACTGTGATGCACAGGACTATCTGGACATCCTGCAGAATGTGTTCGGTGGAACAGAGAAAATCACTGAGCTCACCTATCAGGTGGAGAACTGCTACCAGAAGACAGGAGAGAAACTGTCAGAGTTCATGAGGCGCCTGGACAAGATCCTGCATAAGATGATTCTTAAGAAGGGGATTGAACCACGGAAGGTGGATGAAGCCCGTGTTCAACAGGTGATGAGAGGATCTCAGCCCTTGGACCCCATCGCATTGGCGCTACGCACAAGACAGGACGGGAAGAGCCTGGAGTACCCTGACTTTATTTGAGTGGTCAGAGAGGAAGAAGCTATGCTGGAGGAGAAGAAGAGGAGCCTAGCAGTTGAGTCGGTAAATCCTCCTCCAGTGATGGTCAGGACGGCCATGACCCTGGAAAGAGACTCAGAGGTGGATACCTTGAAGTCGCAGATGTCCCAAGTATTGGGGATGCTGACCTCCCTGATGGAAAAGAAGTCAAGGGAAACAGAGAGGGAAAGTCCGAGGAAGGAGCTGTTTCCCAACACCTCAGCGCCCACATCCCTGGAAGATTGGGGGGATGTGATTTGTTTCAATTGTGGAGGAGCTGGCCATTTCGCCAAAGTGTGTGCCAGCCCAAAGAAAAAAAAGATGAATAACCGCAAGCCGCTGGAAAACTTCAGCGGGCCCCGGTGAAGGAGTCAACCCGGGTGCCCATCATCTCCAGTGAGCTCCAAACTGAATGAGAAGCACATGAAAAGAGTGGATAAGACCCCTCAGAAAAAACGCAAGGTTCCTCAGAAGGAACGCACCCCAAAGAAAGAGAGTAGTGTCCCTCAGCGGGTAGTTACACCCATGAAAAGGAGGGAGATCAATGCATACCAGGCCCAAGAGAGACTTAAGTCCAAAGAGAAATGGAAGAAAGAAAGTAAAAAGGGAAAATGCAAAGATCAAAAGAAAGAGACCCTCTCGAAGCGATATCCAGAGAAGCTGGTGGGTCCCTCCCCGATAGTACCAGTTCAAGTGGAGGGAGTCTACACAAGAGCCATATTGGATACTGGGGCGCAAGTGACCCTGTTGTACCGGGACTTTTATGACAAGCATTTAAGTCACCTACCCATCCAGAAGATTGAAGAGCTGGAGATATGGGGAATTGGGACAGAGAGTTTCCCTTAGGATGGCTATCTGCCTATAAAACTGACTTTTGACCCGTCCATAGCCGGGAAGGCTAAAGTGTTTGATACCTTAGCTGTGGTATGCCCCCGACCGCCTGGAGCTAACAAGAGTTCCTTAATAATGGGGACCAACACGGATCTGGTCCGAAGACTTCTGGCCCCTCTGACAAGAAGGAAAGGCCTCACAGTCACTGAGATCCACCCAATGTTGAAGACAGCCTACCAACGGCTAATCTTGGAACAGAAGGCCCCGGAAGAAGGGGTAGGGAAGGTCTGCAGCCCGGTGAAGTAACCTGTTTGAAAGCCACAGTGAAACTCACTTGGGAGCAGCCCGGCCCTTTTGTCATGTTGGAACCAGACCCAAGGGAAGAACATTCGGGCTTAGAGGTAGTCCCAGAAGTGGTCCCGGTGAGGGCCCTGAAGAAGGCTCATTGTAAAGTGCCTGTGAGCGTCAGAAATACCACGGATGGTCCCATGGAAATCCCAGCCAGGCTGTTACTGGGCCAGGTGAGCCCAGCTACCCCAGTTGCTTCATCAGATGTGGAGAAGACAGATGGAGAAAGTACTGTGTGGGAGAAACTTTCCATGGAGAATCCAAACCTGCCCAGGGCTTGTAAAAAGAGAGCCAAGGCCCAGTTGACCAGGTGGGAAAGGATCTTTTCCCAAGATGAATTTGATGTGGGGTGTGCTAGGAGTGCCACCCATTGAATCCGCCTCCAGGAAGACAAGCCCTTCAGGGAGAGGGTTAGGTGGGTTCCGTTAGCAGACCTCGAAGACTTGAGGGAGCAGCTCGCCGAGCTCAAGCGAACAGGGCTGATTCGAGAATCTAGAAGTCCCTATGCCTCCCCTATAGTGGTGGTCCGGAAGAAGAATGGGTCACTGAGGCTGTGCATAGACTATAGGACCCTCAACAGGAGAACCATACCGGACCAGTATACCACTCCGAGGATAGAGGATGCCCTACAGAGCTTGTGTGGAGCCAAGTGGTTCAGTGTTATGGACCTAAAGAGCGGGTACTATCAGATCCTGATGCATCCAGAAGACAAAGAGAAGACGGCTTTCATAACCCCAGTAGGGTTCTTTGAATTTGATCGGATGCCTCAAGGTCTGCCTGGAGCCCCAGCTACCTTCCAACGTCTCATGGAGAAGACTGTAGGAGACATGAACCTCATCGAAGTCTTAGTATACTTGGATGACATCATTATCTTCGGAAGAACCTTGGAGGAACATGAAGAGAGGCTGGAGAAAGTTTTGAAGAGACTGAGTGAGGAAGGACTCAAGCTCTCACCTGAAAAATGCCAATTCTATCAGTCATCAGTCAACTATCTGGGGCACATAGTGTCTGAAGATGGGGTAGCCACAGACCCCGAAAAATTGGAGGCAGTCACCTCCTGGCCCAGGCCCACCACTGTGACAGAGCTCAGATCCTTTCTGGGGTTCTGTTCCTATTACAGGAGGTTTGTGGAGGGGTTTGCGCAGATAGCCAGGCCTCTGAATGAGCTGCTTAAGACGGAGGGGGAAGAGGATGACACAGGCCCCAGAAAGCCAGGGGAGTCAGTCAAAGACCAGTGGAACGAGAAGTGTGAGAATGCCTTCCAGATGTTGAAGAAGACATTAACCACTGCCCCTGTCCTGAACTACGCAGACCCTAACAAGCCTTATGAACTTCATTTAGATGCCAGTCATGATGGTTTGGGAGGAGTGCTGTACCAGGAGCATGAAGAGCAACTGAGGCCTGTTGCGTATGTGAGCAGAAGTCTGACTCCCTCCGAAAAGAACTACCCCACCCATAAGTTGGAGTTCCTGGCCCTTAAGTGGGCGGTAGTTGACAAACTCAGAGACTATTTGTATGGGGCGGAATTCACAGTGAAACCCGACAACAACCCCCTCACCTATCTTTTCACCACAGCAAAGTTGGATGCCACAGGACATAGATGGCTGGCGGCGCTGTCTGCCTTCAATTTCGGCCTGAAGTACAGACCTGGGGCTGGAAACCGAGATGCAGATGCTTTGTCTAGAACAGGGGTCTCCAAACTGCGGTCCTGAGGCCGGTTGCGGCCCTTTGCTTGCCTTTATCCGGCCCTTGGGGCACTATTCCATCCACTGACACCAACAATGGCGAATCATTTTTATTGCTGAAACCACCAATGGGGCACTGTTCATCCAACTTACACTATAAAAAAGGTACAATTCCTTCTATTGACACCAACAATGGGGCACTAGTCCTCCCACTGACACCAAAGGAATGGTATTGTTTACTCCCTCTTGACATTTTCTACTCCCAATGGCCCTAGTCCGGCCCTCCTAAAGTCTGAAGGACAGTAAACTGGCCCTTTGTTTAGAAAGTTTGGAGACCCCTGGTCTAGAAGATCTCACTTGCAGTACAGAAGACTGGACCCAGGTGGCACCCGACGGGGTGCGGGCCCTCTGTTAAGGGGCTGAACTCCAAGCCAGTGGCGGCTCAAGAGCAGAAGAGATAGGGGTTACCATAGTAGGAGTTCCCAAGCAATATTGTGGAGTAACCCAACTGGGGGAAGATAACTTGCCAAAATTGTCAAAAAAGGAGTTGAGATCAGACCAATTGGAAGACCCCATGGGGAGATTGGTCTTGGAGGCCCTAGAGAATCAGGATCCGAATAGACTCTTACGCCACCCTTCAAAGGAGGCTCGCCTATTGAGGAAGGAGTGGGACAGGTTGCAGGTGCATCAGGGAGTGGTCTACCGAAGGGGCCCCTCTGATGACCTAGAAGACAAATGGCAATTGTTCTTGCCTGAGAAGCACCGTGAGACAGTCATGGTTGCTCTGCACGACAACCATGGCCACCTAGGGGCGGAAAGGACCTTCCAACTCGTTAGGGACCTTTTCTATTGGCCCTGCATGAGGGCTGAAGTTGAAGAATACTGCCACTCATGTGCACGATGCATCCAGAGAAAGACTTTACCCCATCAAGCTGCCCCAATAGGCCATCTGCAAAGTCAAAGCCCACTTGATCTGGTATGCATTGATTTTCTCTGCCTCGAACCCGACCTGAGTGGACTAGGAAATGTTCTGATAGTAACCGACCATTTCACCCGGTATGCCCAGGCCTTTCCAACCAAGGACCAGAAGGCTTTCACCGTGGCCAAAGTGCTGATGGAGAAATACTTCGTACATTATGGGCTACCACAACGGCTCCATTCAGATCAGGGAAGGGATTTTGAAAGTCGATTTGATCCGGAAACTCCAGGATTCTTTGGGGATCAAGAAGACAAGAACTACCCCCTACCATCCACAAGGTGATGCTCAGCCGGAGAGGTTCAACCGAACCCTGCTCAACATGCTGGGGACCCTAAGCAGTGAAAAGAAGCAGCATTGGAGCAACCACATAGCGGCAGTTGTGCATGCATACAACAGCACCACCAGTGACGCTACAGGGCACTCATCCTATCGACTTATGTTCAGGAGAGAAGCAAGACTACCCGTAGATCTGGCCTTTGGCACTTCCATAGACCATTGTTCTGCTGCTTCCCACAAGGGATATGTCGATAGACTCAGACGCAATTTGAAATTGGCCTATGAACAGGCCCAGGCGGCCTCGGAGCAAAGGGGGGCCCGCAACAAGAAAAATTTTGACCTGAAAGTTAGGATTCAGGATTTGCAACCAGGAGACAGAGTGTTGCTACGGAACTTGGGGGTCCCTGGAAAACACAAGCTTGCAGACAGATGGAGACCTGAACCTTATGTTTGCAAAAGGCTACCGGGCCTAACCGTTTACAGACTTAAACCAGAGGGGAAGGTGGGACCTTTGAAGACCTGGCATCGGAACCCCCTACTCCCACTAGTGGAGGCAGTTCGGATACCAGTGTTGTTCATCTTGCTCTAAAAAAGTAATTAGTTACAGTTACAAATTACTTCTCCCAAAAAGTAAGTGAGTTAGTAACTCAGTTACTACATAGGAAAAGTAACTAGTTACTCAGCAAAGTAACTATATTGGTTATATTATATATACACGGGGGCGGGGGCGGTAGAATGATGATATATATGTAATTTTTTCAGTGTATAAAAATAATAGGAGGGATAACAAATATTGGTACTGTGCCCGTGCCTCACTGTCCCCGAGCTCACTGTGCCCCATGCCTCACTGTGCCCCATGCCTCACTGTGCCCCATGCCTCACTGTGCCCCATGCCTCACTGTGCCTGTGTGTTACGGTTACGGTACCTCAGATCGGCGGCGTCCCGAGACTCCCGGTGGCCATTTTATTATTCAAAAGCCGCGCCTCCTCCAGTCCTCCTCGTTTGTGATAGGCGGAACACTCAATTTCCCAGCAGGCAGTGTTCCGCCTATCACGGACATCCTCTCATCCCCGTCTGTGTTATGAGGATGAGAGGATGTCCGTGATAGGCGGAACACTGCCTGCTGGAAAATTGAGTGTTCCGCCTATCATAAACGAGGAGAACACTCAATTTCCCAGCAGGCAGTGTTCCGTCTATCACGGACATCCTCTCATCCTCATAACACAGACGGGGATGAGAGGATGTCCGTGATAGGCGGAACACTGCCTCCTGGGAAATTGAGTGTTCCGCCTATCACAGGCGATGAGGACTCGGGAGGCGCGGCTTTTGAACACTGCAATGGCCGCAGTCTGTCTGCATGACACGCTGTTCAGGTAGGCAGACGGCGGCTTGCAGTTAGTTAGACTTACATTACATCTACTCGCGGCGGCTGCGGCGAGTAGATGTAATTGGGGTAACGCCACCCAAGTAATGGGTACGGCGGTGCCACAAGGGTAAGAGTAATCAGTTAGATTACTTGTTACACCCAAAAAGTGGCTACATTACCTAACGCCGTTTATTTAAACAACGTTAGTTACAACACTGTCGGATACCCCCTGTGACGGATTCCCCTGAGTCCACCTCCATCCTGGATACTCCCAGACCAAACACTCTGTCCCAGACCCCTCGAGTCAGGGATACAGAGACCTTGGAGATAAGGGAAGATGAGGGAGAGGAACTTAATTGGCTTTGGCCTTCCCAGGCCCCAGAGACTTCTGTTATTGATCTTCCACCTGAAGAAGACACCGAAGACCAAACACTGAATGCAGAAGCTACTGAGTTCATTCCGTCCAGTACTTGGTCAGATTCTTGGGAGAGTGACTGTGACTTGCTCCCTGAGGAAGATCCAAGGGAGTCTCTGTACCTCCCTGCTCCGGAGTCCAGTGCTCCCGAACCAGAGGAAATTCCTGAGTTGGTTCCAGAGGAGGAGCCTGTTCTAACAGAGAGCCCAAGAGGACAGAGAAAGCGAAGAGCCATAAAGCCTCCCAGAAGATTAACTTACCCACAGATGGGGAGAAGTGCGGAAGACATTGTGGTTACTGCCAGAAGGAGTACGGAAGACCCTGATCCTCCCACTGTTCATTTAGTGGGGGGCAACCCCAGCTCACTCTCTGGCACAGTTAGGCAGGACACTAGTGATGGTGTGACCTGTGGGCAGGGGAGTTCACCACCTCGGTTTTGGTGGGAATTTCCTCTGCCAACATCATACGAAACTTTGATTGATGTTGTACGTTCTGTGATTTAAGTTTTTTTATCTTTGGGGACCAAAGAGTTTAAGTGGGGGGAGTGTGTAGCGGGGTCTCCTTTAAGGCCCCGGGACTACGTTACCCAGAACCCCAGTTGGCCACCGCAGAGACTCATGGGAGGGGTTATTTAAGGAGGAGGCGAGGCAGAGCTCGGCCTCTTTGGACAACGCGCTGCAAGCAAGAGTTCTTCCTGTGCGGATCTGCTGCAGTGCAAGGCCTGAAGCCTGGGCCTTGCGCAACTTCCAAAGAGCCTTCCACCCCGCTGCGGAGCCTGGGTGGCACCAGACTGGTCGAGTGAGGACATCAGTGGGATCGGGGACCCGATCGTTGCAGACGCTGTGTGCGGAGACACAGCAGATGGAAGTCCCGGGCTGGGATCGCGCCCGCAGTGGTGAGCGAGCACTTGCTCAATCAAATAGACTTTACAGATTCTAGGTCTATAGACTGCCTTGGCTCACCGATCGTTTGCTTGTTGTTCCACTGGGGGACCGGTAGCAGGGCAGAGTTGAAGTGTCTTCGTCCCCCCCCCCAGCATAGTGTTCTTAGTGATTGCCAGTTTGTGGATTACAAATACTATTCATCAAGTGCACCACCGAAAGTTTGCATGCGAAGAAATCCCTATAGGAAGGACTGAGATTTATTCTGGGTCAGGCCTGGCCAGGGTGGGGTGATAGGATATTGTTTAGTGCGCCACAGGGCGTGTATACCATAATAGCTACGCGTGGTGGATTACCGCGCAGCGCCAATATTGTGTGCTATATTGATTGCTGCAGGGCTCTGCAAGCCGGTTGTGTGTATTATATTCTGCTTAAGCCTTTTTTACAACCAAAGTAAAACTGTTCCACTTGATCTTTAACATTTGTGTGTTGTCTTACTGTAAGGAAGGTGCCTTTACAATACCAACCCCTAGACTAGCTGTGCCAGGGTGGGTCGAGCAGATTGCCGGGGGTTGGTGGTGCTGTACACAGGGCCCGAAAACAAATCCAGCGGCTCTCTTAAGTGGGGGTAGCGCTACACATAAATTATAATATAATAACTATAAATAATTATAAAAAATAATAATATAATAATTATAATAAAATGAATTTCCCCACTATTCACTATCGCTCAATTCTGCAAGTGTTCTTATTTACTATCGCAGTATTCTAGCTGGTCTCAAACCACTTTTGCCATAAAGGGACACGTTTTGGTTGCTATGGACAATCTCAAGTTTCCAGGCAGAAAGAATAGTATATATAATATAAAACTGCATGCAGGGCACTGGACAAAACAATAGGGACAAATGGGATATGAAATAATTTCATACAGTAATGTAATCTGTAAGATTACAGTGTACTGTATGTATTATGAATTTTGTCATTTTTGAATTTGCCGCCAGGCTCCGTCCCCGTTCGCCATGACGCTCGCAGAGAACAGAGCCTGGCACACAGAGGCATCGGGCGGAAGACACAGCCCGCAGACACAGTGGGGGGACATCGCAGGATTCTGGGGACAAGGTAAGTATACTGCACCAGGATCCTGCAGTGCAATCCCGAATGTGTGGCTCGGGGTTACCGCTAATGGTACAGAAAAGCCCAGAGCAAAGAAATGCAATGGATGGGCAGAGGGCGGACATGACTAGGGAAACAGGGACTTATGAGAAGGATTGTGGGATTGGTGGGTTAAGGCTGAGGTGTAGGGTAGTAGGATTGGTGGGTTAATTTGTGTGGGAGGGGGCACAGAGGGTATAAAGGAGGACTCCGCCCCCCCCGGGTAACACGCGGCGCAAGGAAAGTTCTAGCATGTCAGATCTAGAGCAGCTCCTCTCCCAATTGCGGGCTGAGACTGCAGCGCGAGGCCCACAGTGGGCCCAGGAACATTTAGGGCCTTTGCTGGGGCGTCCAGCGGAAGAAGAGGCTAATGGGGGGAGAGTGTCAGCGCGAGCTAGGCTGTCAAAACCGCCGGAGCGCTTTGCTCCTGACCTCTCCTCCGGAGCTCGCCATCAATTAGGGAATCCCCATTCGCGGGCCCCTTCGGGTCCTCCCGCGAAGCGAGCTGCTGTCGCCGGGTTGGACGCCGGAAGGAATCCCCAGCAGAGACGGAGCTCCGCGGGCGGCCGGTCCGGGAGTTCCGGAGCGGCCACCAGGCCCGCACAGCGGTTGGAGTCGGAGCGAGCGGGCCCCGCCCCCAGAGTGATGTCACCGGGGACGGCGCCTCGGCGGGGGAGATCGAGTGTGGCGGTGGCCGGGCCTTCAGCGGCGGCGGCTGGGGACCTTGCGGCAGAGGAGCGGAGGGCAGAGGCAGCTGATGAAGGCAACAGGGCTGGACAGAGCCCCCCAGGTCCAGGCAAAGCGACGAAGAAATCGGTGGGCGGGTCCAGAGCACGGAGAGGGAGTCGGTGGGCAGCGGGACCCTCGGCATCCAGGGATCCTTCCCCTGGAGGGCTTTCATCTGGAGCAGAAGACAGAGAGGAGCGACGGTCTGAGGGTGAAGTGTCGGAATCGGAGGAAGAGCGGGAGCCTCATGGACGGCCAGCGGCGATGGAGGCGGGACGGTCGGCTGGTGGGTCTCTTCCTAGGCAGCCCGGTAAGTTTGCTTTTCCCTTATCTTCCCTGGGTCAGTCAGGGGTGTTGGGTGCTGGGGGCGGCAGTGGTGCCGTAGCGGGGGTGATGCTGGGATGTCAGTGGGGGGTACCTTGGCTGGGAGTGGTGATGTGGCGGGCCAGGGTCAGAGGTCGGCAGTGGGGTTGGATCCGAGTATGAGGGGGTTTTTAGCGGGAATCAAGGAACTGGTGGACAGGTTTGAGAATGGGGCAGGTGGGGCGCCAAGCCCGGCAGCGGCATGGGTTCCTCCGGTGGAGAGGGATGGCAGGAGCGGGGTGGCAGGGACAGCGGTGGTGGTGCCACAGCAAGGGGGGACGGACAGTCCTCCGCTAAGGAAGGAGGGGGTTGATACGCCTACGGCAGTGGGGGAGGCTGGCAGGCAGGACCTGGTGAGGTTGGCTGACGCGGCGATGTGTGAGGTCTATATCTGTTTTGAGGGACCGTTGGGAGCGCACTTAAAGGTGGAGGTACGTGAAAAAATTTGGAAAGGTGAGTATGTGGAGATATTTTCACTGCTGCCGTTGGGGAAGTTCAATTTGGACAGAGTCAAGCCGGATGACTCCAAGAAAGAAGATGAGGAGAAGCGTAGTTATCGACTTATCCCACAAACATTTACAAATTGGCTGCAGGCATTTGGCATTTTGGCAAGTGTGATAGGGGTAAAGAAGCCGGAGTTCTGCTCTGCTCTGTTTTGCTACCAGGATGCTGTAGGGGAAGCATATAGAGTCTACGGGGTCACGGCTTGGTTGAGGTATGATGAACAGTTCCGGCAGAGGATGGTGGTGCGGCCTGAGTTAAGGTGGGACCACAAGGACATCAGTTTGTGGATGCGCTTGATGGCTTTGGCGAGGGCCCCGAATCAGTTTTTTCAGGGGGGGGGGGCGGTGGATCGTCTTCCCCTGGACAACCGGCCAGTAAGGCAAAAGTGGTTTGTTGGCAACTTAATTCGGGTACATGCAAGTTTGGAGGAACGTGCCGTTTCAAACATGAGTGTTCCGGGTGCGGGGGTTCCCACCCCTTGCTTTAAGCAAGGGAAGAACCGTTCCGGAGAGCTTGCAAATAAGAGGGAGGACGCCGGTGATGGTGGAAAGGATGCGGCCGTTTCTAGGTAGGTATCCTGACAGGGCGGCTGCTCGGTTGTTGGAAAGGGGGTTTTCGGAGGGTTTTCGTATTCCGTGCTCTTTGAGGGAGATCCCCCCAGTGCCGCGCAATTTGCGATCAGCGTTGCAACATTGCGACGTAGTTTCTGGAAAACTGCGGAAGGAAGTTGCGCTGGGTCGCATGTGCGGTCCTTTTCCAGTTACCCCGTTAGAGGATTTGGTGGTCTCCCCTCTGGGGGTGGTGCCGAAAAAGGAGCCGAATAAATTTTGGCTCATTCACCACCTTTCTTTTCCCAAGGGTGGGTCGGTGAACGACGCCATTGAGCCGGATACTTGCACGGTGAGTTATACATCCTTCGATGCGGCGGTTGTTTGGGTCCGTCATTATGGCCAGGGGGCTCTCATGGCAAAATCAGATGTGGAGGCGGCCTTTCGGCTTCTTCCGGTGCACCCCGATAGTGTTCGGTTATTGGGGTGTCACTGGAACGGGGAGTTTTATGTGGACCGGTGCCTGCCTATGGGCTGTTCCATATCGTGTGCATTATTGGAGAAGTTTAGTTCCTTTCTGGAATGGGTGGTCAGGGACATGTCAGGGGTGAATTCGGTCATACATTATTTGGATGACTTCCTCTGCGTGGGCCCGGCTGCATCCAGGAGCTGTGCGATTATTTTGTCAACGCTGGAGCATATGGCGGATCGTTTTGGTGTCCCGTTGGCACCGGACAAGACGGAGGGGCCGAGAACGGTCATTACGTTCTTGGGGATAACGCTGGACTCGGACACCATGGAATGCCGTTTACCGGATGATAAGCTGGCGGCTCTGAAGGAAGAAATTAAATTGATGTTGGGTTTGCGCAAGGTACAGCTGCGGACGCTGCAATCACTATTGGGGAAGCTGAATTTCGCTTGTCGCATTTTGCCGATGGGAAGAGCATTTTGCCGACGGCTGTCAGCAAGTACGGCTGGGGTGCAGTCGCCGAGACATTTTGTTCGTCTGGTATGATCCCACAGGTCTGATCTGCAGGTCTGGCATACATTTTTAGAGTCCTTCAATGGTAGGGCATTATGGATGTCTGGCCCGGTTAGTAACTTTGATATGGATCTGTTCACGGACGCTGCGGGCTCAGCCGGTTTTGGGGCTTTTTTCCAAGGCCGGTGGAGTGCGGGTTCTTGGCCACAGTGTTGGGTGGAGGCGGGCTTCACAAAGAATATGTTGCTGCTGGAGCTTTTTCCGGTAGTATTGGCAGTAGAATTATGGGGTGAGGCTTTCCGGGATCGGAAGGTGCGTTTCCACATCGACAACCTGGGTGTGGTGCAGGTGATTAACAGAGCGTCGGCGGCATCGCCGCCGGTGGTTCGCCTGCTGCAACAGCTGGTGTTGAGATGCCTGCAGTTAAACATCTTCATATTAGACATGTGCACACTGAAATATTTCGTTTCGGAATTTTGTTTTCGTTAGAAAAATAAATTTATTTAGTTACTCCCGAAATTCGTTTTTATGTATTTCGTTTTTCGTTAGAAATTGCATTCGTCCGAAAATCTGAATTAATTAAGGTCGAATCTGTCATTGAAGGCTTATGGTGTCTGTCGAATGTTCAAAGAAGATTCGACGGAGCAGCGAAACTGTACGACGCTGCAATCGTACATTTCCGGTCGAATGTTCCGCCTACAAGCTATAGATGAATTCTATTGTATGACTAGTAATAATTATATTTTTTAATTACTATTACTAGTCAACAGGGATGAGCCGAACACCCCCCCTGTTCGGTTCGCACCAGAACCTGCGAACAGACAAAACGTTCGTATGAACTTTAGAACCCTATTAAATACAATGGACTCGAACGTTCGAAATCTAAAGTGTTAATTATAAAGACTAATATGCAAGTTATTGTCCTAAAAAGTGTTTGGGGACCTGGGTCCTGCCCCAGGGGACATGTATCAATGCAAAAAAAAGTTTTAAAAACGGCCGTTTTTTCGGGAGCAGTGATTTTAATAATGCTTAAAATGAAAAAATAAAAGTGAAATATTCCTTTAAATTTCATACCTGGGGGGTGTGTATGATATGCATGTAAAGTGGCGCATGTTTCCCGTGCTTAGAACTGTCCCTGCAAAAAATTTCATTTTTGAAAGAAAAAAAGTCATTTAAAACTGACTCGCGGCTATTAATGAATTGTCGGCTCCCGGCAATACATACAAAAGTCATTGATAAAAAAAAAAAAAAAAGCATGGGGGTTCCCCAGAATTCCATTACCAGGCCCTTCAGGTCTGGAATGGATATTAAGGGGAACCCCGCCGCAAATTTTAAAAAAAATTGACGTGGGGTCCCCCCAAATATCCATTCCAGGCCCTTCAGATCTGGCATGGATTTAAAGGGGAACTCCACCCCAAATTTTTAAAAAAATGGCGTGGAGTCCCCCTAAAAATCCATACTAGACCCCTTATCCGAGCACGCAACCTGGCCGGCCGCAGGGGAAGAGGGGGGGACGAGAGAGCGGCCCCCCCTCCCTCCTGAACCGTACCAGGCCACATGCCCTCAACATGGGGAGGATGTCCCCATGTTGATGGGGACAAGGGCCTCATCCCCACAACCCTTGCCCGGTGGTTGTGGGGGTCTGCGGGCGGGGGGCTTATCGGAATCTGGAAGACCCCTTTAACAAAGGGGACCCCCAGATCCCGCCCCCCCCCTATGTGAATTGGTAAGGGGTACATTGTACCCCTACCATTTCACGAAGAAAGCGTAAAAAAATGTTTAAAAAAACACACAAACACCTTGAAAAAGTCCTTTATTTAAAAAAAAAAACAAAAAAAACATTCCAGCGGTGAAATCCAGTGTCCCGCGGCGATCCCGATGTCCAGCGCTGTCCTTCATTGGTTGTGCCTGAGCGGACCTGATGGGGAACTCCCTCTCAGTGTTTTAAATGTATAGACCCGCCCCTTCTAAAGTTCCCCATCAGATCCGCTCAGCGGACCAGATGCGGAACATGAGAAGGGGCGGGTCTATACATGTATTACCAAAGTGAGAGCAGTTCCCCATCAGGTCCGCCCCCTCGGTATGTCGGACCCGCCTACGTCATTGGCTTGAGCGGGGAACTTCCTTCACTGTGTAATTTAAATTTACATAGTGAAGGAAGTTCCCCGCTCAAGCCAATGACGTAGGCGGGTCCGACATACCGAGGGGGCGGACCTGATGGGGAACTGCTCTCACTTTGGTAATACATGTATAGACCCGCCCCTTCTCATGTTCCGCATCTGGTCCGCTGAGCGGACCTGATGGGGAACTTTAGAAGGGGCGGGTCTATACATTTAAAACACTGAGAGGGAGTTCCCCATCAGGTCCGCTCAGGCACAACCAATGAAGGACAGCGCTGGACATCGGGATCGCCGCGGGACACTGGATTTCACCGCTGGAATGTTTTTTTGTTTTTTTTTTAAATAAAGGACTTTTTCAAGGTGTTTGTGTGTTTTTTTAAACATTTTTTTACGCTTTCTTCCTGAAATGGTAGGGGTACAATGTACCCCTTACCAATTCACATGGGGGGGGCCGGGATCTGGGGGTCCCCTTTGTTAAAGGGGTCTTCCAGATTCCGATAAGCCCCCCGCCCGCAGACCCCCACAACCACCGGGCAAGGGTTGTGGGGATGAGGCCCTTGTCCCCATCAACATGGGGACATCCTCCCCATGTTGAGGGCATGTGGCCTGGTACGGTTCAGGAGGGAGGGGGGGCCGCTCTCTCGTCCCCCCCTTTTCCCCTGCGGCCGGCCAGGTTGCGTGCTCGGATAAGGGGTCTGGTATGGATTTTTAGGGGGACTCCACGCCATTTTTTAAAAAATTTGGGGTGGAGTTCCCCTTACAATCCATGCCAGATCTGAAAGGCCTGGAATTGATATTTGGGGGAACCCCACGTCAATTTTTTTTTAATTGCGGCGGGATCTTTTTGCATTGATACATGTCCCCTGGGGCAGGACCCGGGTCCCCAAACACTTTTTAGGACAATAACTTGCATATAAGCCTTTATAATTAGCACTTTAGATTTCTCCCATAGATTTTTTGAATTTGCCGCAAACACTCCAATTTGTTCGCTGTTCGGCGAACGGGCGAACAGGCAATGTTCGAGTCGAACATGAGTTCGACTCGAACTCGAAGCTCATCTCTACTAGTCAACCAACATTAGAATTCTTCTATAGCCTATGGGCCGAGCATTTGACCGGAAATGTACGATTGCAGCGTTGTACAGTTTATCTGCTCCATAGAATCTTCTTAGAACTTTCAACAGACACCATAAGCCTTCAATGACAGTTTCGACGTTTGTATGTTTTTTCGATGCTTCGTTGAATCTTCGTCGTTCATGTCAAATTGTCAAGTTAGTTCTAGCTATTTTACTGCTCCTCCTCTTTGGTTACAATCAGCCAATAACATTCATCATCATCATTTTTTTATTTTACTTCCCCCACCCAATTCCAGCAGTGATCTTTTCTCTCTATAATGTCGAATCTTTTCTCTCTATAATGTCGAATCTTTTCTCTCTATAATGTCGAATCTTTTCTCTCTATGTACAATAATCTTGGACTAATAGAGTTAAGATTAGGCACATTCGACCACAGGTTCGATGGACACAGATTGTTATTGTCAGCCTCATGTCGAATCTCCTATCTATATCGAACTGTTGTTGCAACGAAAACGAAAATTAAGCATTTGTTTATGTCGGATCTTTCGGTTTTCGGATTCTGCATTTTCGTTTGTTAAAACGATAACGAAAATACCTGAAATTCGGACGAAAATGCATTCGGACGAAAACGAATGCACATGTCTACTTCATATATGCTGTTCACCTTCCTGGAGTGGACAATGTTGTGGCTGACGCTTTATCTCGCTTTCAGTGGGACAGGTTCCGAGAGTTGGCGCCAGAAGCGGAGCAACGAGGAGTACCTTGTCCGGGCTGGTTGTGGAAGATTGCGTTAGAGTAGTTTCCGGATGGACCAGAAGGTTGGTGAGTGAGACGACGTGGGCTACATATCATAAAGTTTGGCTCGAATGGGCGGATTTGGGTCGCGTGGCGGGAGTGGGTATTGATGGGCCGGAGGTGAGGTTGCTAGTCTTTTACTTTATCTCCAGGTGCATGGAAGCAGGTGTGTCGGTATCCACGCTGGATAAAAAGGTTGCTGGGTTGGCTTTTTTGTTTAAATGGCAAGGTTTGCCAGATTTCACTAAAGAATTTGGGGGTCGACAAGCGCTAAAAGGTTATAGGCGGGCTAGGCCGTTCAAAGACACCAGACGCCCTGTGTCGTTTGGGGTCCTGAGGGGGGTGTTGGCTAAGTTACCGGAGGTTTGTGCCTCGGAGTATGAGGCTGCCTTGTTCCAAGTGGCATTCTTATTAGCATTTTTTGGGGCATTCAGGATTGGCGAGCTGGTTAGCCCGTCTAAGAAGGTGCACGGGGGGATTAGGGTTAATGAAGTGCGTTGCCATGAGGATAGTGTGGCCTTGTGGTTACGTAGATCAAAAACGGATCAAAAAGGGAAGGGCAAGGGATTTCAGATTTTTTCATTGCCAGGCTCACCGCTTTGTCCAGTTGGGGCCGTTCGGGGTTTTCTGGCGGTACGCCCAGAGAAGGAGGGTTCCTTTCTGATACATGCGGACGGCTGTCCGTTGTCTAGGTTTCAGTTCATTGCGGTTTTCCGCAAATGCTTGGGGTGCTTAGGTTTAGAGGCGAAAGAATTTTCGTCACATTCTTTTAGAATCGGTGCTGCTACGGAAGCGGCTCGAAGTGGGTTGGATAATGAGTCGGTAAAGCGCATTGGGAGATGGGAATCGAGGAGATTTCGATCTTACATTCGCCCTCACTTAGTGGTAGGGGTGTGAGGAGAGTAGGGGTAGGGTTGAATGGAGGTAAGAACAATAAAAAAAAAATAAATGAGGTGTTACGTTGTCAGGCTTTACTGTGGTTACGGTGGATACATGTTTTCTCTCTTTCAGGTGTGGCGCCGGCATTGGTCTGGATACTGGGGCACTCTTACGTGTACCGGGGGGGTAAGAGGGCTGAGGCTAGACCGGAAGGTCGGCAATTGGGGTTTCCAAGGCAGGAGGCCCGGGTTCGCTGGCTGGGAATTCCGGGAATGTTGTGGAGTAAGACGGTTCCAGAAGTGCATCGTTATGCGCGGCTGGACCGCCCACCTGACGTTTTAATTCTGCACGTAGGTGGGAATGATTTATGTGTTAGATCTATGCTGGGTGTGACGAAGGATATTAAATTTGATATTCTTCGTCTTCGTATGGCATTCCCGGAAATGGTGATAGTGTGGTCCGACATGGTGGCTCGTACTTCATGGCGGACGGCTAGATCCATAGAGGGCATCAATAGGGCACGGAGGAAGGTTAATCGGGATGTGGCCAGGTTCATGGTTAGGAATGGGGGGTTGGTGATACGCCATTTTGAGTTGGAGTTGGAGACATGGCGGTACCTTCGGGGTGATGGGGTACACCTCAGTGATGTGGGTTTAGACATATGGGCGTTAGGGTTACAGGATGGGATACAGAGGGCTCTCAGGGTGTGGAGGGGCACCCAATTGTAAAGGCTTTTACATTCGGGTGCTGTGGCGGGTGTCTGGTCTTTGCAGGGGAAGGATGATACCTCGGAAAGAAGGGTTCAGGACCTGTCGTTGGTATGGGTTCTGATGGTGGGCTTACAGTTAACGGAGGTTTAGCTTGAAGCATTGGGATGGTGCACTGCGGTCATGGTTGTCTCTGAGCCAGCATGTCAGCTTGAGGCCTATTAGCGGATTTTGAGAAGTACCGCAGTGCAATAATAGACACAGATGTTAATAGAGGTTCCTGCAGAGATCGACACCAGTAATTTACTGAGGGTCTTTTAGGACAGAGTTTATGGTTACTGTTAAAAAAAGTTATACAGTGTTTAAATAAATAAGGCTGCTACGGCTTATGTTTTCTCCAACTCCTGGTGTGGTCTTGTTTACTTAGTCATAAGTAAGATGGTAAATAAGGGGTAGTATAGTAAGTACATCTGTTATACTATAGTCAAGAAAAGCCCGGAGCAAAGAAATGCAATGGATGGGCAGAGGGCGGACATGACTAGGGAAACAGGGACTTATGAGAAGGATTGTGGGATTGGTGGGTTAAGGCTGAGGTGTAGGGTAGTAGGATTGGTGGGTTAATTTGTGTGGGAGGGGGCACAGAGGGTATAAAGGAGGACTCCGCCCCCCCCCCCTGGGTAACACGCGGCGCAAGGAAAGTTCCCGCCCACCCTCCCCTGATGTTAGACGTGGTTCGGGACGTTGTCTTTAAATTTGTTTTACAGGTACAAGTGGGGGTTATTGCAGATGTCGTGGCAGTGGCGGGTGTCTGGTCTTTGCAGGGGAAGGATGATACCTCGGAAAGAAGGGTTCAGGACCTGTCGTTGGTATGGGTCCTGATGGTGGGCTTACAGTTAACGGAGGTTTAGCTTGAAGCATTGGGATGGTGCACTGCGGTCATGGTTGTCTCTGAGTCAGCATGTCGGCTTGAGGCCTATTAGCGGATTTTGAGAAGTACCGCAGTGCAATAATAGACACAGATGTTAATAGAGGTTCCTGCAGAGATCGACACCAGTAATTTACTGAGGGTCCTTTAGGACAGAGTTTATGGTTACTGTTAAAAAAAGTTATACAGTGTTTTAATAAATAAGGCTGCTACGGCCTATGTTTTCTCCAACTCCTGGTGTGGTCTCGTTTACTTAGTCATAAGTAAGATGGTAAATAAGGGGTAGTATAGTAAGTACATCTGTTATACTATAGTCATGAAATCTCAGCCCGAGCCACACTCGGGAAAACCGCCAGGGAGGTTAACAGGAATATGCATTGTTTATAGTATCTGTTGTAAAAATGTTGACTTTAAATAAACGGCTGTCATATGTGATGTCACACCAGAAAGTCATATGAAAGAGGTTAAACTATAGCTACGTTCTTCAAGGAGACAGGGATTTGTTTACTAATGATTTGGTTGGAGCATTTAGAGATAAGCTGCTATTAGGCTTAATGTACATGGGACATTTTGAAACCTCTCCTAAACAATTTAACTTGACAGATAGTTACCGACATTTAAAAACGTCAGTTTTGCCATGTTTACATGCCGTGTTTAGCTGCGTTTGCGCTTAGAAGCGTTTTTTTTTTTTTAAATAGTCAAAAATGTATCTCTATGAAAACGCCTGTAAACGAAACGCAGCTAAGCGTGAGTTACCATGTTTACACGCGTTTACAAGTTGTTACAGACATTTGGCAAATCAAATGCCTATGAACATCCGTCCTGAATGCATTTTTTTGCTTTCCAAAAAATGCTTCTAAATTCAACTGCCTAGGAACGACTATAAACGATATACAGAACAAGGACCATCAACTCACTATTGTTTAGTCACCACACTTGGTAATATAATTCATACCAGTGTGGTGTCCCTTAATACGCAGGCTCACCCAGTTAATGGAGCGGTCTCCGTGCCTAATGTTAATAGCTATAACCAAATAATACAGGGGGGAAAAGAACCCCCTGAAAAAGAGTCATGGCTTAAAGCGGTTGTAAAGTAACCAACTTTTTTTTTTTTTACTAGTGACTAGGGATGGACGAACATCTACCGGGACGGTTCGCGAACGCGATCGCGAGTAAATGTTCGTGAACCGCGGGCTCGCGGCGGGCCCCATTCATTTCAATGGGAGGCGAACATTAAAAACCTCCAGGTCATATATGCAGCCACAAAATAATTACTAGCTGTGCACACATAGTCCCACAACATGGACAATGACATAACAGAAGTATTAAGCAAATTTGAGATCGACAACGACAAGCATTCTTTTCTTATCTGAAAAATGTTGTCAATTCAGGAGCGCATGAAGGCCATGGAAGAGACGCAAGGCCAGGCTATGAAGGGGGTGCAGGAGATGATCCCGCTATTGGAAAAGTTGCCATAAATGTTTTTTTTTTTTTTTATAAGTTATATAAATCGTTTATACAGTTATAACGTTTATTTCGTTTTTTGTAATATTGCTCGGTTTTATTGTAATAGATCGGCCTAAATCAGCCAGAACTGACAGCAGCCGGTAAATACATGTCAAATACATATAGGGTCCATTCACACGTCTGTAAAATGGGTCCGTATCCGTTCCACAATTTAGCGGAATTGATTTTCAATTCCAGTCTGAAAAATTAGGCATTCACAGCCTGGATAAAGAAGTAAGTGTCGGCCAGTACAGGCCCCAAAAATTAGCATACAGGCATTCATCTGACAGCAAAGAACTTTGTATTCTGTGGCTGGAGGTACATTAGGCATTCACAGGATAAATACGTTTCGGGCACTACAGGCCCCAAAAATTAGGCATTCAACGGACATAAAAGGCCTTTTATGCCGCTGTATTTACCCAAGAAGACAGGGACCATGAATAATTGTTTTAGGTGGTGGTGGATATTTGTGGCCTGTCATGAGGAATTTGAATGAAACATGGTCTACTGGTCACATGTGTTGAATTCCTCAGAGATCCATGCCTCATTCATTTTTATAAATGTGAGGTAGTCAACACTGTCATGAGCTAGGCGAGTGCGCTTATCGGTCACGATCCCCCCTGCTGTACTGAACGCACTTTCGGACAGGACACTGGACGAGGGGCAAGCCATCAGTTCCATTGCAAATTGTGCAAGCTCTGGCCAGAGGTCAAGCCTGCCCACCCAGTAGTCCAGGGTATATAGAAATATGAAGGTATTGGGACTTTTAAGGTGCAACAACTACACAATATTCAATATAAAAATATAATTTTATTACAAAAAATATATATGAAAAATCATATGTACAAATATACATGAACCATCAAAATAATCATAATAGAGTTTCCAAAGTGCATACAGACAAAATTCTCTACATGTTTCGCCATTTTGTAGGCTTCCTCAGGAGTTTGTCATGCAAATACTGGAAACAAAGAAAGGAAAATTAATACATAATAATATTTACTCAAAATTCAAACTCAAAATTACAAAACAGAATATTTTTTTGTATATTTAAAAAAAAAAAAGGATAACTGAAAACCATAACCAGCCCAATGGTTGCTCAAAAGTTCATCTCAAATTTGGATCTATTTATTCAAGGTATAAATGACCTTATTAATATCAGTTGTGAGTACATTACCTGTAAATTTTGATGGTACAATCTAAAAGGAAGAATGTCCAGATAGCCAATGAGCTATCCCACACGGGGGCGCCCGTAAGGAGGGGATCATATGGTGTATCATAGAGGGGGAGAAATACTGGCACAGATAACCACCCGGATATTACTAGCACAGGAACAGAGGGCCATCTGGGGGAAATTACAAAGAAAAATCTAATGAAGTCAAATAACAATCTATATATAAGAGTAAAGGCATCTCCATCTAATTATACGGCACATACCCCATCAGTATTTACCTGTTTATGGCTTGTTGATAGTAAAAAATATTAGAATAGGCAAAAAGGGGGGTAATATCTCCAAAGTACCCCAATCAGTGTCCACTCTAAAGGAAAAAGAATTAGTGGAAATTACTATAAATATATAATAATCCACTCTAGTTGGTAATCAGAATTTTAGCCATATACTTGCTAGCTGATATATACCTGGTTAATCCAATTGGATAAAGTGTGTCCACATTAGGGCATCTCTGCCGAAAAACTTGTTTTACAAAACCGATCAATCAGTTTACTGAAAAAATATATATAAAATATAAAAACCATTTTAGATTAAAGACCAAGTAAACCAGACAACAGGATAAAAACCAATGTTGCCCGTAAAGAAATCTAAGAACGTCTTCTCCCCAGGATGTTGGTCATGCTACTGATTTGCAAGGCTGCGATCCGGACTATATACCCCCCTCCCCCTTCCCATTGGACGCACAATGGCGCCAAATCAATGGGCGGAGCAGGCACGTCAGTTCCGACATCCGCCCATCGTCAGATCCGACCCGGAAGTGACGATTCCACCACTGAAAACCGGAGACGTCCGCCGGAAGCGCCACCCCGCTCGTCAGGAGAAAACATCCTGACGAGCTGGACGCACCATAAGACGGATCCGGAAGGGGAAAACATGCCTAAAGTATAGAAAAGGGCAGACTTCCCTTTAAAATCACGGCAGAAATGGCACAATACGATGTTAGAAGAAGAGGGCCAGGATATCCGGTGGGCTTGGTCAGATGGCGCTCACATTGTCTCCCAAAGGAGAACAAAGAGAAACGCCCTGGGCGCCCATATGATCACCAAATCCCCCCCAAAAGAAAGGGGAAACGCCACCCTAAAAAAGTGTGGTAAACTCCATTGAAATCAATTACATGTAATGTAGATTATCAATACTTAAAGGGAGCCCCTATGGAATATAGAAATGGTACATTCAGTCACCTGTACATAAAGACAAATTTAAAAAACAAAAATAAGATAACAAAACAAAATTTTATTTGTTTTGGGCAGAGTCTACATATACAGCATAACTATTTTTATCCTACAAAAAGGGTTTGAAACTGATGGACTCATTTAACCCGGGATACATAGTAGCTCTCAAGGTATGTATCCATCTGGTTTCTCGTTGTAGGAGATTTTTGTCCACATCCCCACCTCTTTCATTAAGAGGTATGTATTCTAAAGCAAAGAATTTAATCTTTGACAGACCAAAGGAGTGGAAAAGACCACTATGTCTACTAATAGGAGTCTCCATTTTTTTCTTTTGAATGAGAGATACATGGTCTCTCATTCTGTGAAAGAAAGGCCTCTTTGTTTTACCAACATAAAAGGCCTTACAATCACAGATCATCAAATAAATAACGCCAATTGACTGGCAATTGCTAAAGAAATTTGGTCTGTACGTGACTCCATTAGGGAGAACTATTTCAGTAGAATCATATATAAACCTGCAAAATTCACAATGACCACATGGGGCCGAACCTTTTCTACTCTCTACCCTCTTGATTTGGAGATGGCTATGAACTAGTTGATCTTTTAAAGACCTAGATTTTCTATAGGTAATTTGGGGAAATGGCTTAATATATTTGGAGATAATCTCATCTGTTGCTAGCAAAGGCCAGAATTTTTCAATAATTTTTCTTACTTTCTGATGTTCACCAGAGAACCTGGTAATTAGTCGTACCGATTGGTCAGTAGTTTGAGATTTCTTAGGATGTATTAGATCTTTCCTATTTTTTTTTTTTTGCTCGTTTGTAAGCTTTTTTGAGGGTTGAACGACTATACCCTCTAGCAATTAGTCGAGGTTGGAGGGCAGAAGCCTCCGTCTCGAAATCGACTTCCTTACTACAATTTCTTCGAATTCGTAAGTACTGACTGTATGGGATACTTTGTACCAGAGTCCTGGGATGAGAACTTGTGGCATGCAAGATGGTATTGCCTGAAGAGGGCTTTCTATATAATGAAGAGCCCAAGGTGCCATCAGAATTTAAGTAAATAGAAATATCCAGAAAATTTATCACATTCTGGTCACAAATCATCGTAAATTTGAGATTGAAGGAATTTACAGCTAATGAAGACATAAAGGAGGTTAGTTCCTCTAATGAGCCAGTCCACACAACAAAAATGTCATCGATAAAGCGTCGCCATATCAAGACTTTATCAAAAAACATTTCAAATGATTCCAAAGAAAAAATCTCCCGTTCCCACCCCCCCCCAGGTACAGATTGGCGTACGACGGGGCACACTTGGTCCCCATCGCAACACCCTGCACCTGGAGGTAGTGGGAACGGTCGAAAACAAAAATATTGTTGGTAAGTATAAACAGCAACAATTCCAAAATGAAATTGTTGTAGGGCCTGGCTCCAGGTCCTCTCTCAGAGAGGAAGCCGTCTATAACTTGAATACCCCTGGTGTGGGGGATAGAGTTATAGAGGGCTTCAACGTCTATAGCTACTAGCCATGACCCAGGTGGTACACATAGACCATCCAGGGATCTCAGCAGATCGACGGTGTCTTGAATGTAGGAACTTAAGGAACCTACATGGGGCCTCAAATAATCGTCTACCAGCTTACTAGCTGGTTCTGTAAGGCAGCCAATCCCTGACACAATCGGACGGCCAGGGGGATTTTCCAAATTTTTGTGCACCTTTGGCAGAGCATAAAACGTGGGAAGTCTCGGTTTATCAATAACCAAGAATTCACACGTCTTCTTGTCTATAAGGTTATCACAAAATGCCCGATTAATGAGGATACGGTATTTTGTCTCCGCATATTTTACCTGTGCAAAAGGAATAGAGCGATACCAACTTTTATTTGAAAGAAGGTTCATGACCATCTGCTTATATTTGTTTAAATCCATTACCACTATGTTACCTCCTTTTATCCGAGGGTTTTATCACTAAATGTTCATTCTGTTTTAAAGATAACACGGCTTTTTGTTGGGATGGCTTAAGGTTGGTATTTCTTCTCAACCTTTTCCAATTGGTACTCTGTAGTTCCTTTGTAACTTGTTGGGTGAATGCCCAAATGTTGGGGTTTCCTTGGAGAGTAGGAAAGGTCCTGGATTTCGGTTTATATAGATTTGGTGGAGGGAAAATTCTCTCCGTGGGAATCTCATCTACGAGGCCAGACTGGGGTTCCTCAAGGGGGTCATCTAGTGGATTACCTTCTTCCCATAATTCCATTAAATCGTTTATTGCCTGAATCTCCTTAATTGTTTTATTTTGCCAGAGATCTTACCCCATGGAATCCATGGGAGAACGTTTATAATCCCTGTCAAACATGATCTTAAAAGTAAGTTTTCTCGCAAAGAGATTGATGTCCTTTATAATTTCAAAGGCATCAACCTCCTGATCAGGACAAAAAGTCAGGCCAAGGCCCAAAACCTCCGTCTGATCCGGTGTAAGTAAATGTGAAGACAGATTGATTACTTGGAAGTTACTTTGGAAGTTGCTTTGGGTGCCTGTGAAAGAATGGGTGTCTTTTTGGTGTCCACAGTTGGGGGTGGTGAAAAGATTGGCGCAGTGCGAAGATCCCCTATATTGGGGATTTGAAAGTCCCCCGAAGGGGTAACTATTGATTGATTTATCTTAGGTGCATTAAGGATATTAGAAAAACTGGGTGTAGACAAATTAAGGTGACCATCACCTGTGGGATGAGTGGGAGGGGGTACATTTTTGGACTGTGAACGTAAACCCTGACGATTCGTGTCCTGTTGGGTACGTTTAGAAAGCGCTGACATCGAAGGTGCTCGATCAGTCTTTCTTTTATTAGAACTAGCTGAAGTGTTTGAGGCATTACCTGGTAGGGACGAGGAAGATAAAGACGATTCATCGGAATCAGTGGCTTCCTGATTTATATTTGTTTGCTTACGAGCTGAGGATTTGGATTTCCTCCATTGGTTTTCAGTAGTCCACCGATAGGCTGTGTTTGATTCATATGCCAGACGATCCCTATAATAATTTTTATCCTTAGTTTTAAGGATATTGGAGACAAGAGACTCCAAATGTTTTTCTAAGAGAGCCTCTCTATTAGAGAAGGTTTCCTCCGTAGTCAGGTTGGAATTTTCAACATACAATTTTTCTATGTCGTTATTGACTATCTCTAAATCTTTAGGATAGTTTTGGCAAAGAGCCTCCATCATCTTAAATGAAAATGACTGTAAGTTCGATTCCCAGTCTAATTTGAATTCTGTCTCCACTTTAAATACATTAGGAAAAATCTGCATACGTAATCCCCACGGTACAATTTTATCCTCTAAATATTTCAAGAAATACCTGCGATTCCAAAAAATACGTGCTTTCTTTTCCAATAAACGTTGAAGGCTATTGAAAAAGCGTTCAAGGGTAATCCCACCAAATGTAGACCCTTAGGCTAGATGGATTTTAGTCATAAGGCAATCAAATGCCGACCCTCTATAGGTAGCCATGCTGATTGAGAAAAAGACTCTGTTATACAAAATAGAAACTATAAAAGGATTAATCTTTAAACCCAATTCAAAAGAATAATCTAATAAACCACAAGAATGATATAGAGGTGACAGGTAAAAAATGAGCGTTTGCCACCCGGTATATTCACAAGGAGAATTTGAAAATAATACCTGTCACCTGTATCTCATAGGCACCACATCCCTTCATTAAGAAGCTATATAGAAATATGAAGGTATTGGGACTTTTAAGGTGCAACAACTACACAATATTCAATATAAAAATATAATTTTATTACAAAAAATATATATGAAAAATCATATGTACAAATATACATGAACCATCAAAATAAACATAATAGAGTTTCCAAAGTGCATACAGACAAAATTCTCTACATGTTTCGCCATTTTGTAGGCTTCCTCAGGAGTTTGTCATGCAAATACTGGAAACAAAGAAAGGAAAATAAATACATAATAATATTTACTCAAAATTCAAACTCAAAATTACAAAACAGAATTTTTTTTGTATATTTAAAAAAAAAAGGATAACTGAAAACCATAACCAGCCCAATGGTTGCTCAAAAGTTCATCTCAAATTTGGATCTATTTATTCAAGGTATAAATGACCTTATTAATATCAGTTGTGAGTACATTACCTGTAAATTTTGATGGTACAATCTAAAAGGAAGAATGACCAGATAGCCAATGAGCTATCCCACATGGGGGCGCCCGTAAGGAGGGGATCATATGGTGTATCATAGAGGGGGAGAAATACTGGCACAGATAACCACCCGGATATTACTAGCACAGGAACAGAGGGCCATCTGGGGGAAATTACAAAGAAAAATCTAATGAAGTCAAATAACAATCTATATATAAGAGTAAAGGCATCTCCATCTAATTATACGGCACATACCCCATCAGTATTTACCTGTTTATGGCTTGTTGATAGTAAAAAATATTAGAATAGGCAAAAAGGGGGGTAATATCTCCAAAGTACCCCAATCAGTGTCCACTCTAAAGGAAAAAGAATTAGTGGAAATTACTATAAATATATAATAATCCACTCTAGTTGGTAATCAGAATTTTAGCCATATACTTGCTAGCTGATATATACCTGGTTAATCCAATTGGATAAAGTGTGTCCACATTAGGGCATCTCTGCCGAAAAACTTGTTTTACAAAACCGATCAATCAGTTTACTGAAAAAAAATATATAAAATATAAAAACCATTTTAGATTAAAGACCAAGTAAACCAGACAACAGGATAAAAACCAATGTTGCCCGTAAAGAAATCTAGTGCCTAAGTAATTTACCTTTGACTGATATCTAAGAACGTCTTCTCCCCAGGATGTTGGTCATGCTACTGATTTGCAAGGCTGCGATCCGGACTATATACCCACCCTCCCCCTTCCCATTGGACGCACAATGGCGCCAAATCAATGGGCGGAGCGGGCACGTCAGTTCCGACATCCGCCCATCGTCAGATCCGACCCGGAAGTGACGATTCCACCACTGAAAACCGGAGACGTCCGCCGGAAGCGCCACCCCGCTCGTCAGGAGAAAACATCCTGACGAGCTGGACGCACCATAAGACGGATCCGGAAGGGAAAAACATGCCTAAAGTATAGAAAAGGGCAGACTTCCCTTTAAAATCACGGCAGAAATGGCACAATACGATGTTAGAAGAAGAGGGCCAGGATATCCGGTGGGCTTGGTCAGATGGCGCTCACATTGTCTCCCAAAGGAGAACAAAGAGAAACGCCCTGGGTGCCCATATGATCACCAAATCCCCCCCAAAAGAAAGGGGAAACGCCACACTAAAAAAATGTGGTAAACTCCATTGAAATCAATTACATGTACAGTAATGTGGATTATCAATAATTAAAGGGAGCCCTTATGGAATATAGAAATGGTACATTCAGTCACCTGTACATAAAGACAAATTTAATAAACAAAAATAAGATAACAAAACAAAATTTTATTTGTTTTGGGCAGAGTCTACATATACAGCATAACTATTTTTATCCTACAAAAAGGGTTTGAAACTGATGGACTCATTTAACCCGGGATACATAGTAGCTCTCAAGGTATGTATCCATCTGGTTTCTCGTTGTAGGAGATTTTTGTCCACATCCCCACCTCTTTCATTAAGAGGTATGTATTCTAAAGCAAAGAATTTAATCTTTGACAGACCAAAGGAGTGGAAAAGACCACTATGTCTACTAATAGGAGTCTCCATTTTTTTCTTTTGAATGAGAGATACATGGTCTCTCATTCTGTGAAAGAAAGGCCTCTTTGTTTTACCAACATAAAAGGCCTTACAATCACAGATCATCAAATAAATAACGCCAATTGACTGGCAATTGTTAAAGAAATTTGGTCTGTACGTGACTCCATTAGGGAGAACTATTTCAGTAGAATCATACATAAACCTGCAAACTTCACAATGACCACATGGGGCCGAACCTTTTCTACTCTCTACCCTCTTGATTTGGAGATGGCTATGAACTAGTTGATCTTTTAAAGACCTAGATTTTCTATAGGTAATTTGGGGAAATGGCTTAATATATTTGGAGATAATCTCATCTGTTGCTAGCAAAGGCCAGAATTTTTAAATAATTTTTCTTACTTTCTGATGTTCACCAGAGAACCTGGTAATTAGTCGTACCGATTGGTCAGTAGTTTGAGATTTCTTAGGATGTATTAGATCTTTCCTATTTTTATTTTTTGCTCGTTTGTAAGCTTTTTTGAGGGTTGAACGACTATACCCTCTAGCAATTAGTCGAGATTGGAGGGCAGAAGCCTCCGTCTCGAAATCTACTTCCTTACTACAATTTCTTCGAATTCGTAAGTACTGACTGTATGGGATACTTTGTACCAGAGTCCTGGGGTGAGAACTTGTGGCATGCAAGATGGTATTGCCTGAAGAGGGCTTTCTATATAATGAAGAGCCCAAGGTGCCATCAGAATTTAAGTAAATAGAAATATCCAGAAAATGTATCACATTCTGGTCACAAATCATCGTAAATTTGAGATTGAAGGAATTTACAGCTAATGAAGACATAAAGGAGGTTAGTTCCTCTAATGAGCCAGTCCACACAACAAAAATGTCATCGATAAAGTGTCGCCATATCAAGACTTTATCAAAAAACATTTCAAATGATTCCAAAGAAAAAATCTCCCGTTCCCACCCCCCCAGGTACAGATTGGCGTACGACGGGGCACACTTGGTCCCCATCGCAACACCCTGCACCTGGAGTTAGTGGGAACGGTCGAAAACAAAAATATTGTTGGTAAGTATAAACAGCAACAATTCCAAAATGAAATTGTTGTAGGACCTGGCTCCAGGTCCTCTCTCAGAGAGGAAGCCGTCTATAACTTGAATACCCCTGGTGTGGGTGATAGAGTTATAGAGGGCTTCAACATCTATAGCTACTAGCCATGACCCAGGTGGTACACATAGACCATCCAGGGATCTCAGCAGATTGGCGGTGTCTTGAATGTAGGAACTTAAGGAACCTACATGGGGCCTCAAATAATCGTCTACCAGCTTACTAGCTGGTTCTGTAAGGCAGCCAATCCCTGACACAATCGGACGGCCAGGGGGATTTTCCAAATTTTTGTGCACCTTTGGCAGAGCATAAAACGTGGGAAGTCTCGGCTTATCAATAACCAAGAATTCACACGTCTTCTTGTCTATAAGGTTATCACAAAATGCCCGATTAATGAGGATACGGTATTTTGTCTCCGCATATTTTACCTGTGCAAAAGGAATAGAGCGATACCAACTTTTATTTGAAAGAAGGTTCATGACCATCTGCTTATATTTGTTTAAATCCATTACCACTATGTTACCTCCTTTTATCCGAGGGTTTTATCACTAAATGTTCATTCTGTTTTAAAGATAACACGGCTTTTTGTTGGGATGGCTTAAGGTTGGTATTTCTTCTCAACCTTTTCCAATTGGTACTCTGTAGTTCCTTTGTAACTTGTTGGGTGAATATGTATATAATGCCCAAATGTTGGGGTTTTCTTGGAGAGTAGGAAAGGTCCTGGATTTCGGTTTATATAGATTTGGTGGAGGGAAAATTCTCTCTGTGGGAATCTCATCTACGAGGCCAGACTTGGGTTCCTCAAGGGGGTCATCTAGTGGATTACCTTCTTCCCATAATTCCATTAAATCGTTTATTGCCTGAATCTCCTTAATTGTTTTATTTTGCCAGTGGTGGAATCGTCACTTCCGGGTCGGATCTGACGATGGGCGGATGTCGGAAATGACGTGCCCGCTCCGCCCATTGATTTGGCGCCATTGTGCGTCCAATGGGAAGGGGGGTATATAGTCCGGATCGCAGCCTTGCAAATCAGTAGCATGACCAACATCCTGGGGAGAAGACGTTCTTAGATATCAGTCAAAGGTAAATTACTTAGGCACTAGATTTCTTTACGGGCAACATTGGTTTTTATCCTGTTGTCTGGTTTACTTGGTCTTTAATCTAAAATGGTTTTTATATTTTATATATATTTTTTCAGTAAACTGATTGATCAGTTTTGTAAAACAAGTTTTTCGGCAGAGATGCCCTAATGTGGACACACTTTATCCAATTGGATTAACCAGGTATATATCAGCTAGCAAGTATATGGCTAAAATTCTGATTACCAACTAGAGTGGATTATTATATATTTATAGTAATTTCCACTAATTCTTTTTCCTTTAGAGTGGACACTGATTGGGGTACTTTGGAGATATTACCCCCCTTTTTGCCTATTCTAATATTTTTTACTATCAACAAGCCATAAACAGGTAAATACTGATGGGGTATGTGCCGTATAATTAGATGGAGATGCCTTTACTCTTATATATAGATTGTTATTTGACTTCATTAGATTTTTCTTTGTAATTTCCCCTAGATGGCCCTCTGTTCCTGTGCTAGTAATATCCGGGTGGTTATCTGTGCCAGTATTTCTCCCCCTCTATGATACACCATATGATCCCCTCCTTACGGGCGCCCCCGTGTGGGATAGCTCATTGGCTATCTGGTCATTCTTCCTTTTAGATTGTACCATCAAAATTTACAGGTAATGTACTCACAACTGATATTAATAAGGTCATTTATACCTTGAATAAATAGATCCAAATTTGAGATGAACTTTTGAGCAACCATTGGGCTGGTTATGGTTTTCAGTTATCCTTTTTTTTTTTAAATATACAAAAAAATATTCTGTTTTGTAATTTTGAGTTTGAATTTTGAGTAAATATTATTATGTATTTATTTTCCTTTCTTTGTTTCCAGTATTTGCATGACAAACTCCTGAGGAAGCCTACAAAATGGCGAAACATGTAGAGAATTTTGTCTGTATGCACTTTGGAAACTCTATTATGTTTATTTTGATGGTTCATGTATATTTGTACATATGATTTTTCATATATATTTTTTGTAATAAAATTATATTTTTATATTGAATATTGTGTAGTTGTTGCACCTTAAAAGTCCCAATACCTTCATATTTCTATATAGCTTCTTAATGAAGGGATGTGGTGCCTATGAGATACAGGTGACAGGTATTATTTTCAAATTCTCCCAGTAGTCCAGGGGTTCATCACTTCTCAGAGCGTCCACATCGGCCGTTAATCCGATGTAGTCGGACACCTGTCGGTCTAGGCGTTCCCTGATGCTGGATCCGGATGAGACCTGTCGATGGGTCGACTGAAAGAATGATCTCATATCAGAAGTGACCAAGACATCTTCAAACCGCCCTCTTCTTGCAGGCGCTGTTGGATTGGTATCCACAACTGTTCCTCTGGGAGTGGAAATTCCTCTGCCAGCGCACGCAAAAGCAGAATGCAGCATTTCTCGAAGCAAGGCCTGGAAGTGCTCCATTCTGACAGCCCTCTGTGATGGTGGTAACATTTCTGCCATTTTTTGTTTGTACCGGGGGTCCAAGTACGTTGCCACCCAGTAATGGTCCTTGCCCTTTATGCTTTTTATAGGGGGGTCCCTCTTAAAACACTGGAGCATGAAGGCCCCCATTTGCACTAAACTGGAAGCAGTGTGGTGGCCTGGCTTCTGCTCGTCATCATCCAGGATAATGTCGTCCTCGATCTCCTCCCCCCATCCACTAACAACAGCAGGGATCCCAGAAAGGTTTAAAGCATGCTCTTCTTGCTCCTCCTCATCCGCCCCGGCACCATCTTCCTCTGACTCCTCTTCAGACTCCTGTTGTTGACTTGTCTCAGATAGAGTAGCCCCCCCTGGGAATTCAACCAGCATTGCGACTTCCTCATCTTCATGCTCCTGCTCCTCGACGGCTTGATTAATGACACGGTGCAATGCACGCTCCATAAAGAAGGCATAAGGTACGATGTCACTGATGGTGCCATGGCTGCGACTGACCAGTTTGGTGATCTCATCAAATGGCCGCAAAAGTCTGCATGCGTCGCGCATGAGCAGCCACTGACGCAGTGAAAAAAAAACAAGATCCCCAGAACCTGTTCTGGCGCAGAGTTGGTACAGGTAGTCGTTAACTGCACGTTTCTGCTGGAGCAGCCTATCAAGCATAAACAAGGTTGAGTTCCATCGCGTCGGGCAGTCACAAATAAGACGTCTGACCGGCAGATTGTGTCGCCGCTGAATGTCAGCAAGGCGAGCCATGGCCGTGTAAGATCTTCTGAAATGGGCCGAGATTTTCCTTGCCGCCGCAAGACGTCCTGGACCCCAGGGTATTTGACAACGAATCGCTGCACGACCGAGTTCAAGACGTGTGCCATGCATGGCACGTGTGTAATTTTGCCCTGTTTCAACGCGCTCAGCAGATTGGCACCGTTGTCGCACACCACTTTACCAACTGTCAAATTGAGCGGTGTTAGCCACTGATCTGCCTGTGAACGCAAAGCTGAAAGGAGTGCAGGGCCAGTGTGGCTCTTGGCTTCCAGGCACAACAGATGCAGCACAGCATGGCAACGTCTCACCTGGCATGTCGAATAGGTTCTGGGGATCTTGGGCGGCGCAGCGGAAGAGACGGTAGCAGCGGAAGAGGAGGAGTAGGCCGAGGAGGAGAGGGAGGATGGAGTAGGAGGAGGAGAAGAAGAGGCAGGCCTGCATGCAATCCGTGGCGGTAAAACCAAATCTACACGGGTGCCACGGGTTACATGCTTAACGGCCGTCAGAAGGTTCACCCAGTGGGCAGCAAAAGTAATATACCTTTCCTGCCCGTGTTTGCTAGACCACGTGTCTGTGGTCAGATGTATCTTGGCACCGACACTGTGTGCCAGAGATACATTCACTTGCTGCTGAACATGGCCATATAGCTCTGGGATGCCCTTCTGGGAGAAATATTTCCTTCCTGGGACCTTCCATTGGAAGCCTGCCTTTTTCCAGATAAACTTGGGGACGGGATGATGGAAGGTGGAGTGGAGGACAACTGTGAAGAGAGAGGAGAAGTAGTAGAAGAGGCTGGACGGTGAGAGCCTGGAGTTTGGCTTTGTGGGTTCTGACGGCGTTGCTCCCACTGGGCTCGGTGATGGGAGTTCATGTGCCTTCTTAAAGCGGTCGTCCCTAGGTGAGTGTTGGGCTTACCGTGACTTGTGTTGACTGCAGATGGCAACACTATTGTCAGCAGCAGACACGTTAAAAAAAAGCCCACACTGCGGAGCCATGTGCCAGCGTCCTGGTAGCGCCAGATGTGACCGTACATGGTTGATGGCTCGCTCTGAGTCCTGATACATTAGCAGTCTGGTTTGTCCCTCCTGTGCAATGTAAGTTCCGCCTGCCTCTCCTCCCTATCTGCTGGTCCATCTCTCCCTCTGAACTCCCCTCCTGGTCCTCTCTTGTGGGCACCCACGTGACGTCCATAGACACATCATCATCTACGTCACCTTCCCCACCACTAACATTAGAGATCTCGGAGTAGGCAGCAACAGCGGGGACCAACATCCTTGGGCTGATCTGGGTACTGTCGTCAGACTGCTGAGTGGCGGTTGTTGCTACCTCCTCTTCCTGATCCAATGTCAAGAATGCCTGCGCATCAGAGAAGTCTTGTGATGGATCGGAAAATAATTCCTGTGACTCAATCGGAGGGTATATGGTGGCGGTGGTGTTGGTGGTAGTGTCTTTGGGGGTGCACACAGAGAGTGAAGAGGGTGCAGATAGAGAGGATGAGGAGGGTGCAGAAGAGTAAGGCTGAGTGAGCCACTCAACCAAGTCTGGTGCGTCCTTTGAAGTAATCGAACGCACCTTCTGCAACTTCCCACTTTGGCTCCGGCCTGGTGCTCCTGCCCTACCCCTACCACCCCTGGGGAAGGGCCTGCCTCTTCCTCTGCCTGTCATCTTTTTAAATGACCCTGTGACAAAAGGCTGTAGAGAAGGGCAGTATATGTGGAAGAAGGTATATAACACCCCGCTTCAAACTGTCGTTTTCGGGGGCCACTGGTCTATCACAGCAGTTATAATACTTTTTTCTAATTGCGTTTGTCACTCTTGGTAGTATCGCTGCAGAACCTCTCAGCAGTCACAATGCTGCACAGTAGAAATGCACTATACTATTCTTCCTATATGTGAAAGTATTTTATGCGTGTAGTACACCCCTATTTACTGCACACAAAATAGTACACCTATACCAGTCCTTAAAATAACTTTTGTGGAGCTTTATTGGTTAGCGATTTTAGTCGCTAGTCTGTGCCTACGACACACAGCGGCAACTTCTACCTAAACCGAGAAAAGAGCTGCAGCAGAACCGCTCAGAAGCTGCACCGTAGAAATGCTGCACAGTTGAAATGCACTATATATTATATAGTATAGTATATAGTATATAGTATGTTTGAAAGTTTTTTTATGCGTGTATTAGACCCCTATATACTGCACACAAAATAGTACACCTATACCAGTCCTTAAATGAACTTTTGTGGAGCTTTATTGGTTAGCGATTTTAGTCGCTAGTCTGTGACACACAGCGGCAACTTCTACCTAAACCGAGAAAAGAGCTGCAGAACCGCTCAGAAGCTGCACAGTAGAAATGCACTATACTATTCTTCCTAGAGTATTTTATGCGTGTAGTACACCCCTATTTATTGCACACAAAATAGTACACCTATACCAGTCCTTAAAAGGACTTTTGTGGACTGTACACCTATACCAGTCCTTAGAAGGACTTTTGTTTTAGTAGAGTCTGTCCCTGCTAGTACACACAAAGCAACCTACCTACACTGACTAAAGACAGCTGCAGAACCGCTCAGCACTGCAGTCCCAATGCTGCACAATTGAAATGAACTAAAAGTGTATTACACCCCTATATACTGCACACAAAACAATTGTACACCTATACCAGTCCTTAAAAGGACTTTTGTGGACCTAATAGCTAGGATTACAGTCTGTCCCTGCTCCACACAGCAACCTGTCCCTACGCTGACAAATAACAGAATGTAAAATGGCAGCCAGATCAGGTCTATTTATAAGGTAGGGGGTATGTCCATCTGCTGAAATGTCTCAATTGGCTGTCCTGTACCACATGATGGATGTGTCATAGGTCAAAGTTCCACAATGTAAAAGAATATGGCGGCCGCGAACCAGCCGCGAATAGCGCCATATGTCCGCCGGTTTCGCGAACCGCGAATGCGCAAAATTCGCCGCAAACTGACTGCGGGGCGAACCACAAGGTCATCTCTACTAGTGACCTGCAAGGGAAAGGCATAATGAGCTAGTATGCACCGCATAATAGCTCATTATGAAATACTTACCTTAGAACGAGGCATCGTTGACTCACCTGGTCCACGCCGAGGGAGGTGACATGTTGCCTCGGCGTGTCTTCCGGGTATCGCGGCTCCAGTGCTGTGAGTGGCTGGAGCCGCGATTTCTCACTCATGATCACTTACTTCGTTCCGGCGAGGTCCGGCGTCTGCCGAGCCTTCAGCCTGAGAATCCCCTGTGCTCATACGCCGCTGCTGTCAGCAGCGCATTGCAAGGGGAATATCTCCTAAACCGTAAAGGTATAGGCTTACCTGTAGGTAAAAGTTAAAAAATTACCTATACAACCGCTTTAATAAAGGGTATCATTTTATTGCACAATATCAAGTACAAAAACGCTAATACTAGGTACCCATCACCAACACCGGGATTATATTAAAATAAGACAACATTGTCTGTTTTAAGAGCAGCTACGTCACGCTTACAACACACATACACACCGGTTACCCAAGCAGATTACAAAGTGGTGATTATATCTCACTTATAGGGATCACACAAGATAATGTATTCCTCTGTAGTAGATTGGCTAACTTGTAAACTGGTGTTTTAGTTGGATATATAAAGTTGGTATGTATCCACAACCAGTGGCGGCTGGTGCTCAAAATTTTTGGGGGGGCGCAAACAAACTGAAAAAAAAAAAAAATCAATTGCCGCCACTGTGCCCATTAAACGCAGCCACTGTGCCCAAACGCCACCAGTTTGCCCCCTCAAATACAGCCAGTTTGTTTCCATATACAGCCAGTGTGCCCCCATATATATACAGCCAGTGTGCCCCCATATACAGCCAGTGTGCCCCCCATATACAGCCAGTGTGCCCCCATATATATATATATATATATATATATATAGCCAGTGTGCCCCCATATACATCCAGTTTGTCCCCATATATATAGCCAGTGTCCCCATATATATAGCCAGTGTGCCCCCATATACAGCCAGTTTGTCCCCATATATATAGCCAGTGTGCCCCCATATACAGCCAGTGTGTCCCCATATATATAGCCAGTGTGCCCCCATATACAGCCAGTTCCCCCCAAATGCAGCCAGTTTGTCCCCCATATACAGCCAGTTCCCCCCAAATGCAGCCAGCGTGTCCCCCATATACAGCCAGTTCCCCCCAAATGCAGCCAGTTTGTCCCCCATATACAGCCAGTTCCCCCCAAATGCAGCCAGCGTGTCCCCCATATACAGCCAGTTCCCCCCATATTCAGCCAGTTTGTCCCCCATATACAGCCAGTTCCCCTCATATTCAGCCAGTTTGTCCCCCATATTCAGCCAGTTCCCCCCATATTCAGCCAGTTTGTCCCCCATATACAGCCAGTTCCCCCCATATTCAGCCAGTTTGTCCCCATATACAGCCAGTTCCCCCCAAATACAGCCAGTTTGTCCCCCATAATACAACCAGTGTGCCCCCATATTCAGCCAGTTTGTCCCCCATATACAGCCAGTTCCCCCCAAATGCAGCCAGTGTGCCCCCATATTCAGCCAGTTTGTCCCCCATATTCAGCCAGTTTGTCCCCCATATTCAGCCAGTTTGTCCCCCATATTCAGCCAGTTTGTGCCCCATATTCAGCCAGTTTGTCCCCCAAATGCAGCCTGTCCCCCCCCCCCAGCCCTGCACTTACCTTCCTCGGTCCGCGCCGTCCTCGATGTGTTCTTCCGCCCTCGATGTCGCTTCAGCCAATCAGGTTACCGGTAACCAGATCCGGTGAACCTGATTGGCTGAAACCTCCACACAGTCTTCTTCCAGGAACGCACCCCCGTGCGTACCTGGGAGGAGTTTTTGGAAGCCGAATACAGCGTGAGAGCTGTATTCGGAAAGCCTATCAGAGCTGCTGGCTCTGATAGGCACTTCCAAGTTACACCCACCGCCGGCCGCCGCTCTAATTCATATGGCCGGCGCTCACCAGGAGGCCGGCCATATGTATAGTGGGCAGCGCGGCAGCGGTGACAATACATAGATTCATGCAATGCATGAATCTGTGTATTGTCTTTCAGTGGCAGTGCGGGAGCGAGAGGGGGCGGCGCTCCGGCGCCCTCTATGGATGCACCGCCACTGTCCACAACAGATTAACAGTCCAGAGATCCAGATATACTGTAGTCCAGAGCATGCAAAATAAACTCAGAGTGGATTCCACTATTATGTAGCAGTAAATAAATAGTCACTGCAATTCAAAGCAGGCTATTACAGGCAGAGGTAAACAGAGTCAAGGAAAGTAGTAAAGGACCGATGGTCCACTCACCCAACCGTATTGAGGCAATAATATCAGAATTTGGACATATGACACAACTATAAACGACCCTGTGTACATGTACTGATAAGATAACATAGAGGAGAGTTCAGGGGCAGCTGAAAAAAACGCCCCACTGCTCCTAAACGTCAGTTTACTAACAGCAGTGTACACAAAGTCTTAGGCCCCATGCACACGAGACGCTGTTATTTGCTGCTAAATGCGCGTTCAGAGGCAGCTGGACACTTTTTTCAACTGCCCCTGAACCCATTCAATGTTATCCTATGTGTCCATGCACACACTCTCGTTTTTTGGCGTTTACAAGCAGTTGCGTTTAACCTCGTTTTTCCAGAAGCAAAAAAATGGGTTCAGACGCAAAAGTTTTCCACGTTTCAGATGCTAAACGCGGCTAAACGCGGTATCGGCGTTTTGCCGCGTTTGCGTTTATAAGCGTTTTTAAAGGTGACCTATTTTTTTAACATTAGAAATCTCAAAAATGATGGCAAATAATGAAAAACTATTAAAAAATATAAAAGAAAACTGTAATTGCTTGCATTGCATTGTGGACAATCCACAACTTGTGGCAGGTAATGTGGCAAGTGGACAATCCACAGCTTGTGGCAGGTATCGTGGCAAGTGGACAATCCACAGCTTGTGGCAGGTAACGTGGCAAGTGGACAATCAACAACTTGTGTCAGGTGACGTGGCCAGTGGACAATCCACAACTTGTGGCAGGTGACGTGGCCAGGTGACATGGCAGGTGACGTGGCAAGTAGACAATTCACAACTTGTGGCAAGTGACGTGGCCAGGTGACGTGGCAGGTAACGTGGCCAGGGGACGTGGCAAGTGGACAATCCACAACTTGTGGCAGGTGACGTGGCCAGGTGACGTGGCACGTGATGTGGCCAGGTGACGTGGCAAGTGGACAATCCACAACTTGTGGCAAGTGACGTGGCCAGGTGACGTGGCAGGTAACGTGGCCAGGTGACGTGGCAAGTGGACAATCCACAACTTGTGGCAGGTGACATGGCCAGGTGACGTGGCACGTGATGTGGCCAGGTGACGTGGCAAGTGGACAATCCACAACACGTGGCTAGGTGACATGGCAGGTAACGTGGCCAGGTGACGTGGCAGGTGACGTGGCAGGTGACGTGGCAAGTGGACAATCCACAACTTGTGGCTGGTGATGTGGCAAGTGATACGCTAAATACAAGTACACTGCTGCTCTCTCAGCTGCTGCTACTCACTCTGGTCTCACAAACTGGCTGAAATGGTTAAAATTTACAGTTTTTTGAGCTTAGGGAGGGTCTATGATGAAACGCTTATAAACGCAAACGCGGTAAAACGCCGCTAAACGCGGCCGCAAACACGGCAAAACGCGCGTTTTTAAACGCCGGTTTCAGCGTTTAAAAACGTGTGTTCAGCAGAGTTTGCAGCTGCGTCTCGTGTGCATGGGGCCTTAGGCCCCATGCACACGAGATGCTGTTATTTGCTGTTGAACGCGCGTTCAGAGGCAGTTGGACGCTTTTTTCAACTGCCCCCGAACCCATTCAATGTTATCCTATGTGTCCATGCACACACTCGTTTTTTGGCGTTTACAAGCAGTTGCGTTTAACCTTGTTTTTCCAGAAGCAAAAAAATGGGTACAGACGCAAAAGTTTTCCACGTTTCAGACGCTAAACGCGGTACTGGCATTTTGCCGCGTTTGCGTTTATAAGCGTTTTTAAAAGGTGACCTATTTTTTTACATTAGAAATCTCAAAAATGATGGCAAATGATGAAAAACCATTAAAAAAAATATTTTAAAAACCTGTAATTGCTTGCATTGCACTGTAGACAATCCACAACTTGTGGCAGGTGACGTTGCAAGTGGACAATCCACAACTTGTGGCAGGTGACGTTGCAAGTGGACAATCCACAACTTGTGGCAGGTAACGTGGCCAGGTGACGTGGCAGGTGGACAATCCACAACTTGTGGCAGGTGACGTGGCCAGATGATGTGGCAGGTGGACAATCCACAAATTGTGGCAGGTGACGTGGCCAGGTGATGTGGCAGGTGACGTGGCAAGTGGACAATCCACAACTTGTGGCCAGGTGACGTGGCAAGTGGACAATCCATAACTTGTGGCAGGTGACATGGACAGGTGATGTGGCAGGTGACGTGGCAAGTGGACAATCCACAACTTGTGGCAGGTGACGTGGCAGGTGACGTGGCAAGTGGAAAATCCACAACTTGTGGCAGGTGACGTGGCCAGGTGACGTGGCAGGTGGACAATCCACAAATTGTGGCATGTGACGTGGCCAGGTGATGTGGCAGGTGACGTGGCAAGTGGACAATACACAACTTGTGGCAGGTGATGTGGCAGGTGGACAATCCACAAATTGTGGCAGGTGATGTGGCCAGGGGACGTGGTAGGTGATGTGGCAGGTGACGTGGCAAGTGGACAATGCACAACTTGTGGCCAGGTGACGTGGCAAGTAAACATTTCACAACTTGTGGCAGGTGACGTGGCCAGGTGATGTGGCAAGTGGACAATCCACAACTTGTGGCCAGGTGACGTGGCCAGGTGATGTATCAGGTGATGTGGCAAGTGGACAATCCACAACTTGTGGCAGGTGACGTGGCCAGGTGACGTGGCAGGTGGACAATCCACAAATTGTGGCATGTGACGTGGCCAGGTGATGTGGCAAGTGGACAATCCACAACTTGTGGCCAGGTGACATGGCCAGGTGACGTATCAGGTGATGTGGCAAGTGGACAATCCACAACTTGTGGCCAGGTGACGTGGCCAGGTGACGTATCAGGTGACGTGACAAGTGGACAATCCACAGATTGTGGCAGATGATGTGGCAAGTGATACGCTAAATATAAGTACACTGCTGCTCTCTCAGCTGATGGTCTCCCAAAATGGCTGAAATGGTTAAATAATACTGTTTTTTGAGCTTAGGGAGGGTCTTATGATGTTTCTTAACTAAACGCCTATAGACGCAAACGCGGTAAAACGCTGCTAAAATTGCGGCAAAACGGGCGTTTTTAAACGCCGGTTTTAGCCTTTAAAAACGTGTGTTCAGCAGAATTTGCACCAGTGTCTCGTGTGCATGGGGCCTTATTGTCTATTTTTTATTGATTTTAAAATAATGTTTTAATGAATGAAAAGAGAAAAACAGTGCAAACAAAGTATTTACTGAAAACAGTATTGCAAAAAAAAAACAAAAAAAAAAAACAATAATAGCAGCTCTGGCAGAGTCTAGGTTAAAGAAGGATAGGTATATCAGAGTCATTGGCCCTCACGCTGACTTTGTGTTCTGTTTCAAGCATTGCTGTATGCATTGACAAACAGTACCTCCGTAAGACCTCGATCCATTCAGCCTGCTGGAAAATAAGTGCCCTCCACAGACAGCTCAACTCTATAGAGGAGTGTATTTCTCCCATGGTTCAGAGAAGCAGGATCTTCCATTCTATGGATAGCGTGGGACCCACTGATAATGGGGTACTTTGACGTAGTAGTGGGCTTAGCACTATATGGCCATATAGTGCAACTAAATCCCCATATTTTCTGAATATGTTCAGGTGTTTTAAAAAGCATTGCATGAGTTAAATGTCATTTTTGTATGTGTGCGCTGTAATCTTTTGTTCTGTCTGTATGGTCTTATAGCAGCATAATTTTTAATGCATTTTTTAGGGTGTGCCCCCTAAATCTTTGTTTGTCAACTCTCTAATAAGGCACGGCAGTTTAATCCACATTAGTTTTACTTGTAAAAATGCAGTACATGGATGTTAACCAGTCACATCAAAGTGTAATTGGACATTGATCTACACCTTGTGTCCACTATGAAGGCAGTAACCCAACTGAGGGAATTAAAAGAAAAAGTGAGGGATCTACCTAAGGACTAAACCAACTAACCTAGACACAGGTAAACTGTATTCTTGTACCACATTTTTTATTTTATTTTTTATAAAATTATTTGTATTGAATTTTTAAATGACATACAATAAACAATCACATATACCAATTGGGGGATAGTCTGATACCAGGCCTCACTCCCCAACAAAAATGCAAAACACGTCTCAGCATTGGGCCCTCAGTATAAGTCTAAAGCCTCGTACACACGAATGAGTTTTTCGGCAAGAAACGACAAGAAAACTGCAGAGATAGCTTTCTTGCTGAGAAAATTGTTTGTGTGTATGGTTTCTCGTCGACCAGAATCTCGACGAGAAAAATAGAGAACCAGCTCTCTATTTTCTCGTCGAGATTCTTATTGGCATGTTTCTCGACGAGAAAAGTGTGTGTGTACACTTACCTGTCGCCGTGGAAACCCGCGCATGCTCGAATTGACTTTGACGCATGCGCGGTAGCTTCCTAGGCATAGGTAGGGTGTAGCAAGATGGCGGCGGCGGCGGCATCGAATGTGACGAGCGCATGCTCGTCGTAGTCGATGGCGTCACCGCGTTCGCTCCATTCAAAGAACCGCGGGTTCTTTGAATGGAGCGTGTGTACACTCGGCCGGGACAAGTTTCTTGTCCAAGAATCTCGTCAAGAAAAACATGTTTTTTCCTGACGAGATTCTCGGCCGTGTGTACGAGGCCTGAAGCTTGAAACATGAGCATAGTAACAACAATTATAACTGAACGCAGTTTCATAAAATGACATATTCTAGCTCCACACAGCTATGGTTTAGCACCTATTATGTGGTGTGTTATTCTCGTGCTATGGTGAATAAGGTTGATATATGATAGACTGCTGCTGTGGTGAATTGAACAAATTGTCCTAAGCATTAAATGGTCTACGTAACCTCAGCGCTGTCAATACCCCAACCAAAAATTTGAAATGTTGTGACAGGTTAAAAGTGACATGCGCAATTCACATATGCCAAAATTTACATATAAACAGAACACATTGTAAAAAACAAAAAAATTCTAAAATGTGCAAGAAAAGTCTGTGTCTAAACAAAGTGTTCAGAATCTTCATACAGTGCAGTCCCTGCTGTTATTATCTGGATAAAGGTGGATAAAAAGTGAAAATTTGTGCTCCCCTTTCCTTATGTGCCATCACTCACCGACTCCTAGTGGGTTTTATACGTGTGGTACATGTTTAGGGTCCTCTAGATGTCTGGCAACCAACTGTGATGTCTTAAGGCTAGGCAGCACCTTAATGTCTCAGGTAGGTTTTACATGGAGGAGATGAGAGAATATTCATAGTGTAAATCCATTTATTTTTAATAAAAAGTATATTAAAATCATTACACTCACATTTAAAATGTTTTTTGAAAAAATGGAAGGTTCCCCACAGGGTTTTTTTTTAGCAGCAAGAAGAGTCAGTAATATTGGTTTGTAAAAAACACTAGTTCTTTTATTTGCAAAAAGTTTTACATTTTCTCGTACAAAAAGTTAAAATATGAGCTCTGGTTTGTGGTTTGTATACATACAGCCAGACAGCTAGAGTTTGATGGAGATAATATACATCAAGAAATGGTACATCTCTTGAGCCCCGTACACACGATCGGTTTGACTGATGAAAACCGTCCGATGGATGGTTTTCATCAGACCAACCGATCGTGTATGGTACCCATCGGTCTTTTTTCCATCGGTTGTAAAAAATAGAACTTGTTTTAAAATTTTCAGATGGATAAAAAACCGATTGGAATTTCCGATCGTCTATGGGCAAGTCCATCGGTTAAAAAACCCACTCATGCTCAGAATCAAGTCGACGCATGCTCAGAAGCATTAAACTTAATTTTTCTCGGCTCATCGGAGTGTTTTACGTCACCGCGTTTGGAACGGTCGGTTTTTTGACTGATGGTGTGTGGCCAAGACTGATGAAAAACAGTTTCATCGGATTTCCGATGGTCAAATCCATCGGACGAAAATCCATAGGTTATCCGATCGTGTGTAAAGTAAAGGCTTAAGTAAAATTTACAACATCTGATGCACAAGAATACCCCAATGCATTTCGACCCCTGTAGTTGCAGTCTCCTTCGGCGTGTGCGGTAGGGGGGGTATGTGTAATTTTATAAATAGATCAAAGGAGAGAATTTGAGTGTATTTTCATTATATAATTTCCTACAAAATAGCAAACTTTGTATCAAATATCATCTCAAAATTGTACTTTACTTGATATTCAAACAGTATATTTACCCTTCAAACAAAGGAACCTTGCATAGCCAGAGACTTCTAAAACCAATACATTCAATCGATCCAGGACTTTAGCGTATCATTCTCGCTCTCCCTTAGGACATGACCCCGGTTTGCAGGGTTTGAAAGTGGTCACATAATAATATGAATATCAAGTAATGTACAATTTTGAGATGATATTTGAATACAAAGTTTGCTATTTTGTATGAAATGATATAATGAAAATACGCTGAAATTCTCTCCTTTGATTATTTCTAGAAACATTAAAACCCCTTGAAGAAAACAGTAACTACAGGGGTCGAAATGCATTGGGGGATTCTCATGCATCAGATGGTTTAAATACTACTTATAGTTTCCTGCTGATTAGTTTAAGTCTGGGGTTATGTGGTTGTCTGAAAGCCAATAATGGAGGTTGTTGGAATATTTTTTTCAGAGTTTCATCCTCTGTTATAATGGGTTGTAAATCTTTGATTATCTTTTTGATCCCTTCTAGTGTTGGATTGTATGTGGTGAATAGAGGTACTCGGTTATTAGTTTTTTTTCTCTGTGTATTGGAGGAGATTTTCTCTTCGGGTTTTCAAGGCTGTGTTTATGCTGTTGTTGATGGTTTTGTCTTTGTAACCTTCCTTATGGAAGGAGTCTGCCAGTGTTCTGACTTTATTGGCTTTCAGACAATCACCCAACCTCATGCCGCATACACACAATCGTTTTTAACGTCGTTAAAAATGCCATTTTTTAAATTGGGCATTAAAAACTATCGTGTGTAGGCTCCAGAGCATTTTTAACGACGTGAAAAATGGGCTAAAATAATGAGAACTTGCCCAATTTTTCACGTCGTTTTTTTTAACGACGTGAAAAACGGTAGTGTGTATGCTTTTACGAGGGGAAAAAAAACGCGCATGCTCAGAATCAAGTATGAGACGGAAGCGCTCGTAAAACTAGCGTTCGTAATGGAGATAGCACATTCGTCACGCTGTAACGGACTAAAAAGCACAAGGCTGAAAGCACTAACATGAAGGGTGGCGCCATTTGAGCGGAACTTCCCCTTTATAGTGCCGTCGTACGTGTTGTACGTCACTGCGCTTTGCTCGAGCGTTTGTTTTAATGAACGTGTGTGTATGCAAGACAGGCTTGAGAGGAAACAAGAAAAATCACGTCGAGAAAAACGTTGTTTTTGAAAATGACATTAAAAACGATCGTGTGTACGCGGCATAAGACATAAACTAATCAGCAGGAAACTTCACTCTGATTATGAAGTCACAAATAATGGAAGCAAACCCTGCAAACCCTGCAATAAAAAACGCTGCAAACTGGGCAACCAGATCAATCTATCCAAAAGTAAGAATGATACTTCATTTTGACACAAAAAACAATGACCTAAATTTAGATATTGGTTTCCTTACCCATTATACTACAGTTTTATGACCCCCTCTGTGACTATCACCCCCCCCCCCCCCCCCATCCAGTCTATAGCTTTCCCTCTGTCTTATCTCACTTGCTGATAGCTTATTACCATTGCCATACACATTGATTTGTATGTGTTTATTTTTCTTTTTCCTTTCCCTCAGGTTTTTTTTTTGTTTTTGTTTTGTTTTAACATTTTACCTTCTGCTAAAACTTTTGTGATTCAGTACTGCTTGGACCTTGAAGAAGGGGACACACCCCGAAAGCTTGTCCATGAAAAATTATATGTTAGTGCAAATAAAAAGGTGTCACGGACAGTACTCAATTTTCTCTGTCACAATTGCACTAATACGGCTACAATCACCTCTATTATACATTTAAAATGGTTAAACACGCGTAGGAATTGAATCACTAGACCGTGGCTCGCGAGCGTATATGATCCTAATACATTTGGCCCCCTCCCCGGAATGACCTGATGATGCTTCGGGGGAGGGGCGAAATGCATTAGGAAAGGGGAGCATGAATTTGCACTTTTTATCCACCTTTATCAAGATAATAACAGCACGGACTGCACTTTATAAAGATTCTGAACGCATTGTTTATACTGTATGTGGACCTTTCTTGCACATTTTTATAATGTTTTGTTTTATACAGTGTTTTTTGTTTATATGTCAATTTTTTGCATATGTTAATTGTAGGAGTTGTGCATGCACATATCACTTTTAACCACTTCAGCCCCGGAAGAATTGACCGGGCCATTTTTTTGCGTTTCGGCACTGAGTCGTAACAGACACTTACCAGCACCATGAAAATGAGAGTAAATGTACGGGCTGGCCATAAATCTACGGGCGGTTGGCAACACTGGTTGAAAGGATACTTGGTTGTCTTTCTTAAACCCATAGTCGGCCATTTTTCTTGTATTTTTTTTGTAGTTTTGAGACAATTGGATTCATACCGTGAGCATGAGTGTCTAGATTGTTTGGGCCTGGTAGGGGTGGATCTGTCTCAGCAAGTTGTAATTCAAACAAAAGATCACTCAGTTCTCGAAAGTTCCGGTTATCTTTACCAGATAATTCAGTAAGTTAATTTATAGCGTCAGATACATTTAAAGAGGCAGCACGCATTTCTTCTCTTTTTAGCTATAGAAAGGATAATTGGTTGTCTTTCTTGTACTTTGAATCCATAGTCAACCACTTTTCTTGTAAGTTGTATTGTAGCTTTGAGACAATTTGATTCACACTGTGAGCGTGAGAGTGTCTAGATAGTTTGGGCCTGGTGCGGATCTGCCTCAGCAAGTAATTCAAGCAAAAGATCACTCAGTTCTTAAAACTTCCGGTTATCTTTACCAGATATCTTGGGAAAGTCTTGCAGCCTTTTAAACAAAGCATCTTTCTTGACCTTGTAATTCTTTGAGAACAGAAAATTTTCACCAAAACCATGGAGAGTTGTCACCATCACTCATGATTGAAAGCCATTCCAAGAGGACAGTTTCAACATATTCACCGCAGCTGTTCTAGAAAGAAGGATTTTTTACCCAAGCTAATGTCCTTAACCACTTCAGAACACTTTCACCCCCTTCCTGCCCAGACCAATTTTCTGGTCATGCAGCGCTGGTACCAAACAAATTTTTGTCATTTTTTTTCAGACAGATGGAGCTTTCGTTTGGTGGTATTTAATCACCACTGAGAATTTAAACTTTTTGCTAAACAAATGAAAAAAGAAAAAAAAAAAAAAAAAAAAGTTTTTCTTTGTTTCTGTTATAATTTTTTTAAATAAGCCATTTTTCTCCTTCACTGATGTGCGTGATTAGGCTGCACTGATGGGCTTTATATACCACTTCCCTACCGGGCCTATTCTGGCACTTCTCTCCTACATGTACAAATCATCATTCTTTTGCTAGAAAATTACTCAGAACCCCCAAACATTATATATGTTTTTTTAGCAGACACCCTAGGAAATGAAATAACGGTCATTGCAACTTTTTATCTTGCACGGTATTTGCGCAATCATTTTTTAAACGCCTTTTTTTTGGGGGAAAAAAATGGTTTCATGAATTAAAAAATAACAAAACAGTTAAGTTAGCCCAATTTTTTTGTAACATATGAAAGACGATGTTACGCCGAGTAAGTAGATACCTAACATGTCACGCTTTTAAAATTGCGTACACTCATGGAATGGCACCAAACTTCGGTACTTAAAAATCTCCTTAGGTGACACTTTGAAAATGTTTACAGGTTACCAGTTTAGAGTTACAGAGTAGGTCTAGTGCTAGAATTGTTGCTCTCGCTCTAACACACGCGGTGATACCTCACATATGTGGTTTAAACGGCGTTTACATATGTGGGCGGGACTTGCGTGTGTGTTCGCTTCTGAGCGCGAGCTACCGGGGACAGGGGCGTTTAAAAAAAAGGTATTTTTTTTTTTTACTTTCCTTAATTTTTTTTATTTTTACACTTTTTTTTTTTTTTTTTACATTTTTTTTTTTATCACTTTTATTCCTATTACAAGGAATGTAAACATCCCTTGTAATAGGAATGGTGTGTGACAGGTCCTCTTTATGGAGAGATGCAGGGTCAATAAGACCCCACATCTCTCCTCCAGGCTGGAAAGCATGAGACCGTGAAAAAAAATTCACCGATCTCATGCTTACTAGCCGCAATCGCGGCTTTGTTTACTTCTGGGAACCCGGGCGTGACGTCATAACGTTGCGCCCGGGCCTCCGACGGGGGCTTATTGGAATCTGGGAGCCCCTTTTAATGACCCCAGAAGTCGGTAGAAGACCCCAGAAGTCGGAAGGAGACCCCAGAAGTCGGAAGAAGACCCCCGGAGCTGCCTAATAAATGACTTTAACCACTTCAATACCATGCACTTATGCACCTTCCCGCCCAGACCAATTTTCAGCTTTCAGTACTCTCACACTTTGAATGACAAATACTTAGTCATGCTACACTGTATCCAAACAAATTTTTTATCATTTTCTTCTCACAAATAGAGCTTTCTTTTGGTGGTATTTAATCGCCACTGGTTTTTTTTATTTTTTGCGATATAAGCAAAAAAACAGCAATTTAAAAAAAAAAAAAACACTTTTTTTTAGTTTCTATTGTAAAATTTTGCAAATAAGTAATTTTTCTTCATAAATTTGTGCCAAAATGTATACTGCTACATATCTTTGGTAAAATGAACCCAAATTAGTGTATATTATTTGGTCTTTGTGAAAGTTATAGAGTCTACAAACTATGGTGGCAATCACTGAAAATTTATCACATCTGATCACGCCTGATGTACTGAAGGGATATCTCATTTCTTGAGACACTAACAAGCGAGGAGGGTACAAATACCCCAAAATTACCCCTTTTTGAAAAGTAGACAGTCCAAGGTATTTACTAAGAGGCATGGTGAGTTTTTTGAAGTTGTATTTTTTTCCCACAATTCTTGGGAAAATTAATTTTTTTTTTTTTTTTTTTACACAAACTGGTCATATTAACAGTTTTTTTCTCTCACACAGCATATGCATAATTGCAACTACACCCCAAAATACATTCTGCTACTCCTCCTGAGTGTAGCGATACCACATGTGTGAGACTTTTACACAGCCTGGCCATATACAGAGGCCCAACATTGAAGTAGCACTTTCAGGCGTTCTACAAGCATAAATCGCACATATCCTTTCTCAACCACCTATTACAATTTTGAAGGCCCTGGAGCACCAGGACAATAGAATTTTCCACAAAATTACCCCATTTTGAAAAGCACACACCCCAACGTATAATCTATGAAGCATTATGAGTCTTTTGAACGGTTCATTTTTTTCCAGAAGGTTTTGGAAAATGTGGAGAAAAAATAAAAATGCATTTTTTTTACACAAAGTTGTCAATTTATAAGATATTTCTAACACATAATATGTACATAGCAAAAATTACACCCCAAAATGCATTCTGCTACTCCTCCTGAGTATGGCGATACCACATGTTTGAGACTTTTACACAGCCTGGCCACATACAGAGGCCCAACATCCAAGTAGCACCTCCAGGCATTCTAGCAGCATTAATTGCACATATCATTTTCTGACTACCGATCACATTTTTGAAGGCCCTTCATATATCTAACACATAGCAGGTACATACCAAATAACAAAAGATTACCTGTGGTTTTAGAAGTGCAGTGGTCCACAGAGGAGAGCATCGGTCCAGGCAGCAGGCAGGGATGAGGTCAGCGACAGCAAAAGCAATCATCCAGGCAGCAGGCAGGAATACTGTCCATAGTTCGCACAGGCAGAGATACTGTCAGCACAGCCAGAGCACAGCCAAAGCACAGGTCCAGGTAGCAGGCAGAGGTGTCCCGGCAGAAATGCTGTCCAAAGTCAGTAGAGGCAGCAGGCAGATATATGGTCAACACAGCCAAAGTATTGGTCCAAGCAGCAGGAAGAAACATGGTCCATAATGTCATGGGTCATTACAGGCAGTAATATGGTCAGCACAGCCAAATTATTGGTCCAGGCAGCAGGAAGGACCACCAAGCTTAGGGCCAGGGGGCCAGGGGGACAGGGGTAGAGGCTTCTCCCACCCAAATCGCTTTGAAGCCTCCGGGCAACCAGACCCTGTTCTTGGAGCACAGAAAATGAAAAACTGGTTTTCTCTACTCAGAACGCTATTCTGAAGCCCCTCACATATGTGAGACCCCTGTGTACTAAAAGTAGATGGCCAAAAGATCAGTCCAAGTGGCAGGCAAAAACATGGTCGATTAACAGGCCAAGGTCGGTACACGTGGAAGTCAGAAACGTGGTTTAAATCGGCAGGCAGAGGCATCGTCGGTAAACAGGCTGAGGTTGGTGCACGTGGAGGTCAGAAACGTGGTTTAAATCGGCAAGCAAAGACATCGTCTGTAAACAGGCCAGGGTCAGTTAATTAACATGGAAGGTAGTTAGTAACATGGTAGCAGGCAAATGGGGAAATGGCAGTCTGTTAATAATAAGGGGAACTAATGGATGTATGATAATTTTTGAAGCAATTTCCGATGCACGGGCCAGGTTGGGAGGGACAATCGGGACAATAATAGCTGGTGTCTCTTCTTACTCCTCCTCTGCTGCATACACGGCATTTCTTTTGGCGTCTTCTTCCAGATTCTGTGTGGGGGATGCTAAAGGGATAGTGTCGCTCGTGAAGCCGACTCACACTATCAGAGCGAATGCTTCCTGGGGCGGGATCTTGTTGGTAAATGAGGGCATCGATGATATCTTCGATATATTGGAGGTAGTGGAGTCGGTGATTTTGAGTTGCTTTTTGGTAGCAGACAAACGAATTAAAAAGGGCCATGTGAAACAGGTGAAACGCAACTTTTTTGTGCCAATAACGGGACTTTCTGGTTGATAAGTAGGGCTGTAGCATCTGGTCGTTTAAATCCACCCCCCCCCCATGTACAAATTGTAGTCGTGGACACATTCAGGCTTTACAATGGAGCCGCGTCTTCTTGGGATCTCCACCATGGTGTCATTGTGGATTGTAGAGAGGATGTGGACATCTTTCTTGTCCCTCCACTTCATGGCCAACACCTCCTCGTTCCTCATGGATGCCGATTCTCCAGGTCGCAATTTTTTTGTCAATACATTTTGTGGGAATCCCTTCCGTTTTTTTTTTAAGGTACCGCAGGCCGGGGTTTGTTTACTGTAAAGGTGGCGAAAAAGGGGCAGGCTGGTATAATAATTATCAACATATAAATGGTAACCTTTTCCGAACTGGGGGTATGCCAACTCCCAGACAATTTTCCCACTGGTTCCAATATATGTGGGGCAATCACGGGGCTGGAGCTGGGAGTCTTTGCCTTCGTAGATCCTGAATTTGCAGACGTATCCAGTGGCTCGATCACATAATTTATTTAATTTTAACCCATACCTGGCTCTCTTGCTTGGTATGTACTGCTTGAACTGCAGTCGGCCGGTGAAATGTACGAGGGACTCGTCCACACAAATTTTTTGGTCTGGGATGAAAACTTCTTCAAATCGCTGGGAAAAGGCATTGATTAGGGGGCGTAGCTTGTACAATTTGTCGTAGTTGGGATGATCTCAGGGAGGGCACTGTGAATTGTCATTGAAGTGGAGAAAGCGCATAATCATGTCGTATCTTTTCCTGGACATGACAGCGGAATATATGGGCATGTGTTGGATGGGGCGTTTGGACCAATATGAATGGACTTCGTTCTTTTTTGTAAGCCCCATATTGAACATAAGGCCCCAAAATAATTTAAATTCCTCCAATGTTAGACGCCGCTGCTGGAACATGCGGGCGTAGGAAGAATCGGGGTTGGCAGCAATAAATTGGGATGCATACAGATTTGTTTGATCCACTATATTCTGCAGCAAATCTTGTGGGAAAAATAAACAAAAATAATCAAATTTAGAAAAATTTGTAGTGTCGGGCTGCACACCTGGCTGTGCGGTGAAAGGGGGGATGATAGCGGATCCTGAGTTGGCAGGCAACCATAAGGGGTTTGCCAGGGCATCGGGAAGGTAGGATTGGGGCTGGATTCTTCGGGTTGGGCGTGCATTTCCATTGCTTGTACTGGGTTCCTCTTCTTGGGGTATGGCGCTGCTGGTGGTGGGCAGTTCTCCTGATCTTGGTGCTGATCTTGGTGCTGATCTTGGTGCTGATCGCATTCTTTTGGGAGGGACGGTTTCCTCCGGGGACTCGGACTCTGAGCCACTATCCTCCACTGGCTCGTATTCCGAACCAGAATCGGATAATGGGAGCTCCCCGCTGCTCTCATCATCCGACATGGCAAGAATGGCATATGCCTCCTCAGGTGTGTAAACCCTTTGGGACATTATGGCAGTGCTTATTGGTGGGCCTGTGTAATGGTACTGCTGGTGGTAGTGGTGGCGGTCTGTGTGGTAGTACCGATGGAGGTATTAGTGGTGGGCCTGTGTGGTGGTACCGATGGCGGTATGGGTGGTGGTGGTACCAATGGCGGTACAGGTGGTGGTGGTACCGATGGCGGTACGGGTGGTGGTGGTACCGATGGCGGTACGGGTGGTGGTGGTGGCGGTACAGGTGGCGGTGCGGGTGGTGGTGGTAGCGATGGCGGTACAGGTGGTGGTGGTACCGATGGCGGTATGGGTGGTGGTGGTACCGATGGCGGTACAGGTGGTGGTGGTGGTACCGATGGCGGTACAGGTGGTGGTGGTACCGATGGCGGTACAGGTGGTGGTACAGGTGGTGGTGGCACTACCGACGGTGGTACGGGTGGTGGTACTGGTGGTGGTACCGATGGCGGCACTAGTGGTGATACTGGTAGCGGGCCTGTGTGGCAGTATAGATGCTGGGCCTGGTGGCGGTACTGGTAGCCTGTGTGGCGGTACCAATGGCGGTACCGATGGAGGTGGGCCTGTGACAGATAATTGACAGATGGGCTGATTGATTGATTGACAGATGGGGTGATTGATTGACAGGTGGGCTGATTGATTGACAGATGGGCTGATTGATTGACAGATGGGCTGATTGACAGATGGGCTGATTGACAGATGGGTTGATTGGCTGGGCTGATTGATGTGCTGGGCTGTGTGACAGGTCCTCTTTATGGGGGGGGGGCGTGTTGTGCACTGTAAACTTATGTAGACAAACTACACTGAGCTAACTTACTGATCTCTTCTCTCTCCTCACAGATCGGTGTGTGAGGAGAGAGCAGGGATCAGGTAGTAACTCCTGTGGAGTTTGTTTACATTTGTGACCGGCTGTGATTGGACACAGCCGGTCACGTGGTAAACAGCCAATTCATTGGCTGTTTACTCTGATCGGGGACGCGCTGTGTCCAAGGGACACTCGCCTTCCCCGATCCCTGCTCTGCAAGCCTGTGGCGGCGCGCACGGAGCGCGCCGCCGAGTCTGTTTTGACAGGTGATCAGCTGTGACTTTGACACAGCCGATCACATGGTAAACAGCCAATGAAATTGGCTGTTTACCGTGATCGGGGAAGCGCTGTGTCCAAGGGACACATGCCGTCCCCGATCACCGCGCTGCGCGCCCCCGCGGGCGCGCGCAAGGCATAATCCTGCAGGACGTCATATGACATCCAGTATGGATAATGCAACCACTTCCCGGACGTCAATTCACTATTGACTGGGCGGGAAGTGGTTAAAAAGCTGTCTAGTGTGTTTTTTTTATTGACACTTTTAGCCTGGGGGATAGGTAGGGGTACGATGTACCCCATACTCATTCACATAGGGTGGGGGCTGGGATCTGGGGGCCCCCTTATTAAAAGGGGCTCCCAGATTCCGATAAGCCCCCGCCCGCAGACCCCGAAACCAACGGCCAGGGTTGTCGGGAAGAAGCCCTTGTCCCCATCAACATGGGGACAAGGTGCTTTGGGGTGGGAGGGCCGCTCGCTCGTCCCCACCCCCTTCCTGACTGGCCGGGCTGCGTGCTCGGATAAGGGTCTGGTATAGTCCTGGGGGGAACCTTGCGCAAATATTTGTAAAATTTTTCGCGGGGTTCCCCTTCAAGATTCTCCACACACAAGTCGCCCCGTGACCTCTATTCAAATCAATGGGCTCCCATAGGGAACCAATGATTTGGAATAGAGAAAGAAAAATGCGGCTGAAAGCTAGCGCGGGGAAACGTGCATTGAATTCAATGCAAAACGCTGAAAAAATCGGGTTAAAAACAATGCTTTTTTCCTGGCTTCTGTACTAGCTTTACAGCCCGTTTTTTAAAACATCCGTGGGCATGGGGCCTAACCGTGCAGGTTATGGAGATATTTCATGCACCTACAGGTAAGCCTTAATCTAGGCTTACCTGTAGGTGCATGTTGTCAAAGTGGGTTTACAACCACTTTAAGGGACTGTGACAATCAACCTATTTTAGGTATCCTAGATAATCTATACACATATCCATGCCTCATTTAAAGTCCCAAAGATCCCCTTTCTTTTTCTTCTATATATATATATATATATATATATATATATATATATATATATATATAGGGATGGGGGCATGTTTATGTTTGCGTTTGGGTCTAAACGGGTCAGTTGTTCCTTATTACTTTCTAGAAGATATTAATTGGGATACAATCTTAGGAACAAAGAACATGGAGGAGAGATGGGTTTGCTTTAAGAGCATATTAAATAAGGGCATTGGCCAGTGCATCCCATTGGGAAATAAATTTAAAAGAGCGAATAAAAGTCCTGGGTGGCCGAACTCCAATGTAAAAATGCATATAAAAGCAAAGGAGAAGGCCTTCAAAAAATACAAGGCTGAGGGATCATTATCAGCATTCAAACTTTACAAAGAATGCAACAAGAAATGTAAGTGTCCAATTAGGACAACTAAGATAGAACATGAAAGACACATAGCGGAGGAGAGCAAAAAAAATCCCAAGGAATTCTTTAAGTATATAAACAGTAAAAGAGGGAGGACAGACCATATTGGCCCCATAAAGAATGAGGAAGGGAATCTGGTTACAAAGGATGGTGAGATGGCAAAGGGAATTGGGGAGCTTCAGTAACCAAAACTGCAGTGTTTATCCTCATGACACATCACAGGAAGCACCACCATGGCTAACAGAGGACAGAATTAGAAATAGACCTGGAAACTTAACATTAATAAGTCACCGTGACCAGATGGCTTGCACCCGAGGGTCCTTAGGGAACTCAGTCAAGTAATTGCCAGACCATTGTTCCTAATTTTTACTGACTGGATTGGTACCAGCTGATTGGAGAAAAGCCAACGTAGCACCAATATTTTAAAAAGGGCCAAAATACATCCCTGGGAATTACAGACCAGTTAGCAAAACATCAATAGTATGCAAGCTCTTGAAGGGGATGATAAGGGACTATATAAGATTTTAGTAATGAAAACAGTATCATAAGCAGTAATCAGCATGGATTAATGAAGAATCGTTCTTGCCAAACCAATCTATTAACCTTTCTATGAGGAGGTGAGCTACCATCTAGATAAAGGGAGGCCCGTAGACGTGGTGTATCTGGATTTTGCAAAAGCATTTGATACAGTTCTCCATAAACGTTTACTGTAAAGAGTAACGTCTGTTGGCATGGACCATAGGGTGAGTACATTGATTGAAACTTGGCTACAAGGGCAAGTTGAGAGGGTAGTGATAAATGGGGAGTACTCGGAATGGTCAGGGGTGGAAAGTGGGGTCCCCCAGGGTTCTGTCCTGGGACCAATTCTATTTAGGTTGTTCATAAACGACCTGGAGGATGGGATAAACTCTTCAATCTCTGTATTTGCGGACAATGCTAAGCTAAGCAGGGCAATAACTTCTCTGCAGGATGTGGAAACCTTGCAAGTAGATCTGGACAAATTAATGGGGTGGGCAACTACATGGCAAATGAGGTTTAATGTGGAAAAATTTAAAATAATGCATTTGGATGGCAAAAATATGAACGCAATCTACTCACTGGGGGAAGAACCTCTGGGGGAATCAAAGATGGAAAGGGACTTGAGGGTCCTAGTAGATGATATCATGCAATGCCAAGCTGCTTCTAGCAAAGCAAACAGAATATTGGCATGCATTAAAAGTAGGGCTGGGAAAAAAATCGATTTTAATCTTGAATCGAGTTTTGAGTTCAAATCGATTCAGATTTGAAGAAAATAATTTTTTTTTAGATTTTTTTTATTTTATTTTTTAATTCTTTTTTTTTTCCTTCAAAGTTTCCGTAGCAGGGCTGCAGGGGGCGTATCCGGAATGGCACTGGGCGGCGTTACCCCAATTACATCTACTCGCCGTAGTAATGTAACACTAACTAACCGCAAGCCGCCGTCTGCCTACCTGATCAGCGTGTCATGCAGAGTTCAAAAGCCGCGCCTCCCGAGTCCTCGTTGTCTGTGATAGGCGGAACACTCAATTTCACAGCAGGCAGTGTTCAGCCTATCACGGACATCCTCTTATCCTCGTCTGTGTTATGAGGATTTTGATCGGATGTCCATGATAGGCGGAACACTGAATGCTGGTAAATTGAGTGTTCTGCCTATCACAGACGAGGAGGAGGCGTGGCTTTTGAATACTGGAATGGCCGCCGGTGTAGCGGTAAAATCCGTATCCCATGAAAATCTGCATCCGGTACGGGCACAGTGATTGAAGCATGGGCACAGTGAGGCAGTGGGCACAGTGAGGCATTGGGCACAGTGAGGCATTGGGCACAGTGAGGCATTGACACAGTGAGACACGGGCACAGTGAGGCACGGGCACAGTGAGGCACGGGCACAGTGAGGCACGGGCACAGTTCAATTCAACTAAGAGTAACCTCAAGATTTTTGGTTGTTTTATTAGCTAAATAATTTGGATGTTTAACAATCTTTGTTGCACACGGCACACTGACTTTGCAGTTAGAGAAAGGGTTTGCCTTTGAAATTTTGTTTGTTGATGCACTTCAATTAATATAATTAAAAAAAAAATCGAATCGTAAATCGAGTTTTTTATAAAAAAATCGCAGATTTTTTTTGGGGGGAAAAATCGCCCAGCCCTAATTAAAAGGGGGGATTAACTCAAGAGATAAAGCGATAATTCTCCCACTATACAAGACTCTGGTCCTTCCGCAACTGGAGTATGCTGTACAGTTCTGGGCACCAGACCTCAGGAAGGATGTGCTGGAAATGGAGCGAGACCAGAGAGGTGCAATAGAACTAATAAAGAGACTGGAGGACATTAGTTATGAAGAAAGGTTACAAGCACTGAACTCATTCTCTCTGGAGAAGAGATGCTTGAGAGGGGATATGATTTCAATTTACAAATACCATACTGGTGACCCCACAATAGGGATGAAACTTTTCAGAAGAAAGGGAGTTTAAAAACGTGGCCACTCATTAAAGTTAGAAGAAAAGAGGTTTACCCTTAACTACTTGCTTACTGGGCACATATACCCCCTTCCTGCCCAGGCGAAATTTCAGCTTTCGGCACTGTCACGCTTTGAATGACAATTGCGCGGTCGTGCGACGTGGCTCCGAAACAAAATTGACGTCCTTTTTTTCCCACAAATAGAGCTTTCTTTTGGTGGTGTTTGATCACCTCTGCGGTTTTTATTTTTTGCGCTACAAACAAAGAAATAGCGACAATTTTGAAAAAAACACAATAATTTTTGATTTTTGCTATAATAAATATCCCAATTTTTATTTTTTTTTATATTTTTTTCCTCAGTTTAGGCCGATACGTATTCTTCTACATATTTTTTGTTAAAAAAAACCGCAATTGGCGTTTATTGATTGGTTTGCGCAAAAGTTATAGTGTTTACAAAATAGGGGGTAGTTTTATGGCATTTTTATAATTTTTATTTTATTTTATTAGTAATGGCGGCGATCAGTGATTTTTTTCATGACTGCGACATTATGGCGGACACAGCGGACACTTTTGACACTATTTTGGGACCATTCACATTTGTACAGCGAACAGTGCTATAAATATGCACTGATTACTGTATAAATGTGACTGGCAGGGAAGGGGTTAACACTAGGGGGCGAGGAAGGAGTTAAATGTGTTCCCTATTAGTGATTCTTACTGTGGGGGGAGGGGACCGACTGGGGGAGGAGACCGATCTGTGTCCCTATGTACAAGGGACACAGCATCGGTCTCCTCTCTCCCTGACAGGACATGGATCTGTGTGTTTACACACACAGATCCATGTCCTTGTCTGTGTACACGCCGATCGCGGGTGCCTGGCGGACATCGCGGCCGCCAGGCACGCGCATCGGCATTACAGTGACGCACCTGGCATGCGCGAGCGCCGCCGGCGGTGCTCGCGTGCCCTCCAGTGGCCGGAGGAGCGGAGGCCATAAAAAAGACGGCCTCCCGTATTTGTAGAACCACCTCGTGGCCGTATATAGTCGTATGGCCGGCGCGAGGTGGTTAAACTGCGTAGAGGGTTCTTTACTGTAAGTGCAGCAAGAATTTGGAATCCCTTTCACAGGTGGTGGTTTCAGCGGGGAGCATCGATAGTTTCAAAAAACTATTAGATAAGCACCTGAACGACCACAACACACTTGGGCTTGATAGACTTGTGTCTTTTTTCAAACTCACCTACTATGTAATTATGTAAAACTCTTTGGGAAAATAACATCTTGGTAAGACGTACAGAAAAACAAATGACCCTTTTCAGACTGAGAGTTGACTTGAACATTGAAGTTTACAGGAAATCTATCCACATAAATTAAAAACTTTGAAAAAAAATTCTACTTTCTGTTATAAAACATATTCAGTAAAATCGAATTTCTTTATAAATGTAAGCCAAAATGTATTCTGCCTATGGCTTTGGTAAAAAAAGATATGTATATTCATTGGTTTGTGTGAAAGTTATAGCATCTACAAACTATCGTATATAGGTATATTTAAAAATGTATCACTCCTGATACATTGACAGCCTATCTCAATTCTTGAGGCTCTTAAAAATGGCAGGACAGTATGACGGTATAAAAAAAAAATTAAAAAAAAATGACCCATTTTTGGAAAGTAGTCTGTCTGAGGTATTTAGTAAGACGAAAGGCAAGCTTTTTGTTTTTGTCATTTTTTTCACACTTGTTTTGAAATTAAGAATTTAAATAAAATGTGATATCTTGTTCCGCAATTTTGTACATACTGTCACCAGGAGAAGTACAGCATCATCATATGACTGGTGTGGTGGTTATCAGGGATACGGACTGGTAACAGTGTGTTAAAAAAATTATAATAAAACATTTTTATTCAATTTTTAAGGCTGGGTTCACACCTATGCGTTACGTTTTTTGTGCTTGGAGTCTTTGCCAAGTTCGCAATCAGTCGTTCAACGGTTCCTTTGCGTTTTTAGCTGTGGACTTGCCGACCTGGGAAGTCTCGCCGCTGTTATCATGAGGGGGAACTCCACTCCAAATTTTAAATGAAAAACCGGCATGTGTTCCCCTCCAGGAGCATATCAGGCCCTTAGGAACCCCTACGCCAAAAAAAAACAGCGTGGGGGTCCCCCCAAAATCCATAGCAGACCCTTACCTGAGCACGCAGCCCGGCCAGTCAGGAAAGGGGGTGGGGACGAGCGAGCGCCCCCCCCCCCTCCTGAACCGTACCAGGCCGCATGCTTTCAACATGGGGGGGTGGGTGCTTTGTTAATGAGGACAGGGCCTCTTCCCGACAACCCTGGCCGTTGGTTGTCGGGATATGTGGGCGGGGTCTTATCGTAATCCAGGAGTCCCCCTTTAATAAGGGGGCCCCCAGATCCCGGCCCCCACCCTATGTGAATGAGTATGGGGTACATCATTCCCTGGGACTGTGACGTCATATGGGGGCGGGGTCACTGGGTGGCATCACCCGGTGACCACGCCCATGCCTATATAAGTTAATGCGCTCCGCGCACACGGCATTACAGCCGGAGACAGCGACGAGTCAACATCTCCAGGAGAGAAGAGGGAAGAAGGCGATGAAGAAGACCGGGCCCGCGCTAGTAAAAGAGCTGGATGAAGATAGCGGAGGCCCGGCAGAAGGAAGAAAGAACCGGAGAGCGAGAGAAGAACCGGAGAGCGCGGAGATGACACCGGAGACCCCCGAAGTTGGAAGAGACCCCCCGAAGTTGTAAGAAGACCCTTAATTGGAAGAGACCCTTAATTGGATTTTATATTTTTTATACTGCACAGAGACTAATTTTTTATTGTATTTTTGGATACTTGATTCATTTATTTTTTGACTACACAGAGACTCAGGCCTCGTACACACGACCGTTTTTCTCGTCCAAAACAGTCAAGAAAAGTGCCGCGAGAGTTTTTTTGTCTACAAAAACGTTCGTGTGTATGGTTTTACGACGAGAAAATTGCCGAAAATCTCGACGAGAAAATAGAGAACCTGCTCTCTATTTTCTCGTCAGGATTCCAGATTTCCTTGTCGTGTTTCTCGTCGGCCTGTTTTGTGACGAGAAAATGGTTCGTGTGTATGCTTTTACGACTCTTCCAAAAGCGCGCATGCTCACAAGCAACTATGAGACGGGAGCGCATCTTCTGGTAAAACAAGCCTTCGTAATGGAGAGAGCATATTCGTTACGCTCAAAAATATTTCATCGTTTAAATGTTCTGCATTGAAATCTTCGTTAGAATGTTACATTAATCAAAACGAGTGACCTTCTTTTACTGCTGATATTCACACAGAGTTATGCCTTATTTTTAACCTTTTTCATGCTGCTCTTTATAAGATTTATGTGTATTATATTGTGCAAGTTTTTCGGAATAATTTAAATGGTTAGATTTTTCAAAATGATGTTAATTATAATTTCACAATGTTTTGATAGCGATCTCCCATTTAATTTTGGAATCTATATTATTTAAATTTCCCACCATGTTTTTGTGCTAATCAGATTTAGTTATTCTTTTGGGGGGGTGATATCTGTGCCTTTTATTGTCAGTCAAATGTATCTGCTTACTCCAAAGCTTGATTTTGTTTATTTAAAAATACACATAGTCAAGTATGAACTTAAACAAAAAACACATTTATTCATGTTTATAAATTAAATAAAGAGAAGGCAGCGCTGGAGAAGCTGCTGCCATTTGTGCACCCCAGGGACCCCAGAGCACACAGCAACCCTGTGTGGACACTAAAATTGGGAGCTTGAGAAGGCCCACATTTCTGAACACAATCTGATGCTGGCCTCCCAGAGGTCAGGAACAGCAGCAGGTGATATATATGTCCCAAGTGTGTGGTACTACAACAGGCTGCCTTCTGTCCGACCACAATGAAGCAAGGCCATCACTTCCTCTTCTTCCTGGTAACCTTCCCTGCAGCCTTTCCTGAAGCCTTCCCTGCAGCCTTCCTTCTTCGTTTGGCTGGAGGCTGGCCCACTGGAGGGGTACTCCTGTCAGGAGGAGGAGGTGGAGGTGTAGCAGAAGGGGGTGGGGCAGAAGAAGAAGGTGGAGGTGTAGCAGAAGGGGGTGGGGCAGAAGGTGGAGGTGTAGCAGAAGGGGGTGTGGCAGAAGGTGGAGGTGTAGCAGAAGGGGGTGGGGCAGAAGGTGGAGGTGTAGCAGAAGGGGGTGGGGCAGAAGGTGGAGGTGTAGCAGAAGGGGGTGGGGCAGAAGAAGAAGGTGGAGGTTGAGGTTGGGTCAGTTGGGCCACCTCACATATGGCGGTATTGGGTGTAATTTTCTCCATCACCCCCTTGTTGAGCAAGGTGATGAGCAGGGGCTCGCATAGGAGGCGTTGCTCCATGCTCATCACCTTGAACTTAGCCTCCACTAGGCCGGCAATGGCCTCTTCAGGGGATGTGGGCTCCTTGAGGGTGGCATGGGCCTCTTTAATAAGGGCCATTGCTGCCTCACTGGTGGTCCTGTCCCTCCTGCCTCTTTTGTGAAGCCGGATGGGAGGCACCTGGGATCTGGTGCTTCTCCTTTGCCCTGCCACCTCCTGTCTGCCACTGGGCCCTGCCACCTCCTGGCTGCCACTGGGCCCTGCCACCTCCTGGCTGCCACTGGGCCCTGCCACCTCCTGGCTGCCACTGGGCCCTTCCTCCTCCTGCCTGACAGTTTCCAGACCCTCCTCCTGGCTGATTTCATTCTGTGTATGAAAAAGGAACATAGTTTAATATGTTGGTTTAATCTTTGCATCAAACTTTGTAATCCTGATTGAAGCAATTAGAATGTAAATGCATAAATCCTTGCTTTAAATTTACCACTACATCAGATTGACTATTTAGCACCCAATTAAGTGCAGAATAATGTCTACAGATCTTGATTTCACTTGTGGAATCCAAAATAATGTATGTTTCTCATCCTGACATATTTGTCAAACATTAATTTTAACCCAATACATTTTCAGTTAATACTATACCTGGCTCCAGATGGCCAAATCTGGATCATCCAGGATGGCTGCCTCCTCTTGCTCCAGAGAAGGCTCAGGTTGGCTGCAGGGAAGTCTGGGGGGAAGAGTGTAGAGTGATGGCCTTGTGTCAATGTGGTCATCCAGGAAGGACATCCTGTTGTAGTACCACAAAATCGGGACATAAACATCATCTGCTGCTGCTCCTGACCTCTGAGAAGCCAGGACCTTAGAGCGTTCAGTCCTGTAGGTGCCTCTCAAGCTCCCAATTTTAGTTTCCACTTGTTTTGCTGTGGCTGTGGGCACCTTGGTATGCACAAATGGCAGCAGCTTCTCCAGCGCTGCTTTTCTCACCGCTTTTTTTTTATGGATGGGGTTTTTCGTCTCCCACAGAGCCAGCAGCTCCCTTACCTGGTCAATAAATTCCGCCAGGAACTCTTTGTCGCTAATAAAGACATTCATATTGTATCTGCAAGTTAAATAAATTATATTTAACTAATGTGAGGCAAACAGTCTAACCTCCTTAACATCCTAGTCACCATATATATCCTCCAACAATCTCAAGACAGTATAGGCCAACAGTTTTTACAAGTCACAAAATCACATACCTTCGTTCGCACGTCCGTCACTTGAACTCCTCTCTCCGCACACCGAACGTACTATAGTCACATGTGTGTTTGCTATATACACACACCACGCATGCGTCAAAATTCGAACACGTCGCTCCGCACACGTCGCCCGCCCATGACGTTCTAACTAACATCTTTTCCCCGCCCCTTCTCTTTCGGCGCGCAGACAGATATGGCGGAGTTACAGCAGGTGTCTGATAATTCCGCAACTAGCGAGGAGACAAGCCCGGAGACCGAGGACACGTCACGATCAAGGAGGAGATTCAAGGCATCGAATATGTCTTTGGCGGAGATGGCGGAGATGGTGGACATCTTGGTCAAGGCTGATTATAATGCCAAGCATGGGCCGTATAGCAAACCAAATAGAAGGAAGACCAAAATCCTCACTAAAGTTGTGAAGAGTCTGAGGGCGAAGTTCGGGGTGAAACGCTCAAATGAGCAGCTCAGGAAGAGGTGGTCAGACCTCAAACTGAGGGAGCCAGACCAGTTGAGGAGCATAAAGAGGATGCTCGCTAAAAGTAAGTAAAATGTCGACGTTTCTGCTATTAATCTTTTTATAAACTGACATGTTTTTTTTTTTTTTATCATATTGGACTCCCTTCCAAAATGTAATATTTTGAACTTGGTTGGGCACAGTAATCATTCGTTACGTTACCGACACTTCGTTCGGCCACTATCCGCGGTTTTGGCTTATTTAAGAGCCACAAAAGTAATTAGACATCTGCCATTTTTGATCAACTATTGTGGATAATTTTTTAGTCTAGATGATGTGTTTGTAAAGAGAATGAAATGCAAACTTTTATCAGTGTAAAGGAGAGGACACTCAGCAGCTGCTTCCACATCTGTACTTTGGAGCACTATAGTGTGGGCCACCAGACCCGCCTTTTTTGGGTGTCCCACACAGGTGCATCAGAGAATTTTTGTGGTGCCTCCATGTCAAAAAAATTACATCCAAATGTGAATACTAAACATATTTGGGGTCATAAATAATGCATTCTTCTTTAAATTCCGCACAAACACACACTTGTACCCCACTTCCAAGCAATTTAGCCTGTTTTTATTTTAACAATGAGATTTACAGTGTGATAAATAGACCTTTGGTTTTATTCTCATAGGGGAGAGAAGACTGGGAGGAGGACACTCCAGGGAGCACATGCACCCCACAACTTCCAAGCAACCCCAAACTCCCAAAGACCCACAACCGAAAGATGTGCAGGAAGTTGAGGTGGAGGAAGGAGAAGTGCAGGAAGGAGAGGTGGATGACGTTGTGGATCTGGTCACCACAACAGGTCAGTATCTGACACCACAGCTTCAGGTAAGCGAGGTAGGCCTGCAGAGTTATAATACTTTTTTTTTTGGTTTTTAGGGGATGTAAATGTTGTGAAGGATAGTACACGGTTCTCTGCTGACAGTGCCCTCCGCCTCATCCAGCAAGTGATGGAATGTAGCACGGAACTGGACCTATTTAAACAAAGAATCCATGTGATGGAACAAACATTTAAAGACATTCTCGATGTTTTGGGGAGAATTCAATAAGCCATCCAAACACATTTGTTTTTACATGTTTGTTTTTATAATTTTTTCAAATTTTTTGACTATCAAACCAGCCAAAAATTGAATATGCACACAGTGTGTCAACATGTGCTATCTGCCATCAGGGGATATCCATGTACGTCTTTTGTGGGTGCAACCCCTTCCTCGTATCAAAAGTCGGTGAACTGAGGAAGGGGATGCACCCCCAAAACACGTCCATTGATCACCCCTGATGGCAGATAGCACATGTTGACAATAGGGATCAGGATTGTAAACTTCCTATATGAAAAAAAAAAAAATGTGTGCATATTCAATTTTTGGCTGGGCAAGGGGTGGCAGGACCCCATATTAGGACGGGCACATAGAGACATAGTTTGTGTAAGTGAATGTCTCTGATTGCTCAGAGGTATCCAATGTTGTAATTTTTGAAATGCAACTGTTATTTTTGTATTTTCATAAGCCAAAAATTGCCGGGTTGGGGCCAGGCCAACCCCAAAGTAAAAAAAAAAATGAAGAGAATGTGCACAGAGTAAAATATTTGGCCACAAACAACGTGTAGCTTCTTTTTATAATACCCTGTAAGCTTATTTGGTTCTTTTGTAAGGTTACATAGTGAAATGGTTGTTATTTACTAAAGTAAAATACACTTGCCACTACAAATGCACAAAGACAAACTAGGAGACAGGAAAGAACAAATAATTAAAGGTTTAAACAAGATTTTTATTGGGATACTTAGACATAGGCTGGCATAGGAATTGCCCCCCTACCCGTGAAATACTCCATGTATTTGTCCCGAACCACACGGGCATTTTGGTGGGGCAAGCCAAGACGGGCAGATTCCAGGCCCGGAAGGGGATTTGCAGGGGAAAGTCCAGCCTCTGGCAAAACTGAGGCCATATATGAATTAGATTTGCGGCAAAGAAAATTGTGTAGCACACAGCAGCATAACACTACATAGTTTATTTTGTAGTCCGCCAAGTGGATGGAAGTCATAAAAAGGTGGAACCGGCTGGCCATTATGCCGAAGGCATTTTCAATGACTCTTTGGCCCCTGGCCAGCCGGTAATTGAACACCCTCTTCTCTGGGGTCAGGGTCCTCTGTGGAAATGGCCTCATAAGATGCCGTCCGAGTCCGAAGGCTTCATCAGCCAAGAAAACAAAGGGGAGTCCTTCAATATTCCCTGCATCCGGTGGCAATGCAAGGTCGTCACTCTGGAGACGGAGGGCAAACTCTGTCTGGATGAAGGATCCCCCATCGGACATCCGGCCATTCTTCCCTACATCAACATAGAGGAATTCATACCGTGCTGACACCACCGCCATCAGCACAATGCTATGAAACCCCTTGTAGTTGTAGTAGTAGGACCCAGAACGGGGTGGCGGCACGATGCGGACGTGCTTCCCGTCTATGGCACCACCGCAGTTGGGGAAGTCCCACCGCGTGGCAAACTCCGATGCCACAGTCTGCCATTCCTGTGGCGTGGAAGGAAGCTGGGGAGTAAAACAAGATGAAATAATATTAGAAAAACAAAGTCATACATTACAAGGAAATTCTATCCCAAAAAATTAGAGGCCAACATCAATCTAATTATACGTTTATTAAGGTGTGTAAAAAAAGGATAATGGAAGGCTCATTTATCATATTCATCACCCCCTCTGATGGGCCATTACTAAATTATTTTGGGGGGGGGAGATGTGTTTGGCCACAGGATAGCATTGCAGTGGCGGTGCGTCCAGAGTGGGCGCTGGAACACTGCCCCCTCTCTCCTGTGCCCATCACTCAGAACAATACATAGGTTCATGCGTTGCATGAACCTATGTATTGTCTATGCCGCACACTATTCAGGTGGATGGCCTCTTGTAAAGCGACCGACATATGAATCATTGCGGCATTTAGGGGGTTAAAATTGCATAGCAGAAACAGGTAGTGAAATAGTCTTGCAAATTACAACCTGAGGGATGTAATTGGCTTCCTAAAAGAAAAATCGGGGACGCAGGGAGGGGGGCATTCCTTGGGTAAACACTGACAGGCTGCTCTGCCAATCATGTTCACCAAGTCTGTTTAATGGTAACATGATTGGCTGATGCAACATGAAGGGAAGGAGAAGACATCAAGGACAGAAGAAGGATGGCGCTGACCACAAGAAGGTAAGTGCAGGGCTGGGGGGAAACTGGCTGCATTAGAGGGGACTAAATGGCTGCATTTGAGGGAACAAAATGGCTGCATTGGAGGGGACAACTGGGGGCGTTTAATAGGCAACAGAGCAAAAAAGGAGGAAGTTTATTTCCTAAATTGGGGTTTGAACCCCCCAACATTTGGAGCAACAGGCGCCCCTGCTGGAAAAGTTAGTGAAGGGAAATATTTAGGGAGGAGAAAAAAGGGGCAATCTAAAGCTTCCAACATGCATGGGGACAAAGGGGACATTCTCAGCATATTACAATCATGGTAATTAGGGAAGGATGAAAGAAATACAATACATTAGCATACATGTAATACCTAAAATGTGATGTTAAGGGAGCAAACTTACCCTAATATAGTCCTCCTGCAGGACTTGGATGATGGCAGAACAGGTGTCTGGGATTATGAGGCCCAGAGCCTGGGGGGAGATGCCTGTGGTGAACTTCAAGTCCTGAAGACTTCTCCCTGTCGCCAGGTAACGCAACGTGGCGATGAGCCTCTGCTCAGCACTGATGGCTTCCCGCATAACGGTGTCCTTCCTGGTAATATAGGGGGACACCAAAGCCAACAGTTCCTGAAAAACGGGGTCAGACATCCTCAGAAAATTCCTGTAGTCCTCAGGATTATTCTCGACGATCTCCCGCAGCAGAGGCATGTGGCAGAATTGGTCCCGCTGGAGCAACCAATTCTTGGTCCATGAACTCGTCCTCACACCATTCATGGACTGGTCTTGGTCCAAAACAAGCAGACCAACACCAAGCGCACGCACAGCACGAACTCGACGACGAGAACGTCCAGGCGACATGGCTAGGAAACGGTCGTCTAATCAGAACGTACAGAACAGAACGCACTTTAGAACAGCAAGGCCTATGAATAACGAACTGAAAATCAGAAACGAACAGGCAAGAACGCACTGTAAAACAGATACGACCTGCCTAGACGCCCTGAAAGTCAAGATACAAACCCACAAGCACAAACTGAACGGCAGAAAACGATCTGAAAAGTACGAAGACTGAAAAGCGCGAATCGTCTCTTCCCAAACTTTTACTTCACACGCGGTAACACGAGATCAGCAAAAGCAGCCCAAGGGGTGGCGCCAAGAAAAAAGATCTTCCCCTTTATAGTGCCGTCGTACGTGCTGGACGTGAGCGCGGAGAACAACGAGGAAATTGGGAAATGACAGTGTGTACGCATGGAAAGCTTGACGAGAAAATCGACAAGCTTAACAAGAATCTCGTCGAAAAAAACGACGTGTTTTTTACGACGAGAAACTCGGTCGTGTGTACGAGGCCTCACTATTTGCACTTTATTGGTATCAGATATCTATTTTTGCACAGAAGATTTGTATTTTTTACTGAGACTCACATTTGTTGTTTATACCTTTGCATGGGATCTATTGCATGGGATTTTTTGCCTTTATTATTGGAGCACTTTATTGGATTATTCTTTTATGCATATTGTGTATGATGCTATCACATCACAAACTATTTAGCCTTTATATTTTTTAACTTTATTATGTACCCACTTGGTTGCACTTCAATTAAAGGGATTTGTTTTTAGCAAGTGCCATTACACCCCCCATTTTCACTCCTTTTGTGATTGTGGCTCTGGAGTTCGAAACAATAATTAGGTCAGGCAAACCTATAACATGAAAGCACACCTATCATTTTGTAGTAAACATAGCACCAGGAAGGAGAGTGGGGGGAAATGCACTGCAATAATGTGTTCTAAAAATAAAGGTTTAAAAATAATAATGAAACATAAAGCTGACATTTACAACAAACAGGGGGCTGATGGTTAAGGTCAGGGGAAGTTCACATATCTGCTGCCTGAGCTTTGGTCACACATAGCATGATTATGATGGCAACTGATAGCAATGTCAGATGGAAAGCAGAGCTAGATCAGTGTTCAAACCAGTAGATCAGTCTGAGAATACAAATGCAAAATAAGAGAAAAGAAGAGACAGGAAATGTACCCAAACATGATTAAGGAAGCGATATCTGCAAACTAGACAAGGTCTTCAGCTTTAGCAGACATCTTTATGGAAATATTTAGGTGGTTCTTCAACACTCAAATGCTCCAAGGACTTACCATTCACTGAAGACATTCTCATACTTGTGGCAGACAAGGGAACCGACCCGTGACTTGCAAGAGAGGGAGCACAACAAGTGAACTGAGGCAGGGAAAAACACTATTACGGAGACTGATAGACGCTAATATGACAAGTGAGTTGGTAGAAGAAGAATATTAACTGGTGAAACACTAGCAGGAGCACAAGGGCTTATTAAAGCGAGCTCCGCTGGAAAAAAAAATATTAAAAGCCAGCAGCTATAGCTACAGCAGCTGCTGGCTTTTAATATTTGGACACTTACCTGTCCTGGAGTCCAGCGACGTCCGCAGCAGAGGACGAGCGACCGCTCGTTGCTCTGCTGCTCCCTCCGCCATCCTCGCTGAGGGAACCAGGAAGTGAAGCCCTGCGGCTTCATGCCCGGTTCCCTACGACGCATGCGCGAGTCGCGCTGCGCCATTCTGATTGGTGCTCCTGTGTTCTGGGAGCCGAGTGTCTCCCAGAACACTACGGGAAGTCTGGGGGAAGTGACGTCACTCCCGCAGATTCCCGGAGAGAGGACTCCCGGATGTGGGTGAAAATACCTGTCTTAGACAGGTATCTTCACCCCCCTCCCCCCTGAAAGGTGTCAATTGTGACACCGGAGGGGGGGGAGGAATCCGAGTAGCAGAAGTTAAAAATTAGGGTGGAGCTCCACTTTAAGAAGAATTACAGTGCTGGGTTTAGCAGAGGCCAACTGGTTAACAGATAATGGCTAAAGAAATGAAAAGGTCTAGAGACCGACTGCCAGGGCCTGGATTTGAACCCAGATACTCTGCTGTGTGAGACAATGTCTTTTCTTGCTGAGTCACCTTGAATGCTAGACAGTTTCTTAGATATTTCCTTAAATGATCCTGCCTTGAACCTTGTTTGTCTTGAACCTTTAACTTTTTGCTCCTCCCATGAAAGTTATGATTTTAACCATGTCTCTGCACTTCCTGTTTGCCAGATTATTGTACTCTCTCCAGCCATTATCTCATTTTGGTCTTTTTTGGTGCTGTCCATATCTTTGCTACCACTCATTACTGACCCTTGGCTTGTTCCGCGACAATGCTTCAGGTTGATCCCAACCTACAACTACTTTTAGCCTGTTTACTGACTACACTTCTGTTTGATCCTCATCTGCTATATCTGCTACTGGACCCCAGGTTGCTCAATTCCTGGTGGAGTCATTCTGAGGACAGCGACTTGGTGCTAACACTCATTAACCACTTGCCGATGGCTGGATGTCTAAAGACGTCCCAGGCTTTGTGGTGGTAAATCTGAATGATGCCTGCAGCTACAGGCATCATTCAGATATCGGCATTTTCAGCCAGCGATTCCCTACACCATAAGAATGATCATAGTGGCTGTTCTACTGCTGGATTATTCTTACGGGCGACAAGAGGGGACTACCGACTTACCGATACGATCAGTGAGTTGGAGAACGGATCCGCCGGCCCCAGATGTCCACCATAGAGATTTCCAGTGGACTAGATGGTCGCTGGAGTCTCTATGATCGTCGGAGCCAGGGCGCGATGTTATGACATCACGTCCGGCCTCTGCATTCAAAAAAACTGCGCCGCCTCGGCTGGGAAGCCGTGATCATTTTTTTTTGTTATTTCAGGCTTCCCAGCCTAGAGGCAAGATGTGGGGTCTTTATTTTTTTTAAAAGTGTCAAATTAGAAAATGTTAAGTAAAATTAACAATTAAACAATTTTTTTCTTTAAAGTGTCCCTGTCCCTGTGTGCTTGCACGCAAAAGCGAACGCATACGTTAGTCCCGCCCACATATGAAAACGATGTTGAAGCCACACATGTGAGGTGTCACCACAAACATTAGAGCGAGAGCAATAATTCTAGCCCTAGACTTTGTCTGTAACGCAAAACATGTAACCAGTAAAAAAAATTAAAGCGTCGCCTATGGGGATTTTTAAGTACCGAAGTTTGGCGCCATTCCACGAGCGTGTGCAATTTTGAAGCGTGACATGTTAGGTATCTATTTACTCATCGCAACTTCATCTTTCACATTATGCAAAAATATTTGTCGAACTTTACTGTTTTTTTTTAAAATCATTAAACTTTTTTTTTTTCCAAAAAAACGCGTTTGAAAAATTGCTACGCAAATACCATGCGAGATGAAAAGTTACAATGACCGCCATTGTATTCTCTAGGGTCTCTGCTAAAAAACATATATAATGTTTGGGGGTTCTATGTAATTTTCTAGCAAAAAAATTATGATTTTTACATGTAGGAGAGAAATGTGAGATTTGGCCTGGTGGGCAAGTGGTAAACCCATCTCCACCATCAGGAGCTCTGGTGACTACCGGATAGCACTTAGACCCCACACCTCAGATGAGCCTGCCATATTTGCCAGGTTGACCTGCTTGTATACCAATCCTGCTAGTCGGTGGGAGTCCCCCTACTGCTATAGCTACTGACCTCCGAGCCTGACCCTAGACCGTGACACAGACATAGGACTAATATAAATAGCAAGAGGAAGCCAATTAAGCAAACGCAAGTGGGGGAAACAGGGTTGCGCAAGGAATTGAAGAAACATACTTTGAGACAAAAGATAAAAAACATAAGCCTAACTAGGGAATACACGGAAAAAGAGAGCACAGCAGCCAAATTGCATTCAAAACATTTTGTTTTGGATATATTAAGGGAGGAGTTTAGCACTGCACTGAGGTTTCTATTTCTGTCTGCATTCTCCCATTGGGGAGATTTCCCACCACTTCCTCTCCCAGTGATACAACAGGAAGTAGTTCACTTTACAGGGAATGTAAAAACAAAGACCTAGCCATTCCCATCTCTGTACAATAAAATACTGTTGCCCTTTAGCAAGATTCTTCTGGCTTACTATATTATTGTTACAACAACTGATACAGTCTACTGTATTTTAAATCCTGACAAGAGATCTAAACATTCCCTTGGTCTTTTCAAATCTTAAACAGCTTTGTCCAGAGCTTGCTTTAATTAAAAAAGCAATGCATAATGTCGATTTCTCTTTCCTTGCAGCAATTCATTTAAACTGTTCCCATCCACAACCATCAAAAGCACCAGAAATTATAGAATTTTAATAATTTGGAAAACTGAAACATCAGATCTGTAAAATTACAACACAGCACTGTAAGATTTTGCACTAGAAAACAGAAGAGCAGGACTGATGTTTCATGGGTGATTTCCTTCATTTACTTAGTGTTCCAAAATGTATTGCCAATTGGCTTTGCTGTACCAAAGTAAGACATAGGTTTGGATGATAGCCCAAGTCATGCTTGTTAAACGTTGAATATTATCTTAGATTTGGCAGGTCCACTCCTCTGTAGAAAACATGCAATGAAATACACACCACTTTTTCTAGGTCATGCTTTCAACTGTCAGCTTGTATATAAACAGTATAAATGGGATCAAAAAGGAAAAATTAAATATAACATAATATAAATTCAAGAGAATAGAGGATAACGTTTATTAAGTAATTTGATGCTTGCTGCAGTTTCCACTAATAAATATGTATCTTTGTTTCAGGCAAGGCAGCCACATTTTGTAAATGCGTTGTGCTGTAACCTAAATTGTTAAGAATGCGTACTGTATTTCTTTGTTGAAATAAACTTTGTTAGTGATCAAAAGAAGGAAAAATAATACATAATAAAAGGCATACTAATATATGAGTTGGGTTGCACAACAGGTAGTACTATAATACTAAACTCTTTGGCTACCAGGACAGTTTTTCAGTTTTTAGCTCTACAATACAATATACATTATGAAAATTAAATAAAGCACACCCAAATTATACATTTTCATAAATCGGATTACCAATAGAATAAAATAATAATAGTCTTGATTTTGTCTTTCCCAAAATATTTGCAGAAATGTATATTGTTGAAAACTAAGCTCATGTCACTGTTAGGCCCCTTTCACACTGGGGCGGGGGCGGTGTTGGCAGTAAAGCGCTGCTTTTTTGCCAATTTCGCAGCGCTATTTGGTCGCTAGCGGGGCGGTTTTACCCCCACTAGCTAGTTACATAGAGTCAGGTTAAAAAAAGACACAAGTCCATCCAGTTCAACCATAAAAAAATAAAATAATATCATACAATCCCATATACCTAATTCTATATCCAGAGGAAGGTGAAAAACCCCAGCAGAGCATGATCCAATTTGCTACAGCAGGGGAAAAAATTCCTTCCTGATCCCCTGAGAGGCAATCGGATTTTCCCCGGATCAACTTTACCTATAAATGTTAGTACCCAGTTATATTAATAGCGGTCGAGAAAGGGTTAAAAAAACACTGCAAATCGCCTCTGCAGAGGCGCATTGCCGGCAGTATAGCCGCGGTGCCCCATTGATTTCAATGGGCAGTAGCAGTGGAGGAGCGGTATACACACCGCTCCTTCACCGCTCCAAAGATGCTGCTAGCAGGACTTTTTTTTACCATCCTGCTAGCGCACCGCTCCAGTGTGAAATCCCTGGGGGCTTTCACACTGGAGACACAGCAGCGGCTGTTTCAGGTCGATTTGCAGACGCTATTTTTAGCGCAATAGCGCCTGCAAACGACCCAGTGTGAAAGGGGTCTTACTTACCTTCCCTGTTGCTACAGGTTGAGAAAAGACACAAGTCCATCTAGTTCACAGTAGCAGCTGTCACTGACATGGCTTTGTTTATTAACAAAGCCATGTCAGTGACAACTGCTACTGTTTTTCGTCTACATTTAAATAAAGTGGAAGAGAAGATTGTTTCTAATAAAAAAATGTCCTCTATTTCATATCAACACAGGAAACAATATAATGCTTTGATGCATTTCCTGCTGTACTTAGTGCTTTGTACAAGGCTTTTTGCAAAATTTGGTAAGGAGATAGAGGAAAGCATATGAAAAGAAGCAACGTGCTCCTCCTGCTGACTGCATAAAAATCTTCATAACAATAATATGCAATATTTCATAACTAACTGAATTATTTTTTTACATTACATTTTTTTCATCCTAACCATAAGCCCCCTTTCAAACGGAGGCGGTTTTCAGGCGTTTTAGCTCTAGAAATAGCCTCTAAATAACGCCTGAAACCCGCTTCCCATTCATTTCAGTTTGACTTTTCACATTGGGGTGGTGCGCTTGCAGGACGTTAGGAAAAGTTCTGCAAGCAGCATCTTTGGGGCAGTTTGGGAGCGCTGTATACAGCACTCCCAAAATGCCCTGCCCATTGAAATGAATGGGCAGGGCTTCCAAAGTGCCAAACAAAGGCTTCAGAAGCGCAGCAACACGGTCGTTTTGAACTCCTTCTTTGGGGTTAAAAGGGCCCCTCTAGCGGACGAAAAGTGCCACAAAAGCGCTGCTAAAGCGCCGCAAAAACTAGCGGCGCTTTAGCGCTAACGGTTGGGTGCTGCAGTGTGAAAATAGCCTAAAAATATAAGAAAGAAAAATGTCAAAACCAATATACTGTACATTCCTTTTAATTGTATCAATGCAATCATATAGTGTCTTGTTACCACTTGCTACTGTGGTGACCCTGGTGAATTTTATTTTTTAAGTTTGAAAGTGAAAACTGAAACACTTGTGAAAAGAAAATAGCAGAATTAATCTCACTCCAAGTCTGAAGTAAAGGTTTTCCAAAACATTTAAATGCTTTGCATTTTTCTTCAAAGCACAGTGTGTTAAATCTCTCTGGTACATTGGTCAATACCAAATCACATTTTTTTCAACACTGAAGGCAAGTGTTCTATGCAATATTTATTGTTTCTTTCCTGCTCCTAGAAGTGTGAGTTTTGAAACTATCTACTAAAAAGATTAGTTGTCTCTCTGGTGTACACATAAACACTCTGCTCCCAGAAGCATTACAATTGAATTAAGCCTTATAAAATGTTTTAAAACAATACAAAAGTGTCCTAATTTCCACAAAGTCACATAGAATCTTTTGAGAAAAAATGTGTGAATTATTTGCAATATTCCACATTTCTGCATGAGTGGCTTTTAAACTTTGCATAGTTTATAATAAAGTTGACACGCTAAATAAAAAAAAGGTCTACTTAAAGTGATTGTAAAGTCTTGTTTTGTATTTTTTATTAAAAATAACAAAACATGTTATACACTTAACGATCAGGTTCCGTTCCAATGACCAGGTCGTTAAACAAATTGGTTGTTAAATGAGGAGTCACAAGTAATCAATATTTTAAGCATTCTTAACTGTACAGTATTGTAAAAACAAATACACAACTCCAGCTCAATAACGTTGTTTTAATTTGCATAAGTACAGAACACTAACAAAAATACTGTACTGTACAATACAATGATGCACCTGTACCTTCTGTATTGAACGGTACTGTAATTGTGCTGTCCCCCTCTACATTGTAAAGCACTGGGTAAACTGTTGGCGCTAAATAAATTGTGTATAATGATATTAATATAATAATGATGTATAGCGCGTCGTTCGGGTGGGTAGAGCTGGTCGTAAGTCCGAGTGGTCGTTAACCACCTAAGCCCCGGACTATTTTGTTGCTAAAGGACCAGGCCCCTTTTTGCGATTCGGCACTGCATGGCTTTAACTGACAATTGCGCGGTCGTGCGACGTATCTCCCGAACAAAATTTACGTCCTTTTCTTTCCACAAATATTTTTTGCGCTATAAACAATAATAGTGCGACAATTTTGAAAAAAATTCAATATTTTTTTACTTTTTGCTATAATAAATATCCCCCAAAAATATATATAAAACATTTTTTTTCCCTTAGTTTAGGCCGATACGTATTCTTCTACATATTTTTGGTAAAAAAATCGCAATAAGCGTTTATTGATTGGTTTGCGCAAAAGTTATAGCGTCTATAAAATAGGGGATAGTTTTATGGCATTTTTATTAATATTTTTTTTTTTTACTAGTAATGGCGGCGATCAGCGATTTTTATCGTGACTGCGACATTATAGCGGACACGTCGGACACTTTTGACACCATTTTGGGATCATTGTCATTTTTACAGCGATCAGTTCTATAAAAATGCACTGCTCACTGTGAAAATGACACTGGCAGTGAAGGGGTTAACCTGTAGGGGGCGCTGAAGGGGTTAAGTGTTTCCTAGGGAGTGATTACTACTGTGTGGGGGAGTGGCTTGGCATGTGACATCACTGATCGTCGTTCCCTATGACAGGGAACAGACGATCAGTGACACTCACACTAGGAAGCACGGGGAGAGGTTTGTTTACACTTACCTCTCCCCGTTCTTCAGCTCTGTGACCCGATCACGGAAAACCAGTGGCGATCGGGTCCGCACGTCCCGCGGGCGCGGTCACGGAGCTCAGGACTGGGTCGCAAGCGACCCAAAGCTGGGCTTCTTAAAGAGGACGTACCTGTACGTGCTTGTGCCCAGCTGTGCCATTCTGCCGATGTATATCGGCGTGAGGCGGTCCTTAAGTGGTTAAACAGGTAAGTCGTTAAACGAGGAGTATCTGTACTTACCTGCTCTGTAAAGTGGTTTTGCACAGAGCAGCCCAGATCATCCTCTTCTCGGATCCCTCTTCGGCTCTTCTGGCCCCTCCCTCCTGCCTAGTACCGCCACAGCAAGCAGTTTGCTATGGGGGCACCTGAGCCGAGCTGCAGCTCCCTGTGTCCATTCAGACATGAAGCCATGACTCAGCCCCATTCCCTCTCTTTCGATTGACAGCAGCAAGAGCCAATGGCGGCGCACTGCCATCTCAGCCAATAGAGAGGGAGAGTCTTGGATCTTAATGCATAGAATGCATTAAGATATAAAACCTTCTGACCACTTTAGATAACCCATACAACATTTTACATTACCAGACATGTCGTTTATACATGTCATAAACAACAAATTAAAAATTCATAAAACCATAGAATATTGCCGAAAAAATAAAGGGGGAAAAAAAGGGAAGGCACTCACATTGCCACATCCGTATGTTATAGGGAAAAGTAATTATCTACTCAAGAGGAGCAAGACAAGGGTCGGACTTTGCAGGCAACACACGAAAATGGAATAGAAAAAATGCTTTATTGTCACATTAATGTTAAACAAGGATTAAAAACCATACAATGTATATTACAATAGGAGGTCCCTTGAACGTCGACGCGTTTCGCTGTGAGGCTTCGTCAGGACGGACAAAATGGGAAGGTTTTTTACACACTTGGGACAAATCTCACTATCTGGAATGAGATACATAAAGATTTAAACAATATATACAGTTAAAAAATGATAAAAAAAATGTATTTGGTTAAAAAATGCATAGTTTGCCCTTCATGCACATCATGATCAGAAAACAAAAAATAAAAAATAACAAAAAATAATAAGGAATACCTCAGAAGAGGGTCCAGGACAGAGAAATGTTGCTCAGAGGTTGCCAATTCGTATGTGTAGTATGGTGAAGGCAGATACAAGTGTGGTCTAATAAGTACAGAAAGAGTATATATATATAGAGAAGAAACCCAACCACATACATAGAATAATCTAGTCAAAAAAGATAGACAATATGTTGAATGTTCAAAGCATGGGATTCCTACCTGCTAGTCAAAAATGATCAAGAAAAGATATTCTTCCAGGGGTACACTCCACAAGTGGAAAAAGCCTGATGCTCACAGCTAGCAGAAGTGGCTAGACAGATCTATAAATACCAATTAATATAATCACAGAGAGCAGATATATAAAAAAGAAAGTAGAGTGAAAGAAGAAAAACAAGCAGATAGGGAGAACATGTGTTGAGGTGAATTACCAGGTATTACCAGGTATATCCAATAGGGTATGCCCAGACGGGGGTATGGGACGTCCTAGTATAGAGAGAGGGAGAACTTCATATTCGCCGCAGAATCTCAGCATAAATACTTGCAATGAGAGTGCAGATAGCACAGCCAGTGCAGGGATGAGTATATCTAATATATACATATACATAATTGTCGGTCTCTATATAGATGGTAAATAGTTATTCACTTAGAATAAATTCCATTTGGTGCGATGTATATAGCGTATATGTTCCTGTATCTCCATCATATAGAGAGCTAAAAAAAGAAAGAGGTTTATTTATTGTATATATGGAGAACAACCTGAACCTTATTATTACAGTGAATATGTTCTCTACAGACCAAGAAATTGATCAAGGGTAGAGAATCAATCATAAAGTATGGATAATGGAGAAATACAACAAGGGGGAACAGTGAGGAGAGGGACAATATAAAGGGGCAGCAGATTTGGTAAGAGAAATCATAAGTTTGGTTAGACATTATGCATTTTTACAAAAATGGTTTGAAACTGACCATATCGTTGAGACCCGGGTATCGGGTCGCTCTGAGTTTGTATACCCATTCTGTCTCCCGTTGTAGAACCTTTTGGTCAAAGTTGCCACCCCGTGGGTCCTCATAGACCCGATGCAGGGCAGCAACCTTAAAGACCTGGGGTTCATACCGGTGCTTAAACGCCACATGGTGGCCAATGGTGGTGTTCAAGAGGCCACTAGTAGCGTAGTATACGTGGTCTTTAATTCTTCTCCAAAATGCTCGAATTGTCTTCGCAATGTAGAAAGACCCACAACAGCAAAAAATAATATAAATAACTCCCTTGGTCTGACAGGTAATATGATGTTTAAGAAGGTGGGTCTGACCATTGGGAAGGGATATCTTGGGGCCCTTGATTAAAAGGTTACAGTAGTCACATTGGCCACATTTGTATAGTCCATGAGGTTCCCATGGTTTGGTATCAGTCCTGCAATAATTGCTTTGTACCAAGCGGTCCCGAATTGAACCAGCCCATCGAAATGTGATTTCCGGGCTCGTTCCGATTATATTTTTTCAGAACAAGGTCAGCAGACAAAATGTGCCAATGTTTTTGCATGATGGACCTGACTTGAGCATGTTGGTCAGAGTATGTAGTTATGAATCTAACTACATCAGGGGTGGATTTCTTGGGGACTCTAGCGAGAATAGTAATTCTAGGTTTGATGAGGGCTTTATTAAAGGCCTTTTTAAGGCAGTTCCTACTATATCCCCTAATTTTAAGACGTGCATATAGAAGGTCAGCCTCTTCTTTGAATTTGGTATCATCAGTGCAGTTACGTCTTAGACGTAAATACTGCCCAAATGGTATGCTTTGTATCAATGCACGAGGATGCGAGCTGGCAGCGTGTAAAATAGTGTTCCCAGCCATGGGTTTACGATAAAGAGTGGTTCGATACGTCCAAGTACGCAATCGTCGTTTCGCTGTGTCCCATGGTAAATTTGAGGTTGTGTCTATTGATACTTAACATTTGCATAAACTCATTCAAGGTAGCCAGGGATCCCGCCCATAACATCAATACATCATCAATAAAACAAAACCACCCCAAAACAGAGAAAAAAAGATGTCCAAATTCTTCATTGGAAAAAAGCTCCCGTTCCCACCCCCCCAGGTACAAGTTCGCATAGGACGGGGCGCAACAGGTGCCCATAGCGACCCCTTGTACCTGGAGGAAGTGGAACCCATCAAACGAGAAAACATTTTTTGTCAGGATATGTTCCAAAAGCTTAAGCACAAAGCAGTTAAGGCTGGTAGATTTGGGACCTCTTTCCCTTAGGAATTTAGCAATGACTTCAAGTCCTAATTTATGTGGAATTGACGAGTAAAGGGCTTCCATGTCAATGGATACTAAATAGCATCCTGGAGGCACATTAAGGCCATCAAGAGTTCTAAGGAGATCTGGGGTGTCCTGAATGTAGGAAGGAAGTGTGGTTACATGGGGTCGCAAATACTCATCAACAAATTTACTGGCTTGTTCCGTCTTAGCACCCACACCAGATACTATGGGGCGACCGGGGGGGGGGTCTGGAAAGACTTTTGTGCATTTTTGGGAGTGAATAGAAACACAGGTTCAAAGGATGAGGTACCTGAATGCCCTCAAATATCTCCATGGTAATCAAGCCCTCGGAGAGGGCGGATGGGATGGTATCGTTATATTGCTGGTTGTATTTTGCTATGACATCCTCTGAAATTGGCCTGTACCAATCCCGGTTTTTAAGGATGTCCCAGCACATATTTCTGTAATTGAGCTCATCCATAACCACCACATTTCCGCCCTTGTCCGAGGGCTTGATTACCAAGAGAGAATTGCGACTAAGGCCCATCAGGGCCTGTCGTTGTAGTGACGAGCGGGTCTGGTGAACCGATCTAGCAAGGGCCAAGGATTCAACATCCCCAATGGCTTGGGTTAGGAAAGCCCAGACATTGGAGTTGATGTGTAAAGAAGGGAAGTGAGTAGATTTCTTCTTTACAGCCCTACTTAATGATTCAATATCATTTTGATATTGCATGTTTTGAATGCGTTGGCCTCTTGCCACCTCGGTTTCTGGACTAGTTTCAGAAATTTTGATTCCCTCACTTTTGACTAATAGCAGAACAAGGTTCTTGAGGGCTCAAAATTCAGCCACCGTGAAGTCTTTCCAGATCTCCTGGTGGGAAATTTCCGTTTGTTTGGTACAGCGTTCTTTGTCATACATAAATTTGAGGGTCAGTTTTCGAGCAAAAAGGTATAAATCCTTGATGAGCTCAAATTTGTTAGAAGAGGTGTTGGGACAAAAACTGAGGCCCAAACTGAGGAGATCTGTCTCTACCTCACTCAGGGAGTAGGAGGACAAGTTGATAACCTCCAGGCGGGATACATCATTATGGGTCCCCCCATTCGGATTAATTTCAGTCGATGGTAGAATAGTGGGAGGGCCAATAAAAGAAGAGGGAGGAACAGACAAAGAAAGATCAGAGAGAATAGATTCATTAGGGGTATTCATACCAAGAATGCGGGGAAAATAATGGTCTATACGTCATATTTTACTATCTTTGGCAATAGCACCAGAGGTGGCCAGATTGTGTGTCTTGGCCATCGCTTGTGCTGATCCAATGATGTGTTGACGAATGTCAGATTCAGCCCAAGGGGTCACGGCAGGAATAGAGGAAATCTCAGAAGAGGCACCCAGTGATGAATTAGGGAAAATGGAGACCCCTCTATTGTTTTGAGGGTTGGAGTCTAGACGTGTGGTATCAGTAGAGTTGTTTATTCTCGGTCTCTCATTGTCACCAGTTATGTGTTTCTTACTTGGAGTGCCCGTCTGGTACCCACCACCATTCTGAGGTCGTTTCCTTGATTTCCATCTCCCCTGTCGTCCTCGACCACCTGTTCGTGAGTTCTGTGAGGTGAGAGAATTGGCAGAGGAATCAGAGTCATATTTATCTTTATCATTTGTTCGTCTATCGTTTCTAGATGAACCTGGTCCCCTCCGTGTTCCCCGTTGACTGTTGGTAAGCGGCCAATTATAGGCATACTTCCCTGCAAAAGCCAATTTGTCACGTGCAAACTTATCCTCCTTTTTGAGGAGTAAATCCTTTGTAAAGCTCTGTACATGCTCTTTCAAATGCATATCAAAAGGTTCGAAGTCTGCGTTGACAAGTATGACTGCATTTTCATCATATATTCTCTTAATTTCACAGTCTACTACCTTTTAGTTCTTGCATATAATATTCAATCATAAGTTCCATCGTTTTCTTTGTGCAAAGTTGGAGGTTAAGTTCCCATCGGGCCTTGAATTCAGGGTCAAGAGCCCAGATGTTCGGAAAAGAGAATATTGCCATCCTGAAAATAAAGTAATTGGATTCAGTTATTCCAATTAGTGAGTCAGGTGTTTCAGTCACTTTAGGTGATTTTTGATTTGTCCTTCTGTGAAAAAACAAAACAAAACTTGGTTGACTTGCTCCTCACCAAAAAAAAATTGTTGATGTGAAATATAGCCTAATCCTATGGGTAATATTAGATATATAAATTTTTATTGTAAACAGAGAAAACTGTGTTTTGTAATCCCAGATAAGGCACCTATCAATGCCCACGAGTGGTGCCAATCAGTGCCACCTAGCAGTGCTGCCTATCAGTGTAACCTACCAGTGCTGATCAGTGCCCATCATTGCCACCCATCAGTGCCCATCACTGCCATCTATCAGTGACACCTATTAGTGCCACTTCTCAGTGCCCACCAGTGCCACCTATCAGTGTCCACCAGTGCCGCCTATCGGTGACCACCCTTGCTGCCTTATCGGTGCCCATCAGTGCAGCCCATCAGTGCCCATCAGTGCAGCCTCATCAGCAGACAATAATAAAGGAGAAAAATACCACCAAAAAGCTCTATTTGTGGGAATAAAATTATAAAAATTTCATTTGGGTACAGTGTTGTATGACCGCGCAGTTGTCATTCAAAATGCATCAGCGCTGAAAGCTGAAAATTGGTCTTGGCAGGAGGGGGGTTTAAGTGTCCAGTAAGCAAGTGGTTAAATAAAAGTGGGCCAGCAAGCCCTTTACCACAAGTTTGGACTGACATGTGCTCATTAAAAACTGCAATACCAATGAGCTTAAACATCCCCCAATATCACACACAATAGCCTTAGAAAGATAATAATGAAACCATTAGTTAACTACGGGTGTGTACATTTCTTTTGCACTTGGTTATAGAATCTAAATCAGGGGTAGGCAAACTTAAAGAGGTGGAGATCTATCTAAACCACATGGGAGAAGTCAAAAATCATTGGGCGCAGTGTCACCTTCTCACACCAGATTCAAACTTCTAACTGCCATATTAAAAATGTGTGTAAATCCTTCGCACTACTGTGAGTAAATAATGTATGGGGATGCAGGAAAGTGATAAAGTTCTAATAAGCGGCAAAATCTAGTGAGTGTTCACCTGACACATAAAATACATAGATATATAATGATAAAGGGATTTTGTGCTAAATAGTGCTAGGGGAAAAAAACACAACACTAATGACACAAACTAGGGAAGGTGAAATTCTATGCAAAGTGAAAAATGTGATAAATAAAAAATAGTCCCAAAACTTCAAATCATATTCAACAGTCAAATAGTCCCAATGTAAAATATTCTATAGATGTGCTTCCAAGTAGAGGCAACCAACTGTGTGCCATATTACTGTGTCGCATTCGCATGCACTGCACAGCACAGCATCATGGGTTTAAATCAAGTGATGAGGAGGCAAAATATCACCTCCTAAACACCTGTCAAACACACGTGGATCTTTTTTTAGAGGAGCAGCAGTGCCTGCTGTACTTGTGTACACCCACTGCAGCTAAAGGGGGTGTGGTTGGGTTGGGGGTGATAAAAAAAACACGTGTTAACTATGCGGTTTTACCACCCCCCCAGACTGCACATGTAATTGAACCCTTAAGCCGTGTACACACGAACGGTTTTACCAATAAAAACAGTCCGATGGACTTTTTTCATCGGACAAACCGATCGTGTATGGGCCCCATTGGTCTTTTTTTCCATCGGTGAGAAAAAATAGAACATGTTTTAAATTTATCCGATGGGGAAAAAAAACGATAGCAAATTCCGTACGTCTGTGTGGAACTCCATTGAACAAAAAACCCACGCATGCTCAGAATCAAGTCGACGCATGCTCAGAAGCATTGAACTTAATTTTTCTCGGCTCGTCGAGTGTTTTACGTCACGGCGTTTGGGACGGTCGGATTTTTGACTGATGGTGTGTAGGCAAGACTGATGGAAGTCAGCTTCATCGGATTTCCGATGGAAAAATCCATCGGTTTAGAATCCATAGGAAATCCGATCGTGTGTACACGGCTTTACTGTTACCCTATAAGGCTGCTTTCACACTGATGTTCTGCAGTTTACCTGCACCACGGGTTCAGCGCACTTCATCTGCACCTTTCCTGGGTTAGCTGCCCTCTGCCATAGACTTCTATTATATCCTACAGGTGTGGTGACTTCAGGAGTTTTGGTGAGCTTTCAGAAAGCACACCAAACCCACAGGATATAATACAAGTCTATGGTTATGTGCTGCAAATCTGCAGGAAAGCTGCAGGAACACTGCTCTGCACCCTCGCGTAGGTAAACCGCAGCACATCAGTGTGAAGGTAGCCCTATAATATTATGCCCAGTGTACTGCTTCACATTGACTTGAAGATATCTTCTTAACTGCTGCTGGTACCACTCTACTTTACAAGTAGTCCCTCTGCATTTCTCTCTGTTTGATGTTCTGGAATGGCGAGTCAGCAAGCCCAGACCGCAATCTACCAGTCACCTGTCCGTGATCTACAGGTTGCTGACCCCCATTCTAAATTCACGCATGTAAAACAAGCAAATTGCTGAAGATGAGTAGTGTTCATGAGAACTACATAGGAAACCAAAGCTTTTCAAAAACGATTTTTTCTCCATTCAAATTCAGTAAAGGTGACTGAATATTCCACAGTTCTACTGCAACTACTTTTTTGGGGGGGAATGTACACATGATAGTGATAGTTGAATGTACACATGATAGTTTAGGGGGGGAAAAACACCATATATAACGTTATGCAAACTCTTCTAGAAGCCTTTCCTCCTGGCAGCAGCTTTTTGGCAGAAAAAAAGCCTGACCCTTGTAAAAGTGTCTAAAGCTTTTACAAGCTTTTAGGTGCATTCACAGGCGCCAAGAGCTTGGGCCTTAATTCATTTCATTGGCCAAAATAACCATTTAGACATGTTTAGACATGTTTAGCAGTGTTTTTTCTGCCAAAACTCTGCTCCTTGACGTACTGGCAGTATTTGTTTGTTTTTTGCCATGAAAGGTCCTTGCCACTAAACGCTGCTTAAAGCCTATGTGTACAAAAAGTGAGCCGCTGCCCCCATCTATAACTGGCCTGTACAGCGAGGAGCATTGGAGGGCAGCAAATGACAAAAAACAGCCATGGAAAATTCCAAGCTCTACTTACCGACCCGATGCGACCAACCAAATTAACCAGTCTAACAGTATGTGTTAAAAACAGGGGTTTAGTCTGCGCACATTTGCAAATGCATGCGTAAGCTACAGGCCCCGGCAAGAGACCCTGTTACCTGTAGTTCTTACCTCTCACTTATAAGAGGCTCCACAGTGGAAGCACATGCATTCTGATAAATAGGAACAAATTTTTTCTTATGGGGAAATTCGCTTTGATATACGAGTACTTTGGATTACAAGCACGTTTCAGAATTATGCTTGTAATCCAAGGTTTTACTGTATATGATATTGTGGGCCAGGTGGGATTAGTGCCTTACTTAGAGATGAAGATTTACCTTGTACATACTTATACACTGTGTTTTAGGATTTTTTAACAAAATTATGTAATAAAACGTTGTGTTTTTATACAATTATTTATTTACTTTTGTGGGGTTACGTTTGGCACCATAATGTCCAAACATTTGCTTATGTGTGAATTAGGATGTGGTGCTTGAATTAGCAGGCCATGGCAATTGGGACAATCTGACACTAACTGACACTTTGTATGAACTGACGAACTTCCACTGACATTCGTAGAGAGCCCTGTGTTTACCAACACAGGGTTCTCTTCTGGCAGACAATTAGCTGTTTCAGACTAAAAATCACTCACACATGCACTCACATAGGTTGAACTGGATAAACCTGTGTCTTCATTCTACCTAAGAGCCGGTTCACACAGGGGCAACACGACTTCAACACGACTTCAGACTTCAACATGACTCAGACACGACTTGAGCATGAATCACAGAGCGACTAAGTGGTGATTTACAACACGACTGAAGTTGCCTCCAGGACAGGAGACATTCCAGTGGCCAATAAAACAAGAATCAGCTCTGTGGGAGGAAGGGGGATGGAGGGGTTTGTCTGAGAAATGTATGTTAACTTCCTGTAAAGTTGCCTTCAAAATGAACACTGATCAGACTTCTAAGCGACTTCCATTGAAATCAATGGTACAAGTTGCATACAGGTCGCCTAGAAGTCTGATTGAAGTAGTACAGGAACCTTTTTTGAAGTCGGAGCGACTGCAGTCGTGTGCATTAAAACATCTCCATTCACTTCAATTAGTTTTAAAATAGCACAACTTGGGGCAACTCGGGGCATCCAGAAGTCGCGTCCGGAGTTGCCCCTGTGTGAACCGGGTCTTATAAACTATGTAATTATGTAACTATCCCACTTCCTCAAGCTCCCTCCACACTGCAAGACCAGTACCCACAGTCACTTCTCCCCAGAAGTTGCAAGTAGTCTGACAACATGAAGACCAATGTGATGTGAGGATGGTGAGGAACGCTCCACTGCTGGAGTGTAAGGAGAGCTCTGACTGCTGCGTGAGAAGAGGATCAGGTAAGTAAACTGCTTTTCCTGTCTCCCACACCATGAAGAGAGGTGAAAGTACCAAACGCTCGAGGTGGGGGCTGCGGCGGCAGCCCTGCTTGCTGGGCCACAGACAGAGAACATTGTTATTTTCCTTGGAGTTGGTCTTTAAATGTTTGCATCCTAGAGACTAATATACACATCTCTACATTTATTACAGTAACAAAAATATGAAAGAGTAAGCTTGTAAAAATGTGAAACTTACTTTAAAGTAAGAATAACCCAATAAATATGTTCAATAAAAACGCACTATACTTCTGCTTTAATCCATGACATTTCTGGCCAAAAGCCATCTTCTTGTGTACAAGGAAAGAAACACAAGCAAAAGGGGTGTGGTTTTTTTTTTTTTTTTTTTAATTTATGTTTATTGATTTTTCCATTGAACAGAGAAAAATTACAGAGCATATCAACATACACGCTTACACATTATTTTCTTGTATTCAGTAGCAATATACCAGTATTACACCGTGAAGCGGGAGCATAAACAATATAGTCTCGAAATAACATTCAAGCCTAATAAGGCCTACAGCTTGTGGCCACATGGCCACATAGGTGTCCCAGTTCCTCAACGGAGGAGAAGAAAAAAAAAAAAAAAAGAAACACAAAACCCTAATACCAAAGGTGTATCGAGAGTATTTAACTGTGATTTTCACAGGACTCATTCGGTTATCCTTATTCAGTAATACTTAAGTGCTTGCATTCACTCACACAACACTCATACCCATTCACCCAGCACTTCCACCCATTTCCCCAGCCGAAACTACAGCTGGGTGGGGGCACTCCTCCTACTCCCCCCCCACATTTATGTGGGATATGTTTCATGTCCCCAGCTTCTTTATTTAGGATAGGAGGTAGTTCCCCCCCCCCCATCAAACAGGAGGGGCTGAATCAGGGCCCACTACTGCTGAGACAGAGGGGTATCCTTCCAAAAGGAGCTGTCTATATCCAGCCAAGGTTGCCAGATCTTGTAGAATTTCTGTATACAGGCCCTTCCTTTATAGATTAGTTTAAAGGTTGGTACAACTTTGTTTATCATGCGGTACAGCAGTTGGATGTTGGGAGCAGATTCACACTTCCATTGTAGTAATATCAGTTTTCTGGCATAAAAGAGTATCAAGCGGACTAGGGTCCGTTCGTGGGTTCTGGGTATGTGGTCATTAAGGATGCCCAGGAGCCCCACTTCAACAGTGTGGGGGGTCACTAGGCATAGATTGTTTTAAAAAAAAGAGAATAGGTCCACCCAGAACCCCAAGAGGGCCGGGCAGGACCAAAACATGTGTACATAACCAGCATTGGTGCACTTACATCTAGGGCAGAGGGCCCCTGAAACATAACCCATGCGAGCCAGACGGGCCGGCGTGTAATGCAGTTGATGAATAAATTTGAACTGTATATATTGGTCGTTAGACCCAACAATATCCAAGAAACAGGCCCCAGAGGCCTCCTCCCACCCCTCCTCTGAAAGCCCAGGGATGTCGACCATCCACTTCCGCTGTGCAGCACGGAAGGGAGAACTCCCACCCGTCTGCAGTCGGGAGTAAATGGTCGTGGCTAATTTCGTAATGCCAGAACACGACATCAATGCCTCAAGCGGGGATTCAGCGAGCTCAAGAGTCAGGCCATGAAACTGCGCACGGACAGCGTGTCGTATGAGAAGATATTTAAAATAGAATTTATTTGATAATCCACTTGTAGCTTTTAGGACTTCAAAAGAGATAAATTCACCATTGAGAAAAATGTGGGCAGCGTGGGTAATGCCCAGCCGTGTCCACCACAATGCATCGGGGTGACCCATGAGCTCCAGAAGATTGGGGTTATGCCATAGGGGGGTTTTCGGTGAGACCCCCCCAATTCTGAAATCGTCTTATTCCCTTCATGCCAGGCCAACCAACTCACTTCTATCGGGGAGCCGCGGGAGCATCGTTTTGGTAAAGATCTATGCATAATATCTACCAATGGGGTCTCTAGGCCAGCAAGTGCCTGCAGTAGATAGGTAGAGCAGGATGCGGAGGCCCCCTGGAACCATTCATAGACATAGGTTAATTGGGCTGCTATAAAATAGTGTCGCAAGTTGGGGCAGGCCAGTCCCCCATCACCCTTAGAGGCCTGGAGGGAAGCCTTCGCTATTCTGGGATTGGTCCCCTGCCATAGGAAGGAGGATAATAACGAGTCTATTCTTTTGAAGAGCTTTTTGTAGAGAAAAATAGGGGATGCCCTAAAGGCATATAAAAATTTAGGTAGGTATATCATTTTAAATATGTTCACCCGCCCTATCAAATTCAAAGGTAATGAGGCCCAAGTTTGCAACCTGGTCTCCATGTGTGTAACAACTGGGGCAATGTTAAGAGATTCAAAGAGGGCCAGGTCTGCATTAATGTGAATGCCCAAATATTTAAATGTGGATCTGACTGACAGGTTAGAGTGAGATAAGTAAGTATAATCCTGTTTGGGGCCTATGGGAAAAGCAACAGACTTGTCCCAGCCCACCTTTAGTCCCGAGACCCTCCCGAACTCCTCCACCACTTCCATTAAAGATTTAAAGGACTGTTCTGTGCCATCAAGGTATATTAATGCGTCATCAGCATATAATGAGATCTTCTCTGTAAGATTACCATAACATATGCCGCCCACCGACGCCGTCTGTCGCACCGCCAGAGCCAAAGGCTCTATGGCAAGTGCGAACAGGAGTGGCGAGAGCGGGCAGCCCTGCCGTGTTCCCCTGTGTAAAGAAAAGACATCCGATACATCCTTGTTAGTACATATTCTTGCCCTGGGATTGATATATAGCAGGCGAACCCATTTTATAAATTGGTGACTAAAACCCATTCGGTGCATGACTTCCCACAAAAAGGTCCATTTCACAGTATCAAAGGCCTTCATCACATCCAGGGACAACACCAGGCCACTTTTATGCTCAGTGTCAGCTCTATGGATATGTATGAACAATCGTCTAATGTTGTCATATGTACTCTTTCCAGGCATGAATCCAGTTTGGTCCCTATGGATAAGGTGTAGGATAATCTTTTGTAGTCTCACTGCCAGTACCTTGGCCAGTATCTTAACATCGCTATTGAGTAAGGAGATTGGACGGTATGAGCCACATAGCGTTGGATCTTTATCAGGCTTGGGGATCACCACAATCAGGGCCTCACACATGGAGGAGGGGAGAACGCCCTCCTCCATTGCCTGCCCAAACTGAGAGTGCAACCTCTGTGCCAAGTCCCCAGCATAGTGTTTGTACCATTCAGCGGGCAAACCGTCCAATCCAGGAGTTTTGTTCGGGGGGAGTGAGTATATGGCAGTGGTAATTTCTTCTACCGTCAAAGGTTCATTTAAGATGGATCTGTGTGAGTCCTCCAGTACAGGGAACCGGAGAGACTCGAAGAAACCCATAGTTTCCCATTCAGGTGGAGAGGGCTGGGACGAATATAGGTCCTCATAGAAGGATTTAAAAGTTAGATTAATGGTCCTAGGGTCTGAAGCGATGGAGCCATCCGGCACCTGGATTTGCGGAATAGTCCTATCAACACAGTCCATGCGGGAGAGATATGCCAACATCTTGCCATTTTTCCCACTGTGTTCAAGCAGCCTGGCCGTCAGATATCTCTGTTGTTTCTGCGTTACATCCACCCTGTGGAGGTCCAGGGCCCTATGCGCCCCCACCAGGACCCCGTGGGAGTCCGGGGTGGGGGACGCAGAATACTGGGCCCTCGCAATCTCCAAGGAGGACTCTAGGGCTAAAAGAGTGGCCTGGAGGTTTTTTTTATGTCTGGTAGTGTTAGAGATGTATGAACCCCGCACAGTCGCCTTAAAGGCGTCCCATGTGGGGCCAGGGGAGGCAGATCCTTCATTATCCGCCCAAAAGTGGGACATGTCCTGTCCCACCGGGTCCTGTATTTCGGGGGTGGAGATCCAGCAAGGGCTGAGCCTCCACTGCCGAAAAGAGGGTCGGTGACCCATCACCAACTCTATCTTAAGGGCCGAATGGTCTGAGATTGTCTGCGAGATGTATGCGACCGACTTAACATAAGGGACCATATCAGAGGTTCCCAGGGCATAATCCAGCCTGGAAAGAGTACCATATGTTCTGGATTGACAGGAGTATTCTTTTATCAGTGGATGGCCACGCCGCCAAAGGTCGACGTAACCAAAGGAGGCACACCAGTGGCTAAATAGCTTGGATTCATATTGGAGGGGCCTCAACCTGTCCAGACCTGGGTCCAGGACAGAATTGAAATCCCCCAGCACAAGGGTAGGCAGACCCGGCAATTTAGAAAACTGTAAACTTAAGTCAGTGAAGATTGCAGCCGTGACAGGGGGGGGGGCATACACCACCACCAAGAGCAATGGGGTGGCGTGGATTTTACACAGTAAAAAAACGTACCGACCCATTGGGTCAATAACTACCTGGTCACAGGAGAAAGGGAGTCCCTTCCTTATGAGGACAGAGACTCCCCTAGCATAATTTGAGTACGTGGAATGATACCCCTGTGACACCCAGTGTTTTTTCAAAGCAAGTATTTTGGAGCCTAGGAGATGTGTCTCCTGTAGGCATAGTATCTGTGGCCTATGTGGCTTGAGAAATTCAAATAAGGATGCTCTTTTAAATTTAGAATTTAACCCCCGGACATTCCAGGAGATGCATGTGATTATAGACATGGCGGGGGGTTAAAAAGGGGCCCATATATGGTAATACAAATCAGACACTTGTCACCGGCGCGGCTGCAATCCAACACTGGGGGGGAGCAGGAGAAAAGGAGTACCCATGAACACATCCACACAACCACCATCCATGCAAACACACAAACCATTACACATACATTACCAGTTGAAATCCACATTGATTTCGTTACTACCCCTGCCGTACCCCAAGAACAAGGGGCCGGCTTTGTCCCAAAACTGCTAGTAGACACTAGGAACATGGCCAATACAGGCAAGTCAGCAAACTATTTCGATCAGTCAATGATCAGAGAACAAAAAAAGAAAAAAAAAAAAAGAAAACCAAAGGGGAAAGAAAAAGGAAAACAACTGCAGCATCCCAATCTTCCCCTTAAAGATCCATAGCCTCTTGTCGAGCTGTAGAATAAGGTACCTGCCATAGGCACAAAGAGCCCCCGATTGGGGCGAGAAAAAGAAAATGAAGTGGCTTTGTAGCCTGTGCGGGGGGGATACCCCGATCAGGTTGCAGGTGGTCGGTCAGATGCGCGGCCGGGTTTGGACAGGGATTCATACCAGGAAAGCGCAGTAGCAGGGTTCTGAAAAAAGTGCACTTGGTCCTGGTGGACGACTCTCAGCGTCGCGGGAAATTGCATGGAGTATTGTATGGTCTGTTCTCTCAACTTCTGTTTAACATGTTGATACTTGGCTCTCGCAGCACGAACTGCTGGGGAGTAATCTGGGTAGAGGGAGACCGATGCGTTGTTGATTTTCAGGCTTCCCTTTATGCGGGCAGCCCTCAGGATAGCGTCCCTGTCCCTATAATTTAGGAGACGGATAACCATGGTGCGAGGGGGGTTTCCAGCAGGGAGCGGTCTCCCAGGGACCCTGTGGGCCCGTTCGATCACAAAACATGGGGACAGGCAGTCTTTGCCAAATTCCTGGGTAAACCAGCATTCAAGGAAGGATACCGGGTCTGCACCCTCGACCCGTTCTGGGAGGCCCACCAGGCGCAGGTTATTCCTACGTAAACGATTTTCCAAATCGTCGATCTTATCTGCCAACGATTGAATTCTGTTGCCATGGGTTTTCAGCACAGGCAGGGCCGGGCCTACAGTGTCTTCCAGGTCACTAATGCGGCGTTCTGTCTCAGCGACCCGGTCCCTGACCTTATGCATGTCCTGGCGCATTATAGTAATGTCCAGCTTTAGTTCCTCCACCTTCCCCATAATATCAGAATGATTTACCTTCAGGATTTTGAGAACATCCAGCAAGGTGGGCTCCGGTTCCGGCCCCTCCTCGAGACCGTCATCACTCGGAGCGGGGTGGGCCAGGGGTATTGAAGGGGCTGAAGCCCCAGGGGATGGTGGTAGTGAGGGGTCCAGATCGTCACCGAAGAGTTCCGGTGTAGATGAGAGAGGCACATGTAGCATGGTGGAGCGGCGGCCATCTTGGGAGGACCGAGTGGTAATATTCATCCTGACCGGGGGCTGTTTTCTCCCTTTTCTTCCTCCCATCCACCAAAATTCTTCCGTGGATGAGTAGCAGGGTCCCTCTTGGGTGTCTGGAGAAAGTTTTGGGCCGATTGGTTTGGCAGGTTAGCAGGATTGCGAAGGATTGTGCAGAGGGATCTTGGAGCTGCAGAGAGGAACGTCTGCTCACATGCTGCGTCAGGCCACGCCCCCCAGGGGTGTGGTTTAATTAATGGAACTATAAAAAAAATTATGATTCTGGAATTTGCACCTTACACTAAGGGGTCTATTTAGAAAAAAATTGCTTTGCAAATGTCTCAACATTCATGTAAGTATAGTGAATAAAACCCGTCATTTTGTAATATGTGTATAATAGTTTGCTTATTGCTTTTCTCTGGGTGAATGTAACATTCCTTAGCATTTCAATACTAAGAGAAACATAGATATAAGAACATTTATTATGAAAGATACCATTCACCAATAGAGAAAACATCCTAACACTATAGGCTAAAAACATTCGACCAGCAGGGGAAATAATGAGGAAGATTTCTGCCCTATACACAGTCTAGGGAGATTCCTGTGTGAACAACTGAATAAATGGGTGTTTGGCCGAACAAACCTCCAGCTGCAATGTTAAGTGAAACATTTAACCATGGTATTATTACCGCAGCTAAATGTGACAGCTTCCTCTTGGTTGTTAAAGTGGAACTTGAGGCCAGAATTAAAGATGGGCGAAAAGGCAGGAATTTTATTGCAGAAAAGACATGGTTTGTCTCTTCTGCATTAAAGTTACTTACCTGCCAGTCCACCCTTGTACAGTGAGCCACGAATGCGCAGTTGACTGTACAAATTCGGCAATGCCAAATCTGACTGATCTCTTGCATATGTGTGGGAATGAGGTCATCCCCGTCCAGTTATTGACAGCAGATGTTTATCAAGATCTGGAAGCTGGCTGCCTGAAGATGTCAGGGGCCTGGCAGGGAGCTCGGGAACGCCGCATTGCTGGATCTGCAGTGAGTATAGTTTCACTTTAAGGAGTCCTAGCAACCAATGACTCCCCGCAGAACACATTCAGCTATCAGCCAGGGAATCTCGACTGACAGGTAGAAGAAAACAACCACCATTAATTATCTAAAAATTCCAGTTGCCCCAGACGATGTTTTATTGAATGTTACTACACTTCTTGAATGTATTTGTGATCACATACATCAATGATGATATAAACAGCTGAGATAGGTAAGTGTTCTACCTTTTAAAATAAAACCCATGGTTGATGGTTTTACACTATGTGGTCGGCCTTTTTCTTTTAACTTCACATGGTGTTTCCTGAGTGACCACATTCCCAGTTCAATGCCTGTTTGGCTCCGTTCCACTGGCATTGGGTCCACTGAGTCTGGTAAGAGTATGCATTTTTTTTATTGATGGTGGATTCACAATCTATAGTGATTTCCTACTGGATGGTGGCCTATCCTTCAGAGGATCGAATATACTTTCAATTTCAACATTGGTTTCTACCTAAACACTTGAGATTTCATTTTCACCTGTTTGGACTGTTTTTTGTTTTTCCCTTACGGGTCATTTATTCACAATGCCAATTCACATGTATGGACTTTTTAGTGATGTCTATTTTTTAATTGTGTTTATATTCATTCATTGGTATTTGCAACTAGCACTTTATTTATATTACACATTCAATGTGTTATACTTACTGTTTGTATATTGCACTATTTTTAATATATACACATAATATGGATTAGTGCTGCACTTAATATTTCCAAACAGCATGAATTCCCTCCCAAAATTCATATCAGGCTTTTTTGGTCTGGAATGGATTTTAAGAGGGACCCCATGAAAAAACAAAACAAAAAGAAAAACAACAAGGGCATCCCCATAAATTCTATAACAGACCCATCAAGTGTGATATAGATTATAAAGGGGAATTTAATCCAAAAAAATAAAATAAAGTGTGAGGTCTCGCCAAAATCCACAGCAAACTGTTATCTTGCGTGACCAGGAAAAAGGGGGGGGGGGCAAGCGTGAAGCCTTCCTGCCCTGAATCATACCAGGCCACATGGCATCTGGCAAAGCACATTCTCCACAACCCTGGTTAGCATGGTGGTTGTTGGGGTCTAGGAGATAGGGGGCTTGTTAGAATCTTTAAGCCAACTTTAAATATAAAGGGTTTCCTCAGATACCATTTCCCTTATGTAAGTGAGCAGAGGGGTACTTATTCTCAAATGTATAAGCACACAATTTTTTATTAAAAAATGTCCTGCAGTGTCCACCATCAATCATGTCATCTATTGATGTAAATTTACGTCAATCACAATGACCAGTGCCGCTGACCAACTGAACGACAAAAAAAAAACAACACCTGCAGACATGTCTGAAGTCACATCTGGACTCCCATCAAATGTCATCTCCCGGTTCCTGCTGCTACAATATAAGCAAAGCAGCAGGGTCTCTGTGTGATATCATTGACCATATATGGACATGAACATTTTTAGTCAATGATATCACAAAAGTCTCAGTTCTCAAAGGTATCTCCATAGACGGTACAGTACACAGTGCAGAAGTCTCCCTCAAAACTCTTTTGTGTTAGGTTCCAATTCCATGAGCATTTATACGCATTTATTTAAGTACTATACCTAATAGCTAGTAGAGAAGTAGAGAATCAAATTACAAATGAGAGACTGCACACTTTGTGTGGAAATTTGGACTAAGATTAGGTGTGTGTGTGTGTGGCAAGGTACATTGACATTCCATCTTTATACCAATTCTTCTTTGTATGACACATTGTTTTTTTTGGGCAAATTTGTCTCTAAGTCGAAAACTGATCTTATTGGACCAAGAACACAGGGACATGACCACAAACTAACTGAAGGAAAGATCAAAACGAATCTTAGAAAGTATTATTTTACTGAAAGGGTAGTGTGATGGAGTTTATAAAATGACTATATTATATGTATGTTATCTCTCTGCTATCCACTCAAATATGGTCTACTGCTCCCCAACCCTCAGGAATTTAGAATAATTAGCATCCTGCTGAGAATGTGTTTGCAAGGAACAAGACACAAAGACACACCAAGATATATTTATACAATAAGAAACTTATTGATGTTTATACTGTGAACCAGAAAAGTTAATGTATGCTAACTAAGGGTATAAGTTTGAATTATTATCATGTGTGTGTTTGGGTGAACCATATAACCAGACAGTAGTATTTTCCTTGATTGAAAGCTCAGAGTGAAGAAAAGGAACAGATGTGTCTTTAACCCCCCACTGCTAAATTCACCCCTTCAGCTCCCTCCTGAGTAAAACTGAGTAAAACTAAAATGGAGCTGAGCTCTGGAATGCAGACACGTGGAAGAAGCAGACGTCACAAAAGAAGAAGCACCATATAAGGAAGCAGCCAATCATATGTACATGTTTGTGATGACGATTGCTTATGTCACATTGTCTATATAAGCCAAGTTTGAATAAAAGAGCTTCCTGTTGTTGAGCCACAGATGGGAAAGAGATTGCACTGTCCAGAGAGTGCAGTGTAATTCTTGAAGCATGCATGCCTCCATATTACCATACATTAGAACCAGCGGCAGAATAAGGGAATGGTTTGGTATTGGGCCAGAACCGATCTATTACAATTGGCGCCCAACGTGGGGCTTTGTGGACTGTTTGCTGTTTGTAGCCGATCTAGATGTGACTGCCAGCGAATCGAGACATGCCTGGTGGATCGGAGCCTGCGCAACTTTGTGATACACGGTAAGAGGAGACTGTTATATTCCTTACCTGGGTATCATGACATGTCTCTGGATGAACAGGAAGAAGAGAACGCAGATCTACCTGCTCCTACCCAAGATGAAGATAGACATGATTGCTTTGAACTTATAAAGGTGGAAACCACCCGTCCACCCTCTGTTCTGGATGCCCCGATCCCAATATCTCAACGCACCTTGTAGCAGTATGGGTGGATGATCTTTTGGACTGTAGGGACCCGCCCATGTCTCCCCAGAGCTTTGTACCCAGCTGTGGTGCAATAGGCCCATGGAGCAACCCATCTCTCAAAGACTTTGATGAACTCACTTATAAACAAACATTATGTAGCTCCAGGAATAACTACTTTGACTAATCAGTACTGCAAGTCCTGCCAGACTTGCCTAGCATGCAGCCCCGGAAGGCTCAGGGTGGCTCGAGGCTTATCCTGTCGCAGATCAGATGGCGAAAACCACGGCTAGGAAATTGCTTTTGGAGCCAGTTTGCAGATGTGGGGTACCTGAGGTGATAGAGAGTGATCAGGGTCCTGCGTTCACTGCTGTAGTCACAAAAGAAATATGGTTGGCCCTAGGTACCATATTAGCATTTCACGCATCTTATCAGCCTGTTAGGTTGTTATTATCCATAACAGTTGCAATTACAGTCTGATACTTTGATAGATTATGTGACCGCTCTTGTAAAAGAATTAACTAACATCTATGTACGAGTATATTCTTCCATTACAGATCCTGATCTAGATACTGGTACTTACAGTATACTTCCTGGTGATTGGGTGATGGTTAAGAAGTTCCTCTGAAAGCATTCCCTGGAGCCAAAATATGCAACAAGGCTCCAGTTCCTGAGGACCGTGCACCACCCGCATCAGAATGAAACTATGTATCTTTTTTCTTATAGCAACTGTGCACGCACAGGAGGTGGCTATCGAACAAATACAGTAGCTGGTATAACACAATTTTGGTATACCATATTTATCGGCGTATAACACGCACTTTTTTCCCCTGAAAATCAGGGGAAAATCGTGGGTACGTGTTATACGCCGATACCCACATCCCCGGGAGGTCTCCACTGACTGTGAGCGGAACGGAGCGAGATACACATAGCCGAATGTACTCGGCTATACTCGGCTTTTCTCGGCTCCGCTCACAGTCACGCCCAGTCCCGCCATTGGACCTGTGCTATGTCCATCATAGGGCGGGACTCGGCGTGACTGTGAGCGGAGCCGAGAAAAGCCGAGTATAGCCGAGTACACTCGGCTATGTGTATCTCAGCTCCGCCCAGTCCCTGCATTCTCGGCGGCGTTCGCCCCGCTGCGCTCAGTCTCGGCACCAATTTTAAAATCCGGCAAGGCGACACTGGGGCAAGGCTGCACGGCTACACTGGGGCAAGGCTGAAATGGACTCTGGGGCAAGGCTGCAATGGACACTGACAAGGCTGCACTGTGACAAGGCTGCAATGGACTCTGGGGCAAGGCTGCAATGGACTCTGGGGCAAGGCTGAAATGGACTCTGGGGCAAGGCTGCAATGGAGACTGACAAGGCTGCACTGTGACAAGGCTGCAATGGACATTGGGGCAAGGCTGCACTGTGACAAGGCTGCAATGGACACTGATAAGGCTGCATTTAAATGCAAGTTATTTTTCCTTAAACTTCGCTCCTAAAAGTTTTTTTCAGTAAAATTCCCTCCTAAACTTGGGGTGCGTGTTATACGCCGGCGCGTGTTATACGCCGATAAATACGGTAATTCATCAGACACACATGTAGCTACCTTCATATTTGATTTCTGTACTATAATCTTCCCCCCCTCCATTTAACTGGTAGTGTATCCACAGATCTGGTGCAGAATCAAACTCAGTCTTTGGGAGACGTGTATTGGATCTGTGGGGACATGAAGATTAGGACAAGGTTACCAGGCCGATGGAAAGGGGAATGTGCACTTGCTAAAGTCATAATGCCCCAGCACATCTTTTCGGGAGATGACCTAGTAGAAAAAAGTGAGCACTCTGTACATGGTGTGGCATGCCCCTCTATACATTCCCTTAAAAATCTTCAAACAAATGGAAGCTATTCTGAATTCATTCGTTTGGGGGAATGGTAGACACAAGCTAGCTTGGCACATTTTAAAGAATCCAACGGATATGGGAGGTGTTTCCCTCCCAGACCTCCATGATTATTACTTGGCCTCACAGCTCTCTCATATATACCACGTCAATACCTCGGAACTCCAAAGTTATAGGTCTTTAGTTTGCAATAAACCCGGGCACCCGGCATACACGCCCCTTCAGGCTATACTCCACGGCAAACAAACACAGAAGCAGGCCTTAAGACATAACTCGGGGATGTTACTTCATCACCAACGGATTTGGGAAATGTCCCTTAAAAAACAGAATGTTGGGAAATTTTATTCTCATACCCCATTGTGGCTTAACAGCCATATGCCAGAACTAGCGGGGATTCCCGAATCGGTGGTCTGGGCAAGACACGGAATAATATACTTACACCAAGTCCTATCAAACCCTGGGCTCAAACAGTTTCAGGCACTTAGAGAGGAATTCTCGCTCCCACAGCACTTAGCTTTCAAATACCTGCAGCTCCGTCATGCACTTCGAACCCAGCTGGCATCTCTGGAGGTAGAGACGGAACCCCCACCGGTGCTAGATATTGTTTTGGGGAGTGACCACTCCAAGCTTATTTTGCACCGGTACAACACCATCAGACGTCGGGGTGTGGTAGCCGTTACTCAGAAGGCTAAGACGGCTTGGGAACAGGACGTAGGCCCAATAGAAAACGCAGACTGGGACGAAATACTTGAGGGAACCAAGACTACATCCCCTAAACTGTCAGATAGACTGACACAACTTTACATTGTTCACAGAGCCTACCTAACACCACTGAGGATGGCCAAATTCCAACACACATCCAATCCGATGTGTTGTCTGTGTCAGTCCACGCTTGGCACGTTTTACCATCTTATTTGGAGCTGTCCAAGTATTCAGACTTACTGGACGCAGGTTGTCCGCTTTTTGCATGACAATATGGGATCCCCTGTGGTACTTGACCCTAAGTTGTGTATTCTGGGGCTATTGCCTGACGTTGAGGTAGATAAATATCAAACAATTTTCCTCTTTGAAGCATTATTTTTAGCACGTAAAGTGATCGCCCAGAGGTGGATGCAGGATCTGCCCCCCACTCTACAGATGTGGAAAAAGGCTGTTAATGACACTTTGCCATTTAAAAAGCTGATTTACACACACAGGGGTTCCACACAAAAGTATTCCAAGATATGGAATAGATGGCTAGAGGATGGAGAAACATGTGTCTGATTCTGTCTTACCCAGAGGTTGTTCTACATTAAACTGCTCCTTTGTCCTTGTGAACATGTGTATGTATGACTAGTGGTATCTAAATAAACAAAGTGATCACGCATTTCACCATATGAAACTGTACTTTTATTGACAAATGTGCTTGACTGTCTTGTAATCCGTGCTTTAAATTAATAAAGTTGGATTTTCCAAGTAAAAAAAAAAAGGGAGAACTCATCTAAATCCAATGCGCAACCTATAAGTAAGCAAACACAGTGCTAGAAAAAAAGGTTCATATATATATATATATATATATATATATATATATATATATATACACTCATAAGTGAAAACACTGTGAACAATGTCCTGAATACCTAATGTATTCATGTGAGGTGATATGAATATATACTATCACCAACAGATGATATGAACAAACATAAAAAATCGTTTTTATAAAAAAATCCAATGATAAAGTTCATAGAAACGGAGATGACCACATCCGATGGTATTGATCAACAAGACACCTAGTCTTGATACCAAGCAGAAAACAACTTCCAACTTGCTCAGATAGATAGTATAAGCAATGGCAGCTTACCAACTCAGGTGGATCTCTACTACGGAGATCAAAAGGGGCTCATTCGCAAATGACGATGTCCACCGACTCACAGCAACACGGCACCGCAGTCCACTGATGTCCCGATCCTCCGGAGCCTTTAGAGCAGGATGTTTGGAAGAAAGCTCTCTCGTTTCTGCTGAGTGATGATTATCCAGACTTCAGATTGTGCACCTAGGCTGTCCTGCAGGTTAATCTCTGGTATGTCTGTCTTCAGCTAGAAGGTCTATCTAAAAATTCCAATTGCCCCAGACGATGTTTTCTTGAACGTTACTATACTTCTTGAATGTATTTGTGATCACATACCTATCTCAGCTCTTTATATCATCATTGATGTAAGTGTTCTACCTTTTAAAATAGAACCCATGGCTGATGGTTTTACACTATGTGGTCTGCCTTTTTCTTTTAACTTCACATGGTGTTTCCTGAGTGACCACGTTCCCAGTTCAATGCCTGTTTGGCTCCGTTCCACTGGCATTTGGTCCACTGAGTCTGGTAAGAGTATGCATTTTTTTTATTGATGGTGGATTCACAATCTATAGTGATTTCCTACTGGATGGTGGCCTATCCTTCAGAGGATCGAATATACTTTCAATTTCAACATTGGTTTCTACCTAAACACTTGAGATTTAATTTTCACCTGTTTGGACTGTTTTTTGTTTTTCCCTTACGGGTCATTTATTCACAATGCCAATTCACATGTATGGACTTTTTAGTGATGTCTATTTTTGAATTGTGTTTATATTCATTCATTGGTATTTGCAACTAGCACTTTATTTATATTACACATTCAATGTGTTATACTTACTGTTTGTATATTGCACTATTTTTAATATATACACATAATATGGATTAGTGCTGCACTTAATATTTCCAAACAGCATGAATTCCCTCCCAAAATTCATACCAGGCTTTTTTGGTCTGGCATGGATTTTAAGAGGGACCCCATGAAAAAACAAAACAAAAAGAAAAACAACAAGGGCATCCCCATAAATTCTATAACAGACCCATCAAGTGTGATATAGATTATAAAGGGAAACTTAATCCAAAAAAATAAAATAAAGTGTGAGGTCTCGCCAAAATCCACAGCAAACTGTTATCTTGCATGACCAGGAAAAAGGGGGGTGGGGGGGGCAAGCGTGAAGCCTTCCTGCCCTGAATCATACCAGGCCACATGGCATCTGGCAAAGCACATTCTCCACAACCCTGGTTAGCATGGTGGTTGTTGGGGTCTGGAGATAGGGGGCTTGTTAGAATCTTTAAGCCAACTTTAAATATAAAGGGTTCCCTCAGATACCATTTCCCTTATGTAAGTGAGCAGGGGGGTACTTATTCTCAAATGTATAAGCACACACTTTTTTATTAAAAAATGTCCTGCAGTGTCCACCACCAATCATGTCATCTATTGATGTAAATTTACATCAATCACAATGACCAGTGCCACTGACCCACTGAACAAAAACAAAAAACAAAAAAACTACACCTGCAGACATGTCTGAAGTCACATCTGGACTCCCATCAAATGTCATCTCCCGGTTCCTGCTGCTACAATATAAGCAAAGCAGCAGGGTCTCTGTGTGATATCATTGACCATATATGGACATGAACATTTTTAGTCAATGATATCACAAAAGTCTCAGTTCTCAAAGGTATCTCCATAGACTGTACAGTACACAGTGCAGAAGTCTCCCTCAAAACTCTTTAGTGTTAGGTTCCAATTCCATGAGCATTTATACGCATTTATTTAAATACTATACCTAATAGCTAGTAGAGAAGTAGAGAATCAAATTACAAATGAGAGACTGCACACTTTGTGTGGAAATTTGGACTAAGATTACGTGTGTGTGTGTGTGGCAAGGTACATTGACATTCCATCTTTATACCAATTCTCCTTTGTATGACACCTTGTTTTTTCTGGGCAAATTTGTCTCTAAGTTAAAAACTGATCTTATTGGACCAAGAACACAGGGACATGACCACAAACTAACTGAAGGAAAGATCAAAACGAATCTTAGAAAGTATTATTTTACTGAAAGGGTAGTGTGATGGAGTTTATAAAATGACTATATTATATGTATGTTATCTCTCTGCTATCCACTCAAATATGGTCTACTGCTCCCCAACCCTCAGGAATTTAGAATACTTAGCATCCTGCTGAGAATGTGTTTGCAAGGAACAAGACACAAAGACACACCAAGATATATTTATACAATAAGAAACTTATTGATGTTTATACTGTGAACCAGAAAAGTTAATGTATGCTAACTAAGGGTATAAGTTTGAATTATTATCATGTGTGTGTTTGGGTGAACCATATAACCAGACAGTAGTATTTTCCTTGATTGAAAGCTCAGAGTGAAGAAAAGGAACAGATGTGTCTTTCACCCCCCACTGCTAAATTCACTCCTTCAGCTCCCTCCTCCCACTGAGTAAAACTAAAATGGAGCTGAGCTCTGGAATGCAGACACATGGAAGAAGCAGACGTCACAAAAGAGGAAGCACCATATAAGGAAGCAGCCAATCATATGTACATAACACATATAGGAGGAAGTTAGCACTGGTATCAAAGACAATGTAAGAACTAATAGAGATGAGGGAAAAGGATTAAAACAAAGGCACTAAATGAGAAATGGTAAATTTATGAGTCAATAGGTGATAATAAAAACAATTCACATAAGACTATAAAAAGTCGTTTCAGTCCGTCCTAAAACACCTAGAAGGCAGCCCAGTGAAGAAGTGAAGCAAATCCTGAAAGAGCTGTGGGGAGAAGCACAAAAGCGCCACTCTAAGTGCAGTATTATCAATAAAATTTAATATAAAAAATGGGAGGGGGGAGCATGTATGTACTCACAAACATGAGATAAAAATTAGCATGTAGACAGAAAACAAAGTCTTATCTGTGGGGAAGCGGTGGCGCAGACCAGATGGCGCTGGTGAAAGCCGGTGTGTAGCAGCACCGCACTTCTGCTAGTGCAGTCTTTCCTGCGGTGCTGCTACACACCGGCTTTCACCAGCGCCATCTGGTCTGCGCCACCGCTTCCCCACAGATAAGACTTTGTTTTCTGTCTACATGCTCATTTTTATCTCATGTTTGTGAGTACATACATGCTCCCCCCTCCCATTTTTAATATTAAATTTTATTGATAATACTGCACTTAGAGTGGCCCTTTTGTGCTTCTCGCCACAATCATATGTACATATAGAAATATGAAGGTATTGGGACTTTTAAGGTGCAACAACTACACAATATTCAATATAAAAATATAATTTTATTACAAAATATATGAAAAATCATATGTACAAATATACATGAACCATCAAAATAAACATAATAGAGTTTCCAAAGTGCATACAGACAAAATTCTCTACATGTTTCGCCATTTTGTAGGCTTCCTTTAGGAGTTTGTCATGCAAATACTGGAAACAAAGAAAGAAAAATAATAAATACATAATAATATTTACTCAAATTTCAAACTCAAAATTACAAAACAGAATATTATTAAGAAAAAAAGGATAACTGAAAACCATAACCAGCCCAATGGTTGCTCAAAAGTTCATCTCAAAATTAGATCTATTTATTCAAGGTATATGACCTTATTAATATCAGTTGTAAGTACATTACCTGTAAATTTTGATGGTACAATCTAAAATGAAGAATGACCAGATAGCCAATGAGCTATCCCACACGGGGGCGCCCGTAAGGAGGGGATCATATGGTGTATCATAGAGGGGGAGAAATACTGGCACAAATAACCACCCGGATATTACTAGCACAGGAACAGAGGGCCATCTGGGGGAAATTACAAAGAAAAATCGAATGAAGTCAAATAACAATCTATATATAAGAGTAAAGGCGTCTCCATCTAATTATACGGCACATACCCCATCAGTATTTACCTGTTTATGGCTGTTGATAGTAAAAAATATTAGAATAGGCAAAAAAGGGGGGCAGTATCTCCAAAGTACCCCAATCAGTGTCCACTCTAAAGGAAAAAGAATTAGTGGAAATTACTATAAATATATAATAATCCCCTCTAGTTGGTAATCAAAATTTTAATTTTTTAGCCATATACTTGCTAGCTGATATATACCTGGTTAATCCAATTGGATAAAGTGTGTCCACATTAGGGCATCTCTGCCGAAAAACTTGTTTTACAAAACCGATCAATCAGTTTACTGAAAAAATATATATAAAATATAAAAACCATTTTAGATTAAAGACCAAGTAAACCAGACAACAGGATAAAAACCAATGTTGCCCGTAAAGAGATCTAGTGCCTAAGTAATTTACCTTTGACTGATATCTAAGAACGTCTTCTCCCCAGAATGTTGGTCATGCTACTGATTTGCAAGGCTGCGATCCGGACTATATACCCCCCCTCCCCCTTCCCATTGGACGCACAATGGCGCCAAATCAATGGGCGGAGCGGGCACGTCAGTTCCGACATCCGCCCATCGTCAGATCCGACCCGGAAGTGACAATTCCACCACTGAAAAACTGGAGATGTCTGCCGGAAGCGCCACCCCGCTCATCAGGAGAAAACATCCTGACGAGCTGGACGCACCATAAGACGGATCCGGAAGGGGAAAACATGCCTAAAGTATAGAAAAGGGCAGACTTCCCTTTAAAATCACGGCAGAAATGGCACATTGGATGTTATAAAAAGAGGGCCAGGATATCCGGTGGGCTTGGTCAGATGGCGCTCAAAAGAGAAACGCCCTGGGCGCCCATATGATCACCAAATCCCCCCCCAAAAAAAAGAAGAAAGGGGAAACGCCACCCTAAAAAAATGTGGTAAACTCCATTGAAATCAATTACATATAATGTAGATTATCAATAATTATTAAAGAGAGCCCCTATGGAATATAGAAATGGTACATTCAGTCACCTGTACATAAAGACAAATTTAATAAACAAAAATGAAATAACAAAACAAAATTTTATTTGTTTTAGACAGAGTCTACATATACAGCATAACTATTTTTATCCTACAAAAAGGGTTTGAAACTGATGGACTCATTTAACCCGGGATACATAGTAGCTCTCAAGGTATGTATCCATCTGGTTTCTCGTTGTAGGAGATTTTTGTCCACATCCCCACCTCTTTCATTAAGAGGTATGTATTCTAAAGCAAAGAATTTAATCTTTGACAGATCGAAGGAGTGGAAAAGACCACTATGTCTACTAATAGGAGTCTCCATTTTTTTCTTTTGAATGAGAGATACATGGTCTCTCATTCTGTGAAAGAAAGGCCTCTTTGTTTTACCAACATAAAAGGCCTTACAATCACAGATCATCAAATAAATAACGCCAATTGACTGGCAATTGCTAAAGAAATTTGGTCTATACGTAACTCCATTAGGGAGAACTATTTCAGTAGAATCATATATAAACCTGCAGAATTCACAATGACCACATGGGGCCGAACCCTTTCTACTCTCAACCCTCTTGATTTGGAGATGGCTATGAACTAGTTGATCTTTTAAAGACCTAGATTTTCTATAGGTAATTTGGGGAAATGGCTTAATATATTTGGAGATAATCTCATCTGTTGCTAGCAAAGGCCAGAATTTTTCAATAATTTTTCTTACTTTCTGATGTTCACCAGAGAACCTGGTAATTAGTCGTACCGATTGGTCAGTAGTTTGAGATTTCTTAGGATGTATTAGATCTTTCCTATTTTTATTTTTTGCTCGTTTGTAAGCTTTTTTGAGGGTTGAACGACTATACCCTCTAGCAATTAGTCGAGATTGGAGGGCAGAAACCTCCGTCTCGAAATCTACTTCCTTACTACAATTTCTTCGAATTCGTAAGTACTGACTGTATGGGATACTTTGTACCAGAGTCCTGGGATGAGAACTTGTGGCATGCAGGATGGTATTGCCTGAAGAGGGCTTTCTATATAATGAAGAGCCCAAGGTGCCATCAGAATTTAAGTAAATAGAAATATCCAGAAAATTTATCACATTCTGGTCACAAATCATCGTAAATTTGAGATTAAAGGAATTTACAGCTAATGAAGACATAAAGGATGTTAATTCCTCTAAGGAGCCAGTCCACACAACAAAAATGTAATCGATAAAGCGTCGCCATATCAAGACTTTATCAAAAACATTTCAAATGATTCTAAAGAAAAAATCTCCCGTTCCCACCCCCCCAGGTACAGATTGGCGTACGATGGGGCACACTTGGTCCCCATCGCAACACCCTGCACCTGGAGGTAGTGGGAACGGTCGAAAACAAAAATATTGTTGGTAAGTATAAACAGCAACAATTCCAAAATGAAATTGTTGTAAGGCCTGGCTCCAGGTCCTCTCTCAGAAAGGAAGCCGTCTATAACTTGAATACCCCTAGTGTGGGGGATAGAGTTATAGAGGGCTTCAACGTCTATAGCTACGTTTTTTCTTAATAATATTCTGTTTTGTAATTTTGAGTTTGAAATTTGAGTAAATATTATTATATATTTATTATTTTTCTTTCTTTGTTTCCAGTATTTGCATGACAAACTCCTGAGGAAGCCTACAAAATGGCGAAACATGTAGAGAATTTTGTCTGTATGCACTTTGGAAACTCTATTATGTTTATTTTGATGGTTCATGTATATTTGTACATATGATTTTTCATATATTTTGTAATAAAATTATATTTTTATATTGAATATTGTGTAGTTGTTGCACCTTAAAAGTCCCAATACCTTCATATTTCTATATAGCTTCTTAATGAAGGGATGTGGTGCCTATGAGATACAGGTGACAGGTATTATTTTCAATTTCTCCTTAATCATATGTACATGTTTGTGATGACGATTGCTTATGTCACATTGTCTATATAAGCCGAGTTTGAATAAAAGAGCTTCCTGCTGTTGTTGAGCCACAGATGGGAAAGAGATTGCACTGTCCAGAGTGTGCAGTGTAATTCTTGAAGCATGCATGCCTCCATATCACCATACATTAGAACCAGCGGCAGAATAAGGGAATGGTTTGGTATTGGGCCAGAACCGATCTATTACAATTGGCGCCCAACGTGGGGCTTTGTGGACTGTGTGCTGTTTGTAGCCGATCTAGATGTGACTGCCAGTGAATTGAGACGTGCCTGGCGGATCGGAGCCTGCGCAACTTCGTGATACACGGTAAGAGGAGACTGTTATATTCCTTACCTGTGTTTTTCCGCCTTGTCACCCTCGATTTCGCTTATGGTCCGTCGGCTGCTCCATGCCACGATAAGACGGGTAATTTCTTGTCCAGAAGTCGTTTTAATAAGAACCGTAGACCTATTCTGCTGGCTGTTATTTATGTTGTGTTTTGTTCTGTGTTGACTTGTATGTGCCTATTTCCCCGTCTGTCTGTGTGTGAAGGGGAGACACAATATTTCCTTGCCGGGCTGGCCCTGGTTCAAGAGAAGGTAGATTAAATAATTATGTGCGCGGGATTTCCTTGTCCGTTATCGGATTGAAGAGAGGCGCAGGGTAGATTAATTATGTGCGCAGGATTCCTTGTCCGTATGCTTTAGTAAGATTCGGACTGAAGAGAGAGGCGCAGGGTACGTTAGATTAAATAGATATATATGTGTGTATGGATTCACTGGATTTCCTTGCTCAAACTTAGAGTTCATAGAGAAGTTGACTCCATTCATTTAGATATATATAAAACTGATCCAGGTAGGTTCGGGTTGAATTTTACCTCCATACAGACAGCAGAGCTGAAGTAGCGTGTCATATTTTCTAATCCTGTTTATGTTGTTTATTGTCTGTTTTTTTTTTTGTCCAATCTGTACAGGTGGTTTAGTTAAGCTGATACGAGCTTGGCAGACATTACCGTGTTTCGAGTGGACGTGCAGTTCAGCCTGTGGGACAGAAGCACAAAGCCCAGCTTCGCCCCCCCCCTCCTCCTTAGACTGTATGGAGGGAGTCAAATTTCAGTCCTTTCTCTCCTAAGTGGGGGCTTGCTGCCTGTCCTGTGAGAGTCCAAAAAAAAAAAAAAAGAGGAATGTTTTTTTTAAATGTACTGCTGTTGTTTTTTTTCCAAGACGTTTAACCCTTTCACATCCCTTCTAGCCTCTGGCTGATTTTTAACCCTGAGTGTACTTTTTCATTCTGCGGTCAGGAGTTTTTTACATTTGCTGACTATTTTTGCTCCGTAGCTATTTGAAACTATTCAGACATATGAGTAGGCAGAAGTCTTTTCTTTTTGCCATTTAGGATTATTAAAGTGTGGTTTAACATGTGCTTGACTTATCCAATATAGTTATGCCTTACAGGGTTTTTGATGCTAACTGCAGTATGTATTAGATACCCTTCTAAAGCACGGGTGAGATATCTTTTGTCATATCTCCTGACATTGACTTTAAGTCTTGGCATTGGATTGCTTATGGGATATGTTGAACCATTCATTCATTCCAAATTTAACATAAGTGTTGTTTGATTCATCACACTTTTTGTTTATGCCTTTTAAGAAGTTAAGCAATCTGTTTGTCTTGAGAAAGATGACCTAGTGTCATATTAATAAGAAGTATTTACCTTCCGTGCAGTAACGGAACAACGTTTCACAAGGGTTACTAGGTTTTATATGTTCTAGTATCATTTACGTGTTGAACTTTGCATAGGGCTTGCATAGCAATATATGTCCATATTATCTGAACGAGAACGAAGCCTGCCTCCACCCTGTCCTGGTAGCCATCACTGGGCGTGTGAGGAATGTGGGAGGTCCGGACCCCTACACCCTGACCCGCCCCAGGCTCTGCCCCTAATGCAGTTGTAAGTTGAGGGTCCTCCTACAGTAGTCCCTCCCCTTGCAGACAGGCCTTCCTCCACCCTTATTCCAGTCTTCTTTACCCCTTTGCCCCCTGTGCCCTATGTTGAATGCAGATGCCAGCTTTTGCTGCCCACCGGTCATTGCCCTGTGATGCTTTCAATACCAGGTTTTATTACAAATCGCATACTATCAAGTATAGCGGGTTTTAAGGAACCGATATGGATTGGGCTGATAGTGGCCCGACCAGAGTAATGCAGGACCTTATAGCAGTGAGTTAGCTTCTCCTTCCATGCTCTCTTCTGTCTGGGGTGCCCCTGTCTGCAAAAGTATTTTCGCTGTCATAGATTTATCATGAACTGAAGCCATACGGCCCATTTCGGCCCCCGGTGATGCTAAGGCCCTACATTATTTTTGGGACTGATCTCTTACTGAAGAACCTGGATACCTGCGGCTTCCCTTCTTATGCAACACCTGTATGACAACCTGCTATGTGCCCCCTTTGTGCTGTCCGAAGATGCGCTCACTGACTTTTTACCTTTTTGAGAAAAGGCGATCAGTGCTGCTTCTGCACTCAGTTTCCCTGATTATGGAAAGCCCTTTTGCCTGTTCATATCTGAGATATAGGGCCACGCTTCAGGGGTGTTGACGCAAAGTCATGGACTCCATAACCGCCCCATTGGATACTATTCAACCTGCCTGGACCCAGTTGCCAGAGGTGGCCCGTCATGTCTCTGAGCTGTTTTTGCTGCCCAAGCCCTGCTGGACTAAGCTTCTGACATTTTTCTGGCCCATCCCCTTCTGCTGCTTGCCCCTCGCTATCTCTCTGCCATTCTGTATCAGGTGCAACCCAAGTATTTGTCCTCTGGTTGCGATGCAGTTTCCTCATGCCTAACGGTGTGACTCTACTTTAACCAGTGACTCTACCCTGCTACTCTCCTTCCTCTTGTCCAAGGGGGGTTTCATGACATGTCTCTGGACGAACAGGAAGAAGAGAACGCAGATCTACCTGCTCCTACCCGAGATAAAGATAAACATGATTGCTTTGAACTTATAAAGGTGGAAACCACCCATCCACCCTCTGTTCTGGATGCCCCGATCCCAATGTCTCAACGCACCTTGTAGCAGTATGGGTGGATGATCTTTGGACTGTAGGGACCCGCCCATGTCTCCCCAGAGCTTTGTACCCAGCTGTGGTGCAATGGGCCCATGGAGCAACCCATCTCTCAAAGACTTTGATGAACTCACTTATAAACAAACATTATGTAGCTCCAGGAATAACTACTTTGACTAATCAGTACTGCAAGTCCTGCCAGACTTGCCTAGCATGCAGCCCCGGAAGGCTCAGGGTGGCTCGAGGCTTATCCTGTCACAGATCAGATGGCGAAAACCAAGGCTAGGATATTGCTTTTGGAGCCAGTTTGAAGATGTGGGGTATCTGAGGTGATAGAGAGTGATCAGGGTCCTGCGTTCACTGCTGTAGTCACAAAAGAAATATGGTTGGCCCTAGGTACCATATTAGCATTTCACGCATCTTATCACCCTGTTAGGTTGTTATTATCCATAACAGTTGCAATTACAGTCTGATACTTTGATAGATTATGTGACCGCTCTTGTAAAAGAATTAACTAACATCTATGTACGAGTATATTCTTCCATTACAGATCCTGATCTAGATACTGGTACTTACAGTATACTTCCTGGTGATTGGGTGATGGTTAAGAAGTTCCTCTGAAAGCATTCCCTGTAGCCAAAATATGCAACAAGGCTCCAGTTCCTGAGGACCGTGCACCCCCCGCATCAGAATGAAACTATATATCTTTTTTCTTATAGCAACTGTGCATGCACAGGAGGTGGCTATAGAACAAATACAGTAGATGGTGTAACACAATTTTGGTATAATTCATCAGACACACATGTAGCTACCTTCATATTTGATTTCTGTACTATAATCCCCCCCCCTCCATTTAACTGGTAGTGTATCCACAGATCTGGTGCAGAATCAAACTCAGTCTTTGGGAGACGTGTATCGGATCTGTGGGGACATGAAGATTAGGACAAGGTTACCAGGCCGATGGAAAGGGGAATGTGCACTTGCTAAAGTCATAATGCCCCTGCACATCTTTTCGGGAGATGACCTAGTAGTAAAAAGTGAGCACTCTGTACATGGTGTGGCATGCCCCTCTATACATTCTATTAAAAATCTTCAAACAAATGGAAGCTATTCTGAATTCATTTGTTTGGGGGAATGGTAGACACAAGCTAGCTTGGCACATTTTAAAGAATCCAACGGATATGGGAGGTGTTTCCCTCCCAGACCTCCATGATTATTACTTGGCCTCACAGCTCTCTCATATATACCACTTCAATACCTCGGAACTCCAACGTTATAGGTCTTTAGTTTGCAATAAACCCGGGCACCCGGCATACACGCCCCTTCAGGCTATACTCCGCGGCAAACAAACACAGAAGCAGGCCTTAAGACATAACTCAGGGATGTTACTGCATCTGACAATAAAAATAGGTATCAAAATACAACCACTCCTAATATCTTGTACCACCACTGCGCCAATACAAAAAAATGTGAAAAAATATATTAAACTAAAGCTGCCACTTAAAATGATAAATATGAAAACAGAATTTAAACCTAAAAACACGCAGGTGAAAATTAGGAGAAAATGTAGCGCTAATAAACAAAAATCACTAAACTAATATAATAACATTCACTAGTGAAACTGTGATAATCAAATTGTACTCCACGTGACATGTGATAAAATTCAAAAACAATAGTCCATAAAGTGAAATAATGTTCCAAAGAAGAAAGAAATATTCCAAAAAGAGATGTGTAGTCTTCTTAATAGAGAATATCTTCCACCCCACCGTGCACGTATCAGCTCCTCTTTGAAAATGCACTCACCAGCTGTAAATGCCTCCCACTCTCGTGTTCGGCTCAAAGGCTTGCTAGTTAACCACTAGAAGGTGAACGACCATCAGCTGAAAGCTTGTGTGTCAACACAGGATGTTCCATACATGTAAAAATAAAAAGGTGCTCCAATAGTGTAAAATAGTAACAACCAAATTTATTCAAATACACAACCACACTTCAAATATTACACTCACATGATATAAAAATAAAACCAGCCTTAAATCAATCACAGCAAGCAGAAAAAAGTGTAAGATGGCACTGCAGTGATTTGCGGTCACGGCGGACCCAAGGTGTACGCTCGGTACAGGTCTCTCACCCCCTCCTGAGCTCCGGGTCACAGCAGCCGTGTAGCGTTCTTAGCCTCAGCGTGTCACGATAATGTCAATGATAATGCAGCCATGCACCCGACGTTTCGTCACTAGGACTTATTCATGGGATTGGCTGCTCATTCCCTCACAACTTCCCTTTATGCTTTCCCACCTGCCTCTCACCAGAACTTCAATCCTGCACCTGCACACTTCCTGTGTCCCCATGACCGCAAAGTGCTAACATGCCGATGCCCGGTGACACACAGACATAACAGCTTGCGCTTGTTAGTGTGTAAAAAAATGCAAAACAATAGTTTAAATGGTTTAAAGCCTCACTGTTGAGAGTATGGTGTGCAGCAAACTAATAATAATAAAAATAAAATGGAACACAAATCCATTTCAAATTTAAAATCATACCTGAAAAGAGAACCACTATAATTTGGTATAATAATTAATGGGGCTTAAGAAGCATCTATTTAGCAGGTCATAATGATTGCTAAAAACTTATTTAACTGTATCAAAAATACAGGAAAATAATTACATTTATTAAAATTATTACAATTATTAAAATCTCCTCTAACAAAATAAGGAGGGCTGTCACATACATGATGTAACAATGGATGGTCTCATCAAAAGGGTCGTAAATGAGCCATCCACCGCAACACCCCAAATCCCAGAGCCATTCGGCACATGATGGCAACTGTGCTTCAAATTAACCCCGGATTCAGGTATATTTACAGGCACCAATGGTAAAGCCAAATAACTGCTGTCTGTAAGACCTCCCTCTTTTAAATAAAAACATCACAACCGCAAAAGGCGAGGGGAAGACACTGTGTAGAAACGTGCAAGTTACTGCACAATCCCAAACAATGTCAACCCACATGGAACTAGATGCTCACTAATCAAATGAGCCTAATTATACGTAATATGAAGAATAATAAAAAAATGAAGAATAATAAAAAAACACCAAATCTTATTGGAACAGGCACAGTAGACAATTATTATAGAAAAAATCATTCTAAAAAAGTAGAAAAAAATAAAATGATCACTATAATTACTACAAAGCTGGTCAGAAATTATTAATAAAACAGTTAAGTCGACTTCAATGTTTAACCCTCTAGGGCTAAGACACTTGAGCAGAAAAATCCAGCGGGTTTCCCTTTGGGACAGGTCTCTCACCCTGTTGGAACCCCTCCAGGCTGGATAGACAACATCTATCCCACAAAATTGTAATAAAGACGGATCCTGGTTGTGCTTTTCCTTAAAGTGTAATGACACACTATGGAAGCGGAACCCCTTTCTTATATTTGATAAATGTTCAGATATTCGTACCCTCAGAAGCCTTTTGGTCCTTCCTACATACAGTAATCCGCATGGACACCACATTAAGTACACCACATGTGTGGAATTACACGTGATGAATTCATTAATGTCAAAGGACTCCCCATCACTACTAGAGACTTCAGTTTTTTCTCTATTGCTTACCCTAACAGTCCTACAGCAAATGCATTTTCTACAGGCAAAAAAACCTTTTAAGTCAATCTTTAGAAATTGCTTATCTGGGGGGTCCAAAATCTTCCTTACTACTTGGTCACCGAAATTGGGGGCACGCCTGTATATAAATTTCGGTTGTTGAGTTATTATTTGCCCAAGATGTCTGTCCCTCCCAAGTATATGCCAGTGTTTTTTATAGATGTTTTCGATCTCTTTATACTGGCAATGGAAGTTAGAAATGAACCCCAGTTGGTGTTCAGTTTTTGGTATCTCCTCTGTAGATTTTTTTCTCAGGCATTGTTCTCTTGGTATCTCAGATACCTCCTGGATTATTTCATTTAAAGAGCCTTCTGTATATCCCTTCTGCAGAAATTTTGTCTTCAATAGTTGGGATTGTAGTTGGTAATCTGACAACTTCGTGCAGTTACGACGGACCCTCAACATTTGGCCTTTTGGAATGTTCCTAATCCATGATGGATGATGTCCACTTCCTATTGACAGATAACTATTCCGATCCGTCGGTTTAAAGAATACTTTAGTATTCAGTCTATTGTTATCCTTTTCAATGGTTAAATCCAGAAAATTCACAGTCTCATCACTTATCTGATATTCCAATTTAATGTTATTCACATTATGATTTAGACCCTCTAAGAAGTCCACAACAGATTCACGTGTTCCCTCCCAAATAAACAGGAGGTCATCAATGAACCTGCGGTAAAACTTCAACTGTGGGAGCTGTTTACTGAACACCTGCCTATCCTCCCATTCAGCCATGAACAGGTTGGCGAGGCTAGGAGCATATTTGGCTCCCATAGCCACGCCAACCTGCTGCTGCGAATAGAATTGTCCCTGCCACCAAAAGTAATTGTGTGACATGCAATATTCTAATGCATGTCCCAAGAACCTTTTTTGTGTATACGGGATATCATCCCTTTTGCTCAAGGCCCAGTTAAGCGCTAATGCTGCATCTTCATGTTGGATGATGGTATACAAAGAGCACACATCAGCTGTCACCAAATAGGTTTCAGCAGTGGTGCTAAGTTGAATATCTTCCATCAGTTGCAGTAATTCTGAAGTGTCCTTCAAGTAGGCCTTGGTTGCCTTTACACTAGGCTGGAGGAACTTATCTAGAAATTCACCCAATCTGGCTGTTACCGATCCTATTCCATTAACTATAGGGCGGGCTGGAGGATTTTGACTGTTCTTGTGGATTTTAGGTAATGTGTAGATGATGGGAATTCTACATGCACTGGGTACCAAATATTGTCTCTCCTTGGAGTTTAGGGCATTAATGCCATAGCCCCACTCCACTAATAACTCCAACTGGGTAGAGAAAGAATCTGTTGGATCACTTCCAAGTTTTTTGTACGTCACGTTATCTTCCAATAATTCATTCAATTGTTGACTGTAAAAAGTTTTGTCCATCACTACCACCCCTCCCCCCTTATCAGTGGGGCGCACAATGATGTCCTTCCTTTTTTCAAGTGATCTGATGCCCTCTTTAATATATTCAGGATTGACTCTTTTCTTAGGAGCCAGTTCTTCAATATCCTTCAGCACCAGGCTTTTGAAGACTTCAATGAAATGGTTACATGGATTCTGGGGATTGAATATGGATTTATTTTTCAATCCGCTATCAATTCTCTCAGTAGTGTAAGTGACCTTTTGCAAAACTTCCGCTGTTTGGCTCAGAAAATATTTTTTCATGTTTAAAGTTTGAATAAATTTGTGCGTGTCTATATAGACATCAAACTTATTTAAACATTTTTTTGGGGCACATTTTAATCCCAATTGGAGTATGTTTAATTTATATGGGCCTAGATCCGTTTTACTCAGATTATATATCCCCGCGTTCAATGGTTTCGCATCCGCTTTTTTGTGTTGTTTCCGTCGGCCTGATCTGCATCCCCTTCTTCTCTTAGAGTGGGTGCCAAATCTTTGTTCAAGTGGTATGGGGGTGCTCCTTTCTCGCCTCCCTTGTGTTTGTTGGGTTGGGGGTTCTTCCTTGGTGTTCCCCCACCCTTCCCCCCTCTCCCTCGATGTCATAAAAAAGAGGAGGTTGGATACCGGTTAGGGTACTCTTCATAGTATTCACTATCAGCCAAGGCTTGATACCTATTATACATAGGTGGTTCATTCCTTGGATCCGGGTAGTGATACGGGGGAGGGTGTTGGTACCATTGTTGGTAATCCCGTGAGGGATAATAATTATTCTGTGGAGTATTCCCCCTACCTACTCTTGGTGATTGATAATAAAAGTGATTATTTGACCTATTCGGATGTGGGGAAGGATATTGTTGGTATTGATAACCATCCCTTTCTTGTAAATTAGATCTTATTGGTTGCTGATGTTGAATTGGTTGTCCAGTCCTACTTCCTTGTGGACCACCATTTTTTACAACTGCACCAGCCGCCCTTTCATTTCTAATCGCTCCTTCCTTCCCAATAGGTTTTCTATTGTTATTATTGGTAGATTGAGCCTCGGTGGTGATGGGTTCACCGCCCTCTTTAATCACTTCTTCCTTGCCAATGCTAGATACTTGCCATGCGTATATACCATTGGTTTGGAAATCATTTGAGTCACGCAAATATTTTTTGACCTTTTTCTTCTGTATTTCCCTGTCCAATTTTTCCAATTTCTTCTTCATACTATTATTAAAATCTTTTACTTGATTAGTATCCTTTACAGATTCTAATGTAGCCTGTATTGTGTTTATTTTTTGATTCACAATTCCTAGTTTAATATGCTTCCTTCTTAAAACCAGAGCCTGGAGCTCTCTCCCCATTCTATTAAAAAATTCTAGCCATTCATCCATATACTTTTGTTCTGTTAGGCCATCCTGAGGGGAAACTTCCCACCTCAGGCTTCTAAAAATAAGGTTCTCTTTTTCATAGTGTTCAAAGGTAAATATATCCCACCATGTTTTAATTTGTTTCTCTAAGAGATTCTCTAGAGATTTCAAAGTCCCTGAAACATCTTCCTCACAATCAGTCATTACTTGATTGGTGGAAAAAATACTTTCAGGATTCATCTGCCTATTAGACAGAAAATTAATAGCATCCATGGCTGCAATAGGTTAAATGAGTGAACTGACAATAAAAATAGGTATCAAAATACAACCGCTCCTAATATCTTGTACCACCACTGCGCCAATACAAAAAAATGTGAAAAAATATATTAAACTAAAGCTGCCACTTAAAATGATAAATATGAAAACAGAATTTAAACCTAAAAACACGCAGGTGAAAATTAGGAGAAAATGTAGCGCTAATAAACGAAAATCACTAAACTAATATAATAACATTCACTAGTGAAACTGTGATAATCAAATTGTACTCCACGTGACATGTGATAAAATTCAAAAACAATAGTCCATAAAGTGAAATAATGTTCCAAAGAAGAAAGAAATATTCCAAAAAGAGATGTGTAGTCTTCTTAATAGAGAATATCTTCCACCCCACCGTGCACGTATCAGCTCCTCTTTGAAAATGCACTCACCAGCTGTAAATGCCTCCCACTCTCGTGTTCGGCTCAAAGGCTTGCTAGTTAACCACTAGAAGGTGAACGACCATCAGCTGAAAGCTTGTGTGTCAACACAGGATGTTCCATACATGTAAAAATAAAAAGGTGCTCCAATAGTGTAAAATAGTAACAACCAAATTTATTCAAATACACAACCACACTTCAAATATTACACTCACATGATATAAAAATAAAACCAGCCTTAAATCAATCACAGCAAGCAGAAAAAAGTGTAAGATGGCACTGCAGTGATTTGCGGTCACGGCGGACCCAAGGTGTACGCTCGGTACAGGTCTCTCACCCCCTCCTGAGCTCCGGGTCACAGCAGCCGTGTAGCGTTCTTAGCCTCAGCGTGTCACGATAATGTCAATGATAATGCAGCCATGCACCCGACGTTTCGTCACTAGGACTTATTCATGGGATTGGCTGCTCATTCCCTCACAACTTCCCTTTATGCTTTCCCACCTGCCTCTCACCAGAACTTCAATCCTGCACCTGCACACTTCCTGTGTCCCCATGACCGCAAAGTGCTAACATGCCGATGCCCGGTGACACACAGACATAACAGCTTGCGCTTGTTAGTGTGTAAAAAAATGCAAAACAATAGTTTAAATGGTTTAAAGCCTCACTGTTGAGAGTATGGTGTGCAGCAAACTAATAATAATAAAAATAAAATGGAACACAAATCCATTTCAAATTTAAAATCATACCTGAAAAGAGAACCACTATAATTTGGTATAATAATTAATGGGGCTTAAGAAGCATCTATTTAGCAGGTCATAATGATTGCTAAAAACTTATTTAACTGTATCAAAAATACAGGAAAATAATTACATTTATTAAAATTATTACAATTATTAAAATCTCCTCTAACAAAATAAGGAGGGCTGTCACATACATGATGTAACAATGGATGGTCTCATCAAAAGGGTCGTAAATGAGCCATCCACCGCAACACCCCAAATCCCAGAGCCATTCGGCACATGATGGCAACTGTGCTTCAAATTAACCCCGGATTCAGGTATATTTACAGGCACCAATGGTAAAGCCAAATAACTGCTGTCTGTAAGACCTCCCTCTTTTAAATAAAAACATCACAACCGCAAAAGGCGAGGGGAAGACACTGTGTAGAAACGTGCAAGTTACTGCACAATCCCAAACAATGTCAACCCACATGGAACTAGATGCTCACTAATCAAATGAGCCTAATTATACGTAATATGAAGAATAATAAAAAAATGAAGAATAATAAAAAAACACCAAATCTTATTGGAACAGGCACAGTAGACAATTATTATAGAAAAAATCATTCTAAAAAAGTAGAAAAAAATAAAATGATCACTATAATTACTACAAAGCTGGTCAGAAATTATTAATAAAACAGTTAAGTCGACTTCAATGTTTAACCCTCTAGGGCTAAGACACTTGAGCAGAAAAATCCAGCGGGTTTCCCTTTGGGACAGGTCTCTCACCCTGTTGGAACCCCTCCAGGCTGGATAGACAACATCTATCCCACAAAATTGTAATAAAGACGGATCCTGGTTGTGCTTTTCCTTAAAGTGTAATGACACACTATGGAAGCGGAACCCCTTTCTTATATTTGATAAATGTTCAGATATTCGTACCCTCAGAAGCCTTTTGGTCCTTCCTACATACAGTAATCCGCATGGACACCACATTAAGTACACCACATGTGTGGAATTACACGTGATGAATTCATTAATGTCAAAGGACTCCCCATCACTACTAGAGACTTCAGTTTTTTCTCTATTGCTTACCCTAACAGTCCTACAGCAAATGCATTTTCTACAGGCAAAAAAACCTTTTAAGTCAATCTTTAGAAATTGCTTATCTGGGGGGTCCAAAATCTTCCTTACTACTTGGTCACCGAAATTGGGGGCACGCCTGTATATAAATTTCGGTTGTTGAGTTATTATTTGCCCAAGATGTCTGTCCCTCCCAAGTATATGCCAGTGTTTTTTATAGATGTTTTCGATCTCTTTATACTGGCAATGGAAGTTAGAAATGAACCCCAGTTGGTGTTCAGTTTTTGGTATCTCCTCTGTAGATTTTTTTCTCAGGCATTGTTCTCTTGGTATCTCAGATACCTCCTGGATTATTTCATTTAAAGAGCCTTCTGTATATCCCTTCTGCAGAAATTTTGTCTTCAATAGTTGGGATTGTAGTTGGTAATCTGACAACTTCGTGCAGTTACGACGGACCCTCAACATTTGGCCTTTTGGAATGTTCCTAATCCATGATGGATGATGTCCACTTCCTATTGACAGATAACTATTCCGATCCGTCGGTTTAAAGAATACTTTAGTATTCAGTCTATTGTTATCCTTTTCAATGGTTAAATCCAGAAAATTCACAGTCTCATCACTTATCTGATATTCCAATTTAATGTTATTCACATTATGATTTAGACCCTCTAAGAAGTCCACAACAGATTCACGTGTTCCCTCCCAAATAAACAGGAGGTCATCAATGAACCTGCGGTAAAACTTCAACTGTGGGAGCTGTTTACTGAACACCTGCCTATCCTCCCATTCAGCCATGAACAGGTTGGCGAGGCTAGGAGCATATTTGGCTCCCATAGCCACGCCAACCTGCTGCTGCGAATAGAATTGTCCCTGCCACCAAAAGTAATTGTGTGACATGCAATATTCTAATGCATGTCCCAAGAACCTTTTTTGTGTATACGGGATATCATCCCTTTTGCTCAAGGCCCAGTTAAGCGCTAATGCTGCATCTTCATGTTGGATGATGGTATACAAAGAGCACACATCAGCTGTCACCAAATAGGTTTCAGCAGTGGTGCTAAGTTGAATATCTTCCATCAGTTGCAGTAATTCTGAAGTGTCCTTCAAGTAGGCCTTGGTTGCCTTTACACTAGGCTGGAGGAACTTATCTAGAAATTCACCCAATCTGGCTGTTACCGATCCTATTCCATTAACTATAGGGCGGGCTGGAGGATTTTGACTGTTCTTGTGGATTTTAGGTAATGTGTAGATGATGGGAATTCTACATGCACTGGGTACCAAATATTGTCTCTCCTTGGAGTTTAGGGCATTAATGCCATAGCCCCACTCCACTAATAACTCCAACTGGGTAGAGAAAGAATCTGTTGGATCACTTCCAAGTTTTTTGTACGTCACGTTATCTTCCAATAATTCATTCAATTGTTGACTGTAAAAAGTTTTGTCCATCACTACCACCCCTCCCCCCTTATCAGTGGGGCGCACAATGATGTCCTTCCTTTTTTCAAGTGATCTGATGCCCTCTTTAATATATTCAGGATTGACTCTTTTCTTAGGAGCCAGTTCTTCAATATCCTTCAGCACCAGGCTTTTGAAGACTTCAATGAAATGGTTACATGGATTCTGGGGATTGAATATGGATTTATTTTTCAATCCGCTATCAATTCTCTCAGTAGTGTAAGTGACCTTTTGCAAAACTTCCGCTGTTTGGCTCAGAAAATATTTTTTCATGTTTAAAGTTTGAATAAATTTGTGCGTGTCTATATAGACATCAAACTTATTTAAACATTTTTTTGGGGCACATTTTAATCCCAATTGGAGTATGTTTAATTTATATGGGCCTAGATCCGTTTTACTCAGATTATATATCCCCGCGTTCAATGGTTTCGCATCCGCTTTTTTGTGTTGTTTCCGTCGGCCTGATCTGCATCCCCTTCTTCTCTTAGAGTGGGTGCCAAATCTTTGTTCAAGTGGTATGGGGGTGCTCCTTTCTCGCCTCCCTTGTGTTTGTTGGGTTGGGGGTTCTTCCTTGGTGTTCCCCCACCCTTCCCCCCTCTCCCTCGATGTCATAAAAAAGAGGAGGTTGGATACCGGTTAGGGTACTCTTCATAGTATTCACTATCAGCCAAGGCTTGATACCTATTATACATAGGTGGTTCATTCCTTGGATCCGGGTAGTGATACGGGGGAGGGTGTTGGTACCATTGTTGGTAATCCCGTGAGGGATAATAATTATTCTGTGGAGTATTCCCCCTACCTACTCTTGGTGATTGATAATAAAAGTGATTATTTGACCTATTCGGATGTGGGGAAGGATATTGTTGGTATTGATAACCATCCCTTTCTTGTAAATTAGATCTTATTGGTTGCTGATGTTGAATTGGTTGTCCAGTCCTACTTCCTTGTGGACCACCATTTTTTACAACTGCACCAGCCGCCCTTTCATTTCTAATCGCTCCTTCCTTCCCAATAGGTTTTCTATTGTTATTATTGGTAGATTGAGCCTCGGTGGTGATGGGTTCACCGCCCTCTTTAATCACTTCTTCCTTGCCAATGCTAGATACTTGCCATGCGTATATACCATTGGTTTGGAAATCATTTGAGTCACGCAAATATTTTTTGACCTTTTTCTTCTGTATTTCCCTGTCCAATTTTTCCAATTTCTTCTTCATACTATTATTAAAATCTTTTACTTGATTAGTATCCTTTACAGATTCTAATGTAGCCTGTATTGTGTTTATTTTTTGATTCACAATTCCTAGTTTAATATGCTTCCTTCTTAAAACCAGAGCCTGGAGCTCTCTCCCCATTCTATTAAAAAATTCTAGCCATTCATCCATATACTTTTGTTCTGTTAGGCCATCCTGAGGGGAAACTTCCCACCTCAGGCTTCTAAAAATAAGGTTCTCTTTTTCATAGTGTTCAAAGGTAAATATATCCCACCATGTTTTAATTTGTTTCTCTAAGAGATTCTCTAGAGATTTCAAAGTCCCTGAAACATCTTCCTCACAATCAGTCATTACTTGATTGGTGGAAAAAATACTTTCAGGATTCATCTGCCTATTAGACAGAAAATTAATAGCATCCATGGCTGCAATAGGTTAAATGAGTGAACTGACAATAAAAATAGGTATCAAAATACAACCGCTCCTAATATCTTGTACCACCACTGCGCCAATACAAAAAAATGTGAAAAAATATATTAAACTAAAGCTGCCACTTAAAATGATAAATATGAAAACAGAATTTAAACCTAAAAACACGCAGGTGAAAATTAGGAGAAAATGTAGCGCTAATAAACGAAAATCACTAAACTAATATAATAACATTCACTAGTGAAACTGTGATAATCAAATTGTACTCCACGTGACATGTGATAAAATTCAAAAACAATAGTCCATAAAGTGAAATAATGTTCCAAAGAAGAAAGAAATATTCCAAAAAGAGATGTGTAGTCTTCTTAATAGAGAATATCTTCCACCCCACCGTGCACGTATCAGCTCCTCTTTGAAAATGCACTCACCAGCTGTAAATGCCTCCCACTCTCGTGTTCGGCTCAAAGGCTTGCTAGTTAACCACTAGAAGGTGAACGACCATCAGCTGAAAGCTTGTGTGTCAACACAGGATGTTCCATACATGTAAAAATAAAAAGGTGCTCCAATAGTGTAAAATAGTAACAACCAAATTTATTCAAATACACAACCACACTTCAAATATTACACTCACATGATATAAAAATAAAACCAGCCTTAAATCAATCACAGCAAGCAGAAAAAAGTGTAAGATGGCACTGCAGTGATTTGCGGTCACGGCGGACCCAAGGTGTACGCTCGGTACAGGTCTCTCACCCCCTCCTGAGCTCCGGGTCACAGCAGCCGTGTAGCGTTCTTAGCCTCAGCGTGTCACGATAATGTCAATGATAATGCAGCCATGCACCCGACGTTTCGTCACTAGGACTTATTCATGGGATTGGCTGCTCATTCCCTCACAACTTCCCTTTATGCTTTCCCACCTGCCTCTCACCAGAACTTCAATCCTGCACCTGCACACTTCCTGTGTCCCCATGACCGCAAAGTGCTAACATGCCGATGCCCGGTGACACACAGACATAACAGCTTGCGCTTGTTAGTGTGTAAAAAAATGCAAAACAATAGTTTAAATGGTTTAAAGCCTCACTGTTGAGAGTATGGTGTGCAGCAAACTAATAATAATAAAAATAAAATGGAACACAAATCCATTTCAAATTTAAAATCATACCTGAAAAGAGAACCACTATAATTTGGTATAATAATTAATGGGGCTTAAGAAGCATCTATTTAGCAGGTCATAATGATTGCTAAAAACTTATTTAACTGTATCAAAAATACAGGAAAATAATTACATTTATTAAAATTATTACAATTATTAAAATCTCCTCTAACAAAATAAGGAGGGCTGTCACATACATGATGTAACAATGGATGGTCTCATCAAAAGGGTCGTAAATGAGCCATCCACCGCAACACCCCAAATCCCAGAGCCATTCGGCACATGATGGCAACTGTGCTTCAAATTAACCCCGGATTCAGGTATATTTACAGGCACCAATGGTAAAGCCAAATAACTGCTGTCTGTAAGACCTCCCTCTTTTAAATAAAAACATCACAACCGCAAAAGGCGAGGGGAAGACACTGTGTAGAAACGTGCAAGTTACTGCACAATCCCAAACAATGTCAACCCACATGGAACTAGATGCTCACTAATCAAATGAGCCTAATTATACGTAATATGAAGAATAATAAAAAAATGAAGAATAATAAAAAAACACCAAATCTTATTGGAACAGGCACAGTAGACAATTATTATAGAAAAAATCATTCTAAAAAAGTAGAAAAAAATAAAATGATCACTATAATTACTACAAAGCTGGTCAGAAATTATTAATAAAACAGTTAAGTCGACTTCAATGTTTAACCCTCTAGGGCTAAGACACTTGAGCAGAAAAATCCAGCGGGTTTCCCTTTGGGACAGGTCTCTCACCCTGTTGGAACCCCTCCAGGCTGGATAGACAACATCTATCCCACAAAATTGTAATAAAGACGGATCCTGGTTGTGCTTTTCCTTAAAGTGTAATGACACACTATGGAAGCGGAACCCCTTTCTTATATTTGATAAATGTTCAGATATTCGTACCCTCAGAAGCCTTTTGGTCCTTCCTACATACAGTAATCCGCATGGACACCACATTAAGTACACCACATGTGTGGAATTACACGTGATGAATTCATTAATGTCAAAGGACTCCCCATCACTACTAGAGACTTCAGTTTTTTCTCTATTGCTTACCCTAACAGTCCTACAGCAAATGCATTTTCTACAGGCAAAAAAACCTTTTAAGTCAATCTTTAGAAATTGCTTATCTGGGGGGTCCAAAATCTTCCTTACTACTTGGTCACCGAAATTGGGGGCACGCCTGTATATAAATTTCGGTTGTTGAGTTATTATTTGCCCAAGATGTCTGTCCCTCCCAAGTATATGCCAGTGTTTTTTATAGATGTTTTCGATCTCTTTATACTGGCAATGGAAGTTAGAAATGAACCCCAGTTGGTGTTCAGTTTTTGGTATCTCCTCTGTAGATTTTTTTCTCAGGCATTGTTCTCTTGGTATCTCAGATACCTCCTGGATTATTTCATTTAAAGAGCCTTCTGTATATCCCTTCTGCAGAAATTTTGTCTTCAATAGTTGGGATTGTAGTTGGTAATCTGACAACTTCGTGCAGTTACGACGGACCCTCAACATTTGGCCTTTTGGAATGTTCCTAATCCATGATGGATGATGTCCACTTCCTATTGACAGATAACTATTCCGATCCGTCGGTTTAAAGAATACTTTAGTATTCAGTCTATTGTTATCCTTTTCAATGGTTAAATCCAGAAAATTCACAGTCTCATCACTTATCTGATATTCCAATTTAATGTTATTCACATTATGATTTAGACCCTCTAAGAAGTCCACAACAGATTCACGTGTTCCCTCCCAAATAAACAGGAGGTCATCAATGAACCTGCGGTAAAACTTCAACTGTGGGAGCTGTTTACTGAACACCTGCCTATCCTCCCATTCAGCCATGAACAGGTTGGCGAGGCTAGGAGCATATTTGGCTCCCATAGCCACGCCAACCTGCTGCTGCGAATAGAATTGTCCCTGCCACCAAAAGTAATTGTGTGACATGCAATATTCTAATGCATGTCCCAAGAACCTTTTTTGTGTATACGGGATATCATCCCTTTTGCTCAAGGCCCAGTTAAGCGCTAATGCTGCATCTTCATGTTGGATGATGGTATACAAAGAGCACACATCAGCTGTCACCAAATAGGTTTCAGCAGTGGTGCTAAGTTGAATATCTTCCATCAGTTGCAGTAATTCTGAAGTGTCCTTCAAGTAGGCCTTGGTTGCCTTTACACTAGGCTGGAGGAACTTATCTAGAAATTCACCCAATCTGGCTGTTACCGATCCTATTCCATTAACTATAGGGCGGGCTGGAGGATTTTGACTGTTCTTGTGGATTTTAGGTAATGTGTAGATGATGGGAATTCTACATGCACTGGGTACCAAATATTGTCTCTCCTTGGAGTTTAGGGCATTAATGCCATAGCCCCACTCCACTAATAACTCCAACTGGGTAGAGAAAGAATCTGTTGGATCACTTCCAAGTTTTTTGTACGTCACGTTATCTTCCAATAATTCATTCAATTGTTGACTGTAAAAAGTTTTGTCCATCACTACCACCCCTCCCCCCTTATCAGTGGGGCGCACAATGATGTCCTTCCTTTTTTCAAGTGATCTGATGCCCTCTTTAATATATTCAGGATTGACTCTTTTCTTAGGAGCCAGTTCTTCAATATCCTTCAGCACCAGGCTTTTGAAGACTTCAATGAAATGGTTACATGGATTCTGGGGATTGAATATGGATTTATTTTTCAATCCGCTATCAATTCTCTCAGTAGTGTAAGTGACCTTTTGCAAAACTTCCGCTGTTTGGCTCAGAAAATATTTTTTCATGTTTAAAGTTTGAATAAATTTGTGCGTGTCTATATAGACATCAAACTTATTTAAACATTTTTTTGGGGCACATTTTAATCCCAATTGGAGTATGTTTAATTTATATGGGCCTAGATCCGTTTTACTCAGATTATATATCCCCGCGTTCAATGGTTTCGCATCCGCTTTTTTGTGTTGTTTCCGTCGGCCTGATCTGCATCCCCTTCTTCTCTTAGAGTGGGTGCCAAATCTTTGTTCAAGTGGTATGGGGGTGCTCCTTTCTCGCCTCCCTTGTGTTTGTTGGGTTGGGGGTTCTTCCTTGGTGTTCCCCCACCCTTCCCCCCTCTCCCTCGATGTCATAAAAAAGAGGAGGTTGGATACCGGTTAGGGTACTCTTCATAGTATTCACTATCAGCCAAGGCTTGATACCTATTATACATAGGTGGTTCATTCCTTGGATCCGGGTAGTGATACGGGGGAGGGTGTTGGTACCATTGTTGGTAATCCCGTGAGGGATAATAATTATTCTGTGGAGTATTCCCCCTACCTACTCTTGGTGATTGATAATAAAAGTGATTATTTGACCTATTCGGATGTGGGGAAGGATATTGTTGGTATTGATAACCATCCCTTTCTTGTAAATTAGATCTTATTGGTTGCTGATGTTGAATTGGTTGTCCAGTCCTACTTCCTTGTGGACCACCATTTTTTACAACTGCACCAGCCGCCCTTTCATTTCTAATCGCTCCTTCCTTCCCAATAGGTTTTCTATTGTTATTATTGGTAGATTGAGCCTCGGTGGTGATGGGTTCACCGCCCTCTTTAATCACTTCTTCCTTGCCAATGCTAGATACTTGCCATGCGTATATACCATTGGTTTGGAAATCATTTGAGTCACGCAAATATTTTTTGACCTTTTTCTTCTGTATTTCCCTGTCCAATTTTTCCAATTTCTTCTTCATACTATTATTAAAATCTTTTACTTGATTAGTATCCTTTACAGATTCTAATGTAGCCTGTATTGTGTTTATTTTTTGATTCACAATTCCTAGTTTAATATGCTTCCTTCTTAAAACCAGAGCCTGGAGCTCTCTCCCCATTCTATTAAAAAATTCTAGCCATTCATCCATATACTTTTGTTCTGTTAGGCCATCCTGAGGGGAAACTTCCCACCTCAGGCTTCTAAAAATAAGGTTCTCTTTTTCATAGTGTTCAAAGGTAAATATATCCCACCATGTTTTAATTTGTTTCTCTAAGAGATTCTCTAGAGATTTCAAAGTCCCTGAAACATCTTCCTCACAATCAGTCATTACTTGATTGGTGGAAAAAATACTTTCAGGATTCATCTGCCTATTAGACAGAAAATTAATAGCATCCATGGCTGCAATAGGTTAAATGAGTGAACTGACAATAAAAATAGGTATCAAAATACAACCGCTCCTAATATCTTGTACCACCACTGCGCCAATACAAAAAAATGTGAAAAAATATATTAAACTAAAGCTGCCACTTAAAATGATAAATATGAAAACAGAATTTAAACCTAAAAACACGCAGGTGAAAATTAGGAGAAAATGTAGCGCTAATAAACGAAAATCACTAAACTAATATAATAACATTCACTAGTGAAACTGTGATAATCAAATTGTACTCCACGTGACATGTGATAAAATTCAAAAACAATAGTCCATAAAGTGAAATAATGTTCCAAAGAAGAAAGAAATATTCCAAAAAGAGATGTGTAGTCTTCTTAATAGAGAATATCTTCCACCCCACCGTGCACGTATCAGCTCCTCTTTGAAAATGCACTCACCAGCTGTAAATGCCTGCCACTCTCGTGTTCGGCTCAAAGGCTTGCTAGTTAACCACTAGAAGGTGAACGACCATCAGCTGAAAGCTTGTGTGTCAACACAGGATGTTCCATACATGTAAAAATAAAAAGGTGCTCCAATAGTGTAAAATAGTGACGACCAAATTTATTCAAATACACAACCACACTTCAAATATTACACTCACATGATATGAAAATAAAACCAGCCTTAAATCAATCACAGCAAGCAGAAAAAAGTGTAAGATGGCACTGCAGTGATTTGCGGTCACGGCGGACCCAAGGTGTACGCTCGGTACAGGTCTCTCACCCCCTCCTGAGCTCCGGGTCACAGCAGCTGTGTAGCGTTCTTAGTCTCAGCGTGTCACGATAATGTCAATGATAATGCAGCCATGCACCCGACGTTTCGTCACTAGGACTTATTCATGGGATTGGCTGCTCATTCCCTCACAACTTCCCTTTATGCTTTCCCACCTGCCTCTCACCAGAACTTCAATCCTGCACCTGCACACTTCCTGTGTCCCCATGACCGCAAAGTGCTAACATGCCGATGCCCGGTGACACACAGACATAACAGCTTGCGCTTGTTAGTGTGTAAAAAAATGCAAAACAATAGTTTAAATGGTTTTAATAATTTTAATAATTTTAATAATTTTAATAAATGTAATTATTTTCCTGTATTTTTGATACAGTTAAATTAGTTTTTAGCAATCATTATGACCTGCTAAATAGATGCTTCTTAAGCCCCATTAATTATTATACCAAATTATAGTGGTTCTCTTTTCAGGTATGATTTTAAATTTGAAATGGATTTGTGTTCCATTTTATTTTTATTATTATTAGTTTGCTGCACACCATACTCTCAACAGTGAGGCTTTAAACCATTTAAACTATTGTTTTGCATTTTTTTACACACTAACAAGCGCAAGCTGTTATGTCTGTGTGTCACCGGGCATCGGCATGTTAGCACTTTGCGGTCATGGGGACACAGGAAGTGTGCAGGTGCAGGATTGAAGTTCTGGTGAGAGGCAGGTGGGAAAGCATAAAGGGAAGTTGTGAGGGAATGAGCAGCCAATCCCATGAATAAGTCCTAGTGACGAAACGTCGGGTGCATGGCTGCATTATCATTGACATTATCGTGACACGCTGAGGCTAAGAACGCTACACGGCTGCTGTGACCCGGAGCTCAGGAGGGGGTGAGAGACCTACACCGAGCGTACACCTTGGGTCCGCCGTGACCGCAAATCACTGCAGTGCCATCTTACACTTTTTTTCTGCTTGCTGTGATTGATTTAAGGCTGGTTTTATTTTCATATCATGTGAGTGTAATATTTGAAGTGTGGTTGTGTATTTGAATAAATTTGGTCGTTACTATTTTACACTATTGGAGCACCTTTTTATTTTTACATGTATGGAACATCCTGTGTTGACACACAAGCTTTCAGCTGATGGTCGTTCACCTTCCAGTGGTTAACTAGCAAGCCTTTGAGCCGAACACGAGAGTGGGAGGCATTTACAGCTGGTGAGTGCATTTTCAAAGGGGAGCTGATACGTGCACGGTGGGGTGGAAGATATTCTCTATTAAGAAGACTACACATCTCTTTTTGGAATATTTCTTTCTTCTTTGGAACATTATTTCACTTTATGGACTATTGTTTTTGAATTTTATCACATGTCACGTGGAGTACAATTTGATTATCACAGTTTCACTAGTGAATGTTATTATATTAGTTTAGTGATTTTCGTTCATTAGCGCTACATTTTCTCCTAATTTTCACCTGCGTGTTTTTAGGTTTAAATTCTGTTTTCATATTTATCATTTTAAGTGGCAGCTTTAGTTTAATATATTTTTTCACATTTTTTTGTATTGGCGCAGTGGTGGTACAAGATATTAGGAGCGGTTGTATTTTGATACCTATTTTTATTGTCAGTTCACTCATTTAACCTATTGCAGCCATGGATGCTATTAATTTTCTGTCTAATAGGCAGATGAATCCTGAAAGTATTTTTTCCACCAATCAAGTAATGACTGATTGTGAGGAAGATGTTTCAGGGACTTTGAAATCTCTAGAGAATCTCTTAGAGAAACAAATTAAAACATGGTGGGATATATTTACCTTTGAACACTATGAAAAAGAGAACCTTATTTTTAGAAGCCTGAGGTGGGAAGTTTCCCCTCAGGATGGCCTAACAGAACAAAAGTATATGGATGAATAGCTAGAATTTTTTAATAGAATGGGGAGAGAGCTCCAGGCTCTGGTTTTAAGAAGGAAGCATATTAAACTAGGAATTGTGAATCAAAAAATAAACACAATACAGGCTACATTAGAATCTGTAAAGGATACTAATCAAGTAAAAGATTTTAATAATAGTATGAAGAAGAAATTGGAAAAATTGGACAGGGAAATACAGAAGAAAAAGGTCAAAAAATATTTGCGTGACTCAAATGATTTCCAAACCAATGGTATATACGCATGGCAAGTATCTAGCATTGGCAAGGAAGAAGTGATTAAAGAGGGCGGTGAACCCATCACCACCGAGGCTCAATCTACCAATAATAACAATAAAAAACCTATTGGGAAGGAAGGAGCGATTTAGAAATGAAAGGGCGGCTGGTGCAGTTGCAAAAAATGGTGGTCCACAAGGAAGTAGGACTGGACAACCAATTCAACATCAGCAACCAATAAGATCTAATTTACAAGAAAGGGATGGTTATCAATACCAACAATATCCTTCCCCACATCCGAATAGGTCAAATAATCACTTTTATTATCAATCACCAAGAGTAGGTAGGGGGAATACTCCACAGAATAATTATTATCCCTCATGGGATTACCAACAATGGTACCAACACCCTCCCCCGTATCACTACCCGGATCCAAGGAATGAACCACCTATGTATAATAGGTATCAAGCCTTGGCTGATAGTGAATACTATGAAGAGTACCCTAACCGGTATCCAACCTCCTCTTTTTTATGACATCGAAGGAGAGGGGGGAAGGGTGGGGGAACACCAAGGAAGAACCCCCAACCCAACAAACACAAGGGAGGCGAGAAAGGAGCACCCCCATACCACTTGAACAAAGATTTGGCACCCACTCTAAGAGAAGAAGGGGATGCAGATCAGGCCGACGGAAACAACACAAAAAAGCGGATGCGAAACCATTGAACGCAGGGATATATAATCTGAGTAAAACGGATCTAGGCCCATATGAATTAAACATACTCCAATTGGGATTAAAATGTGCCCCAAAAAAATGTTTAAATAAGTTTGATGTCTATATAGACACGCACAAATTTATTTGAACTTTAAACATGAAAAAATATTTTCTGAGCCAAACAGCGGAAGTTTCGCAAAAGGTCACTTACACTACTGAGAGATTTGATAGCGGATTGAAAAATAAATCCATATTCAATCCCCAGAATCCAAGTAACCATTTCATTGAAGTCTTCAAAAGCCTGGTGCTGAAGGATATTGAAGAACTGGCTCCTAAGAAAAGAGTCAATCCTGAATATATTAAAGAGGGCATCAGATCACTTGAAAAAAGGAAGGACATCATTGTGCGCCCCGCTGATAAGGGGGGAGGGGTGGTAGTGATGGACAAAACTTTTTACAGTCAACAATTGAATGAATTATTGGAAGATAACGTGACGTACAAAAAACTTGGAAGTGATCCAACAGATTCTTTCTCTACCCAGTTGGAGTTATTAGTGGAGTGGGGCTATGGCATTAATGCCCTAAACTCCAAGGAGAGACGATATTTGGTACCCAGTGCATGTAGAATTCCCATCATCTACACGTTACCTAAAATCCACAAGAACAGTCAAAATCCTCCAGCCCGCCCTATAGTTAATGGAATAGGATCGGTAACAGCCAGATTGGGTGAATTTCTAGATAAGTTCCTCCAGCCTAGTGTAAAGGCAACCAAGGCCTACTTGAAGGACACTTCAGAATTACTGCAACTGATGGAAGATATTCAACTTAGCACCACTGCTGAAACCTATTTGGTGACAGCTGATGTGTGCTCTTTGTATACCATCATCCAACATGAAGATGCAGCATTAGCGCTTAACTGGGCCTTGAGCAAAAGGGATGATATCCCGTATACACAAAAAAGGTTCTTGGGACATGCATTAGAATATTGCATGTCACACAATTACTTTTGGTGGCAGGGACAATTCTATTCGCAGCAGGTTGGCGTGGCTATGGGAGCCAAATATGCTCCTAGCCTCGCCAACCTGTTCATGGCTGAATGGGAGGATAGGCAGGTGTTCAGTAAACAGCTCCCACAGTTGAAGTTTTACCGCAGGTTCATTGATGACCTCCTGTTTATTTGGGAGGGAACATGTGAATCTGTTGTGGACTTCTTAGAGGGTCTAAATCATAATGTGAATAACATTAAATTGGAATATCAGATAAGTGATGAGACTGTGAATTTTCTGGATTTAACCATTGAAAAGGATAACAATAGACTGAATACTAAAGTATTCTTTAAACCGACGGATCGGAATAGTTATCTGTCAATAGGAAGTGGACATCATCCATCATGGATTAGGAACATTCCAAAAGGCCAAATGTTGAGGGTCCGTCGTAACTGCACGAAGTTGTCAGATTACCAACTACAATCCCAACTATTGAAGACAAAATTTCTGCAGAAGGGATATACAGAAGGCTCTTTAAATGAAATAATCCAGGAGGTATCTGAGATACCAAGAGAACAATGACTGAGAAAAAAATCTACAGAGGAGATACCAAAAACTGAACACCAACTGGGGTTCATTTCTAACTTCCATTGCCAGTATAAAGAGATCGAAAACATCTATAAAAAACACTGGCATATACTTGGGAGGGACAGACATCTTGGGCAAATAATAACTCAACAACCGAAATTTATGTACAGGCGTGCCCCCAATTTCGGTGACCAAGTAGTAAGGAAGATTTTGGACCCCCCAGATAAGCAATTTCTGAAGATTGACTTAAAAGGTTTTTTTGCCTGTAGAAAATGCATTTGCTGTAGGACTGTTAGGGTAAGAAATAGAAATAAAACTGAAGTCTCTAGTAGTGATGGGGAGTCCTTTGACATTAATGAATTCATCACGTGTAATTCCACACATGTGGTGTACTTAATGTGGTGTCCATGCGGATTACTGTATGTAGGAAGGACCAAAAGGCTTCTGAGGGTACGAATATCTGAACATTTATCAAATATAAGAAAGGGGTTCCGCTTCCATAGTGTGTCATTACACTTTAAGGAAAAGCACAACCAGGATCCGTCTTTATTACAATTTTGTGGGATAGATGTTGTCTATCCAGCCTGGAGGGGTTCCAACAGGGTGAGAGAACTGTCCCAAAGGGAAACCCGCTGGATTTTTCTGCTCAAGTGTCTTAGCCCTACAGGGTTAAACATTGAAGTCGACTTAAACTGTTTTATTAAAAATTTCTGACCAGCTTTGTAGTAATTATAGTGATCATTTTATTTTTTCCTACTTTTTTAGAATGATTTTTTCTATAATAATTGTCTACTGTGCCTGTTCCAATAAGATTTGGTGTTTTTTATTATTCTTCATTTTTTTATTATTCTTCATATTAGGTTTAATTAGGCTCATTTGATTAGTGAGCATCTAGTTCCATGTGGGTTGACACTGTTTGGGATTGTGCAGTAACTTGCACGTTTCTATACAGTGTCTTCCCCTCGCCTTTTGCGGTTGTGACGTTTTTATTTAAAAGAGGGAGGTCTTACAGACAGCAGTTATTTGGCTTTACCATTGGTGCCTGTAAATATACCTGAATCCGGGGTTAATTTGAAGCACAGGTGCCATCATGTGCCGAATGGCTCTGGGATTTGGGGTGTTGCAGTGGATGGCTCATTTACGACCCTTTTGATGAGACCATCCATTGTTACATCATGTATGTGACAGCCCTCCTTATTTTGTTAGAGGAGATTTTAATAATTGTAATAATTTTAATAAATGTAATTATTTTCCTGTATTTTTGATACAGTTAAATTAGTTTTTAGCAATCATTATGACCTGCTAAATAGATGCTTCTTAAGCCCCATTAATTATTATACCAAATTATAGTGGTTCTCTTTTCAGTTATGATTTTAAATTTGAAATGGATTTGTGTTCCATTTTATTTTTATTATTATTAGTTTGCTGCACACCAAACTCTCAACAGTGAGGCTTTAAACCACTTAAACTATTGTTTTGCATTTTTTTACACACTAACAAGCGCAAGCTGTTATGTGTGTTTGTCACCGGACATCGGCATGTTAGCACTTTGCGGTCATGGGGACACAGGAAGTGTGCAGGTGCAGGATTGAAGTTCTGGTGAGAGGCAGGTGGGAAAGTATAAAGGGAAGTTGTGAGGGAATGAGCAGCCAATCCCATGAATAAGTCCTAGTGACGAAACGTCGGGTGCATGGCTGCATTATCATTGACATTATCGTGACACCCTGAGGCTAAGAACGCTACACAGCTGCTGTGACCCGGAGCTCAGGAGGGGGTGAGAGACCTGTACCGAGCGTACACCTTGGGTCCGCCGTGACCGCAAATCACTGCAGTGCCATCTTACACTTTTTTCTGCTTGCTGTGATTGATTTAAGGCTGGTTTTATTTTCATATCATGTGAGTGTAATATTTGAAGTGTGGTTGTGTATTTGAATAAATTTGGTCGTTACTATTTTACACTATTGGAGCACCTTTTTATTTTTAGATGTATGGAACATCCTGTGTTGACACACAAGCTTTCAGCTGATGGTCGTTCACCTTCTAGTGGTTAACTAGCAAGCCTTTGAGCCGAACACGAGAGTGGGAGGCATTTACAGCCGGTGAGTGCATTTTCAAAGGGGAGCTGATACGTGCACGGTGGGGTGGAAGATATTCTCTATTAAGAAGACTACACATCTCTTTTTGGAATATTTCTTTCTTCTTTGGAACATTATTTCACTTTATGGACTATTGTTTTTGAATTTTATCACATGTCACGTGGAGTACAATTTGATTATCACAGTTTCACTAGTGAATGTTATTATATTAGTTTAGTGATTTTCGTTTATTAGCGCTACATTTTCTCCTAATTTTCACCTGCGTGTTTTTAGGTTTAAATTCTGTTTTCATGTTACTGCATCACCAACGGGTTTGGGAAATGTCCCTTAAAAAACAGAATGTTGGGAAATTCTATTCTCATACCCCATTGTGGCTTAACAGCCATATGCCAGAACTAGCGGGGATTCCCGAATCGGTGGTCTGGGCCAGACACGGAATAATATACTTACACCAAGTCCTATCAAACCCTGGGCTCAAACAGTTTCAGGCACTTAGAGAGGAATTCTCGCTCCCACAGCACTTAGCTTTCAAATACCTGCAGCTCCGTCATGCACTTCGAACCCAGCTGGCATCTCTGGAGGTAGAGACGGAACCCCCACCGGTGCTAGATATTGTTTTGGGGAGTGACCCCTCCAAGCTTATTTTGCACCGGTACAACACTATCAGACGTCGGGGTGCGGTAGCCGTTACTCAGAAGGCTAAGACAGCTTGGGAACAGGACGTAGGCCCAATAGAAAATGCAGACTGGGATGAAATACTTGAGGGAACCAAGACTACGTCCCCTAAACTGTCAGATAGACTGACACAACTTTACATTGTTCACAGAGCCTACCTAACACCACTGAGGATGGCCAAATTCCAACACACATCCAATCCGACCTGTTGTCTGTGTCAGTCCATGCTTGGCACGTTTTACCATCTTATTTGGAGCTGTCCAAGTATTCAGACTTACTGGACGCAGGTTGTCCGCTTTCTGCATGACAATATGGGATCCCCTGTGGTACTTGACCCCAAGTTGTGTATTCTGGGACTATTGCCTGACGTTGAGGTATATAAATATCAAACAATTTTCCTCTTTGAAGCATTATTTTTAGCACGTAAAGTGATCGCCCAGAGGTGGATGCAGGATCTGCCCCCCACTCTACAGATGTGGAAAAAGGCTGTTAATGACACTTTGCCATTCAAAAAGCTGATTTACACACACAGGGGTTCCACACAAAAGTATTCCAAGATATGGGATAGATGGCTAGAGGATGGAGAAACATGTGTCTGATTCTGTCTTACCCAGAGGTTGTTCTACATTAAACTGCTCCTTTGTCCTTGTGAACGTGTGTATGTATGACTAGTGGTATCTAAATAAACAAAGTGATCACGCATTTCACCATTTGAAACTGTACTTTTATTGACAAATGTGCTTGACTGTCTTGTAATCCGTGCTTTAAATAATAAAGTTGGATTTTCCAAGTAAAAAAAAAAAAAAAGGGAGCACTCATCTAAATCCAATGCGCAACCTATAAGTAAGCAAACACAGTGCTAGAAAAAAAGGTTCATATATATATATATATACTGTATATACACTCATAAGTGAAAACACTGTGAACAATGTCCTGAATACCTAATGTATTCGTGTGAGGTGATATGAATATATACTATCACCAACAGATGATATGAACAAACATAAAAAATCGTTTTTATAAAAAAATCCAATGATAAAGTTTATAGAAACGGAGATGACCGCATCCGATGGTATTGATCAACAAGACACCTAGTCTTGATACCAAGCAGAAAACAACTTCCAACTTGCTCAGATAGATAGGTGGATCTCTACTACGGGGATCATAAGGGGCTCATTCGCAAATGACAATGTCCACCGACTCACAGCAACACGGCACCGCAGTCCACTGATGTCCCGACCCTCCGGAGCCTTTAGAGCAGAATGTTTGGAAGAAAGATGCGGTCATCTCCGTTTCTATGAACTTTATCATTGGATTTTTTTATAAAAACTATTTTTTATGTTTGTTCATATCATCTGTTGGTGATAGTATATATCAGGGATATGCAATTAGTGGACCTCCAGCTGTTGCAAAACTACAAGTCCCATCATGCCTCTGCCTCTGGGTGTAATGCTTGTAGCTGTCAGAGTCTTGCTATGCCTCATGGGATTTGTAGTTCTGCAACAGCTGGAGGTCCGCTAATTGCATATCCCTGGTATATATTCATATCACCTCACACGAATACATTAGGTATTCAGGACATTGTTCACAGTGTTTTCACTTATGAGTGTATATATATATATATATATATATATATATATATGAACCTTTTTTTCTAGCACTGTGTTTGCTTACTTATAGGTTGCGCATTGTTTTTATTATTCACATACGTTTATAGCTGTTATTCCACCTGTTTATTTTGAAGCACCTCTCACAATTTTTGTTTATTTATTTCATTTAACATTTTCACTGGTCACCACTTTTGAATTTTGTAAGGTTAGCGTGGATTACCAATATTTTTAAACTCATCTAAATCCAGCAGGAAGCTTAGAAGTGCCCCAGCTGGTAGTTTTGATCCTCATGTCTATATATATGCCATAGGAGTACCAAGGGGGGTCCCAGATTAATTCAAAGCAGGAGACCAAGTAGCTGCAGGTTTTGAGTCCCTGATTCCCATAATCACTGTAAATAAGAATGTGGATTGGATTAATTATATTTACTATAACCAACAGAGGTTTGTTAACTATACCAGGGATGCACTCCAGGGTTTAGCTGAACAACTAGAGGCCACTTCACAAATTACTTTTCAAAAGCGTATGGCCTTAGACATGATTTTAGCTGAAAAGGGGGATGTGTGTAAAATGTTGCCTGGGACAATGTCAGGAAAGGCTTCACCCGCTGGTGGTGCTGTTGGTCCTTTGGACTGCAGTGCTAGTGTCTGCCAGCAGGTGTCCTCCTGCAGCCAATACCTCTGTTGGAGGATCTCACCTGCTGGTGGTAACACACGATACATGGACTGCGGTACCGGCATCCACCAGCGGGGGTATTCTGGCAGTGTGGGACAGGCAGCACTTCCTGTGGTCAGCTGTGACCTGAAGCCTGATTACAAGACTTCTTTATATACCCGGCAAGTGCAAACACTCCTTGCCCTGGTATCTCTCTTCCTGACCCCCTGGACCTGTGACCTGGACTTTAGCCTGTATCTTATCCCAACCTGCACCCTGCCTGATCTGATCCGACCCGATCCCTACCTTGAACCCGCACCCTGTTTAACCTGATCCTTACCTTGTGCCCATCCTACAGCTGCCCCTTCTGTTACCTGGATCCCTGCTCTGCAGCCTATCCATCCGTCCCCTCCCTGTTCCTGTTCTCTTCCCATCCATACCCATCTGCTTGATCCCCTTGTGTATGACCTTGGCCTGGCTGTTACTACGATTCCGGTATCTCCCTTATTTGTACATATTTGTTTATAGTCACTGTTGATTTATTCGTTGCACTGTGTTCTGTTTGAGGTGGTTGTTTGTTGGTCACTCACCATAATAAATTGTATATTATCACCTACACCTGTTTGGTTTCCTTTTATGCAGTCACACAGTCTGGTCTATTATCAATCTCTGACAGTATACCAGGGCCATTCCTGATCAGACGTGACTTCATTGAGGAACCATCCTGTGGTGTGTTTTGCTGATATGGATCACGATGAGATCCTTTACTATTCTTTGCTGGCGTCAGAGGAGAGTGAATATTGTCGCCAGATGTTAAAGGGATGGACGAGTGACCAGCTGAGGGAAACTATCCGAACGGCTAATTTCTGGGTGGATCAGGGTTACATGCAGCCTGAGGATGTTCTGCCGTTGACCCGGTTATGTGTAGAACCAGCCCTGTCATTTGTTCCCGAAGGAAGTGATGACTTCTCTCCCCCTTTCAGTGGTGATCAGGTTGAGTCCCTGGTTTGGCTATTAGAGGATGATCCAGCTTCCTTTGATGAGCATTATTCCCTCTGTTCCCAGCAGGTGTTATCTGGATGTGTTAGTTCTGTGCAGTGTCTGATTAGACAGGGTGTGTGCGAATCAGTTTTTGTTCAGCCTTTGCTGCAGGCATGGTCAGATCTCCTGAATTCAGCCAAGCCACAACATCTCATCCCTGCCATTAATCATCTGCCTTCCCAAGAATATCTCCGCCCATCGCCTATGGCAACCCCAGCTACCGTCCAGTGTGTTCAGCCCCCCAAATACTACTACCCCGTCTCTACCTGTTGCACCTACCCTGCCTTCAATCCACCTGCTTCTTCCCTCCTATCCGTAGCCAATCCACAAGAACCTCCTCCAGCCACTGTCCCTGCACCTCTGCCATTTTCTTCCATTTGTTCAATCCCAACCTTTTCATATATTCCCCCCGCTACTTGCAAACCTGCAGTGACTAGATCCAAGAAAAAGCGGAAGTACTTCCCAACCCACACAATCCAACCTACCTCCACACCCACCAACCTGCTCCAGCCTGCGGTTCCCAAGCCAGCCATCCAGCCTGCGGTTCCCAAGCCAGCCTTCCAGCCTGCGGCTCCCAAACCAGCCTTTCAGCCTGCGCTTCCCGAGCCAGCCTTTCAGCCTGCGCTTCCCGAGCCAGCCTTCCAGCCTGCGCTTCCCGAGCCAGCCTTCCAGCCTGCGGTTCCCGAGCCAGCCTTCCAGCCTGCAGTTCTCGAGCCAGCCTTCCAGCCTGCAGTTCTCGAGCCAGCCTTCCAGCCTGCGGTTCTCGAGCCAGCCTTCCAGCCTGCGGTTCCCGAGCCAGCCTTCCAGCCTGCAGTCCCAGAGCAAGCCTTCCAGCCTGCAGTTCTCGAGCCAGCCTTCCAGCCTGCAGTTCTCAAGCCAGCCTTCCAGTCTGAAGTTCTCGAGCCAGCCTTCTAGCCTGCAGTCCTAGAGCCAGCCTTCAAGCCAGCCTTCCAGCCTGCAGTTTTCGAACCAGCCTTCCAGCCTGCAGTTCTTGAGCCAGCCTTACAGCCTGCAGTTCTCGAGCCAGCCTTACAGCCTGCAGTTCTCGAGCCAGCCTTCCAGCTTGCAGTTCTGGAGCCGGCCTTCCAGCCTGCAGTTCCTGTACCAGCCTTCCAGCCGGAGGTTCCTGTACCAGCCTTCCAGCCGGAGGTCCTTGTGCCAGCCTGCCAGCCTGCCAGCCTGAAGACCCTGTGCCAGCCTGCCAGCCTGAAGACCCTGTGCCAGCCTGCCAGCCTGAAGACCCTGTGCCAGCCTGCCAGCCTGAAGACCATGTGCCAGCCTGCCAGCTCGAAGTTCATGTACCTGCCTTCCAAACTTAAGTCCTGATGACGGTGTCCCAGTCGGAAGATCCGGTGCCCGTTTCCCGGCCTGTGGTTGTGGTGCCCGTTTCCCGGCCTGTGGTTGTGGTGCCCGTTTCCCGGCCTGAGATTGTCGTGCCCATTTCCCGGCCTGAGGTTGTGGTGCCCGCTGCGGTGCCTGTTTCCCGGCTTGAGGTTGTGGTGCCTTTTTCATGGCTTGAGGTTGTGGTGCCCGTTTCCCGGCTTGAGGTTGTGGTGCCCGTTTCCCGGCTTGAGGTTGTGGTGCCCGTTTCCCGGCTTGAGGGTATGATGCCCGTGTCCCAGTCTGTGGAGCCTACTACCCAGTCTGACATGTTCCTGTTTGCTGCCCAGCTCGATGACCCAGAGCCTGCTGCCCAGCTCAATGACCCGGAGCCTGCTGCCCAGCTCGATGACCCAGAGCCTGCTGCCCAGCTCGATGACCCGGAGCCTGCTGCCCAGCTCGATGACCCGGAGCCTGCTGCCCAGCTCGATGATCCGGAGCCTGCTGCCCAGCTCGATGACCGGGAGCCTGCTGCCCAGCTCGATGACCCGGAGCCTGCTGCCCAGCTTGATGACCCGGAGCCTGCTGCCCAGCTTGATGACCCGGAGCCTGCTGCCCAGCTTGATGACCCGGAGCCTGCTGCCCAGCTCGATGTGTTCCTGTCTGCCGCCCAGCTCAATGACCCGGAGCTTGCTGCCTAGCCTGAGATGATCCCGTCTGCTGCCCAGCCTGAGATGTGCCCGTCTGCTGCCCAGCCTGAGATGATCCCGTCTGCTGCCCAGCCTAAGATGATCCCGTCTGCTGCCCAGCCTGAGATGGTCCCATCTGCTGCCCAGCCTGAGATGGTCCCGTCTGCTGCCCAGCCTGAGATGATCCCGCCTGCTGCCCAGCCTGAGATGATCCCGCCTGCTGCCCAGCCTAAAGTGTTCCCGCCTGCTGCTCAGCCTGAGGTGTTCCTGCCTGCTGCCCAGCCTGAGGTGTTCCTGCCTGCTGCCCAGCCTGAGGTGTTCCTGCCTGCTGCCCAGCCTGAGGTGTTCCTGCCTGCTGCCCAGCCTGAGGTGTTCCTGCCTGCTGCCCAGCCTGAGGTATTCCTGCCTGCTGCCCAGTCTCAGGTGTTCCTGCCTGCTGCCCAGCCTGAGGTGTTCCTGCCTGCTGCCCAGTCTCAGGTGTTCCTGCCTGCTGCCCAGCCTGAGGTGTTCCTGCCTGCTGCCCAGCCTGAGGTGTTCCTGCCTGCTGCCCAGCTCGATGCGTTCCTGTCTGCTGCCCACCCTGGTGTGCCCCTGTCCGCTGCCCAGCTTGATGTGACTATTTCCTGCCCGGATGTGCCTACTGTTTGCCCGGATGTGCCCGCTGTCTGCCCAAATGTGACCTTGCCTGTTGCCCAGCTTGTTGCTATGAACTTCCCCCAGCGGCAGGTCGTGGGAGCGTCCGGAGGCCGCTCCTTTGAGGGGGGTACTGTCAGGAAAGGCTTCACCCGCTGGTGGTGCTGTTGGTCCTTTGGACTGCAGTGCTAGTGTCCGCCAGCAGGTGTCCTCCTGCAGCCAATACCTCTGTAGGAGGATCTCACCTGCTGGTGGTAACACACGATACATGGACTGCGGTAACGGCATCCACCAGCGGGGGTATTCTGGCAGTGTGGGACAGGCAGCACTTCCTGTGGTCAGCTGTGACCTGAAGCCTGATTACAAGACTTCTTTATATACCCGGCAAGTGCAAACACTCCTTGCCCTGGTATCTCTCTTCCTGACCCCCTGGACCTGTGACCTGGACTTTAGCCTGTATCTGTTCCCAACCTGCCCCCTGCCTGATCTGATCCGACCCGATCCCTACCTTGAACCCGCACCCTGTTTAACCTGATCCTTACCTTGTGCCCATCTTACAGCTGCCCCTTCTGTTACCTGGATCCCTGCTCTGCAGCCTATCCATCCGTCCCCTCCCTGTTCCTGTTCTCTTCCCATCCATACCCATCTGCTTGATCCCCTTGTGTATGACCTCGGCCTGGCTGTTACTACGATTCCGGTATCTCCCTTATTTGTACATATTTGTTTATAGTCACTGTTGATTTATTCGTTGCACTGTATTCTGTTTGAGGTGGTTGTTTGTTGGTCACTCACCATTATAAATTGTATATTATCACCTACACCTGTTTGGTTTCCTTTTATGCAGTCACACAGTCTGGTCTATTATCAATCTCTGACAGACAAGTACATGTTGTACGTACATTCCGGACAATACAGGCCCAAATGGTAAGGTAACCTTGGCCATTAAGAAATTAGAGGATCTCTCAAAAGAGTTAAACTGAAATTCGGGACTGACTGATCCCTGGGATCAGTATTTTGGGTGGATGAATGGGTGGCAACGCATTTGTACTCGAATAGGCATAGCAATTTTGATGCTGCTTACATTATACATGCTGCGATAGTGGTTTGCTGTATTCTGCCCTGTATGAAGAAGCTGTTAGGAAAGGCAGCTGAAGAGGTGACTCCTACTTTTTTAAATTTAGGTGATATTAGAGATCCAATAGAGGAGGATGAGGGACCGTATGCTCCATTGCAGTCCTTGCCTGTTAATAATACATACAACATTCTCAAATGATAAGGGAAAGAATAGTGTCCTATGTTTATCCTTGTCTGCTGGTTACCCCGACCTTTGGTTTATTCCTATACTGTCCTCCTGTAGCCTACTAAGAGTGTGAACTGGGTGACTCTGGGGACCGCAACCTGGAGCTAGCTGCAGCCCAATCCATCCTCACCACTAGAGGCTCTGGTGGACACCTGCTGGCTCTTAGACTCTGCGCCCTGGGGGATCTTATGCTCTAGCTCCCTGTGGGATCTGTGTTGGTTCTTTGGTGGACCTGCCTTTCTTAACCACCCAGAGTTCCATTCACAGTAGTCAAAAGAAAATACTCTGATGTTGAGAGGGCCAAATAAGGTCACATAGCATAGGGACAGTACTGATAAGATAGTCATTTTAAGGGGGGACTGTGATGGAGTTTATAAAATGACTATATTATATGTATATTATCTCTCTGTTATCCACTCAAATATGGTCTACTGCTCCCCAACCCTCAGGAATTTAGAATAATTAGCATCCTGCTGAGAATGTGTTTGCAAGGAACAAGACACAAAGACACACCAAGATATATTTATACAATAAGAAACTTATTGATGTTTATACTGTGAACCAGAAAAGTTAATGTATGCTAACTAAGGGTATAAGTTTGAAGTATTATCATGTGTGTGTTTGGGTGAACCATATAACCAGACAGTAGTATTTTCCTTGATTGAAAGCTCAGAGTTAAGAAAACGAACAGATGTGTCTTTCACCCCCCCCCACTGCTAAATTCACTCCTTCAGCTCCCTCCTCCCACCGAGTAAAACTAAAATGGAGCTGAGCTCTGGAATGCAGACATGTGGAAGAAGCAGACGTCACAAAAGAAGAATTAACATAAAAGGAAGCAGCCAATCATATGTACATGTTTGTGATGATGATTGCTTATGTTACATTGTCTATATAAGCCGAGTTTGAATAAAAGAGCTTCCTGTTGTTGTTGAGCCACAGATGGGGAAGAGATTGCACTGTCCAGAGTGTGCAGTGTAATTCTTGAAGCATGCATGCCTCCATATTACCATACATTAGAACCAGCGGCAGAATAAGGGAATGGTTTGGTATTGGGCCAGAACCGATCTATTACAGTAGTTGATGCTTGAAATAAACTTCCCGCTCAGGTAGTGAGCCAGTCAACTGTAAATGGCTTCAGCCATGCCTGGGACAAACATAGGTTTGTACTCAGACAAAAAAGTTAACAAAAAAAAAATACAAAACATGTAAAAAAAAAAAAGGAAGACTCGATGGACCACTCTGTCTTTTTTCTGCTCTCACGTTTCTATGTATCTATAAGCATATGGTTTCACCGGGCACTTTAACTGGGGCACAAGTGTTCTTCAGGTGTGAGCATCACCTCCCTTCCTTTCTCTTTTTTCCTCCTTTCCCTTCCTGGTTTACCCATTGGGATAAATTCCTACACATAGTGTGGCAACTGCTATTTTAAATTGACTGAACTTCGTTTTAGATCCACACTCATTGGCAATATCCTCCTGAAGAAATTAGTATTCTTCTCAAAATGTGTAGAGAAAAATCAAGAGTTTATGGATTATGCGATTTACTGTATAATGCTGGACACTATTGAACAACATCACCTATGATTATATGTTTAGTAACAATCTTGCAAAGGTCTAAATAGTGGCTATGAAACGTTTTAGTTTAAAGAGTAATACACTTTTGTTGAGAAAAAAACATTCCCCTCTGGGTGATCTATGTACAGTACATTGCAAGGATTTTAACAAACGTTGTTGCAGATTCCTACCTTTTTGTTATTCTGAAGAAACAGCTGCTTGTTTGTCTGTGTCTTTGTGAAAAGTGAATCTAATGGGAGTCAATTCATGAATGAAAAAATAAAAAAAATAGGTAATTCATGTGCGATGCACGTTTCGTCAAAGAATGACGTGTTCAGGGAGGTTGGCCAATGCTCCTGAAGACGTCATTCTTTGATGAAACGTGCATCAGGCAGGACCTACACGTGATGCCTTTATTCTATCTGACTGCCAGAACACCAGTGTTTGGAGATTGTCTGCTCGGGAAACCTCTCTATGCATCTTTTAATGTGATTTTACTGTGGAAAATATGTAAGTGCACTTCTATTATTAAAGATACAGATTTTTTTAAACATATTGTGCTATGAGATGTAGTTTTCTTACTTTGCATCACATTGCTAAGGAAAGTTTGCAGCAAGGGGATGAGGAGTGACAGGAAGACATCTAGGTTATTTTAAATGCGCTGTTGAGCATTTAATATGATCCACACTATTTGGTAAGGAGCCAACCTTATCTTATATCATGGGTGATATCATTGTGGTGATCAGAATTGGATGTAACAACTATCTATTTATTGGATCGCTTATATTTATTGGATAAGAGCGGCATTCACTTGCACATGGATATGGGACTATACACCTTATACTTTGGATGTTGCACATGAATTACCTATTTTTTAGATTTTTTAATTCATGAATTGGGACTTATTATTTGTTTTTATAGGATTTTAATATTGTTTTTTATTATGTTGGTGTATTTTTTATGAAATGTAAATTTTTATTTATTTTACATTTTTGCACTTTTTTTTTATCATTAATTTATATTAGAGTTTTATGTACATTAAGTACGGTATATTTTCTATCATGTTGTATTAATTTAGCGCCACTATTTGATTTATTTTTGCACTAATTTGGAATCACAGATTTTGGTGTAGGCTGCTTTTATTGTTTTAAAATCTTCCCCAGAGCAGACTTATTTTTGTTTTTAAATCTAATTGGGAGTGGTTTCATAATTATCAATCAGCTGCTGCACTTGCAGAGCTCCAATGAGGAAAATGAAAGGGTTTGCATCCCTTTAGACATGATTTCTTACTGGGAGTATCTAACCAAAAAAATAAATAAAAAATTGCAGGGGATTCCTTGTATCTTAGTGCAGACTTCTGGGCCATTCAGGGAGCCAATTTAACAAGCAGGAGATTATGTTTCTATGGGGTGTTCTGTGTACATTTTGTGTACAGAACACCTCCAGGTAGCCATATTGCATTGCGTTTTTTCAGAAAATGACAGCGCTGCAGATTGAAAAGGGAAGGTACAGTAATTTTTAATAACATTCAATTACAATATGACTTGTTCCACAATTGTATACACTATATTATTATCTTTTTTTTATTTTCTATTTTTTTCCCACGGAAGTGGAATTACCCTTTAATTTCCATCTTTATGGATTATTGGCTTTGCATGTTGTAAATAAAGTATACTTTGTGGGTCTTTTAACTAGATAATATACAATTTCTTTGTTTCTTGGATTTGATGGTTATAATGATGGTCTCATTAATACATTGTAGCTTATAATAGTTCATGATAAATTTGATGTAATATTAGGCATGAGAGATCTCAGATGGCCATGGATTTACTATACAGAGCAAGATTGTGAGTATGGGCCCTAACTCAAGTACAGTGCTGTTCTTACTATAGTGCTGTTTATTAGCCTACCTTGAAAATAGGAAAAATTTGCTGCACTCCAATTAGCTCTTCTTGCAGTATTTTAATTAATCAGTGTATTGACTGCATACAGTGAGCTTGAGCAGAGCTATGGATCTGTTTTAGCCTACCTTGTCATTGACAGGTGTTCTTAGCATGAATTTGTACACTTACTGTCCTGAAGAGTACAGTTTATAATAGTAATAAACATAATAAGCTCACTATGTATACAGCATGCTGAGGCAAGGGATTTGTTTGATTTTCATTATTAATGATGCTTTTAGATCCAGCGGCTGTTTAAGATGTTGAGTCACTTTGCCCTTGAAAAGTTTGAACAAGATATAGTGTATGTAAATTGGATCTTGATACACTTGATCCTAATAATTTCTTGTGTCTCTTTAATCAGAGCTTGACAGAGGGAGGTGTTGGAAAATGGAATTTTTAAAGACATATAGATTTGAACAAAGACAACCACTTCTTAAAGGAAAGTTTTAATTTATCAAATGTCAATGCAATAATGAATTCCATATGCACGATTCTGTATTTGCAAAAGTTGTTGGCAAAAAGCATATAACACAACACAACACAAGGGGATTAGCCTTGTTTCTGTATCACAGACCAATAGCTATGGTATGCCAGCGCATGATTGGAACAAAGCAGTGATCCACAGCCGTTTTCTTTCTGTAAATAAAGCTACTGGTGTCTGTACCATATTGTGAGATGAAAACAAGAACGACAAATGCATTTGCAAAGCTCTTAACAAATATACACTCTCTGTTCCTACTGTAAGTAACCTGAGCCATGTGCATGCTTTGACAGGCAGTTAAATAAACTCCTACTGCTCAGTACAAGAGCAGAGTAATATCTATGGGGCTCGGTAAATATTTGAAAACCCAGTTTACAAGACTGGGCTATGTCAAGCTCTAAATTTAATAATAATTGATAATTGCTTACAGAATCTGAATTTCAAAATGTAAAAGACTTACCAAATACACCAAGTATAAACTGTGTGAGTCAGAAAGCTAAACTTAGTTAGAAACTTTAGCTAACAAATAACAAGTTTTACTAAAAGCAATAGGCGTAAACAACTGAAAGACCCATCTCACGCTTAAGCCTGGCACACTCTAGTAGTTTTTTTTATTTTCATTCAACCCAGCGGGCTGAACAAAAAAAAAACTGAACAGCTCGGGAGTACTAACAATCCCCACAAGAACACACTGGTCAAGGCTCTTTTTCGGTCAAGCCCCTTCATCAGAAGCTGCAAAATTCAGTAATCCAGTAGCATCTTCGCTATCAGTCAGGTAGGAGATTCAGAGTTGCTCCATATTCCACTATTTGACTGGTATATGGAAAAACTTCTGGGAAAGCTCATGTTGGCTACTAACTGTCCCAAGCCAGAGATACGCAAACCCAACATGGCGTCTGTAACTGTGGCAAACCATAACAACGCCCAACACAGCATTATCACAACAGGACTGAGGTCAAATTGTGTCTGGGAACCACAGGACGGTCTTAAGATCTTGATCCAACTCCTCTCACAGAAACTCAAAAGGTGAGACATCCTTATCCCATCTTTAGTACTTGCGAGTTTGTGATTTTGTTTTTTTTTATTTAATGGCCCATTTCTCATCTGTAACTGTACCAATATCAGATTAATAGATCTATAATATCACTAGCGATCCCTAAGCAGGTATACAGTAAGTAATCCTTGGAAATAATACATTTTGCGGCAGGCATCTTCTGCTAGGTCAAATTATGTAAACTGAATGAGTGCGTCATGAAATTGAGTTGATAGAGCTTGGTGAAGTTGTATGTATGTATGTATAAAACAGGTTGCTGGAGACACCAAACGCTGACTGTAGCATAGTGAATGCCTTAACGGTATAACAACCATATAATTGTGACAACAAATTCCACAAACTGTGTTCTTTTAGAAACAAAAGCTCAGGAAGGTCAGGGTATTTCCAAAGTGAAGAAAATGCAGTATAACATCCTCAAGAATGAATACGTTTACAGACAGACCACACAAAATGCAATAGCCATAATGTAGGAAATGTTTGTAAATAATTGGGTAGTTGGGACTAGGGATGAGCTTCGAGTTCGAGTCGAACCCATGTTCTAATCGAACATCGCCTGTTCGGTTGTTCGTCGAATTGCGAACATTATAGGCCGTTCGCTCCAAATTTGAGTGGCGCGACAAGGCCCATAATTCACTGCAGAGGGCCATCAATGAGTATCTGTTGCAATATGGCACCAGAACAGGGTCAGGGGAGCTTGGATTTTTTTCCCCACGCCAGTGGGCCATGATCAGGGATGCATACACTGTCCTGGCACCATTTGAGGAGGCCACGAGGATGGTGAGCAGTGACAGTGCATGCATCAGTGACACTGTCCCTCTTGTCCACCTGTTGGAGCACACGCTGCGTGGAATAATGGACAGGACACTTGAGGCAGAACAGAGGCAGGAAGAGGAGGACTTCCTTACCTCTCAAGGCCCCCTTTATCCAGACATTGTTCCTGCTGGCCCGGCTATCACACAGGAAGAGGAGGAGGAGGAGGAGAATTGTGTCAGCATGGAGGTGGAGCCTAGCACTCAGCATCAGCAGCAGTCTTCAAGGGATCAATTACGGTCCCAAGACACCCATGGACTTGTACGTGGCTGGGAGGAGGTGGCTGCGGATCATGTCATCCTGAGTGACCCAGAGGACTCTGGACCAAATGCCTCAGCAAACCTACGCTGCATGGCCTCCCTGATCCTGCAAAGCCTGCGGAGGGATCCTCGTATTCGTTTAACCACTTAAGCCCCGGACCAATACGGGCCATTATGACCAGGCCCCTTTTTGCGATTCGGCACTGCGTCGCTTTAACTGACAATTGCGCAGTCGTGCGACGTGGCTCCCAAACAAAATTGGCGTCCTTTTTTTTCTACAACTAGAGCTTTCTTTTGGTGGTATTTGATCAGCTCTGCGGTTTTTATTTTTTGTGCTATAAACAAAAATAGAGCGAAAATTTTGAAAAAAATTACATATTTTTTACTTTTTGCTATAATAAATATCCCCAAAAAATATATAAAAAAACATTTTTTTTCCTCAGTTTCGGCCGATACGTATTCTTCTACATATTTTTGGTAAAAAAAATCGCAATCGGCGTTTATTGATTGGTTTGCGCAAAAATTATAGCATTTACAAAATAGGGGATAGTTTTAAGGCATTTTTATTATCAGCGATTTTTTTCTTGACTGCGACATTATGGTGGACACATCGGACACTTTTGACACATTTTTGGGACCATTGTCATTTTCACAGCAATCAGTGCAATAAAAATGCACTGGTTACTATGAAAATGACACTGGCAGTGAAGGGGTTAACCACTAGGGGCGCTGGAGGGGTTAAGTGTGCCTAGGTCCATGTTACTAACTGAGGGGAGGCGTGGCTACGACTGACACGTCACCGATCTCCGCTCTGATTACACAGAGCGGAGATCGCTGACATTGTCAGTAGAGGAGCGGGGAGATGATGTGTTTACACACACATCTCCCCGCTCCGAGCCTCCGTGAGACGATCGCGGGGATCCCCGCGGCGATCGAGTCCGCGGGACCCGCGGTCCCACTCACGGGAAGGCAGGGGGTCACGCGCAGGTACGTGATTGTGCCTGTACGTGCCATTCTGCCGACGTATATCTCCGTGAAGGGGTCGGCAAGTGGTTAATCAAGGAGAGGGATCATTACTGGCTGGCAACCCTCCTTGATCCACGTTACAAGAGTAAGGTTGTGGACCTTATCTTGCCATCGCAGAGGGAGAAGAGGATGAAGCATCTTCGGGAGGCCTTGCAGAAAGGTCTGTGCAACAAGTTCCCAGAGACTGGGAGGTTACAAATTCCTGGTCCTGGACAACGTGTTGCTGAGGCTTCGATCAGTCAAAGAAGGAGCAGTGGAGCAGGTGGCCGTCTGACTAATGCATTCAGACAATTTTTTAGTACGCAGCCCCAAGGTATGATCGGTTCCAGCAACCATCGCCATCATCTGGTTTACATCGTGCAGGAATACCTAGGGGCAAGATCAGACTTGGACACCTTTCCCACCGAAAATCTTCTGGGTTACTGGGTCTTGAGGATGGATCACTGGCCAGAGCTTGCACAGTATGCAATCGAGGTACTGGCCTGTCCTGCATCCAGCGTTCTTTCGGAATGCACATTCAGTGCTGCTGGAGGCTTTGTAACTGATCACAGGGTGCGCCTGTCCACCGACTCGGTCGATCGACTGACCTTCATAAAAATGAATCAGTCTTGGATCACCACCAGCTACCAAGCACCTGATGCTGATGTAACCAAAAATTTTTTATTGAAATGTCAGATCCCTTCAAGACTGCCTATGCTTATGCTGAGTGACTATCCTGTTATGCTGAGTGAATATCCTCTTCCTCCTCAAAGATCATGCTGATAGCTTGTAAGAACATTTTTGGTTCTGGGCACCGCCACCAGTGGCTAAGGCCCAAATTTTCAGCCCCTGTTTAACAGAGGCATGTAATTAAAATTTTTGATGCAATACTTTGCAGCAGGGCTCATTGCTGCGCTCCAAGTACAGTATCTGTGAGGGGTTGCAGTGTTGTGGCACCAGTGCCTAAGGCCCAATTTTTATGCCCCTGTCTAACAGGGGCATGTAATTACAATTCTTGATCTAATAATTCACAGCAGGGCCCATTTCTGCGCCCACCAAGAGTAACTGTGAGGGCTTACAGTGTTGTGGCAACACCACCATCACCACCAAAGGCCCAATTTGTCTGCCCCTGTTAAACAGGGGCATGTAATTAAAATTCTTGATCTAATATTTCACATCTGGGCCCATTCCTGCACCCACCAAGAGTAACTGTGAGGACTTACAGTGTTGTGGCACCAGCACCACCACCAAAAGCCCAATTTTTCCTACCACTGTTCAACAATGGCATGTAATTGCTATTCTTGATATAATAGTTCACAGCAGGGCATTCCAGCACCCACCAAGAGTAACTGTGAGGGCTTACAGTGTTGTGGCAACTACAACACCTAAGGGAAAAATTTCTGCAGAGTATATACGGCAGGCCCCTACTTTCAAACATCCAACTTACAAACGACTCCTACTTGCAAACGGAAAGAGACAACAGGAAGTGAGAGGAAATCTACCCCTAGGAAGGGAAATTCTCTCCTGTAAGAGTTAATATGGGAAAAAAGTGTCTCCTCTCCACTGATGCTTTATCACCAATCCTAGTTTCAATTAAAAAAAAACAAATTTTCAAAAAACATTTGTCATTGGGACGGAAAGTGAGGTGAAATGTTCTGAACAGGTGCACGCTGCACAGACAGCAAAACAAATGTTACAGGGGTGATAACCCTTCCCTATGTTTTCCAAAAGCTTAAAAATTGATTTTTGGGCTGGAGCTACACTTTAAAAATGTACCTGTTCCAAATTACAAACAGACTCTACTTAAGAACAAACCTACAGTCCCTGTCTTGTTTGCACCGCCTGTATACTGCTGTTCAGAGTATATAGGGCCTTTTTTAATTTGGGTGCGGGGTTCCCCTTAATATCCATACAACACCCAAATGGTCATGCCATTTTTCACAATGATTTTCATCCATATTGCCGGGACCAGACATTACATTAAAGCCGCAAGCAGTTTTAAAATGACTTTTTTTCCTTTTAGAAATGTCATTTTGTGCAGGGACAGTTCTAAACACGGGAAACACGTGCCACTTCACAGGCATACATTAGACACCCCCCAGGTACGATATTTAAAGGAATATTTCACTTTTTTTTCACTTTAAGCATCATTAAAATCACTGCTCCCGAAAAAACGGGCGTTTTTAAAACTTTTTTTTGCATTGATACATGTCCCCTGGGGCAGGACCCGGGTCCCCAAACCATTTTTAGGACAATACCTTGCATATTAGTCTTGATAATTAGCACTTTTGATTTCAAACGTTTGAGTCCATTGTATTTAATAGGGTTCTAAAGTTTGCGCGAACTTTCGGTCCGTTCACAGGTTCTGGTGCGAACCGAACCGGGGGGTGTTCGGCTCATCCCTAGTTGGGACAAACTAAGACACATCTCGTAGGACCACCGTGGTATAAATGGTGAAATTGTTCAACCATAAAATACAAATATGGATGAGGAACAGATAGCCCTCCCCTCACCTTACAATGTTGTAATCTAATAAGTGCAATTTAGGCTTTTATACCCATCCATATAAGTGTGTAAAATAGCAACTGCAGGAAACCATACAGGTACATTTTTCAAAATATATAACAGGTTGGGCATTAAGACCCTTCTTTAAAAGGTTAATATGCTCCAAATTTATGAAATGCAGTGCAGTCTAAGCATTTAATAATTTCAGTCATTACCAGGTCCCAGTTTAAAGTGATATATTAATTCAGAAAGGTTAGGTGGGAGCAGTGCAGGAAGGAGATCTATGGGCAGCAAGACAGATGTATGCCAATTTACTTAAAAGCTAGTATAGGAGCTAAAAGTGTCTAGAAGTTTCATAATACACTGTAAGGATTCAATATTATGAATCAGATACACCGATGTATTAACTGTATTCATTAATATATGTTCTTCCAGAGTACCATAACAGAATCCTATGAATGCAGAGGAAGTTTTTGCCAATATAGCCAGTGATTCCACTGCCAAAGAAAATTGGACAAGGGATAGGGGACATCCATGCCTCGTATCCAGTTATCACAAGAGCCACCACCTGCCCTAATATGTGCAATGGGTTATTTATAGAGGAGTTGAAACTAGGTAAAAAAATGTTTTAGCCTACACTGTATCTAAGCAACAGTGCCCATAAATAATGTTGAATCAAATGCTTTTATTGTATCTATAGAAAGAGTAGCCCTGTTGCAAGTATTGAAGTGTAGTAGCTGCAGATTACACAAAAAAACTGTGTATATTCATTGTGGAGTTTTTATTGAGAATAAAACATATCTGGTCAGGGGGAATAATTGTGGAAATTACTTTTGTGTTTATTAAGAAATAGAGCAGTATGAGTACAGTCCTTACCCAACTTTAAGAGAAGGGTTACAGCAGCTTGTTTTTTGAGCAACTGGACACTGCTACCAGTAGCTCCTCCATCATGACTAGGTAGTAAAGCATGACCTTGTCAGTGGAGTCTATTTGGGGGAAGTCAACATTATACAGATGAGAAAGGGCCAGGTCAGAATAGGTAGCTCTGGAAGAGTATAAGGCTGTATAATACCTGGAAAGTTCCTGCACTACTGCTGCTGAGGTTAAAGCAGTATACCCCACTGAGGCTCAAATTAGCACTCCAATGTAAAAAGAAAACAGGAGACTTAGAAACAGTTCCAGCTTCACCCCATCTGTGAGGGAGGGAGTTGACCATGATCGTCAAAAAAGTCCAGAACATTACAGGCTCCCAATGTAGACTTCCATGCAAGATAAGATATCTGTCTTATAGAGTTAGAAACAATCCAGATGGCCGCACTCCAACAAAATATCTTTATTAATGACAGTCCATACAACATGGTGATAAAAACACTGTAACTACTGGTGCTTACTCATGGCTGAATCTTAAACAAATAACAATGACATATATACACATACAAAAATGGGCTTAATTGAAGGACTAGTGCACACCCACTGCAAGTGGCGATCTGACTCTAATTGATACTAGGATGAAGCAGCTGAAGCCATGATCTGCAAAAGTCCTTCAATTAAGCCCATTTTTGTATGTGTATATATGTCATTGTTATTTGTTTTAGATTCAGCTATGAGTAAGCACCAGTAGTTACTGTGTGAAACACATTAGCGATCTGTTTTTATTCCCATATTGTGTGGACTGTCATTAATAAAAATATTTAGATGGAGTGCGGCCATCCGGATTTTTTCTTCCTCTATATGTTTGTAGTTTCTGACAGGGCCGGCAGCCTGTATGAATGGCTACTTTATCTAAATGACAATGATTTAAACTTGAGGTTTACAGGCTGTAGCAATCCTATTTCTATTGATTTTCTTGATGTGCGTTTAAAGGGGGAAGGCAGCAGAGTGGTAACCAGTCTCTTCAGGAAATCCACGGCTGGTAATGCGCTCCTACAAGCGGACTCCAGCCATCCCAAACATACTTTAACCTCTCTGGCGGTATTCCCGAGTCTGGCTCGGGGTAAGATTTCAGTACCTAAAGCGGTAACCTCGAGCCAGACTCGGGATTGCATCGCCGGGTACAGGGGAGGATACAGGGGAATTTACTTACCTTGTCCCCTGGATCCTGCGATGTGTCCCCGCTCTGTGAGCGAGCCGTCATCTCGCTCGATCCACACTGCCGAGTGCCGCCGAGCTCCGTTCCCTGCGACGTTGAGGCGCGCGGGGGCGGAGTTTAGCGCCAAATTCAAAAAGTGAAACACACAATACACATACAGTATACTGTAATCTTACAGATTACAGTACTGTATCAAATAATAACACACCCCCATTGTCCCTAGTGGTCTGCCCAGTGTCCTGCATTCACCTTTATATAATAAAAACTGTTCTTTCTGCCTGGAAACTGGAGATTGTCCATAGCAACCAAAAAGTGTCCCTTTACATCAAAAGTGGTTTTAGACCAGCTAGAAAACAGCGATAATAAATTAGAATCACTTGCAGAATTGAGCGATAGTGATTTGTGGGGAAATTCGTCATCAAACACTGAAAAACACTTATATTATTATTATTATTATATTATTATTGGGTATAATTATTTTATAGTTATTTATTATATTATAATTTATGATTTTTTCTTTTTACTTTATCATAACCGGGATGTCTACTAGACTCTGGTTTGGACAGATTTAAGTGAGTTATTCCTAAGAATTACAGGCCTACAATATAAAATGCCAAATTTCCATGCAGAATAATGGTACCGCGTTCAGCACCTAAAATCTGACAGAATCATACCGCCAGGGAAGTTAAGAGGTATTCCAGATGGACAATTCCTGAGACTGAAACGGATTTGCAGTGAGAGTGATGACTATAAACGGGAGGCAGAGGCCATGTTTAAACGCTTTAAGGACAGGGGCTATCCTAGAACAATACTATATAGAGCTATGAACATTGCTGACAATACTTCATGAGAGAATTTACTACAAGAAAACAAAGCTAATAAGATAAGAGACATGAATAGAGAGAGGAATAGAAACAAATATAAAAGTAGAATTAAGGATTACAATAGATCTGATGCAGGTTCTTCCTCTCTCTCGAATTCCTGTCTTCTCTACACCATTCAGCACAGAGTTTCATAAGATCAAAAACATTGTTTTAAAATATCTACCGGTCATATCAAATGAACCAATCTATTCTGAAGTTCTCTCTAAAGGGGGAAAAACCGTATCGCGCAGAGCTCCCACTTTAAGTGGAACCTTATCACCTAGCCTTTACACTAGTAAACAATTACGTTGCAGTTTAAGGGCACATTTCGATGTGGGTACAATGGGTGCTCTTGTTGTCCACACGTTTTTAAGGGGGATAATATTCAAGCCTCCACAATCAACAAATCATCTAGAATAGCATCCTTTAGTAACACAAGATATCTGCTGTACATCATTACATGTAAGTTGTGCCATATGCAGTATGTTGGTCGGACGACACATAGGCTGCGAGATCGGCTTCACGACCACCTGTATGACATACAAAAGGATCATAAAAGCAATGTGGCCAGGCATTGGAATGATGTAAACCAGAAGGATGTTTCTAGCCTAGTTATTCAAGCAGTGGAGAAAATAGTTTTGCCAGCTAGAGGAGGCGATGAAATCAGGATTTTATGCAAAAGAGAAGTTTACTGGATCTTCTTCTTTAATACTAGGAAACCGATAGGCATGGATTTTGAATGGGATGTCACCCATTACTACAAGTTATTTTTGAGCTGACCAATTTAGGTATCAGAATGAGTGGGTTTCTGTGAGAGTATCTATAGGGTGTATAATTAATGGTCTTTGGTCAATAGGTAATGTCATTTGACATTCTACTTTGTATTCACACCAGTTAAAGAAGTAATATGCATTCCCATATGGTATAGTACTCTGGTAGATGAGGTCTCATAAAGCACGTACTTACAATAGGTACGCACCATTAGACAATAGACCTATGGATTATGGTTATCAATATTACAATCAGGGGCCTAATCAATATCAACCTAGACCACCCAGAGGCAACTTTAGAGGGAACCATTGGGGGAGACCTATACAACAACAATCTAACTATCAGCAGGGGGGGGATGCAGGGGATGGAAAGAACCTTACAAAATTCCACCCACTACACATCATTACCCCAAAGAACATACAGAAAAAGGGGTAGAAGTGGGGGAGCCAGAAAGAAAAAGGCCACGGGTCAGTTAAATGCAGGGATTTTTAACCTAACATAGATGGAATTTTCAGAACAAGAATTGGAAGTTTTAGCACAAAGCCTCAAATTTGCACCTGACAAAAACATCAATAAATTAGAATTATTTATTGATGTTGAAAAATATGTTAGAAAACGTAATATTAAAAAACACTCAAACCTCCCAAATTTCATCCATATCGGAAGATAGTAATGTTCAACACAGTGGTCTCAAAAATAACTCTGTGTTCAATCCTAAGAAGGGCACCCATCACCATATCGAGGTTTTTAAAAATATGGTGCAGGATGAAATAAAACAATTAGAGGTAAAACAGGCCAGAAGTAATCGTACCCTAATAGAGGGGATTAAAAAATTGGAACAAAACAAAAATATAGTAGCCCGACCGGCGGATAAGGGAGGAGCAGTGGTGGTACTCACTAAAGAAAATTATTATACAGAGATCCAACGGCTGTTGGACTATACTAGTACTTATAAGTCACTACCATCAGACCCTATTAATAGGTTGCAAGCCCAATTGAATCTTTGGGTGACCAAAAGAAGTAATCCAACATATATTGGACAAGAAGGAGGCTCAATACCTCATTCCACGGGTCCCACGTACCCCGGTCCTATATATATAGTACCCAAAATTCAGAAGAATAGAGAAAAGCCACCTGGCCGACCCATTATTAGTGGAATCGGTTCCCTCTACTCCCGAGTGGGGGAATACCTAGACATCTATCTCCAACCTTTGGTTGTTCAAGGAAAATCCTATTTGAAAGATAGCCGTGAGCTCATAAAATCCCTATCTACTATACAAGTTACAGACACCACCCTTATGGTCACAGTTGACATCGAGTCATTGTATACCAATATTAAACAAGAAGATACCCTGGTAGCAGTTAGATTGGCTCTTACTGAGCAATCAAAACTGCACAATGACCAAACCAATTTTTTTAGTGGAAGGACTCCAACAAGCCATGGGCAGCAATTATTTTTGGGCACAGGACAAGTTCTATAATCAAATTAAGGGGGTGGCGATGGGGGCTCGTTATGCCCCAAGTGTAGCCAATATAGTATTAAATAAATGGGAAAATTAAACTATATACAATGAAGCAAAATCAGCCCTTTTGTATTATAAAATATATATTGATGATGTCATCCTGTTGTGGGATGGCTCTCAGGCTGAGCTAGAATCGTTTCTTAGGTGTCTAAACAACAACCAGTATGGCTTGAAATTCACAGCGGAGTGGAGTACAGTGTCAGTTAACTACTGGTATTTGGATCTAACTTTGGTAAAGAACCATAACAAAATTGGCACGAGGACATTCTTCAAAAGCACGGATCGGAATGGCTTTGTGTCAACTAATAGTTGCCACCATCCTCAATGGTTGGGAGCCATACCTAAAGGCCAGTATATGTGGATCAGGAGGAACTGTGACAGCCTGACCGATTACCATACACAGGTCTCCATTCTCACTGAAAGGTTTAGAGAAAAGGGGTACTCCCAACAGATGCTTACCAAAACACAAACTGAAGTTTCAACTATGGATAGAGAAACACTTCTGACCTCCAAGAAGAAATTGCTCTTTCAAGGAAATCTGGCTTTTATTTCTGGGTTCCACGGGCAACATAAAAGCATTGAACGCACTTTTCACAAATTCTGGCCTATCCTTTTAAAGGATAGAGATTTGGAAACTGTTTTACCTCCCAAACCTAAATTCATTTATAGGAGGGCACTGGGCCTGAGGAATATGATTGCACCGAATGTCCCGGGCCCCCCTAAAAAAAAAAAAAAAACATTTTTGGATGGATCAGGGTTTCACTACTGTACAAGATGCAAAGCCTGTCGTACAACTACCAGACATGGTAAGAAAATCACCAAATTTTAATCTCTGGTAACACAGCAGGAATACAGTGTGAAACCTCTGATCACATGCTATTCTAAGTATGTTACATATGTCCTGGAATGCCCCTGCTCACTACAGTATGTGGGGCGCACCACACGTGAGTTATGAGTCAGGATTATTGAGCATGTAGCCAATATTTAGAAAGGCTTTCCCAATCACAGCGTATCGCGCCATTTTCTTATATTCTATGGTATAGACAGAGCTGTGTGAGGGACTGACCTTAAAAAGGCCATTTCACAAAATGAGACTCAATGGCTATACCGCTTGCATACTATGCAACTGCAGGGACTCAACATAGACTTAGATCTCAATTGTTTTCTCACCAATGAATAAGATTACCTCCATGCCATTTGAACCCTTTTATATATATTTTTTTATATTGATTTTTTATCAATAATTTTTATTGATTTTATATTGTATCAATTTTAATATTAGCATATCTTTCATATATGTCCCAGTTTGCCTATGCCCAGACATCGGTATTTTATTTGTAACCTTTGGGATTTCATTATCCTCTTTATATGTGTGTTGATAAGCGTGCCGGATGTTGTTGTGCAGCTGCTAATAAGTCCGGTACTGAGGCTGTCAATATTACACGTTCCTTCCTGAAATTTAATTGACAAACATATTTAAGACCATCCACCCAGTGACCAAGTACGCTTCCTGATGACGTGTTAGACGAAACGTACGTCGAGGCGGTACTTGGTCACGCTGATACCTCACTTCCGGTCCCGCTGGCTTACCGCTGTCATAGGTGGAACGCACGCCAGGCTCCGACGGACGGACGGGACCATTATCCTATGCCTTTCAGCCTCAGTGCTGGGCTAAGGCACTCATAAATGTAAGCAGCCATTTGGCTTTTTATTCGTTATCTATTTTTTTTACAATAAATGGGATTACACTATTTTAGTTCCCATCCTTTTGTTCACATATCCTGATCTGAGCAATCTGTGGGGAAAAAAGCTGTTTCAGGATCACATCCCCATACATGCAGCAAGTGTCATCTTGCTGAAAGTGCATTTGACCTTTTTTAGTTAAAGGGGTCAAAACCTTGTGGTAAGCTGCCATCCATTCAATGAGCACATCGGGTGTTATGTTTGGTGAAGGTGTCATTTCAAGATTTTTATTGGATTCACTATTGTGGACTGCTTTGGAAGTTCATCAAGGGATTTTCATTATCACTCATTCACTTTATTGACTTAAGGACTTTGTTTTACCGTATTCTTTGGTGTTTGATTTGAAACCAGCACATGCACTTTATGTCTATTTAAGTTCATGTACTGCAATATTTATCACTGAGTTGTTATATCTTATATGTTAGATACAGGGTATTGTTGTGTATATACAACATTATTTTCAGTTACACAACCTATTTATGTACGGGCTACGGCCTGTCTTTCGCTTTATTTTTAGGGTTTAGTAGTTGTTCATTTTTAATTCACCTACCCTTTAGCGCCCCAACACACATTTTTTACATATTGCACTATTGGTATTTCCATTCAGTTTTGGGGTGCAGCTTGTTTACCACGTAAATATTATTTTAAAACCAGTTACTAGGTGCGAGATACCATTTTTTACATCTCATAATGGTGTTGGGGTTGTTCTGCTTTTTGCTTGAGGAATCTTTGTGTTGGGAAACTATGCTGGCTAATTTTCTATATAAATGGTATACTGTATTAGACTGGCGACATACATAATATATTGAATTAGTACTGTATCTAATATTTTCATATAATTTTAATGTAAGGTTTTCTACAAGGGTAATACATCCTCCAGTTTCAATGAATATATGTATGCATATGATTATATGTACTGTGTTTATTGATGTTTTTGCTTTTCATCCTTGTTTTAAGGATTATTTAGGTGAGATCTCTTTTTCACTAGCGAATTCTTATAACATAAACTACAGTAAGGATGACTGCATTACCCACAAGGGGTTATTATGGTACCTGTGAAGATCATGGCTTCAGCTGCTTCATCTTAGTATCAATCAGATCCCCACTTGCAATGGACGTGCACAAGTCCTTCAATTAAGGCCATTTTTGTATGTGTATATATGTCATTGTTATTTGTTTAAGATTCAGCTATGAGTAAGCACCAGTAGTTACGGTGTGAAACGTGTTAACGATCTGTTTTTGTTCTCATATTGCATGGACAGTCATTAATAAAAATATTTTGTTGGAGTGCGGCCATCCAGATTGTTTCTTCGTCTATATGTGATTTGCATACTGAGCCGGCACCCATACCTGATGGGGGAGGAGATACTTTGGCACAGACACCTGGAGTGGGTTTTCTTGTTTGTAAGATATCTGTCTTATAAAGAGTAAGGCTGAGGGAATGGGGCTATATATACACAAACCTTTAAAAGCAAACTTTGTAGCCCATGCATAATACTAGACGGCAGTTAAATAAGAGGGCATGATTGGAAGAAGGAGAGGTACAAAACTTGAGTTATGAAGAGAATAAGAAAAGGGTACAACTAGCACAGCATACGCTAATACAGTGATGTAAAGAGCAAATTGCTTACAGGTATATACACCTTTAGATCAAGCGTACTAATCTGGGGAACTGAAGCAGTTATAGTACCTCTTCACAGTACTGTACATGTAGGATAGAACCCTCATCAGTCAGTGTACACTGAAGAAGTGTGAGGCCGCGTACACACGACCGGTTTTCTCTGCAAAAAAGCTCTCCCAACAGTTTTCTTGTCTTTTTTGGTCGAGAAAACCGTTCGTGTGTATGCTTTCTCGTCGAGAAAACTGTCCAAAATCTCGACGAGAAAAAAGACGACCTGCGGTCTTTTTTCTCGTCTGAGTCTCATTTTTTCTCGGCGTCATTCTTGTCAAACTGTGTTTGGACGAGAAAACCGTTCGTGTGTATGCTTTACCGAGTCTTCAAAAACCGCACATGGTCAGACTCAATATGAGACGGGAGCGCACCTTCTTGTAAAACGAGTGTTTTGAATGGAGATAGCACATTCGTCACGCGTTACCAATTTTAGCCACGTTTAAATGCTGCCCATTTAAATCTTCTTTAGAATACTACAATGATGATGTGCAATTTAGATCTTTTTTGGCAGCAGATATTCCTGCATATTTAGGACTAATTTTTACCAACATTTCTGAATGCAGATCTCATGAATATGTTATTTTAGTTGATCGAGCAAGTTTTTTTTTTTATTAATTAGTTTGTTTTTATTCCGATATGCATTTTAAAATCCTCTAAAATTTCTAGTGTTCTCCTTTTTTTTTTTATCCGGTGTAAATTTGACATAAATAGTATTAAATTATCCTCTTTTTTTTGTTCTGCAAGGCATTTTTTGGGTGTTATCTGTGGCATTTAAACTCTAGCGTTGGAGTTTAAGAAAATTACCTGCCTACTCACCAGCTAAATATGTAGCTTTAACAAAAACACATATGCAAGTATTAACTGGAACACAAAAAACATTTATTCTGGTATACAAAATAATAATAACCAAACTAGAAGGCAGCGCTGGAGAGCCTGCTGCAATTTGTGTGACTGTGTGGACACCAAAATTGGAACCTTGAGAGGAACATACATTACTGAGCACAATCTGGTCTTGGACTCCCAGAGGTCAGGAACAGCAGCAGGTTAGATACATGTCCCAAGCCTGGGGAACTACAACAGGCTGCCTTCTGTCTGACCACATTGCAGCAAGGGAATCACTTCCTGGTCTTCTTGCTCCGCTTCCCTGCAGCCTTCTGGGTAGGCTTGCCTGCAGCCTTCTCTGCAGCCTTCTCTGCAGCCTTCCTTGTCCACCTGGCTGGAGGCTGTGCCTCAGAAGGTGTACTCATGTCAGGAGGAGGAGGTGGAGCTGGAGAAGAAGGAGGTTGGGGAGAAGAAGAAGGAGGTGGAGGAGAAGAGGAAGGAGGAGGTGGAGGAGAAGAAGAAGGAGGTGGAGGAGAAGAGGAAGGAGGAGGTTGTGAAATTGGAGATGGAGGTGGAGAAGGAGGTGCAGGAGGATGGCCGTGGTCACAGATAACAGTGCTCTCTGTGAGTCTGCCCCTCAACCCCTTATTTAAAAGGGTCATGAGCAGGGACTCACAAAGTAGCCTCTGTTCATTTTGCATCTGGGCCATTTTCATGCCCACCAATGCCGCATAGCCCTCATCAGGGGTTGGGGGCTGCTGGAGGGTGGCATGGGCCTCTTTAATGAGGGCCAGTGCTGCCACACTCACAGCCCTATCCCTCCTGCCCCTTCTTGGTGGCATGCAGATTGGTGGCACCTGACACCTAGTCCTACTACTTGGACCAGCCACCTCCTCTCTGCCACTTGGACCAGGCTCCTCCTCTCTGCCACTAAGCCCAGCCTCCTCCTGCCTGACATTTTCCACCCTCTCATCTTGGCTGACCTCCTCCTGTGTAAAAAAAGGGACATATTTTAGAATTTGTTTTAATCAATCACACACAGGGGATTAGTTTGTAAAGGCAAATCCACTTTGCAATACAAGTGCAAACTACAAGTGCACTTGTAATTGCTTGGAAAGTGGACTTGGAAGTGCAGTCGCTGGAGATCTGAGGGGGACATGCAAGGCAAAGCAAAAGCATAAATTTAGCTTAAACATGATTGCAGATTAAAATCAGCAGAGCTTCCCCTCATTTTCACTCTCCCCCTCTGATTTACAGCGCCTTTACTTCCAAGTTCTCTTTTGGTGAAATTTTAAGTGCTCTTTGCACTTGTAGTTTACACTTGTAGTGCAAAGTGGATTACCTGTTCCTAAAGCAGCCCCACGATGTTCAGATCATTGCCTGTTGCAAATCCTTCAAAATGTGTCTGTATAATACTCTCATTATGCCCCCATCATTTTCATATCTCCTCCCCCACTTTTTTGCCCACTAATGTCTATTGCTATGTCAATCCCTTTTTCTTGATTGCCTACCTTTTTACCCATCCTAACATCTATTTTACATCATTCACTTTTGACAAAGAAATGTGATAAAATTACTATACCTGGCTCCAGACGGACAGATCTTGGTCCTCATCTAAGATGGAAGGCTCCTCCTGATCCTGGGAAGGAACATCTTGGCTGGAGGGAAGGCTGGAGGGAAGGCTGGACAGTGATTCCCTTGCTGTAATGTGGTCATTCAGAAAGGCCAACCTGTCATAGTACCACAAATGTGGGACATATACCTCCCCTGCTGCTGCTCCTGACCTCTGAGATGCCAGGACACGATCGCGCGCAGTCCTATATGTTCCTCTCAAGGTCCCAATTTTGGTGTCAAGCTGCTCAATGGTTGCATGGGGCACCCTGGTCTGCACAAATGGGAGCAGGCTCTCCAGCGCTGCTCTCCGAACCCCTTTTTTTTATGCTGTGGATTTTTGGTCTCCCACAGAGCGGGCAGCTCCCTTAATCTGTCAATGAATTCCGATAGAAATTCTTTTCCCCCAAACACATTCATTCTTTCTGCAAGACAAAACACCAGACATAATTAAAAATGTCAATCACACTCTAAACTCGTAAACTCTTTATGCCCATATATGCCTCTCCAATCTCTATGCAGTATAGGCCACTGATGTACCAATTAGCAAATGATACCTTCGGTCTAACGTTCGTCGCTCTAAACTCCTTCGGCCGCACACAGAACGTAGGTACGTCACATGTGTGTGTTAGCTTTATATATACGCTACGCATGCGTGACACACGTCGCCCGCCCATGACGGTCTTTTCTCGATGTTTCCCCGTCCCTTCTCTTTCGGCGCGCAGGCGACATGGCAGAGTCACAGCAGGTGTCTGTGAATTCAGAGAATTCCAATGAGGAGACCAGCCCAGAGCGGGAAACGTCACAAACAAGGAGGCACTACAAGGCATCTAATATGTCCTTTGAGGAGATGGCGGAGATGGCGGCCATATTGAACAATTGTGATTATGATGCAAAGCATGGGCCGTATTCCCACCCTAATCTTCGGAAGGACAAAATTATGAAGAAAGTAGTGAAAAGTCTAAATAAGAATTTCGGTGTGAAAAGATCCAAGGAGCAGCTCAGAAAGAGGTGGTCTGACCTCAAACTGAGGGAGCCGGAGCAGTTAAGGAGCATTAACAGAATGCTTAAAAAAAGTAAGTACTTCTCCTGTGTCCCTATTGTTGTATTTCACAACTTGCATGTTGCTCCCTGTTGTGTTTTTTTCTTAATTAACATTCTTAAATGACATCTTCTACAATTTAGTGGGCACAGTAATCGGTCGATATAGACACATCGTTTGCACACTACATACGATGATTTGGCAATATCCGTTCTTTTTTATTTCCAAAAATAAATGTATATTTAAAATCACTAAATGTTATGACATTGTTGTCTAGATGATGTGTTTGAAACTAGAATGAAATGCAAACTTGAATCAATATAAAGTAGAGGACACTCAGCAGTTGTTTACACATCTGCACTCACAGGAGCACTATAGTGTGGACCGCCATAAGAACCTTTTTAGGGTGTCCACCACAGGTGCTACAGTGGGTACTGGGGGGGGGGGCATGTGATAGAATTGTCACCAAAATGTCTGTTTTTTAGCTTTGTATAGTTCTCGAATCTGGTCTTCATCTTGGAACTGGGCCAAAACAGACAAGTGTAACCCACCTGCAAGCAATGTTTCATATTCCTAGTTATGACTTCATATATGTGTGTGTTAAGTGTACCATTTGTTTTAATCTCATAGGGGAGAGAAGACTGGGAGGACACGACTCCTTGGAGCCCAGGAACCCCACACCTTCTAAAGAACCCCAACCTCCCCAACAAGGCCAACCTGAGAATGTGGAGGATGTCGAATTAGATAAAGGAGAGGTGGAGGAAGGAGAAGTCGAGGAAGGAGAGGTGGAGGAGGTGGTGGAACTTGTCACTACAACAGGTCAGTATCTGTCACCCCAGCTTCAGGTTTACGAGATGTAGGCCTGGAGATTGATATATTTTTATTTTTATTTTAGGGGATGAAGATTTTCCTGAAAGTCCACGATTCTCCAGGGATAGTGCACAACGACTCATACAACAAGTAATGGATTGTAGTACTCAACTGTACTTCATTAAAAAAAGGATTCAGGATCTGGAGAATGCATTTAAGGACATCATAGATGTGTTGGGGAGAATAGACTAAAATAAACCTTTTAATCTCAAGTTTGTGTTCACTTTTGTAGCACTTTGTTGGCCAAACAAATTTAGAAGATGCACACAGTGGGTCAACATGTGCTATCTGCCATCACGGGATCTCCATGTACGTGTTTTGGGGGTGCAACCTCTTCCTCACAACTCAAGAAGGAGAAAGGAAGAAGGGGTTGCCCCCCCAAAACATGTTGAATGATCCCCCATGATGGCGGGTAGCACATGTTGACAAGAGGGATGAGGAAGTATCTAACCTAGTTCCCCCCCCCCTAAAAATGTGTGCATCTTCTAAATTTGTCAGGTTTAGGGGTGACAACACTCCATTTTTGAGGAAGGGCAGATAGACATTTTTGTGGACAAAACGTTTAACATTGTTGTATTTGGAGGAATGTTGAGGAGATTTTTTCTAAGTTCATTATCAGCAAAATTTGCCATGTTAGGTGAAAAGGCGAAAATGGATTTCTAAAATGTTCAGACACCAAAAATGTATACCTAACCATATGTGTGATTGAGTAAAATACAAGAAAATACAAAAAATTTCTTTGTTTTTTTTAAAACCACTCTAACCTTTTTGGGATTTAGTTTTGTTGTTAGCAGTGAAATGTTTGTGGTTTACTAAGGAAAATACACTTGGCACTACAAGTACACTTAGAAAAAGTAGCACACAACTCAAATATAAACAAAGCAAAACTAATAATTGAAAGTTGATATTTTTTATTTTGGATTTTTTTATGGCAAAATTATAATTCGGACAGATACTCTGGCATTGGAATGGCCCCCCTACCCATGAAATAATCAACATATTTCTGCCTGATTGCACAGGCACTTTGGGGGGGGGCAAGCCAGCACGGACAGGTTCCAGGCCCGGCAGGGCATTGTCTGCAGCAAGTCCTGGCTTGGGCCCAACTGTGGCCATATATGTAGGAGATTTCTTCCTCAAAAAATTGTGCAGTAGACAACAACAAAACACAATATAGTTCAATTTGTACTCCGCAAGATTAATAGGAGTCAGAAAAAGACGGAACCGGCTGGCCATTATCCCGAAGGCATTCTCCACAACTCTTCGGTCTCTGGCCAGCCGGTAGTTGAAGACCCTCCTCTCTGGGGTGAGGGTCCTCTGGGGGAAAGGCCTCATGAGATGCCGACCCAGGCCAAAGGCTTCATCAGCCAAAAACACAAAGGGGAGTCCTTCCACATTCCCTGCATCCGGTGGCAATGCAAGGTCATCACTCTGTAGACGAAGGGCAAACTCCGTCTGGGCGAAGGCTCCCCCACCCGACATCCGGCCATTCTTCCCCACATCCACATAGAGGAATTCATACTGTTCTGACACCACCGCCATCAGCACAATACTATGAAACCCCTTGTGGTTGTAAAAAAAGGAGCCAGAACGGGGTGGTGGCACGATGCGGACGTGCTTTCCGTCAATGGCTCCTCCGCAGTTTGGGAAGTCCCACCGCCTGGCAAACTCCAATGCCACAGTCTGCCATTCCTGTGGCGTGGAAGGAAGCTGGGGAATCAAACAAGAAAAAAATTAAGGACTTTTGCTAATAACTTTGCAAGCAGATTAGACAAAAACATTCGTGGCCAACATAAGTATAATATTTTGGTTATGGATTAGTAAAAAAAGATAACCAAATTCACAATTTGCACATTGCTCACCCCCCTCTGATGGCCCATTTATTTTCTTGGGGGGGGCTAGATGTGTTTGGGACCCCACAAATTTCACAATCAGGAAATTAAATTAAGAATTGGAGGGGGGGGCTACAAGGGACCTGCAAAAATACATTGTTACCAGACTAGGCTAGATGTGTTTGGGCCCAGGAGAGCATGCTGGATCGGTAAGTAAAGGTAACAATGCATGTAGGCCCAAAAATGACTTAAAAAATGACAGCATGCATGGGGACAAAGGGGACATTCTCAGCATATTACAATCATGCTAATTAGGGAAGGATGAAAGAAATACAATACATCATCATGCATTAATACAGAGAATGTGATATTATATACGAAAACTTACCCTCATATAGTCATCCTGCAGGACTTGGATGATAGCAGAACAGGTCTCTGGGATTATGACGCCCAGAGCCTGGGGGGAGATGCCTGTGGTGAACTTCAGGTCCTGCAGACTTCTCCCTGTCGCCAGGTAGCGCAACGTGGTGATGAGCCTCTGCTCAGCACTGATGGCTTCCCGCATAACAGTGTCCTGCCTGGTAATATAGGGGGACACCAAAGCCAACAGATGCTGAAATACGGGGTCAGACATCTGCAGAAAATTCCTGTAGTCCTCAGGATTATTCTCCACGATCTCCCGCAGCAGAGGCATGTGAGAGAATTGGTCGCGCTGGAGCAACCAATTCTTGGTCCATGAACTCCTCCTCACCCTGTTCATAGACTCGTCTTGGTCCAATACAAGAAGACCAACAGACACACAAAGTCGGTGCACAACACGATCTCTACAATGAGAACGTATCCACAACATGGCTAAGAAACGGTCGTCTGAACAGAACGAACTAAACAGAACGCACTGGAGAACAGCAAGGCCTATGAAGAACGACCTGAAAATCAGAAACGAGCGGACAAGAACGCACTGTAAAACAGATACGACCTGACTACTCGCCCTGAAAGACAAGATACGAACCCACAAGCACCAACTGAACCGCAGAAAACGAACTGAAAGCACGAAGTCTGAAAAGCGCGAATCGTCTCTTCCCAAACTTTAACTAACACGCGGCAACACAAGATTAGCAAAAGCAGCCCAAGGGAGGACGCCATGAAAATAGAACTTGCCCTTTATACTGCCGTCGTACGTGTTGTACGTCACCACGTTTTTAGACCAACGAGATTTTGAAATGACAGTGTGTATGCAAGCAAAGCTTCACAAGAATCTCGTCAAACTTGACAAGAAAACCGACAAGAAAAACGACGTTTGTTTTACGACGAGAAACTCGGCCGCGTGTACGAGGCCTGAGACTTCTTGGGGTTGTCAAAGAAGATAGCTTCCTCTTTGTAAATGACTCTCAGGTGGGTAGAGTCCAGTATAGACTAGGGAATTTTTAACATCTGGAGTTGATGTTTGACTTCTTGGAACTTTTACTGTTGAACTAGATGGACTTGTGTCTTTTTTCAACCAGACTAACTATGTAAATATCTAAGTTTGTTTCCTCTGAATATCCTGGCAATAATCCTGGAAGGAGACTTAAACATTGTTAAACAGAATTTCCTTCCACTCACAGGTAAGTTGCAAGGTCATATCCTTGTTTGCACTAATTCAATAAGCAATAAGAAACAGGTGTGGCTATGCACCTGATGGTAAAGGTCTGGGGCGAACCCTAGGTGCACAATCTTCCATAAACATGGGAGAAAAGGCATTTTAGCCAAGCTCCTCCAGCAAACATTGCTCTGCAAAGTTAGTGGCATCATCCAAGTTCTTATCTTCTGTGGAGCTCTCACTGTTGGGCAGAACCATCCTCTTTGTTCTGATGCAATTTATGCTCATGCGTGGTGAGTTGGGGAGGAACAGCTCTTCCGTTCTCCTTGTCCACGTGAGGGATACCAATGGGGAATAGCTACATGCTGCTTTTAGTGCAAATGGTAAAACAGTTTCAGTGTGATGCACGAAAAATGCATATTATTTTATGTGTGAGTTGTTCGATAACGGTTATGCTTGTTGTAACCTGTGTTGTCCCAGTTTCTAACGGCTACCTGTAACTTACAAGCAGGTTCTTGGGCTCTTCACAGTTTTTGTTAGCACAGTTGCGCCTACCAAGATTATACTGTTATTGCATCTTGATATTCCGAGACAGCCTACTACAGAGGGCCGTGCGGGTCCTGACCGGGACATACCTGAATTACAGTGCCTACCACCAGACCCAGTTTACCCCACCTATATCTAGGCCTACATTTTTGTCTTTGCGGTGTGTTCACTGCAGATCCTGGTTGCTTACATCGTTGACAGATCCCATATGATATAAATACCTATTATCTCCTGGAATGTACAGGATCTGCGAGATCCATTGAAAAGATCCACGATCACCTCAACCATTCGTAAATATCATCTGGGTATCTATGGCTTTCAAGAGACTCACCTTACCAAGGACGATGCGTCTTGTATAAAATATGCTTGGGCCGGTTGGTCTTCTCACTCCTCTTATTCGAGAGGAGTTAGTGTACTGATACACCGCTCCTTAATATTTCAAGAATTGGGTGTGTTGGTGGACTCTGAGGGGTGATACATCATTCTGCACTGTCATTTATATAGCTATGCTGTGTTATTGCCATGATTTATGTTCCCCCTCCCTTTTCTAGGGAGGGGGAATTGGCGTACCTATTGGCATACCTGTTGGACAAATCCGATTTGCCATTCCTACTGATGGGTGATTTTAACTGCTACCTCCACCCCCAGCTGGATAAACACCCCTCTCCTACCGCAGAGAATGAAGATAGAGGTACTATCCTGTAAACATTTCTGCAAGAGATAGGTTGGATTGATTTTTGGCGTACCAAACACCCGCAAGAGAAACAATTCTCCTGCTTTTCTAAATCTCATTTGTCTCTCTCTCGCATTGACTTGGGTGTAGGTATTCCTTTCTTACTCCACCACATCTCGAGTATCAGTTATCTCCCTAGGGGGATATCAGACCATTCCCAATTGGTGCTCTACCTGGCAGTCAAGCCTAAGACCTCCCGATTACCTGCCCCGTGGAAGCTTAATGCCTTTTGGCTTATCCTTTTTCCTTCGCATTCTATTGTACATTTCTCCCTAGCTGAATTTTTAACAGCCCACCAAGATCAAACTGACCTACTACAAAGTTGGGAGGCCTTTAAGGCATTCCTATGAGAGGTATTTATATTCCAAGTAAATGCAATCAAATGAAACTTGAATGGCTTACAAGATGATCTTGAGCAACAGGTGCGCCAGTTTGAGGAAAATCCTGCAGCGGTGCGTCTCCTTGCTCCCTGGTTCAACAGGCTGTGTCACTCAGGAACCCATAGAAAGCCATCTGCCAGCTCTGTACACGCTGTGGCTCAGATGGTAATACAGAGGAGAGGTCTGAGGCGCAGTTTCTGAGCCTGCGCACTGTCAGTGGAGTGGACAGGCATGCTCCTTTGTCAAAAAAAAGTTTTTTGACAAAGGAGCGCGCCTGTTCATTCCTTTGACAGTGTGCAGGCTCAGAAATGGCGTTGCAAACACAGACACCGCTGCGGTCCATGAGCACCTCAGACCTCTCCTCTGTATTACCATCTGAGCCACAGAGTGTACAGAGCAGGCGGACTGCTTTCTATGGGTTCCTGAGTGATACAGCCTGTTGAACCAGCGAGCAAGGAGACGCTATAGTTTCTATAGTTCATACCTAGATGGTGCCTCTTTCTTTACCCCTTTTCTACATATTAAAATATTTGCAAAGGTACTGGCAATGTGCCCTAATAAAGCTATCTCCACGATTGTACACCCAGATCAATCCAGTTTTATGCCCCAAAATTACACGGTGGTCAATCTTCGTAGGCTGTTCCTTAATATGCAGGCCAGAGCCGATAACATGGACAGCAGACCACTGCTATCTCTTGATGCGGCCAAGGCCTTTGACAGTGTGGAGTGGCCCTATCTTTGGGCTGTCCTTGTTAGATTTGGTTTGGTCCCATCTTTATATCTTGGGTTAAGCTGCTATATAGACACCCATTGGCAGTCATTAGGGAGGCAGGCCGGATCTCACCCGTGTTCCAGCTTGGCAGGGGCACTCATCAGGGATGCCCCTTGTTGTCACTACTTTTCACACTTGCAATTGAACCACTGGCCACGTCCATTCGGCAAAACCCAGATATAGAGGGATTTAAATTTGGTGAGCTACAGGAGAAGGTTATGCTTTATGCTGATGACAGCATGTTACTATTGGCGGATACCTCCCACTCTCTGGAAGCGACAATAAATACTATTACCCAATTTGGTATATAATCAGGCCTCCTTATAAACTGGAATAAATCAGCATTTAGATCTGGGGTCCTCAAACTACGGCCCGCGGGCCGCATACGGCCCACCAAGGTGATTTACCCGGCCCACGGCATGGACTGCCCCTTTCATAAGATCGCAGCACTTCCCCTCCGCAGCGCTTCCCCTCCCCTCTGCTACATTATTCACACAAGACACGAAGCCATGGGCGTCCGCTAAACTTTTTCAGGTGGGGGGCATCATTTTAAGGTCATCCATGCATCTTTGGGGCAGTGGAGCAGCGTTGTTTCCACCACTCCTCCACCGCCCCTGCCCATTGAACTAAATGGGCACCGCTGCTTCGGCTTCGGCAGCGGCGATACACAGTTGCATTTAACCCTGTCTTCAACCGCTAGCTGGGGTTAAAACCACCCCACTAGCGGCCGAATAGCGCTACTTAAACGATGGTAAAGCGTCGCTAAAACTAGCGGTGCTTTACCGATAACGTGGCCAGCTAGCAGTGTGAAATAGCTCTTGAGGATAATTCAGCTTCACTCCATGTCCATATAAATATAGCCTAGAGCGGGGATATGCAATTAGCAGACCTCCAGCTGTTGCAGAACTACAAATCCCATGAGGCATAGCAAGACTCTGACAGCCACGAGCATGACACCCAGAGGCAGAGGCATGATGGGACTTGTAGTTTTGCAACAGCTGGAGGTCCACTAATTGCATATCCCTGGCCTAGAGAATGTACATCTTTCTATATTGCAATGTATTGCAATACATCTGTTGTGGCCATATTTTAGACTTTATGAAAACAGCCTATACTGTATAGGTTGTTTTCATCAAGATCAAAATATGGCCGCCCACAACACAGATGTATTGCAATACATTGCAATACAAAAAGATGTACACAGTGGTGTCGTGGCACAGGCACTGCTGTTACCTGTAGTTCTTCAGCGAAAGACCCAGGGCAGGCACTGGCAGCGTATTCTCTCTTGTCTCGACCACTGCACGCCACACAACTGTGGGAGAAGCCGGCGCCGCGCCGGCCGGATCGGCATAGGCACAACATACATTTACACAGGCAGAGGCAGGCTGAGGCAGCAGCCAATCACAGAACAGCCGGGTCACGGTGATGTTAAGCAGAGGCCCGAGCGGCAGAGCCAATCCGATGCTCGGGCCAGGCGTGAGGAGGGAGGGACGAATGTGTAGTCGGAAAAGACTGAGAGCAGCCCCAGCCCCCAGGCCAGCAGCAGACTTAGAAAAAAGAGTCCACGGCTGCCGCGGAGGCGGTGGCGGTGGCCATTGCAACACAGGGGGCAAGTGTCTTCACTCTGACTTCAACACTCTTACGATTCCAGGGGGGGGGGCAATTGACCCCCCTTGCCCTATGGAGCGGACGCCCATGCACGAAGCATGACAGGTCCAGACAAAGGACGGGACTTTTCGAGTTAAGAAGCGGGTAATTGGTTACTAAGCAGCGGGGCGGTCCCAGAAATCAATCATCTGCCTTTCACTTGAAAAGTCCCACACTTTGTCCGGACCTGTCATGCTTCATGTCATGTCAGGGACAGTGTAATATCGCTGGAGGAATCTGTGATGGGGGACTCTGTGATATGGGGGGATCTGTGATGGGTGGCTTTGTGATTGGGGGGAGTCTGTGATGGGGGATCTGTGATTGGGGGGATCTGTGATGGGGCTTTATGATTGGGGGGATCTGTGATGGGGGCTCTGTGATGGGGAGCTTTGTGATTGGGGCGAGTCTGTGATTGGGGGAGCTTTGTGATGGGGGGATTTGTGATGGAGAGGAGTCTGTGATGGAGAGGAGTCTGTGATGGGGAGATCTGTGATGGAGAGGAGTCTGTGATGGGGGGGATCTGTGATGGAGAGGAATCTGTGATGGGGGATCTGTGATGGAGAGGAGTCTGTGATGGAGGGATCTGTGATGAAGAGGAGTCTGTGATGGGGGGGATCTGTGATAGAAAGGAGTCTATTATGGGGAGCTCTTTAAAGAAGAGGTATCTGTGATGGAGAGGTATCTGTGATGGGGAGGTCTTTCATGGAGAGGAGTCTGTGATGGGGGGGGATCTGTGACGGGGAGGGGGGGAGTCTGTGATGAATGGATTCTGTGAAATACTGATAAGTTTATGATTAAAACTGTTTTTTGTGCACTACAAAAAAAATATGTGCAGTGTGCAAAAGAATTTGTTTATATTTTTTTCAAACTATTGTCCGGCCGCCCAACAGTCTGAGGGACCGTGAACTGGCCCCCGGTTTAAAAAGTTTGAGGACCCCTGATTTAGATGATAACCCCCTACAGCCTGTGGCTCCCCCCTGTCTGGTCCCTGTAACTTCTTCCTTTAAAGTGGTTGTAAACCCACTTAGACAACTTGCACCTACAGGTAAGCCTAGATTAAGGCTTACCTGTAGGTGCAAGAAATATCTCCTTAACCTACACGGTTAAGGAGATATTTACTATTAAAAAGTCTGCCGATGATGTCACACGCATATGCAATAGCGAGCGCGCATGCGTGTGACGTCATCGCCACTCCGGCCAATCACAGCGCCGGAGCGGCGATACACTGAGGGCAGTGACGGGACATCGAGGCAAGATGGCAGCGGCGGAGGTGACCGAGGACCGCTGCGGGGGCTTCGATCTCAGGTAAGTCATTCATAATGAGCTAGTATGCTATGCATACTAGCTCATTATGCCTTTCTTTTGCAGGGTATTTTTTCTTTTTTTGCCTTTACTTCCTCTTTAAATACCTAGGTATACAGATCACCCCACAGTGGGGAGACTTTTGTCGCATGAATGTAGCCGCTTTAGAGACAAAATTACAATTTAGAAAAGACATTGGCTGGCAAAGTGAATCTGGTGAAAATGATTTTATGCCCCAGTTACTATACTTTTTGCACAATACACCTGTAGTGATTCCACTAAGTATCTTTCAAGAGGTAAACTCTATTTTTAGACAACTATTGTGGCACAATAAGACACCTAGAGTAAGATTAGAGCATCTGCAAAAACCTAAGGGCTCTTTCACACGGAGGTCCGTTCAGGTCCGCCTGTCAGTTTTTTAGGCGGACCTGAAACGGATCCTCCATGCACCCCTATGGAAGAACGGATGTCAGCGGTGACATGTCCGCTGACATCCGCTCCGCTCCTCTCCGAAAATGTGTGACGGAGGAAAATCCTATTTTTCCTTCCGTCTGCGGAGCGGATCGGATGACAACGGACTCTACGGTCCGTCGTCATCCGATTCCCCATAGGGGAGAGCGGCGCTCTGACAGGGCGGTCCCTGCACAGTGTGCGGGGACCGCCCAGTCATCCGTCGGCTCAGCGGGGATCAACGGAGCGATTCCCGCTGAGCAAGCGGAGCTTCACGGGGCGGATCTTCACGGTTCCGCCCCGTGTTAAAGAGGCCGAAGGATGCTGGCGGTTTGGCCATGCCCAATCCCTGGTTGTATTATTTGGCTGCTCAGCTGCAGCACCTGTGTAAGAGCCTTGTGCCCACCACTATCAGGGAACATCAATCTAATCCAGATTCCTTTATCTATATTTTGTATAGATATAGTAAGAGAGAGACAAAGCTCTCTCTGAGCGTAAAAGGACTGTTATGGAGATAATGTGTCTGTTTGAAGGTGAGCACTCAAAAACATAAAACTTGTCATTAGTGTAAAACAATTACCGTATTTATCGGCATATAACACGCACAGGCGTATAACACGCACCCTAACTTTAAGAGGGAAGTTTCAGGAAAAAAACTTTCCACAGCCCCCTGCGTATAACACGCAGGCACAGTTTACCCTCTATTTTCAGGGTAAATAAGTGAGTGTTATACGCCAATAAATACAGTATACATTCAGTAAATTAGTTACAGCACTATTCAATTTTAATATATTTTATGATACTATTGTAGCGGGGTATTGCTCTTGAAATCCCTCAGAGACTACATTACCCAGTACACTTTTAGGCACCCAGGGTGCCTTGCCCGAGCAAGGACTCCTGGGGCGGACTTTATAAGGGAGAGGCGGGGCCCAGTTCTTTCTCTTTTGAAAACCGCCCGCCCAGCAAGCTGAACTGCTGTCTGAGCTCCTGTGACTTTAGGCCAGAAGCCTGGCCGTTTTCTCCAAAGAGCCTATCGCGTGCACCGAGGAACCTGAGGGACGTCTCTCCTTGATACTGCATCTTTACCAGGAGGACGGAAGACCCGGATGTCGAAGGATTGGTGTGTTTAGGCACCGCAGCGGAAGAAACGGACGCGGACTGGTCCGGTTGGGTGAGAGAGCACCTGCTCATAAATAGACACAGTACTTTTGTTACCTTGGTGGATTACAATTCTGTTCTTCAAGTGCACCACCGTTGCTAGCGAAGATTTCCCTGAAGGACTTCCACTTTAGTTCTGTCAGGCCTGACTGGGTAGCATAGACATTCCTGGGCGCCATATTGCCCACGAGGGGAAGTAGCCGCAAAGGGGACTGTTAGAGTTGCATAACGTTGAATACCTGTTTGCTTGTTAACACTGTTTATTGCAGGGCTCTGCTTATGACATATACTTATCTGTTTTACTGCTTACCCATTAATCAAAGTAAACATACAAGGGATAAGCATATTGGTGTCTGTGTTCTTTACTTCATAGAAGAAATAGGTAAAGGAAGTTTTAAAGCCTTACTGTGTATTCTTGTCATAGGATTGTGCCGCTGTGAGTTACAGGCTGCACAATCCTATCATCCCCTACTAACTGTGCCAGGGGAGGTTAGAGCCGATTGCCAGGGGTTGACAGCGGTGCACTACAGGGCCCAAAAATCATACAGGCAGCCCTCTTAACTGGGGGTATCGCTACACGTGGGGGGCTCGGGTCCGGGATTCCTGTTACTGCACGCTGCAATCAAGCCGGTCAGAAGTACCAGGATGGACCCGCCAGCAATGACACAGTGGTGCGCAGCGGTTGGCGCAGATTCAACCGAGGCGGTAGTTATTGAACTCCCAGGGGGAATCTGGCAAGAAAACGAGATAAAGCAGCTGATAATGTCGTTGTCCCCGAATCAAAAGGCATGGTTGATGGACATAAGGCCAGATAACTCGCGCACATACGCACTAGTGGAATGGAGAGGAGAAGTTCCGGGAGATTTTAGAGGTCAGAGCTTAAAAGCCACAGATGGTCAGATATACCGCTTAGTGCATACGAGGGCTGAGAAGACGGAATTTCCCAAAATCTCCCCGATACTCTCCCACAAAATGGAAAGCAGTCGGGATACGATAGCCCCCGGGACATCATTGGCAGCCATAGGGCCAGAACTATTGAATGCTCTGGGAGACTTTGTCACTAAGTGCCAGAAGAGCAACACAGTACATGTGGAAGCCGGGTACCGGAAGCTCCGGATCTTTTCAGGAAAGCTACCTGTGCCTTCCAGAGAGGAAGACTTCGACACCTGGATTGAGCAGGCAATGCAGGCAGTAGAAGGATGGGAAGTACCAGAAGCACAGAAGAAGCAGCACATCAATGAAAGCTTGAAGGGCGCTGCTGCTGAGGCTGTGAAGAATCTTAGGTTTAGCAATGCTGCCTGTACTGCATATGATTATTTGTCTATGTTGCAGGAGGAATTTGGGCAGCTGGAGAAGGTGATGGAACTAATGTACCAGTTCGAGCATACCCTCCAACAGCCGGGAGAGAAATTATCTGAGTATGTCCGGAGGCTAAACAGAATGCTATGCCAAATTGTACTCAAAAAGGGAATGTTGCCTCAAGTTATAGACGCGACTAGGATGAAGCAGATCCTGAGGGGAGCTTTGCATTCGGATCCAGTTTGGCTCCACCTGAAGACCTCTGAAGGAGTCATGGCTTTGTGTTACCCAGACCTTGTGCGGATTATAAGGGATGAAGAAGCCCTGCTGAAAGACCAACAGGTGGTTGAGAAGACCACTCCTCCCCCCTCAGTGGGAGTCAGAACAGCAATAACCACTGAACGGGACTCAGAAGTGGAGACCTTAAAGTCCCAGATGGCTCAAGTGCTGGATCTATTGACCTCTCTGCTGGCTAAGAACTCAGGAGCCAAGGAGCAACAGGAGATTAGGAATGAACCACGCCAGAGCGTTTCCACCCCAACATCCCCGCAGGGAAGAAGGGAAACTGTCTGTTTCAACTGTGGAGGAGTTGGCCACCTTGTAATAGTGTGTCCCAGTCCGAGGAAGAACCGAAGCACTTTCTACCAGCCGGCGGAAAACTTCAGAGAGCCCCGGAGTCAGCCGGGCACCCACTACTTACAGAAAGCTCCAAAAAGATTCAAAAGCCAAAAGATGCAAAGGAAAAGAGAAACAATGCCCCGCCTAAAACACCAACTGCCACCAGTCGGGAGTTGAAATTTGACAATTTGAGAGAAATCAATGCATACCCGGCCCAACAAGGGTTGAGATCCAGAGAGAAATGGAAGAAAAAGAAAGCCTCAAAAGGAAAATCAAAAAGTCCAAAGAAAGAGACCCCTCAGAAGAATTTTCCAGCCAAGTTAATAGGGCCCTCTCCCCTAGTTCCCATTCAAGTGGAGGGAGTCTACACCAAAGCCATTCTGGACACAGGAGCTCAAGTGACTCTGTTGTATAAAGACATTTACCAGAAACATCTGAGTCACGTGCCCCTACAAAAGCTGGAAGACTTAGAGATATGGGGAATTGGTACTCACAAGTTTCCATACGACGGTTGTGTTTCAATCAGGCTGGCCTTCGACCCCTCTGTGACAGGAAAGGCAGATATCTTTGACACTCTGGCAGTAGTTTGCCCTCGTCCACCAGGAGCCAACACGAGTTCTCTGATCATAGGGACCAACACTGATCTGGTCAGGAGACTGCTGACTCCTCTAGTACTGGAAAAGGGTGTTTCAGAAGCCAGGATCCACCCCATGTTGCAGCAGGTCTACCGGAAGTTGTTACTGGAACAGAAGGCCCTGGAAGAGGGGGTGGGGAAAGCCTGGAGACTGTCAAGGAGAGAGAAGATGTTGCAGCCTGGTGAGGTGACTTGCCTGAAGGCTACTGTAAAACTATCATGGGAGCAGCCTGGCCCCTTTGTGGTCCTGGAGCCAGACCCCCAAGACACCCGCCCAGGATTGGAAGTGATCCCTGAAGTTGTCCCGTTGAGGGCATTGAAGAAGGCAAGGGGTCAAATCCCAGTGAGCATCAGGAATGTCACCAGTTCTCCCATGAAGATTCCGGCCCGGATGTTGCTGGGGAGAGTAAATCCTGCCACCCCAGTGGCCATGTCTGACTTGAAGAAGACTGAAGGAGGAGAACACACTCTAGAGAATCTCTGCCTAGAGACCACCACTCTGCCACCAGTGTGGAAGGAGAGAGCCAGCCCAGGCTAGATGGAGAAAAATATTCTCGAAGGACGAGTTTGACGTAGGGTGTGCAAGGAGTGCCACCCATAAGATCCGTCTGCAGGAAGACAAACCTTTCTGGGAGAGGGTCCGGCGAGTCCCCCTGGCTGACCTAAAAGATTTACATGAACAGTTGATGGAGCTTAAGAGAACTGGGGTTATTCGGGAGTCCAGAAGCTCATATGCCTCCCCTATCGTGGTAGTCCGGAAAAAGAATGGTTCGCTGAGACTTTGCATAGACTACAGGAATCTCAATAAAAGGACCATACCCGACCAGTATACCACCCCCAGGATAGAAGATGCCTTGCAGAGTCTGTCTGGAGCCAAGTGGTTCAGCATCATGGACCTGAAGAGTGGGTATTATCAAATCCCAAAGCACCCTGATGACAGAGAGAAGACAGCATTCATCACCCCAGTGGGATTCTATAAGTTCAACAGAATGCCTCAGGGCCTGTCAGGGGCCCCTGCCATTTTCCAGAGATTGATAGAGAGGACAGTGGGGGACATGAATTTTATTGAAGTCTTGGTGTACCTAGACGACATCGTTGTCTTTGGGAAGACTCTGGAGGAGCACAAAGAAAGGCTAGAGAAAGTCCTGAAGAGACTCAGTGAAGAGGGACTTAAACTCTCCAGGGAGAAGTGTCAGTTTTACCGGTCCTCAGTTCATTATCTGGGACACATAGTGTCTGAAGAAGGAGTGTCTACACACCCTGACAAACTAGAAGCAGTTACCTCCTGGCCCCGACCAACTACAATAACTGAGCTCAGATCCTTCCTGCAGTTTTGCTCCTACTACCGCAGGTTTGTGGAAGGGTTTGCAAAGATTGCCAAACCTCTGAATGAGTTACTGAAGACAGAAGGAGAAGAGGATGATACTGGCCCCAGGAAACCTGGAGAGTCTGTGGAAGACCAGTGGACAGAGAAGTGTGAAGAGGCCTTCGAAATGCTGAAGAAAAGCCTGACCACTGCCCCGGTCTTGGCCTATGCTGATACTAAGAGACCATGTGAACTGCATGTGGACGCTAGCCATGATGGGCTGGAAGGTGTACTGTACCAGGAGTATGAAGGACAACTCAGGCCGGTCGCGTATGTGAGTAGGAGTCTAACACCAGCGGAGAAGAACTACCCCACCCACAAATTGGAGTTCCTGGCCGTGAAGTGGGCAGTTGTGGATAAACTCAGAGATTACCTATATGGAGTGGACTTTACAGTAAAGACAGATAATAACCCACTCACCTACCTTTTCACCACAGCCAAGCTGGATGCCACTGGTCACCGTTGGTTGGCAGCCCTTTCTGGATTCAACTTTAGCCTCAAGTATATGCCGAGAACTGGAAACAGAGATGCGGATGCATTATCCAGAAGGTCTCATGCTCCCACTTACCATACAGAAGGTTGGACCCAGGTAACCCCAGATGGGGTGCGGGCTTTATGTCAAGGAGCCCAGCTTTAAGTTAGTGGCGGATCCAGGGCAGAAGAGATTGGAGTTTCGGTAGTGGGGTTGCCCAAATTCTATTGTGATGTTACCCAGATTGGCAAAGACGATTTGCCAAAATTATCCAAGAAGGACATAAGAAGAGATCAGTTGGAAGACCCCTGGGGAAGATTGGCTTTGGAAGCTCTAGAAGACCAGGATCTGGACAGGCTCTTGCAAAATCCCTCAAAGGAGGCTTGATTAATCCATAAAGAATGGGATAAGTTACAGGTATATCAAGGGGTGGTCTACCGAAGGGGCCCCTCTGATGACCTGGAAGAGAAGTGGCAGCTGTTTCTCCCGGAAAAACAGAAGAACTGTACTGACTGCCCTACATGATAACCATGGCCACTTAGGGGCCGAACGAACCTTCCAGCTTGTCAGAAATAGATTTTATTGGCCGTATATGCAAGCTGAAGTGGAGGAGTACTGTCACTCATGTGCTCGCTGCATACAGAGGAAGACATTGCCACGTCAAGCTGCCCCAATGGGCCATCTGCAGATTCAAGGGCCCTTGGACTTGGCATGCATCGACTTTCTCTGTCTGGAACCTGACTTGTGATGGACATGGAAATGTTCTGGTGTTCTGGTGATAACCGCCCATTTCACCCGTTATGCCCAGGCCTTTCCAACTAAAGACCTGAAAGATTCAACAGGACTCTGTTAAATATGTTGGGGACTCTGAACAGTGAGGAGAAGCAACATTGGGGCAAGCACATAGCTGCCATAGTGCACGCCTATAATAGTACAGCCAGCGATGTCACAGGATAATCCCCTTACAGACTTATGTTTGAAAGAGAGGCCAGACTACCAGTGGACTTGGCCTTTGGTACCTCCACGGACCATACATCTGTCACCTCACACAAAGGATACGTGGATAGACTGCGGAAGAGCTTGAAACTGGCCTATGAGAAGGCTCAATCAATTTCCGAGCAGAGAGGAGCCCGGAACAAACGGAACTTTGACCTTAGGGTCCGTATTCAAAATCTACAACCTGAAGACAGAGTGTTGCTGAGGAATTTAGGAGTCCCAGGGAAGCACAAGCTGGCAGACAGATGGAGATCCGAGCCTTATGTGATTTGTAAGAAGCTGCCTGGCCTACCTGTGTACCAGCTGAAGCCTGAAGGAAGAGTGGGGCTGCTGAAGATCTGGCACAGAAATCATCTGCTACCCCTTTCTGAAGCAGACAGGATGCCTCCTACCCCGGATTCCCCCAAGCTACCTTCAAGCTCAAATACTCCCAGACCCAACACTAAGTCTCAGACAACGGCTTTCCGTTTCTCCATTGAGTCTTCAAAAACTACTGAAATATACTTTTTGAAATAATTTCCATTCCAAGCTAGACTGTTTGTCTGATTTGGGTGAGGTCCCTTTTCAGACATCCAAAAAATCTGGATTAATTTAGGTGAATTGGTGGATGAGTTGGTTAAAAGGCTGATTGTGGTGTGTATGGTGGGTCGGGTGGCCACCCATGTTCACAGGTTTTTAAACTAGTCTAATTTTAAATTTATAGGTGAAGGGTGTTTATATCAAGTGTTTGTTAAACCATTATATTATATTGCGGTTTATATAATAAAGAAAATAACAATTCCTCACTGAAGAATTTCTTTTGGAAGGAACTTTTTCCTACCTCCTCTTTTTTTCATATGCTTAAAATAATTCAGAGGAAAATACAGGATAATAACCCCTAGACCATTAATATCATCACTCATATCGGCGGACAGCCTCCAAGAGGGATATAACTGGTGATTTAAGAGGTTTTTCCAAATAATATTCCTGTGTGATTACAGGGGATGAGCTTTTCCTTTTTTTGTGTACCTACCTCCCCCTTTTTTTCTCAGACAACTCTGTCAGGAGAAACGGATATCGCCACTCAGAGTGAAGATGAACAACTGGAAGTTGAATGGTTGTGGCCGTCCCAGGTACCTGAATCTTTGTCCATTGACCTTCCACCCTCTGAGGATGCCCCTGATGATACTTTGAATCCGGAAGCCACTGAGTTTGTTCCATCCTATGCTCAGGCGGAGGGGTGGGAGGATGCTATAGAATCCTTCCCTGTTGACGATCCAGGAGACTCCATGTATCTTTCTGCATCTGATTCGGGTGCCTCAGAAACAGAAGAAACTCCTACACCTATCCCAGTGGAAGAACCTGTGGTATCTGAAGCATTGACCCCCAGAGAACAAAGAGCTAAAAGAACCATACGTCCTCCCCAGAAGTTGACATATACACAGATGGGAGAAAGCTCTGAGGACACTGTAACTACCGCAAGAAGGACAATCCAAAAGCCTGATCCCTCCACTGTGCATTTGATGGAGGGCAACCCCAGCTCACTTTCTGGCACAGTTAGACAAGCCACAATCACTAACGTGACATGTGGGCAGGGCAATCCCCCTCCGCGTTTTTGGTGGGAGCTTCCCCTGCCGACCTCCCTTGCAGCTCTTAATGACTTTGTGCACATTGTTAATCTTGTCTTTGGGGACCAAAGATTCTAAGTGGGGGGAGTGTGTAGCGGAGTATTGCTCCTTAAACCCCTCAGAGACTACATTACCCAGTACACTTTTAGGCACCCAGGGTGCCTTGCCTGCGCAAGGACTGCTGGGGCGGACTTTATAAGGGAGAGGCGGGGCCCAGTTCTTTCTCTTTGGACACTGCCCGCCCAGCAAGCTGAACTGCTGTCTGAGCTCCTGTGACTTTAGGCCAGAAGCCTGGCCGTTTTCTCCAAAGAGCCTTCCGTGCGCACCGAGGAACCTGAGGGACGTCTCTCCTTGATACTGCATCTTTACCGGGAGGACCAAAGACCCGGATGTCGAGGGATCGGTGTGTTTAGGCACCGCAGCGGAAGAAACGGACGCGGACTGGTCCTGTTGGGTGAGAGAGCACCTGCTCATAAATAGACACAGTACTTTCGTTACCTTGGTGGATTACAAATTCTGTTCTTCAAGTGCACCACCGTTGCTAGCGAAGATTTCCCTGCAGGACTTCCACTTTAGTTCGGTCAGGCCTGACTGGGTAGCATAGACATTCCTGGGCGCCATATTGCCCACGAGAGGAAGTAGCCGCAAAGGGGACTGTTAGAGTTGCATAACGTTGAATACCTGTTTGCTTGTTAACACTGTATATTGCAGGGCTCTGCTTATGACATATACTCATCTGTTTTACTGCTTATCCATTAATCAAAGTAAACATACAAGGGATAAGCATATTGGTGTCTGTGTTTTTTACTTCATAGAAGAAATAGGTAAAGGAAGTTTTAAAGCCTGAGGCCTCGTACACACGACCGATTTTCTCGTCCAAAACCGTCAAGAAAAGTGCCGTGAGAGCTTTTTTGTCGAGAAAAACGTTCGTGTGTATGGTTTTACGACGAGAAAATTGCAGAGAATCTCGACGAGAAAATAGAGAACCTGCTCTCTATTTTCTCGTCAGGATTCCAGATTTCCTCGTCGTGTTTCTCGTCTGGCTGTTTTGTGACGAGAAAATGGTTCGTGTGTATGCTTTTACGACTCTTCCAAAAGCGCGCATGCTCACAAGCAACTATGAGACGGGAGCGCATCTTCTGGTAAAACAAGCCTTCGTAATGGAGAGAGCACATTCGTCACGCTCAAAAATATCGCATCGTTTAAATGTTCTGCATTGAAATCTTCGTTAGAATGTTACATTAATCAAAACGAGTGACCTTCTTTTGCTGCTGATATTCACACAGAGTTATGCCTTTTTTTTAACCTTTTTCATGCTGCTCTTAAGAAGATTTATGTGTATTATATCGTGCAAGTTTTTAGGAATAATTTAAATGGTTATATTTTTAAAAATGATGTTAATTATAATTTCGCAATGTTTTGATAGTGATCTCCCATTTAATTTTGGAATCTATATTAGTTAAATTTACCCCCATGTTTTTTTGCAAATCAGATTTAGTTATTCTTTTGGGGGGTGATATCTGTCCCTTTTTTTGTCAGTCAAATGTATCTGCTTACTCCAAAGCTAGATTTTTAATTTTTACAAATACACATAGTCAAGTATGAACTTAAACAAAAATCACATTTATTCATGTTTACAAATAAAATAAAGAGAAGGCAGCGCTGGAGAACCTGCTGCCATTTGTGCATCCCAGGGACCCCAGAGCACACAGCAACCCTGTGTGGACACTAAAATTGGGAGCTTGAGAAGGCCAACATTTCTGAACACAATCTGATGCTGGCCTCCCAGAGGTCAGGAACAGCAGCAGGTGAGATATATGTCCCAAGTGTGTGGTACTACAACAGGCTGCCTTCTGTCCGACCACAATGAAGCAAGGCCATCACTTCCTCTTCTTCCTGGCAACCTTCCCTGCAACCTTCCCTGAAGCCTTCCCTGCAGCCTTCCTTCTTCATTTGGCTGGAGGCTGGGCCACTGGAGGGGTACTCCTGTCAGGAGGAGGAGGAGGAGGAGATGATGTAGCAGAAGGGGGTGGGGCAGAAGAAGAAGGTGGAGGTGTAGCAGAAGGCGGTGGGGCAGAAGAAGGTGGAGGTGTAGCAGAAGAAGAAGGTGGAGGTGTAGCAGAAGGGGGTGGGGCAGAAGAAGAAGGTGGAGGTGTAGCAGAAGGGGGTGGGGCAGAAGAAGAAGGTGGAGGTGTAGCAGAAGGGGGTGGGGCAGAAGAAGAAGGTGGAGGTGGAGGTTGAGGTTGGGTCAGTTGTGCCACCTCACATATGGCGGTATTGGGGGTAATTTTCTCCATCACCCCCTTGTTGAGCAAGGTGATGAGCAGGGGCTCGCATAGGAGGCGTTGCTCCATGCTCATCACCTTGAACTTAGCCCCCACTAGGCCGGCAATGGCCTCTTCAGGGGATGTGGGCTCCTGGAGGGTGGCATGGGCCTCACGAATAAGGGCCATTGCTGCCTCACTCGAGCTCCTGTCCCTCCTGCCTCTTTTGTGAAGCCGGATGGGAGGCACCTGGGATCTGGTGCTTCTCCTTTGCCCTGCCACCTCCTTGTCTGCCACTGGGCCCTGCCACCTCCTGGCTGGCACTGGGCCCTGCCACCTCCTGGCTGCCACTGGGCCCTTCCTCCTCCTGCCTGACAGTTTCCAGACCCTCCTCCTGGCTGATTTCATCCTGTGTATGAAAAAGGGACATAGTTTAATATGTTGGTTTAATCTTTGCATCAAACTTTGTAATCCTGATTGAAGCAATTAGAATGTAAATCCATAAATCCTTGCTTTAAATTTACCACTACATCAGTTTGACTATTTAGCACCCAATTAAGTGCAGAATAATGTCTACAGATCTTGATTTCACTTGTGGAATCCAAAATATTTTATGTTTGTCATCTTGACATATTTGTCAAACATTAAGTTTATCCCAATACATTTTCATTTAATACTATACCTGGCTCCAGATGGCCAAATCAGGATCATTCAGGATGGCTGCCTCCTCTTGCTCCAGAAAAGGCTCAGGTTGGCTGCAGGGAAGTCTGGGGGGAAGAGTGGAGAGTGATGGCCTTGTCTCAATGTGGTCATCCAGGAAGGACATCCTGTTGTAGTACCACAAAATCGGGACATACACATCACCTGCTGCTGCTCCTGACCTCTGAGAAGCCAGGACTTTAGAGCGTTCAGTCCTGTAGGTACCTCTCAAGCTCCCAATTTTAGTGTCCACTTGTTTTGCTGTGGCTGTGGGCACCTTGGTATGCACAAATGGGAGCAGCTTCTCCAGCGCTGCTTTTCTCACCCCTCTTTTTTTGTGGATGGGGTTTTTCGTCTCCCACAGAGCCGGCAGCTCCCTTACCCGGTCAATAAATTCCGCCAGGAAATCCTTGTCGCTTATAAAGACATTCATATTGTATCTGCAAGTTAAATAAATTAGATATAACTAATGTGAGGCAAACAGTCTAACCTCCTTAACATCCTAGTCACCATATATATCCTCCAACATTCTCAAGACAGTATAGGCCAACAATTTGTACAAGTCACAAAATCACATACCTTCGTTCGCACGTCCGTCACTTGAACTCCTCTCTCCGCACACCGAACGTACTATAGTCACATGTGTGTTTGCTATATACACACCACGCATGCGTCAAAATACGAACACGTCGCTCCGCACACGTCGCCCGCCCATGACGTTCTAACTAACATCTTTTCCCCGCCCCTTCTCTTTCGGTGCGCAGACAGATATGGCGGAGTTACAGCAGGTGTCTGATAATTCCGCAACTAACGAGGAGGAGACAAGCCCGGAGACCGAGGAAACGTCACGATCAAGGAGGAGATTCAAGGCATCGAATATGTCTTTGGCGGAGATGGCGGAGATGGTGGACATCTTGCTCAAGTCTGATTATGATGCCAAGCATGGGCCGTATAGCAAACCAAATAGAAGGAAGGCCAAAATCCTCACTAAAGTCGTGAAGAGTCTGAAGGCGAATTTCGGGGTGAAACGCTCAAATGAGCAGCTCAGAGAGAGGTGGTCAGACCTCAAACTGACGGAGCCAGAGCAGTTGAGGAGCATAAAGAGAATGCTCGCTAAAAGTAAGTAAAATGTAGACTTTTCTGCTATTAATCTTTTTCTAAACTGACATGTTGCTCTTTATTTTGGTTTCTCATATTGGACTTCCTTCCAAAATGTAATATTTTGAACTTGGTTGGGCCCAGTAATCGTTTGTTACGTTACCGACACTTCGTTCGGCCACTATCTGCGGTTTTGGCTTATTTTAGAGCCACAAAAGTAATTAGACATCTGCCATTTTTGCTCAAATATTGTGGCAAATTTTTTAGTCTAGATGATGTGTTTGTAAAGAGAATGAAATGCAAACTTTTATCAGTGTAAAGGAGAGGACACTCAGCAGCTGCTTCCACATCTGTACTTTGGAGCACTATAGTGTGGGCCACCAGACCCGCCTTTTTTGGGTGTCCCACACAGGTGCATCAGAGAATTTTTGTGGTGCCTCCATGTCAAATAAATTACATCCAAAGGTGAATACTAAACATATTCTTGGTCATAAATAATGCATTCTTCTTTAAATTCCGCCCAAACACACACTTGTACCACACTTCCAAGCAATTTAGCCTGTTTTTATTTTAACATTGAGATTTACAGTGTGATAAATAGACCTTTTGTTTGATTCTCATAGGGGAGAGAAGACTGGGAGGAGGACACTCCAGGGAGCACATGCACCCCACAACTTCCAAGCAACCCCAAACTCCCAAAGACCCACAACCGAAAGATGTGCAGGAAGTTGAGGTGGAGGAAGGAGAAGTTCAGGAAGGAGAGGTGGATGACGTTATGGATCTGGTCACCACAACAGGTCAGTATCTGACACCACAGCTTCAGGTAAGAGATGTAGGCCTGCAGAGTTATAATACATTTTGTTTTTTGTTTTTAGGGGATATAAATGTTGTGAAGGATAGTACACGGTTCTCTGCTGACAGTGCCCTCCGCCTCATCCAGCAAGTGATGGAATGTAGCACGGAACTGGACCTTATTAAACAAAGAATCCATGTGATGGAACAAACATTTAAAGACATTCTCGATGTTTTGGGGAGAATTCAATAAGCCATCCAAACACATTTGTTTTTACATGTTTGTTTTTGCAACTTTTCGAATTTTTTTGACAATCAAACCAGCCAAAAATTGATTCTGCACACAGTGTGTCAACATGTGCTATCTGCCATCAGGGGATATCCATGTACGTCTTTTGTGGGTGCAACCCCTTCCTCATATCTAAAGTCGGTGAACTGAGGAAGGGGTTGCACCCCCAAAACAGGTCCATTGATCACCCCTGATGGCAGATAGCACATGTTGACACTAGGGATCAGGATTGTAAACTTCCTAGATGAAAAAAATCCCAAATGTGTGCATATTCAATTTTTGGCTGGGCAAGGGGTGGCAGGACCCCATATTAGGACAGGCACATAGAGACATAGTTTGTGTAAGTGAATGTCTCAGATTGCTCAGAGGTATCCAATGTTGTAATTTTTGGAATGCAACTGTTATTTTTGTATTTTCATAAGCAAAAAATTGCCGGGTTGGGGCCAGGCCAACCCAAAAAAACAGAAAAAAATAAAAATGGTGAGAATGTGCACAGAGTAAAATATTTGACCACAAACAACGTGTAGCTTCTTTTTATAATACCCTCTAAGCTTATTTGGTTATTTTGTAAGGTTACATAGTGAAATGGTTGTTATTTACTAAAGTAAAATACACTTGGCACTACAAATGCACAAAGACAAACTAGGAGACAGGAAAGAACAAATAATTAAAGGTTTAAACAAGCTTTTTATTGGGATCCTTAGACATAGGCTGGCATAGGAATTGCCCCCCTACCCGTGAAATACTCCATGTATTTGTCCCGAACCTCACAGGCATTTTGGGAGGGCAAGCCAGGACGGGCAGATTCCAGGCCCGGCAGGGGATTTGCAGGGGAAAGTCCAGCCCCTGGCAAAACTGTGGCCATATAGGAATTAGATTTTTGGCTCAGAAAGTTGTGTAGCACACAGCAGCATAATACGACATCGTTTATTTTGTAGTCCGCCAAGTGTATTGAAGTCATAAAAAGGCGGAACCGGCTGGCCATTATGCCAAAGGCATTTTCGACAACTCTTCGGCCCCTGGCCAGCCGGTAATTGAACACCCTCTTCTCTAGGGTCAGGGTCCTCTGTGGAAATGGCCTCATAAGATGCCGTCCGAGTCCGAAGGCTTCATCAGCCAAGAAAACAAAGGGGAGTCCTTCAATATTCCCTGCATCCAGTGGCAATGCAAGGTCGTCACTCTGGAGACGGAGGGCAAACTCCGTCTGGATGAAGGATCCCCCATCGGACATCCGGCCATTCTTCCCTACATCAACATAGAGGAATTCATACCGTGCTGACACCACCGCCATCAGCACAATGCTATGAAACCCCTTGTAATTGTAGTAGTAGGACCCAGAACGGGGTGGCGGCACGATGCGGACGTGCTTCCCGTCTATGGCACCACCGCAGTTGGGGAAGTCCCACCGCGTGGCAAACTCCGATGCCACAGTCTGCCATTCCTGTGGCGTGGAAGGAAGCTGTGGAGTGAAACAAGATGAAATAATATTAGAATACCAAAGTCATACATTACAAGGAAATTCTATTAAAAAAAATTAGAGGCCAACATCAATCAAATTCTACGTTTATTAAGGTGTTTAAAATAAGTATAATGAAAGGCTCATTTATCATATTCATCACCCCCTCTGATGGGCCATTACTAAATTATTTTGGGGGGGGAGATGTGTTTGGCCACAGGATAGCATTGCAGTGGCGGTGCGTCCAGAGTGGGCGCTGGAGCACTGCCCCCTCTCTCCTGTGCCCATCACTCAGAACAATACATAGGTTCATGCGTTGCATTAACCTATGTATTGTCTATGCCGCCCACTATTCAGGTGGATGGCCTCTTGTAAAGCGACCGACATATGAATAATTGCGGCATTTAGGGGGTTCAAATTGCATAGCAGAAACAGGTAGTAAAATAGTCTTGCACATTACAACCTGAGGGATGTAATTGGCTTCCTAAAAGTAAAATAGGGGACGCAGGGGGGGGGCATTCCTTGGGGAAACACTGGCAGGCTGCTCTGCCAATCATGTTCACCAAGTCTGTTTAATGGTAACATGATTGGCTGATGCAACATCAAGGGAAGGAGAAGACATCAAGGACAGAAGAAGGATGGCGCTGACCACAAGAAGGTAAGTGCAGGGCTGGGGGGAAACTGGCTGCATTAGAGGGGACTAAATGGCTGCATTGGAGTGAACAAAATGGCTGCATTAGAGGGGACAACTGGGGGCGTTTAATAGGCACCAGAGCAAAAAAGGAGGAAGTTTATTTCCTAAATTGGTGTTTGAACCCCCAAACATTTGGAGCAACAGGCGCCCCTGCTGGAAAAGTTAGTGAAGGGAAATATTTATGGAGGAGAAAAAAGGGGCAATCTAAAGCTTCCAGCATGCATGGGGACAAAGGGGATCATTCTCAGCATATTACAATCATGGTAATTAGGGAAGGATGAAAGAAATACAATACATTAGCATACATGTAATACATAAAATGTGATGTTAAGGGAGAAAACTTACCCTAATATAGTCCTCCTGCAGGACTTGTATAATGGCAGAACAGGTGTCTGGGATTATGACGCCCAGAGCCTGGGGGGAGATGCCTGTGGTGAACTTCAAGTCCTGAAGACTTCTCCCTGTCGCCAGGTACCGTAAGGTGGCGATGAGCCTCTGCTCAGCACTGATGGCTTCCCGCATAACGGTGTCCTTCCTGGTAATATAGGGGGACACCAAAGCCAACAGTTCCTGAAAAACGGGGTCAGACATCCGCAGAAAATTCCTGTAGTCCTCAGGATTATTCTCGACGATCTCCCGCAGCAGAGGCATATGGCAGAATTGGTCCCGCTGGAGCAACCAATTCTTGGTCCATGAACTCCTCCTCACACCATTCATGGACTGGTCTTGGTCCAAAACAAGCAGACCAACACCAAGCGCATGCACAGCACGAACTCGACGACGAGAACGTCCAGGCGACATGGCTAAGAAACAGTCGTCTTATCAGAACGTACAGAACAGAACGCACTTTAGAACAGCAAGGCCTATGAATAACGAACTGAAAATCAGAAACGAACAGGCAAGAACGCACTGTAAAACGGATACGACCTGCCTAGACGCCCTGAAAGTCAAGATACGAACCCACAAGCATAAACTGAACCGCAGAAAACGATCTGAAAAGTACGAAGACTGAAAAGCGCGAATCGTCTCTTCCCAAACTTTTACTTCACACGCGGTAACACGAGATCAGCAAAAGCAGCCCAAGGGGTGGCGCCAAGAAAAAAGATCTTCCCCTTTATAGTGCCGTCGTACGTGCTGGACGTGAGCGCGGAGAACAACGAGGAAATTGGGAAATGTCAGTGTGTACGCATAGAAAGCTTGACGAGAAAATCGACAAGCTTAACAAAAATCTCGTCGAAAAAAACGACGTGTTTTTTACGACGAGTAAATTGGTCGTGTGTACTAGGCTTTACTGTGTATTCTTGTCATAGGATTGTGCCGCTGTGAGTTACAGTCCGCACAATCCTATCATCCCCTACTAACTGTGCCAGATGAGGTTAGAGCCGATTGCCAGGGGTTGACAGCGGTGCACATATGGGCCCAAAAATCATACAGGCAGCCCTCTTAACTGGGGGTATCGCTACATCTCATTTTATCTTTCCTTTTGTCCTCTACTCTTTATCTTTTCATTCTTCCTGGGCCTCATCCAGCATGCTTCATTATTTTACAGGGTTTCTCAATCCAGCTTCATCCAGCACTTATTATGCCTAACATGCATTCAAAACACAATCAAACCTTTAAGTGGTTCTAAAGCCTAATTTTTTTTTACCTTAATGCATTCCTTGCATTACTTACATGAGCCCTCATGCAATCCAGCGCTGTGCACATCTGCAGCTCTTCACTCACCTCACTTCGTACTCTCACTGGATTTGCTGAGGCAGCGGAAGCCATTGGCCTCAGTAACATATTAAAGCCATCCACGAAACCCCTTTTTATTTACACAGAAACGTTCCTATCTATTATTTTTCCAATACAAAACAGATACAAGGGTAGTAGCTCTCTGACTTTTTAAAAAGCTTTGATTTTTGGGAGAGAAATGTTACCAAAGATCCTGCAGGGAGATATTTGTTGGTCTTGGAATAGTTGGGAGAGACATTCATTACATGTTATGTCCCCAAATCAGTGAAGCTACAGTACATTTTTTGTGAACGTCATTTTCAGAGTTGCTCTTTAAATCAGAGAGCATATTGCTGTTAGCAGAAGACTCCAACTGAGCACTGGACAAAGTAAGACCTTCTATTCCAAAATTATTTGGTAAATGCGAAATAGGAGGCCAACCTATTTGCTATGGACTATACTTGTTATTATTACAGCTCACAGTCAGTATTCCAGAATAGCCCACATATCAATTCCTCAATTATTGCTCAATAATACCTTTTATTAACATCTGCTTGAATTCTGTCTACAGTCTGGTCTGACAACAATTCAATATTAACAAACATCAAGACATTGGTGGAAAACTACTACATTTTTATTGGCCAAAAATAGAAACAGTTACACAAACTTTTTTGACCACCTGAGTAGAGAAATCCTTATGATGGTATAAACATAGATTTTGTTTTTTAGAGACAGATCAGACTTTCTACGTTTTTAAACGTCGGTTACTATCTGTCAAGTTAAATCGTCCAGGAGAGGTTGTAAAATGTCCCATGTACATATAAGCCTTAAATAGACCAACACCATGCAGACATAATGGAAAAGGAATTCACTGCTGATGAAATAATTGAGGTAAATAAATCCATTAGGCTAGCCAAATCCCTGGGTCCTGATGAATTTCACAATGGCTGCTATAATAAAAATTGTCTGACCTGCTGGTTTTACACATCCTTAACCTTTTTTAATTATCTGATAAAATGTAACCTTCCTAATCTGGAGGAAAATTGGGCTAAATTTATAATTTTACCTAATCCCGGAAAAGGCTCTACTTTCTAATTACTGGCCTATCGCTCTTATCAATTGTGATCTTAAGCTATTAAGACTTAAGCAGTCAGGCTGAATACAGTTTTACAACACTACATCCACTTAGGTCAAACATACTTTGTATGCAGCCATCAAGCCCAAATCTGCAGAACCATAGCCTTACTGCCAGCAGTACTTTCCAATTGGACCTCCATCACATGTAAAGAACCTATGCTAGCATCCATAGACTTAAAAGAAAAAAGCTTTAGATAGCCAAATGTAGGATTATTGTCCCATACCTTGGATGTCCTGGGATTAGGCCCTTATTTCAAGCTTAAACTCAAGGTACTATATGACACCCCCATGGTTCAAATACAAATACAGAAGGGATGCACAGAAGGGGAAGAACATAAATGCACCCTCTTTGAATAAGATGTAATAATGTTCATAACTTCCCCCTAAAAGTTATCCTTAACTTACTTAAACCCCAGCAGCTGTCAGTGTGCGATTATAATGCAAGCAGCTCCTCTCACACTTCCACCCCTAACGCTTGTCCTTTTAATCTCAAACAATTTGCACAGCCTATTAATAATGTTCATATAAAAGAACATGTGGGTAGCAGCGACCATAACATGATTTAATTTACTATAAGCTGCGATAAACAAGTGCATACTGGAAACATAAAAATGCCTAATTTTAAGATAGCTAATTTTTCAAAGCTGTGTCAAGGTTTAGTCTGGGAAGGAATATTGTCATTAACGGACACAGAACAGAAATGGGAATGCTTCAAATCAACTGTATGAAAAACACACTGCAAAATATACAGTATTCTCAATTCTATATGCTCAATATGTTTAATAGAGTAAAAATGAAATTTATGCGGCTCATGTCCAAAGTTAAAAAAGCTATCAATAATAAGAAAAGAGCATTTAAAATAAATAAAATAGAACAGACACTATCATCATTTTAAAATTACAAAAGAATATAACAGAACATGGAAAAAGGAAATCAAGGGGGGCGTGGCTTGGCGCGCAACGGGTATGGACGCACACTAGGAGAGCTCCGGCACACACACAGCCTGCAATCGCCTAATTTCCCGACCCTAAGCCTCCAGATGCCGGGCAAACGCCTGTACAACACCCCGCACTCACGCCCGAGGAGAGGATCGACTTCCACCACAGCGCGGAACATCACAGAGCTATTTAAACCTGCGGCGGGGACCCGCAACAACGTGGGGAAGACCAAGATGGCGCTGATGCAGCCACACGAGGAGGAATACAGCGAGGACTCCCAATCCCCGCCTGAGGATTTAGGTAAAGGAAATGCCCGCTTGAATCATCCCCTCACCCTAGCCGATATGTCAGTGATAGCCGCGGATATTAAATCCTCCTTCTCGGCCGCCATCACGGACATTAAATCTAACTTATTGGCTCTGAATGAGCGGATGGCGGTGTCTGAGGCAGCGGGAAGGCACAGGGACAAAGCAATTCTCAGATTGGAGAGGAAATGCACGACTCAAAACCACCATTTTATTGAAATAAATAGGCATTTGGAAGACCTGGATAACAGGGGAAGGAGGGCCAATATACGGGTGAGAGGTATCCCTGAGACAGTAGACGCAGCTCAAATCATTCCGGCATTGCAACGAGTTTTCAATAGCTTGCTAGAGCGGCAGGAAGACATGGCGATCGATTTTGTCAGGGCCCACAGAGCACTCAGACCAAAAGGCCCAGATGATGCTCCTCCGAGGGACATCATATGTTGCCTTCAGAGCTTCATGCTTAAAGAGGACATAATGAGAAAGGCGAGGAGAAATGAACATATTATTTTCAATGGAGCCACTATCCTGTTGTTTCAGGACTTATCTCAGATTACCCTGAGGAACCGAAGAGCCTTGCGCCCTCTGCTGGAGAAACTCAGGGAACGTGAATTAAAATACACCTGGAAGTTCCCTTTTGCACTGTCTGTGCATTACAATGGTCGTCAATTCATTCTGCGCGATCCGGGTGACCTTCCAGCCTTCTGTGCCGCTCTAGACCTTGAATACATCCCATTGCCTGACTGGTATGCTGAGTTCCAGGAACCACCACGAGACCGGTCACCTTCCAGATCCCCCTTCTCCACTCCTGACAAAAGAGTGAACAAGAAACAGAAGCAGAACCGCTATGGGAAATTTGGAACCCCAGGTCCCAGCAGAGAGGAACGCAGAGATCATGCTGATGACTGATCGACACTTGTTGAGTTCAACCTGCCATGCTCCTTTGTTTTTATTCGTTTACTATGGGTCCCGTTGGGATTCCCTCGGGAAATATTGACAACTTTGCTAAAAATCTATTACTCGCCCCCTACTCCCGGGTTTGTTCTCCTGGCTGGCCTTACCCCCCTCCCCCCTCTCCCCCCCCCCCCCCGTGGGGTTTTTTTTTTTTCTGACCTACCACCCCCATGTGAAGCCAGAGTCTGTCCCTCTGTCACCTACCACAGTACCATGTACCTCCTCCTAGCCTGGAAGCCTGCTGACCTGGGCCTACATGGGACAATTGCTGCTGTTCAGATAAGACGGACCTGGATCTTGAGCTTCGATACTGGCTATCAGGTTACAAATTCACAGGGAGTCATAGTTGGAGGTTGGTCATCTGCTGCCCTGGCTTGAAGACTAGAAACTCTGATACTGAATAACATTCCCTGTGACCAGATGCCTAGCGACCAAAGAGGGTACGGGACTATGGGGGGCAATGGGTGAAATGGGGGAGTCCTCCCTCCCCCCCCCTTTTTTTTTTTTTTTTGGCCAGATCAAGGAGGGTAATACTGTTATATTGTTGCATGTTGCTGCGTATAGGGGCGCTTTATCTAATGCGTTGCCCGTGAGCACTTAAGTTTGTACCACCCCTGGGTCGGGGGGAGAAAACACTTTCATCTAGTATTAGATGAGGCCAGATTTGCTTTCATGTGCAGGCTGTGTGTGTTATGTTGCACCCTATCCACATACATTTAACGTTTATTCTTACAGAGTTATACTGGCAGAGTCGAGTAGCTGACTGTTTTACCCTGTTGTCAGCTGCCTCCCTCTACCCCCACCAAGTGCCTCTTCGCCTACTGGTTGGGCGTGAGACGCACTAACCTACCTACTACTCAGGTCAGGATTTCTGGCCTGTCTAGGGAATTCTTTAATTTGCTCCATCATCTTTACTCTCCCCTTTTCTGACTCACCTTTTCCTTCTTCTTTTTCTCCTTTTTTTTTTTTTTGTTTTTGTTTTTTGTTTGATCTGACCTGATATTAACAGCTTTGTGTTCTAGGATCACTCCGGGCCGTCTCGCTTTGGGCTCCCGGCATGGCGTACGCAGATCTCGGCCGAAATCCACTCGTTATATCCCACAATGTTAGGGGCTTGAACATACCCGAAAGGCGCTCCACTCTGCTGAGGGAGCTCAAAAAAGGTAGGCCGCATTTCATATTTTTACAAGAGACCCATTTCAAAACGCATCATGTCCCCAAACTCACGAGTTCTTACTTTAGCGAGGCATTTCACGCTACGAGTGATGATTCCAGGGCCAGGGGGGCATCTATTTTGATTGGTAGAGATGCACCCTTCACCCTACAGGAAAAAAAGCTGGACCCCAAGGGTAGATATGTATTCCTCAAGGGGTTGTATAACAATACACCCATGACGTTAGCCAATGTCTACTTTCCAAACAAGTCTCATATATCCTTTTGTCAGCAAATTGTTCAAGAGCTTTTGGGGTTTTCCTCGGGATGTATGATCCTGGGTGGAGACTTCAACGTGCCACTCAGCCCGCTGCAGGATACGTCCAACGGGAAAACATGCATCACGTATAGGACCCTTAAGCGAATTAAGGCTATGCTACAATCCTTGCACCTGACTGACACCTGGAGATTTGTGCACCCTGACGGTCGTGACTTTACGTTTTTCTCTCCCCCCCACAACCGACACTCCCGCATAGACTACCTTTTCATTACACAAAAGGATTTAGCCCTCATAACGGGAGCTCACATTGGCATCCAATCCTTCTCGGACCATGCCCCAATTTCACTCTCCGTAAAGGAAGTCACTCCAGCCCCCAAATCATTCGCTTGGAGGTTGAATGCTTCCCTGCTAACTGATCCAGCCCTCCTGGCAGAACTGACCGCCTCGCTGACTGATTTCTTTCAGCGAAATTCTTCCGCTGATACTGACCCACTAATGACCTGGGAGGCGCACAAGTGCACGATTAGGGGGGTCCTCATGGGAATGGGCGCGAGGCGTAAAAAAGAAAGAGAAAAACTTATCAAGAACCTGACAGACAGAATAAAACACTTAGAAACGCTTCATAAACAATCCCTTACTGTCCAGACAGCCACCGAACTTTTAGAGAAAAGGAAGGCCCTTCAACAGGTTTTCGATGACAAGTCGCGGAGATTCCTGTTCTTTAAGAGGGGAATCTACTACGAGTCTGGAAATAAGTCGGGGAAATTTTTGGCGAGGGCCCTAAAGGAGCAGACTGGGAAAAATTTCATACAGGGTATTAGGAGGGCGGATGGCAATTTGGATGTATCTACTGAAGCCATAGCGAACCACTTCCATGCCTTCTACACAAAGCTATATAACCTACCAACCCACCATAGACTGGCAGACATGGAGGGAGAGAGACCACAGATCATTCGTGCTTACCTGGAGAAGAGTGGCATGCCCACCCTCTCAGATTCGGACATATCACTCTTAGAGGGACCAGTTACGGCAGAGGAGATCGCGGTGGCCATTAAGCAACTTAAATCTGGTAAAAGCCCAGGACCAGATGGATTCACTTCCATTTATTATAAAACCTTTTCCAACATATTAGTGGACCCACTTAGGGCCGCGCTAGACTCTATGTCTGAACCTAGAGTAATTACCCCAGACTTTTTGTCAGCACACATCACGGTGATCCATAAGGAAGGTAAAGATCCGGCAGATTGTGCAAGTTATCGACCTATATCTTTACTAAATCTAGACGCCAAAATACACGCTAAGATCCTGGCCTCGCGATTGAGCCCTTTGCTCGCGGACTTAATAGGAATGGACCAGGTAGGCTTCATGCCTGGCCGTGAAGCCAAAGACAACATTATAAAAGCTATGCTCTTGATTCAAGCGGCCCGGGACGGTAACACAGAGGGTCTTCTCCTGTCCACGGATGCGGAGAAGGCCTTCGATCGTGTTGCCTGGGACTACATGCTGGCTGTATGTTCTAGAATCGGATTGGGTCCGCACATGATGGCCAGGATCTCGGCGTTGTACCAGTGCCCTTCGGCGAAGCTTAAAATTAATGGTGCTTTATCAGACAAGGTCCAGATACTAAATGGCACAAGACAGGGCTGCCCGCTGTCTCCTCTGTTGTTCATACTATCCCTAGAACCGTTCATTAGATTAATTAGAGCCAATACAGACATCCGGGGCTTCAGGGTCTTGGATAGGGAATACAAGGTCGCCGCTTATGCGGATGACCTGCTCTTCTTTCTAACAAGCCCTGTCACATCCCTACCCGTTCTCCTCAGGGAGTTTGCGGTATACGGATGCGTCTCTAATCTCAAAATCAACTATGCTAAATCTGAGGCCCTGAATGTATCCTTGCCAGACAACCTGCTAGGTCGAGTTAAGTCGACATCTTCCTTTAGATGGGAACCTGAGAAACTTAAGTACCTTGGAGTGTGGCTCACGCCCAGATTGGCCGACACTTATGGACAGAACTTTCCGAGGTTTCTCAAGACTGTTAAGGCGGACTTGGACAGATGGCAGTCGGGCTATTTTTCTTGGTTTGGTCGTGCGGCCATAATAAAGATGATGATCCTACCCAGGTTGCTTTATCTGCTCCATGCCCTACCCCACAAGATCCCTACAGCCTTCTTCTCCTCGCTGAAAACCATTTTGTTGAGATTTCTCTGGAATGCTCAGCGACCGAGGATCAGGTATTCCCTCTTGATGAAACCAAAGGCCTTTGGTGGCATGGGTATACCTGACTTTGGGTCCTACTACCAGGCCACGCACCTGACCAGGATAGTGGACTGGCACTATCATGGAAATACTAAAGACTGGGTGACCCTGGAAAATGACTTATGTCCACTCCCGTTGAAATTCTCTCCGTGGATAACATGGGATAACTGTCCGAATAACCTCAAAAAACACCCAGTCACCGGCTGTACCTTGGAGATTTTCCACAGACTGACCAAAACCATGAACATATCCTCACAACCCAGCCCCTTGACCCCCTTAAAAGACAACCCAGACTTTGAGCCTGGTCTGTTTAACCCGCACTTCCAACCCTTGGACGCCTCTAAACCGTGGCTACTAGGAGACTGCTTTGACGGAGGGGGTATAAGGGAGTGGACAACGCTTAAATTGAAACTGAATACCCCACGTTTACCCTTTTGGACGTACCTGCAACTCCGCAGCTACTTGGGAAGGCTGCCAGATAAAACTAAGATACATAGGCCCCCCACGGCCCTGGAGGAGATCTGCCTCGCTGGTGTCGGGTGCCCAAAAGCCACCTCCATGGCCTACACGTTGTTACGAGATTTGAAATATGGGCCGGAGGAGGCGCTCAGAGTGAGATGGGCCACGGATCTACAGACGGAAATAACCACTAAAGACTGGAGGTATGCGTGTATTTTGACTCATAAGTGCTCAATAAGCTCAAAAATGCAAGAGACAGCCTACAAAATCCTCACTCACTGGTACAACACCCCAGCCAAGATACATGGATGGAACCCACAATTTCCAGACACCTGCTGGAGGTGTTAAACTGAAAAGGGCACACTGCTACACATTTGGTGGCAGTGTCCGCTAATCGCGCACTTTTGGGAGGAAGTTAACCTTCTAATCAAGAAAATAACTGAGACCAAGATTAACCTAAATGCTGCAGCATGCCTGCTCCACATCACGAATGTCTCGTTGAGGAGATACAAAAAATCCTTGACGAGACATCTCCTAAATGCGGCAAAATCTCTGATTCCGCTGAACTGGAGGTCTCAAAGGGTTCCCTCCATTGTAGAATGGCTTAACAGGGTCTCTGACATCTACAAGATGGAAGAGACGCTGACACAGACCACTGATGAGGTGGAAAAATTTCATGAGACATGGCAGCCCTGGCTGCTCTTTAAATTCTCAGCTGAATACACTAATATTATACCGCCCCCTCCAGACTGAGACTGCTTGCATAGGGTACACAGACCAAATTTGTCCTTCCACTTCTGCTTTACACACTTTTCCTCTTGATTTCTTCTTTCTTTTCTCTTTCTCTTTGCTATTGACTGTTTATCATTTTTTTTCTTTTTTAGGCGCTAGTTGGTAATAGTGAGTACCGACTTGAAACGTGCTTGCATAAAGCCCCAGTGATGTACAAGTTTGTATTAACATATTATGTTCTAATAGGTCTTATTACCTAAACTAATTGGAATGTTGCAATAAGAGTAGTTGCGCCTACTCCTGTTTTCCTCTGTAACACTTTTTATTTGCTCAATAAACTTGTAATGTTTAAAAAAAAAAACGAAGGTACATTCATTAACCACTTCATCTCGGAAATTTGGCTGCTCAATGACCAGGCCATTTTTTGCGATACGGCACTGCGTGGCTTTAACTGACAATTCCACGGTCGTGCGATGCTGTACCCAAACAAAATCGACATGCTTTTTTTCCCACAAATAGAGCTTTTTTTTGGTGATGTTTGATCATCTCTGCGGTTTTTATTTTTTGCGCTATAAACAAAAAAATAGCCCCAATTTTGAAAAAGACACAATATTTTGTACTTTTTGCTAAAATAAAAATCCCCAATTTTTTTTTTAAGAAGTAAATTTTTTCCTCAGTTTAGGCCGATATGTATTTTTCTACATATCTTTGGTAATAAAAATCGCAATAAGCGTATATTGATTGGTTTGCGCAAAAGTTATTGCAGCTACAAGATAGGGGATAGATTTATGCCATTTTTATTATTATTATTTTTTTTACTAGTAATGGCGGTGATCTGTGATTTTTATTGAGACTGTGACATTATGGCGGACAGATCGGACACTTTTGACACATTTTTGGGACCATTGACAATTATACAGAGATCAGGGCTATAAAAATGCACTGATTACTGTGTAAATGTCACTGGCAGGCAAGGGGTTAACACTAGGGGGCGATCAAGGGGTTAACTATGTTCCAACTGTGTTGAAGAATGGGGGCACTCTTGGTCAAATCTTATAGCACCACATCCCATATAATTTGAAACTGGAAAAAGGGGGGGCAGTGGGTATACTCAATACCCTGGGATTTTTAAATACGGTGCTAGATAGAGATTGACAAAGGAATCAGAACTTAAAAAGATTAAATTTTATTACATGACAAAAACAGAAAATACATAAAATATCATAACCATCCTTGAAGACGTGTGACTCAGTGATCAAAGGTGCAATTGCTAGGTCGCCACTCTACTAGTTTCGCTATGAATAGCTTCCTCAGGAGTGATTGTGACAATAGCAGATTATACTGAAAACACAGAATACATATGGTTAACATAAAGGATGGTTACAAATTAGTGAGCATAAGCACATAACGTTATTTAAATTACATCGCGGAAATTGCCGCATCAATATTAGCATGATAATAAGGAAAACATATTAAAAAAATATTGAGGAAAAAATATTGACATGCATAATTGATCAGGACCCATGCTGAACACCAAACGTACATATGTTGTGACAGCAGGAAGGTAAAGTCACCTGGTTGCATCCAGGGGGGTAGATATATTTCGCCCAGATTCAGGCTTTACGCCGACTTATACAACTAGGTGGAGAGTTGTATAAGGCTAGTGGGCTCATGGATGACTCATACCTCTAGGGAGAGGGCTGGGCGTCGTGCAGACAGGGAGTTGATGAGACCAGCTGAAGCCTGTCAGTTCGTTTAAGGCCTCTATAAAAACTCCCAGATTCATTAGGTGTTTGCTCATGCCTGGAAGCAGACCTGTGTGGACTTCCTGGAGAGAGTGAACCCTTGTGCGGTGAGACAAAGCCTGTGTGGCTATTTGCTTGGACATTTAAAACCAGGGACTTAGGGACTAGGACAGCACTAGGCTGATCCCAGTTGTTAGTTAGGAAACCTGTATGTTTAGTCAGAGGTCAACTTGACCAGGATTTATTTTGGTTATGTTTCTTTTGCTTTGCTGTGTTTTGTCACTGTAAATAGAAAATAAACCGCACCTTTTTGATTTTGAAAACCACAACCTCCGTTTGCTGGGCCTGTTTTGTGTGGGGAGCCCATCCCGGGGGTCACACACACCCGCTGCCGAGCTAACCCCCTCACAGTTGGTGGAGAACCAGTGGCAGTTTTTTTTTAAGCCAGCATGGAGGAGATACTGAAGCAGCTGGCTCTAGCAAATGCCAATCAACAGCAGACAAATGCAGGTTTGCAAAAGAGCCTTGCAGCTCATCAACAGAGCCTTGCAGCTCAACAACAGAACTTCGCAGCCCAGCAGCAAGCTCATCAACAGAGCCTTGCAGCCCAGCAGCAGACAAACGCAACTTTGCAACAGAGTCTGGAGGCTCAGCAACGAGCCCAGCAGCAGTCTGAGGCCCGCTTCATAGACCTGTTGCAGAAGCAAGAGCAGAGACTACAACAACAGATGGAAGCAGTAATGCAGCAACGTCCGCAGACCAGTGAGGAAAGCCGTCCCACTAATACCGCGTCCTTTGGGATGAGTCGTTTATTGACAAAAATGACTGGAGAGGATGATCCAGAGGTATTTTTGACCACATTTGAAAGGACCGCTGAAAGAGAAAAGTGGCCTGAGGAGCAGTGGGCTGGACTGGTGGCTCCTCTGTTAACTGGTGAATCGCAGAAAGCTTACTATGACCTAGAGCCTAACCAAGCAAAAGACTATGTGATGCTAAAAGCTGAAATATTGGCAAGGCTGGGTGTCACCCAGGCTGTCCGGGCTCAGCGTGTGCATAACTGGACTTTCCAGCTTGGAAAACCCCCCAGGTCTCAAATGTATGATCTCATTCACCTGAGCAGAAAGTGGCTACAGCCAGAGACTTTGTCCGCACCAAAGATTGTGGAACGTGTTGTAATGGATCGGTTTTTGAGAGCTCTTCCTACTGCCATCCAAAAGTGGGTAAGCCATGGAGACCCAGAGACGGCCGATGGTCTTGTGGATCGTGTGGAGAAATACTTGGCTACAGAGAACCTGACGGCCTCTTCCAGAGACACTCGGACTTTCCACCCTAAGACCAGACCATCCCCAGGGGCGGATAAGAGGATTCCAAGGGGTGAGGGTGGAGAGAGTGAGAGGGTGGGAGCTCTACCCCAAGTTTGGCGAGAACAGCCTGGGAAATCAGCGGCTCAAGAGGCGGCAAGAAGGATCGTTTGCTACCGCTGCCGGCAAGCGGGACATATTGCAGCCAATTGCCCGGTTGTGGAGGAACCCATGCAGTGTGACTTTCTGACGGGCAGACGTCAGTCGCTGTGTGCGACAGTCGCATGCACTGCCATTCGAGGAACTGAGAAACATTTATGCAAAATGTGTGTTAATGGTAGAAATGTTGTGGTATTGCTGGATTCAGGTAGCCTTGTGACCCTGATAAAGGCTGAGTTAGTTAAAACAGAGGTCTCTGGGAATAGCAAGGTAGCTGTTATTTGTGTGCATGGGGACACCCGAGAGTATCCAGTGACTACAGTGTGTTTCGAGACCCCCAAAGGTACCCTCTCTCATCCAGTGGGCTTAGTATCTCAGTTACCGCATGACGCCATTGTGGGAAGGGATTTTCCGAAGTTCTGGGAACTGTGGGATGACCCTGAGCCCCTCACTGGTGCCCCTATGTACCAGGAATGTGATAGCCAGAACTCCCCTGAGAGTGGTGAGGACTCTCCGGAATTTCCCTTATCAGTATTGGCAGGGGAGACTCAAGAAACTGGAGAGGAACCCACCTCCTCAGACGAAAACCTACCGTCTGTGGAGTTTTCTGATCTTGAGGTTCACAGGGAAAACTTTGCCACAGAACAGTTGAAAGACCCCGCCCTAATAAAGGCACGGGAAAACGTAGTGAAAATAGATGGCGAGTTAGTGAACCCAGATAATACCTGCACTTACCCATACTTCAGCGTAGAGAAGGACCTACTGTATCGGGTGGCAAAAAGGGCAGAAGAAACCGTTGAGCAGCTTGTGGTGCCCAAACCTTACAGGAAGTTGGTGTTGGAGTTGGCCCATGGGCACATTCTTGGAGGTCATCTGGGGACAGAGAAAACCCGAGAGAGGGTATTACAGAGATTCTATTGGCCGGGGGTGATGAAGGACGTAGAAAATTATTGTTCCTCCTGCCCTGTGTGTCAGAGGTTGGCCCCGATGCCACATTTCCGTAGCCCGCTGGTCCCTCTACCCATCATTGAGGTCCCGTTTGAGAGGATCGCCATGGATTTGGTAGGTCCTATAATCAAGTCCGCTAGGGGGCACCAGTACATATTAGTTATAATGGACTATGCCACCCGTTATCCAGAAGCGATCCCTCTCCGAAATACCTCGGCCAAAACCATAGCCAAAGAGCTATCTCTTGTTTTTAGCCGGGTGGGTATTTGTAAAGAACTGCTTACGGACCAAGGTACACCCTTTATGTCCCGGGTTATGAAAGAGCTGTGTAAATTGTTCAAAGTGACGCAATTGCGTACGTCTGTGTATCACCCCCAAACCGATGGGCTGGTTGAAAGATTCAACAAAACCCTAAAACAAATGTTGAAGAAAGTGGTGGATAGAGATGGAAAGGATTGGGACTGTTTACTTCCTTATTTGATGTTTGCTATTAGGGAGGTGCCCCAATCCTCTACGGGATTCTCCCCCTTTGAGTTACTGTATGGGAGACACCCAAGAGGGCTGTTGGATATTGCCAAGGAAACTTGGGAAAGTGAGAGTTCTCCCCACAGGAGTGTGATTGAGCATGTCGCCCTGATGCAAGATCGAATTGCACAGGTAATGCCCATCGTGAAGGAACATTTGGCCCAAGCGCAGTTGGCACAGCAGAGAGTGTACAACCGTGGAGCCAAGACCCGTACCTTTTCCCCGGGGGATAGGATATTGGTACTTGTCCCTACGGTTGAAAGTAAATTCCTTGCCAAATGGCAAGGCCCCTACGAGATAATGGAAAAAGTGAGCGAAGTGAATTACAAGGTCAGACAACCAGGAAGGCGAAAGCCCGAACAGATCTATCACGTTAATCTGTTGAAAGCCTGGAGGGATAGAGAGTCCCTAGTCGCAGACACTTGGTCACCAGCTCAAACTGGTTGCGTGATTCCTGAGGTTGGAATAGCAGCCACCTTGTCACAACCCCAACAACAGGAGGTTAAGGAGTTTGTGCTTCGCAACAAGGAGGTATTCTCTGAGCTGCCGGGACAAACATCTGGGGTAGAGCATGACATCATTACCCCGCCCGGTGAAAGGGTGAAGTTAAAACCCTATCGGATCCCAGAGGCTCGACGGGAGGCAATACGGGAGGAAGTACAGAAAATGCTGAACTTAGGGGTGATAGAGGAGTCCCAAAGTGATTGGTCTAGTCCCATCGTGTTGGTGCCTAAACCGGATGGGAGCTGGCGATTTTGTAACGATTTTCGTCAGTTGAACAAAGTTACAAAATTTGACACCTACCCCATGCCACGTATAGATGAGTTGATCGACCGGCTGGGAACAGCCCGATACATGACAACTCTTGACCTCACAAAAGGGTATTGGCAAATCCCCCTGGCCAAGTCGGCCAAAGAGAAAACCGCATTTGTAACCCCAGACGGGGCGTTCCAATATAAAAGAATGCCGTTCGGGTTACAGAATGCGCCGGCCACATTCCAGCGGAAAATGGACCAGATGCTGAGGCCCCATCGGAAGTATGCTGCGGCTTACCTGGATGACGTAATTGTCCATAGCACAGATTGGGCCTCACATCTGCCAAAAGTGCAAGCAGTTCTGGACTCTGTTCGGGAAGCGGGGTTTACGGCTAACCCCAAGAAGTGTACCATTGGGCAGGAGGAGGCCAAATATCTTGGGTACACCATTGGGAGGGGAGTAATAAAACCCCAACTCAACAAAGTCGAGGCCATCCAGAGTTGGCCACGTCCCAACAGCAAGAAGCAGGTACGAGCCTTTCTGGGAATCGCTGGGTATTATCGGCGATTCATTCCCCACTTTGCTTCTAAGGCTGTGCCCCTAACCAACCTGACGAAGGGGAAAGGGTCGGTCATGATTAAATGGACCCCCGAGGCTGAGGCAGCATTCCAATTCTTGAAACAAGCCTTATGTAGCCAGCCAGTGTTGTACTCACCCGACTTCTCTAAAGACTTTGTCGTACAAAGTGATGCGTCAGATGTGGGGTTAGGAGCAGTATTGTCCCAGGTCTGGAACGGGGAAGAGCACCCAGTCATTTACCTCAGCAGGAAGTTGAAGTCCCATGAGGTAAATTACGCCACCGTTGAAAAGGAGTGTTTAGCGGTGAAGTGGGCTCTAGATTCCCTTCGGTACTACCTGCTAGGTAGGCACTTTGACATGGTTACGGATCACGCTCCGTTAAAGTGGATGGCTCAAAACAAGGAAACAAATAGAAGAGTGAATAGGTGGTTCCTGGCCCTCCAGGAATTCAACTTCACAGTAAAGCATCGCCCTGGCGTTCAAATGGGGAATGTGGATGCTTTGTCTCGAGTACATGAATGCCTGATTGCTGGTGTTCCAACCCCGAGGTTAAAACAAGAGGGGGGGTATGTGACAGCAGGAAGGTAAAGTCACCTGGTTGCATCCAGGGGGGTAGATATATTTCGCCCAGATTCAGGCTTTACGCCGACTTATACAACTAGGTGGAGAGTTGTATAAGGCTAGTGGGCTCACGGATGACTCATACCTCTAGGGAGAGGGCTGGGCGTCGTGCAGACAGGGAGTTGATGAGACCAGCTGAAGCCTGTCAGTTCGTTTAAGGCCTCTATAAAAACTCCCAGATTCATTAGGTGTTTGCTCATGCCTGGAAGCAGACCTGTGTGGACTTCCTGGAGAGAGTGAACCCTTGTGCGGTGAGACAAAGCCTGTGTGGCTATTTGCTTGGACATTTAAAACCAGGGACTTAGGGACTAGGACAGCACTAGGCTGATCCCAGTTGTTAGTTAGGAAACCTGTATGTTTAGTCAGAGGTCAACTTGACCAGGATTTATTTTGGTTATGTTTCTTTTGCTTTGCTGTGTTTTGTCACTGTAAATAGAAAATAAACCGCACCTTTTTGATTTTGAAAACCACAACCTCCGTTTGCTGGGCCTGTTTTGTGTGGGGAGCCCATCCCGGGGGTCACACACACCCGCTGCCGAGCTAACCCCCTCACAATGTATACATATGTTCCAACTGTGGAGGGAGGGGACTGACTATAGGAGATGACAGATCGTGGTTCCCAGCCAGTAGGAACTCACGGTCTCTCTCTCCTCTCCTCACAGAACTGGGATGTGTGGGTTAACACACACACACGTCCCTGTTCTGCCTTTTGTGCCCGCGTTCGTGCGTGGCCGACGCTCATCGCGACCACTGGCCACGAGCATCAGCACCCCCCGCAGCTTAAAAGAGCCGATGTACAGCTACGACGGCTCGTGCAATTGTGCCGACCTGCCACAGTATAATGATGGCGGCTAGTCAGCAAGGGGTTATATACCTTCTTCAACTCTGTGTATACAAAGAAAAATGTTGGAGCTCAAGTCCATAATAGGGACCAGAAACATTTAGACAAAGTAAAAGTGACTAAAGCCTGGTTCCCACCTATGCATTTTTCAGTGCGTTTTCAGTTTTGCAGAAACACCCTACAGTGCATTTAACATTCCTATGGGTCATGTTCACATCTATGCATTTTATGGAAAGGGTCAGGGACCAGTAGGTTGTGTTTTTGGTTCCATAGACTTCAATGAATCAAAAATGTGTATTGAAAAACACAAAATGCACCTAGAATATGCATCAACTGCAACCAGCATAGGTGCAAACCAGGCCTAAAGCAACTGGATTGGATGGCTTACATCCTCCTGTCCTCAAACAGCTGAGGTCTGTTGTTTTAAGGCCATTGTTTCTAATTTGTGGAGACTCTTAATGAATGGCTTAGTACAGGGGTGTCCAAAATTTTTCAAAGAATAAAAAAAAAAAAAGGGGGGTTGGGACTTTGAATGAAGCACCTGGGGAAAGTGCCTCCATCCTGATAAGGCAAAAAAGAGGGGGAATGGTGGGACTTTGAATGAGACAGTTGACAGGCAGGGGTTGAATTGGAAAAATTTGGTCAAGTTTATTGCATGTATATAGTACTGGTGTATCACAATGTAAAAAGGTAACATGGGCATATGCGCATGGCGTAACCTACAAAATGTATATGCATAACAGTCAACATGACAAACTTGGCAAATTAGATAATAACAACAATTGGTATGATGTGGACTAGGCAACACATGGCAACTGGGTATAAATAAATAGGTGAAAAATATTTAAAAAAATCATGAATTTGAATGAAGTAAAGTCCTATAGCAAGTGGCTACATCCAAGGTGCCCGATGCGTTTCTGTGAATATCACTTTTTCAGGGGCGGATGCAAAAGGACATCTGAAATAACAGAGTATAATAATATAAAAATTGTATGATGTACAACCAGCAGACACAAAGTGTCAATTCTTGGTACTTACATTATACCAGGTTGAGGTGTGAATGGAAACTGGGCATCAAGAGGTGTCCATCCCAGGAGCTGAGGTAGCAAAAAACCCAGCAATAGCAGGAACGCACCGGCATCACTCCCATAGTGCAAACAGCCGCAGACCACCATCTCCACAGTGTGACCAATTTGATCAGAGTAGTGGATGGTTCTCTAAAATGGATGAGTAGGTCCATTAAGATTAATCGGGAACGTCAAAGGTGAGTAAAGGAGTCCAAAATCGTATTTGTTAGGTTTAAAAGTGGTTACCTTAGATGTACCCTGTGTATGGACCTCGCAAGGCTGAGACGTCTACACATGTGTGGAGGTGAGGGACTGCTTCCGGGAGGACGCTTGATGTGCGTCTCGCACGTACTGGTGATCACCACCAGCGTCACGCGGTCCAGACCCTGCAAAGGGCGGGGACACGGCAAGGGCGGTGTAAAGACCCGCCCACAATCCGTGTCACAACGTCCAGCTGAGTCGGCAAAGATGGAAATACCGCAGCCCCGTCACAATGCCTGTCCATGTCGAGATAAGGGGGGCGGTGCGTGGCGCCGATGTGCTGTGGGCACCCGCCCGGTCCCCCTGCTGCTCACGCCCATAAGGGCGGAAGCAGAGGAGACAGGGAGGACACGCAGAACGCATCGCAGCTCCCGGGTCTGGAACAAAACATAGCCCAGAAACTGCATCACTGGTCCCCTAGACTGGGATGTGTCCAGAACCACCAACAATCCGCAACCCAGTGTTGCAGATGGTGGGCAAAAGCACACTATTCAACCCCACACAAAGCCGGCAGGGGATAACTGCCAGCCAACTGTCAACTGACTCCATCCCTGGTTTAAGAATAAAAAAAGGGGGGTTGGGACTTTGAATGAAGCACCTGGGGAAAGTGCCTCCATCTCGATAAGGCAAAAAAGAGGGGGAATGGTGGGACTTTGAATGAGACAGTTGACAGGCAGGGGTTGAATTGGAAAAATTTGGTCAAGTTTATTGCATGTATATAGTACTGGTGTATCACAATGTAAAAAGGTAACATGGGCATATGCGCATGGCGTAACCTACAAAATGTATATGCATAACAGTCAACATGACAAACTTGGCAAATTAGATAACAACAATTGGTATGATGTGGACTGGGCAACACGTGGCAACTGGGTATAAATAAATAGGTGGAAAATATTTAAAAAAATCTTGAATTTGAATGAAGTAAAGTCCTATAGCAAGTGGCTACATCCAAGGTGTCCGACGCGTTTCTATGAATATCACTTCTTCAGGGGCGGATGCAAAAGGACATCTGAAATAACAGAGTATAATAATATAAAAATTGTATGATGTACAACCAGCAGACACAAAGTGTCAATTCTGGGTACTTACATTATACCAGGTTGAGGTGTGAGTGGAAACTGGGCATCAAGGGGTGTCCATCCCAGGAGCTGAGTTAGCAAAAAACCCAGCAATAGCAGGAATGCACCGGCATCACTCCCATACTGCAAACAGCCACAGACCGCCATCTCCACAGTGTGACCAATTTGATCAGAGTAGTGGATGGTTCTCTAAAATTGATGAATAGGTCCATTAAGATTAATCAGGAATGTCAAAGGTGAGTAAAGAAGTGCAAAATCCTATTTGTTAGGTTTAAAAGTGGTTACCTTGGATGTACCCTGTGTATGGACCTCGCAAGGCTGCGGCGTCTACACATGTGTGGAGGTGAGTGTCAGGGAAATAGGCGCATCCCTGTGCGTAATGGTGCAGGGTTGGCAAACCTGCATAGGCAAAGGCACTGTCAGGGAACCAACAGCAGGAGAAGGACTTTAGGACCCAGAATCTCTGGCAGGAGAAGGACTTTAGGACCCAGTATCTCTACCAGCAGGTCACATGGGCCTATATAAGGAAGTCTGTTAGTGTCTGCATTTGCTGGTTTATCTTCAGCTCCCCCTGTGTTCCTGTATCCTGAATCACCTGTTGATCTGATCTCCGGTGTACCGACCCGGCTTGTTCTGACCTGCTCTTCCTGATCCTCTGGCTCGACTCTTGGCTTGCACCTGACCTCCTTCTGCCTGCTCCCTGCATCCGACCCCGGCTTGTCTATTGAACTCTGCATATCCTGCTCCCTGTACTAAGACTCGGCTCATCCCTGGTCATTCTGATTACGGACTGTCTTCCTGTGAATGATCCATGGCCTGGCTCCCGGCTCAGCTTTCCAGTTGCTCCACTGGTCTCTGTCTCCTGGACCTTCCAAACAAGTCTGTCTTCAGCTACCAGGCACCCGTGCTTCTGTGGGCACTACACCTGCTGTGTCATCTTCAGTGGTGTGCTGCACTCAGCCGCAAGGGGAGCCCTCCCAGCATCTCGGCCTCCTACTAAGTTCCTGACATGAGGGTCTGCTTCCGGGAGGACGCTTTATGTTCGTCTCGCACGTACTGGTGATCACCACCAGCGCCACGCTGGCCAGACCGTGCAAAGGGCGGGGACACGGCAAGGGCGGTGTAAAGACCCGCCCACAATCCGTGTCACAACGTCCAGCTGAGTCGGCAAAGATGGAAATACCGCAGCCCCGTCACAACGCCTGTCCATGATGAGATAAGGGGGCGGTGCGTGGCGCCGATGCGCTGTGGGCACCCGCCCCACCCCCTGCTGCTCACACACATAAGGGTGGAAGCAGAGGAGACAGGGAGGACACGCAGAAAGCATCGCAGCTCCCGGGTCTGGAACAAAACATAGCCCAGAAACTGCATCACTGGTCACCTAGACTGGGATGTGTCCAGAACCACCAACAATCCGCAACCCAGTGTTGCAGATGGTGGGCAAAAGCACACTATTCAACCCCACACAAAGCCGGCAGGGGATATCTGCCAGCCAACTGTCAACTGACTCCATCCCCGGTTTAAGAATAAAAAAGGGGGGTTGGGACTTTGAATGAAGCACCTGGGGAAAGTGCCTCCATTCCGATAAGGCAAAAAAGAGGGGGAATGGTGGGACTTTGAATGAGACAGTTGACAGGCAGGGGTTGAATTGGAAAAATTTGGTCAATTTTATTGCATGTATATAGTACTGGTGTATCACAATGTAAAAAGGTAACATGGGCATATGCGCATGGCGTAACCTACAAAATGTATATGCATAACAGTCTACATGACAAACTTGGCAAATTAGATAATAACAACAATTGGTATGATGTGGACTGGACAACACATGGCAACTGGGTATAAATAAATAGGTGAAAAATATTTTTAAAAATCATGAATTTGAATGAAGTAAAGTCCTATAGCAAGTGGCTACATCCAAGGTGCCCGACACGTTTCTGTGAATATCACTTCTTCTGGGGCGGATGCAAAAGGACATCTGAAATAACAGAGTATAATAATATAAAAATTGTATGATGTACAACCAGCAGACACAAAGTGTCAATTCTGGGTACTTACATTATACCAGGTTGAGGTGTGAGTGGAAACTGGGCATCAAGAGGTGTCCATCCCAGGAGCTGAGGTAGCAAAAAACCAAGCAATAGCAGGAACGCACCGGCATCACTCCCATAGTGCAAACAGACAGGCAGGGGTTGAATTGGAAAAATTTGGTCAAGTTTATTGCATGTATATAGTACTGGTGTATCACAATGTAAAAAGGTAACATGGGCATATGCGCATGGCGTAACCTACAAAATGTATATACATAACAGTCAACATGACAAACTTGGTGTAACGGGAGGGCCCGTGGAGCCCAGAAGTTCTTAGAAAGTATGAGCCAGGAAATAATGGACATTGAGAATATGTCTTGGATTGCTTAAAAATGGGTCTGTAAGATTAATCCACCATATTCCCCAGGATATCTGTAAATAACTATTTACTGTTTGTTGATCCTGAACTCAACAGGTTAATTGAAAGGGCTGATGTGTTCAACTTCAATCACCTGTCTGCCTGTGTAATGTTAATGAATCCCAACTATTCTAAAGATCTTTTCATTGTGGGGTGTGATAATTAACTCTGTAATTGTGGGTATTGTAAATTAGCAGACAGACAGCCTGGGGAACATAAAGGTTATGCATAGTCATTTAAGCTGAAAAGGGATTAGCTAATGAACTCACCTGTTGTCTGCTAAGAGATGTCAGAATGTGTATTGGGGGCTCATTATGTGACCATTGTGTGATGTTGTGGGTGGAGTTGTTCATTTGGACTACAGTATTCGTTTAGTGTATATAAAAGCCTGTTCTTTTCTCAATAAAGTGTCAGACCAGTTGGAAACCTCATACAGAGCGTTTGTCTTGTATTTCTGGAAGAATTATTCCTATGGGTCTCGGGTAGCTGATGTGTGTTCGGAGAGGGAATATCCTAAACGGCGTTTACCCCTTTCATACTTGGGGTGCCGTTACATTGGTTGGCAGCGGTGGGATTTTCTCTCCAGTTACTGGGACACTCCAAACCACCACAGTGAATGACCAGCTATGCAGCCTGCAGGAAAGCCACGCTGAAAGACTTATTTGAGAGCCGTGGAGGGACCGGTGGGACAAAGAACAAGGCCACCCTGATCAGTGAGCTAGCCAAGATGGATCAGAGGGATGGTGATGCAGGACCCTGGTCAGTTGAAGACTTGTTTCAGCAACGAGTTCGAGAGCGGTTGGCATTATATGGTGCTAACCCATCAGAGACCGCCATACATAATGCGATTAGACACATCCAGCTGCAGGATGAGCGACAAGAGAGAGAACTAGAGCGGCAACATGAGCGGAGAATGGTGGAAATACGGCAATTGGAGACAACACCTAAAGATGCCGCGCCTTTCCGTAAGTTGCCCTTTCGGGCGTTCAAACTATTTAAGGAAGGAGAGGAGGAAATTGAAGCGTTCCTGCAGGACTTTGAGAGACTATGCCAGATACATGAAGTACTGCCCTAAGATTGGGTCGCCTTACTGGCGAGTAATTTAACTGGCAGAGCGGCGGAAGCGTATCGGGCCCTGGAGGATGAGGACGCTAAAGACTATGACCGGGTAAAAGAAGCTCTGCTAGCCCGATTTGCCATTACACCCGAAGCCAGCCGGATTAAGTTTTGAGAATCCCGGAAGCAAACCAACATAACATACGTGGAGTGGGCACATCGTCTGCAGCGAAACCTTAAGGGCTGGTTCCAGAGAAGCCACGCTCATACCATAGAGGACATCACCCAGCTAGTACTCTTAGAACAGTTCTTTAACCACACCCCTCCGGTATAACGGGATTGGGTGTGAGATAAGCGACCACGGACTGTACAGCAGGCGGCTACTTTGGCCGATGAATATCTGGACTCTCGAAGGTCAGGCGAAAGCGAGCGCTATCCACTATCTCAGCCCAGTTTACCAGCCTCTAACCCAACTTCAGCACCACCTCCAGCGGCCACTTATCCTCAGCAGCCCAGGTTCAACTCCCAGGACTACTCACAACCCATCAGGTGTTTCGGGTGTAAACAGCTAGGGCACAAAGCCAGACTGTCCATTGAATCCAGCCAGGCAGTCCCAGTCGTGGAGACAGCCAGCAAGGGGGAACCCCCACACATCTATGCCTGTGGCCCACTGCGTTGAGAAGGAAGAAAATTGGGGTGTCCTGCACGAGGCTGATCCAATACAAGCAGCTAACCGGGACCCTACTACAGAAGAACCTCATCCCAGAGAGCCAACATACCGGAGACACTGTAGCCGTAAGAGTAGCGGGAGGCACCGTCTTCCGGCTACCCGTTGCCCGTGTTCACCTGGATTGGGGGGTTGGTTCGGGACACGTGAATGTGGGGGTGATGAAGGATTTGCCAGTGGATGTACTACTGGGGAATGATTTGGCCCCCCTCGTTTCTGCTTACGCCCCGATGGGCCCCGCTGAAGCCAACCCAGTGACTACCTGTGCCCAGACCCGTGCTGCTGGAACCGACCCGCTTGCTGCCGAGACCCGGGTAAGACTATCTTCCCCGACATGTACCTTAGATCAGGCACAATATCACAGTCTAAAATTGGAATGTGACAAGTTGGCCAGTGAGAAATCGGAGATGCAACGACACTACGCCATGTATTATGAGATGTCCCATGGCTTGAACATTGAAATGCACAAACAGGCTGAAATTGTCAAAACATTAAATGGGATTTGCGCCCAGGTTTTGCCCTACCTTTCCCAAGAGCATCAGCAACAAGTTTTGGGAGCCATTGAGAGAGCAAAGCAAGTGACTGTTCCAGAACTGAATTCCATTATTCGCCCTACAACCTTACAACTTCACCATCAGCTACTGACCCGGTAAGCAAAATGGCAATGCTGATGGGTTGTCCAGGCATTAGAGGAATGGAACTATGGACTAACTTCGGAATCAACCCGTCTGGGGTCTCCTCATGTGTTAGTCTCCTAAAGGAGAGAGATGTAACGGGAGGGCCCGTGGAACCCAGAAGTTCTTAGAAAGTATGAGCCAGGAAATAATGGACATTGAGAATGTGTCTTGGATTGCTTTAAAATGGGTCTGTAAGATTAATCCACCATATTCCCCAGGATATCTGTAAATAACTATTTACTGTTTCTTGATCCTGAACTCAACAGGTTAATTGAAAGGGCTGATGTGTTCAACTTCAATCACCTGTCTGCCTGTGTAATGTTAATGAATCCCAACTATTCTAAAGGTCTTTTCATTGTGGGGTGTGATAATTAACTCTGTAATTGTGGGTATTGTAAATTAGCAGACGGGGGTGTGGCCAACGACCGGGATGTGAGGACGTGCTTGGCCTGAGTTCCGTCCATGCCGCTTACATCCTGACTGAATCCTGCTGATCCGTTCGCCATCCGAGGATCCCGTTTGTTCCTGCAGCATCCAGGGAACCTTGTGCCCACCGGGAGATGGTCAAATACGGCCCACCGATGGAGGAAGCCTCAGGACCCGGCCCGCAGCCCCCGTCATGCAAACAGAGGCAAGATGGCACCGGTCACCATGCTGCAGACACATGCAGCCAGCCATCCTCATGCTCCTCAGCGCTGACAAAGAAGCCTGCAGGGAAGGGTGAGTCACACTGTTCCCCCCCTGTTCTAAGCCCAGAAGATCCTTTCCTGTTCTCTCCAGCTGAGGACATTGCCCCTGATACCCCCAGCGAGGACACTGCTGATGCAGGCCCTGCAGAGCCATCCCTGTCCCAGATCATGAAGGCCATCCAGCACAGCCATGCTTCCCTGACCACCCAAATAGACTCCATTAAAACAGACTTATCCTTCCTAAAACAGGATGTCCATAACCTCCGCCACAGGGTGTCTAGTGCTGAGCAGCGCATTAGCACGCTGGAGGATGAGACCCATCCATTACAGGGCTCTGTTAGGGAGCTACGCCAGGCCCAGGATTACACAGCAGATAAGCTCACTGAAATGGAGGGCCGTTTACGGAGGAGCAATTTACGTTTCCTGGGGTTCCCAGAGGGGGCTGAGGGTAGAACCCCGGAGGTTTTTATGGAAAGATGGCTAATCACCACATTCAGCGCTTCAACCTTTTCACCGTTATTCGCCATTGAACGAGCACACAGGGTTCCCATGTGCCCCCTCCCACCTGGGGCCCAGCCACGTGTCATGATTATCAAACTCCTGCACTTCAGGGACAGGGAGGCAATTCTTGGTGCTGCCAGAGAAAAGGGAAGGGTGTCCTTTAATGAGAGTTGAATTACTATTTTCCCTGACTTCACTGTAGCTACACAAAAGCAGAGGGCCACTTTCCTGGCTATTAAACGCAGGCTCTGTGAGCATCATCTCACCTATGGCATGCTATATCCTGCTCGATTGAGGATTGTCTACCAGGGCAAGGCCTACTTCTTCACGGATCCTAAGGAGGCATCTCACTGGGTGGATACCCTGGGACATCCTGAACGCCGGAATCAGAATCAAAGATCCCCTCCGCGCTGACATCGCACCTAACCTGCACTTTTTGATAGCTACACCTTGTGCCTTATGTGGCCTACGTTACCCCTTTCCAGCTAAGGACAGCTGGGGGGGGGGGGTAGGAGTGGGGCTGGAAATCCTTACGCCTGTGATCATCTCACTCCCCTCTTTACAGTTATATGAAAGTGGCGAACTACATTCTACTAACTCTGTTTGTTTCCTACTTGTTTGATCTGGATGACTGTTGCATTTTTTCCTTCAGACTCAGGGCCAACTAGCATACTTGTCCTGTGCGGTCACGGACGGTAGCCCGCGTCTAAGGGACTTTAACGCTCTTCAGGGTTGGTTAGTTTGGGGTCTGTGTCATGACCCCCCTGCTTTGCAGTTTTGGTTTTGGGAACAAAGCTCTCATATGTTTGGGTTTGGGAGCCGGGAGGGTTAGGGTGGGTGGGGATGTTTGGGGATTTTTGTTTGAAGTTTTTATTTTTATGTGTTTTGTTCTGCAGTGCTGGTATCCATTTGTGCATGTCCATTTACAGGCTGGTATAACTGACCCTTATGATATGCATCTGATCACTTTATTTCCTATGCTCTTGCCTTATCTTTTTGACCTGTTTTATACCTTGCGCGCTTCCCCTGGTTCGCGGGACTTCGGGCCTTGCTTGTCTCCGGCGGGCCATGGGAAGTGGGTACGGTTAGTCATGTGCTTTACGCCTCCCAATGTCTAAGCTACGTTTGGTGTCTTGGAATGTACGGGGGCTGAATTCCAAGGTGAAAAGATCTCTTATGTTTGACTACTTGGCACGCCACAATCCGCATGTAATCCTACTTCAGGAAACCCACCTCCAGGGCTCTAGAGTTATGGCCCTCAAACGGGCAAAAATTGCCTACGCCCTCCATTCTACATACTCCACATATTCCAGGGGGACCTCCATCCTAATAGCCAAATCAGCCCCGGTTAGTATTAAGCATGTTAAACTGGACCCGCAAGGATGTTTTATAGTTGTTGTACTCGAACTTATGGGAAGACCATATACCGTGACTAGCCTGTATGCCCCTCCCCCCTTCACTAAATTGTTCTTTGAAAGAGTTTTGACCTCCATTCTGGCGATAGCAGAGGGTCTTTTACTAATAGCGGGTGACTATAATACAGTACTGGATAATTCCATAGACAGGTTACGTTGCTCTTCATTACCCCCCACTCCCCTGGGTTCCTTCTTAAATCAATTTGACTTGGTGGAGGCCTGGAGGTGGAAGCATGCGGTCAGGAGTGATTATTCGTGTCACTCTGAGTCACACGGTACTCTGTCTCATATAGATTTGTGTCTGGTCTCGTCGGATCTACTTTCCATGGTATCAGTGGTTAATAACCTCCCTAGGGCGATATCCGACCATTCTCCTTTGATGGTGGACCTCACCCTGGGCCCCTCCTCCTCCTATCGGGTGTGGCGACTGAGCCCACTGTGGTTGGCGGATGAGATCGTGGTGTACCAATGTATGACGGATATGAAATCATACTGGCTACTTAATAAACAGAGTGCATCCGTTCCAGTGGTATGGGATGCCTTTAAGGCCACTACACGTGGCTCTTTTGCTGCAGCGGTTGGTCAGACACGCAAGGCCTCTATGTCCAAGTTGATGGATGCAGAGGGGGCTCTCAGGGAGGCAGAAGCCGCTTATACCGTGACTCCCTCTCCTGAGACACATGCTGCCTGGAAGCATGGGTCCAGAGAATTGGACCTAGTGCTTTTGGAACGCACCCAGTAGAAGCTGTTATACCAGAATCAGCGAATCTTTGAGTTTGGTGACAAGAACAGCCGTTTGTTGGCATATCTTTCTAAACCTGACTATCAGCCATACAGCATACCCAGAATTAAGAGCGCAGAGGGCATAGTGGTAGAACAGAACAATGAGATCATGGAAGCCTTTATCTCTTTTTACTCCTCCCTATATGCTACTAGAGCTCACTACATGATTGTGGAACTGGATGACTATCTTGCGGACATTTTGTTGCCCAGACTTCAGACCCAGCAGGCGTCAGATCTTGACGCTCCTCTGACAACTGAGGAAATTGGGGAGGCTATCCAGTCCTTTGCCAGAAACAAAACGCGGGACTGGATGGGTTCCCCATCGAGTGGTATTTGCAATACAAAGATTTGCTTATACCCCATCTAAGCAGGGTATATGATTTTGCTATGAAAACGGGACAACTACCCCCCTCTATGTCAGAGGCATTGATTATCCTCATTCCTAAACCACATAAGGATCACCTCCTATGTGAATCTTACAGACCAATATCACTCATCAACTCGGATTTTAAGATTTTGGCCAAGGTGCTCGCCCGGCGATTGAACACAGTTATTACTACCATTATTGGTGCGGACCAAACTGGGTTCATCCCTGGGCGATCGACCTCCATCAACCTGCGGAGATTGTTCACCAATCTTCAGGCCATTCATGCAGAGGTGGGTTCCTGGGCTATTCTGGCCTTGGTCGCACACAAGGCATTTGATTCAGTCGAATGGCCTTATCTGCTGGAGGTCCTGGCAAAGTTTGGTTTTGGCGGTACCTTCATGAGATGGGTCCAGCTGTTATATTCGAAACCCACTGCTCGACTCAGGGTAAACGCAGCCATGTCTGATCCCTTTCCGATAAAGAGAGGCACCAGACAGGGGTGCCCTCTGTTGCCGTTGCTCTTTGCACTGGCGATAGAGCCCTTGGCAGCACTGATAAGATCTTGCGGGGAGGTTGCGGGACTGACAATTGGGGGTCTGGAGGAGAAGGTGTCTCTTTATGCTGACGACATGTTAATATATTTGTCGGACCCCCAGTCGTCTCTCCCAGTCCTGCTGGAGATTATTGACAAGTTTGGGCATTTCTCCGGGTTCCGGGTTAACTGGGACAAGTCCATCCTATTTCAGATTGACCAGGCAGACCCACCCAGGCTACCTTCCTCTTGCCCACTACAAATGGTCACCTCCTTCCGATATTTAGGAGTTATAGTACAGCTCCCTATTACCTCTTACGCTAAACTCAATATAGACCCCCTTATAGGGAGAATGAAGACCACATTCAAAATCTGGGCAAATCTCCCACTTACCTTATTGGGCAGGATTAATATTTTTAAAATGATATTCCTGCCACGATTTCTGTATGTATTGGGTAATTCATCAATATATATCACTAAGCTTAAATTTAAAGAAATAGACTCCATCCTTACTTCCTTTTTATGGAGGGGGGGAGTAGTCAGGATTGGCAAGACCACCCTCCAGTTACCGGTACTGGAGGGGGGATTCGCCTTACCCTGCCTCCATACCTATTATATTGCCTCACAATTAGCTCATGCACATTTGTGTTTTTTTCCTGAAGCCAACAAAGCAGCCACTGCCTTGGAGGCTGCTATTCTTACCTCCTACGAATCCCTGCAGGACCTGATTTATAGTATGTCCCTTAGAGGGCGGGAGGGTACTGGCAATGACTATAAGGCTTATTAAGCTAACAAAACTACAGTCGTTCACTGACAGTAATACTAACTCGCCGAACACTCCACTCTGGGGGAACCCGACTCTACCAGAGTTCTCCCGCAGATCCGACTGGGGATTCTGGTCGAAAAGGGGGGTAAAAACTATTTTGCATTTATTCTCAGACAATGTGTTTCGTTCTTTTGATGAATTTCGTAGAGATTACAATCTACCACGCACAGCTTACTTCCTCTACCTACAGATACTCCACACTGCAGCAACGCAGTTTGGTCTTCGCAACATATCTATTCAGCTCTCCCCACTAGAACGTATGTTGACCGACTCCTCTCACACCAAGCTAGTTTGTTTTATGCTAAGTTTACCTAGTTTGTATTACCTTGTCACGAAAAGAGATGACAGAGGGAACCTGGAGGGGCAATAGCTCCTGCCAGATTTCCTCCGTCAGCTCAGGAATATCAGCTCTCCAGCTGGCAGCCGTCTTGCTCAGCCTTTGAGTCGTGGAATGCATAAGGGACCTATAATATGTAGAAACTAGCCTTGCGAGGTCCATACACAGGGTACATCTAAGATAACCACATTTAAACCTAATAAATAGAATTTTGCACTCCTTTTCTCACCTTTGACGTTCCCGATTAATCTTAATGGACCTACTCATCCATTTTAGAGAACCATCTACTACTCTGATCAAATTGGTCACACTGTGGAGATGGCGGTCTGCGGCTGTTTGCACTATGGGAGTGATGCCAGTGCGTTCCTGCTATTGCTGGGTTTTTTGCTACCTCAGCTCCTGGGATGGACACCTCTTGATGCCAAGTTTCCACTCACACCTCAACCTGGTATAATGTAAGTACCCAGAATTGACACTTTGTGTTTGCTGGTTGTACATCATACAATTTTTATATTATTATACTCTGTTATTTCAGATGTCCTTTTGCATCCGCCCCTGAAAATGTGATATTCACAGAAACGCGTCGGGCACCTTGGATGTAGCCACTTGCTATTGGACTTTACTTCATTCAAATTCATGATTTAAAAAAATATTTTTCACCTATTTATTTATACCCAGTTGCCATGTGTCCACATCATACCAACTGTTGTTATTATCTATGTAGCGGAGCCTCACTCTCCCTCTCGGTTATTGATTTGGCTTGTGTCTAGGGGTACCTGGGAGAGGAGAGCGCAGGAACACTACGCCAAGCTCTCCCCTCGTATGTGTATGAGGGTTGAGCAGAGTTACTTGAATTACCTCGGGGTCTGTTCACTGCATACAAAGCCTCCAGCTGTTCCGTGGAGATGTGTCTGCCAATAACATAGAGCCCCACACCAATCGAAAGTCCAACACTCCTTTATTTATCAGCTTTCAGGGTGAACACAATCAGTTGAACTTTCAGTAACAGACAGACAGGGGTGTGGATACGAGTAGGCCCAGGCACAACTGAACTCTCCCATTCCTTTGCTAGCGAATAGGCCTGGCGCACGGTCTCTGCCACCGACCGTGAGTTTTGGTCTCTGCCACCGATCGGATGAACCGTTGAGGTCCCTGCCACAGGCCTAATAGCAGGCCTCTGCCACTGACCTGAGTTGAATAGCTGGACCGCTGCCACTGGTCATTGAACATGAACCACCTTCCTCTCTGAACTTGGCCCCTGTTCGGGAAAGATATCCCTCTGGGCGGTCTCCAGAGGTTCACCCGGCACTGGCAATCTGCTGCACCAGGTCTTCGGATGAATCCCTCCTCTGGTCCCTTATGCCTCTGGATTCAGGTGCCCCACTCCCGGGGCCCCCTAGGACAATCCCTCCCTCGCGGGACCCAGCGGAAGGTACTGGGCCCCAGATCGAAGGTGTCTGGGATGGAACACGAACTCCAGGTGTCCAGGCCTAGGCCGCCTGGACACCGACTGCGAACAGCAGCCCTCAGGCAGAAGGTGCCTGGGACTCGAACCTCGTGGCAAAGATGTCCGCCCCCTTTATACCCTCTCCCAGTAAGCCCGACGGGTTCCCCGCCCCGCCGTACAACCGCTGCGAGAGGTCACAAAGGGTACGGCACTCAGCGATGGTTCAACTCCGGCCCAAAGTGACAGCGCCACCTGCTGGGCCGCAGGGAACTATGCATCACTGGTGTCTTCACCAGTTTTAAAAGTATATACCCGCTACATCTAATTTGCCAAGTTTGTCATGTTAACTGTTATGCATATACATTTTGTAGGTTACGCCATGCGCATATGTTACCTTTTTTTTTAACAGTAAAAGTTTTTTATTTCGAAAATGACAAATATATACAAGGCACTGACAGAATAACAACATAGGTGTACTGCAGAGTGACAATAAATACAAAGTCATATTGGTTATACCTTCAGGCAGGATATTCAGAGAGTTCACCGTAGTGTATAGTGATGGGATCGTCACAACATACTATAGTCAGGGGATACATAAAGATTTATGACAGGACCTCATCTCCCAGGGGATCTCCCTCCCCTTTGTCCTGGGGGAGGGAGGGTGGGGGGGGAGAGAGGGCGACCATTAAGAGGAAGGATGGAGAGGGGGGGAGGAGGAGGGGAGGGCGGGAGGGGGGAAAGGGAAAGAGGTCAGGAGAAGGCGCAGATCTTAAAACCAGGCATCGACATTCTCCAGATATTGTGACCAGGCGCTAGGGCCCCACAAGATCGTCACCACAACCATCCAACCAGGAGGACCAGATCTTGTCGAACTTTGCTGGGCAGTTCCTGCTCTCATATGTGATTTTATAGAGTGGTAGCACCCTGTTTACAGTATTCTCCCAAGAGGCCTTTAGAGATCTTCTCACCCCTCCATCGCAGAAGGATTTCCCTCCTGGCATAGAACAGCAGAAAGGTTACGCATAATTTGGTGTATCTGTCTCCCTCCATGTCACCCAGGTAACTAAGCAGGAAGAAGAGGGGGTCAAGCGTGAGGTCAAGTCCACCAATCCTCCCCTCCGTCTCCGCCACCGCCCGCCAGTATGGCTGGATCTTCGGACAGGTCCAGACCATATGGAGGAAGGAGCCCTCAGCTTGCTTACATCTCCCGCACAATGGGCTCAGGGAGGGGTATATGTTTGCCAGTCTTTGCGGAGTGTAGTATGCCCGATGTAGGAACTTGAGCTGTATGAAACGATCCCTGGACGCAATCATGGATGGGATATAGGAGGAGACCAGGTCCTCCCAGGACTCCTCGTCAAGATCAGGAATGTCTGCCCTCCATTTGTGGAAGAGAGTCACTGTGTTAGTGTCATGTGCTACCGTAAGGTAGAGATAGAGGGAGGAGAGAGGTCTCTCCATCATCCCGGACATAAACCGCCTTTCTATTAAGTCAGACTCAAGGGTAATCATCTCTGGGAATTGCGAGTTAATGGCGTGCTTAAGTTGCCAGTATCAAAATAGAAAGGATTGGGGGAGTCAGTGAATCTGTTTCAAGTTTTGGAACGTCGCAATCTGTCCGTTCGTTATTACATGTTTGAGTTTCACTATCCCATATTTTGCCCAGGCAGCCGGGTCAGGTACCGAATTTAGCTGAGGAAGAAGGGGGTTACCCCATAGCGGGGTGTGTGGAGAGTGTGTGAGAGGCTTGATTCCCGAAGCCCTGGAGGTCTGCCAGACCCTTATAGTGGTTCTCATTAGTTCAGTCACTTTAGGATGTGCTTTGGGTCCCCTAAAAACAAGGTTGGAGAGAGCTCCATAAGACCCGAGGAGAGCGGCCTCGAGGGTAACTGCAGGATTCAGCTTAGGCTGGGAGAACCACCACCGGACTGTTACCAGGACCGCGGCCCAGTAGTATATAAGGAAATTCGGAAGGGCCAAGCCCCCAGCAGATAAGGGGAGATAAAGAGAGCGTCTGGCCACCCGTCGGGGGCGACTCGCCCAGATAAAGGAGGTCACTATGCTGTCTATTTTCCTGAAAAAGGAGCGGGGGATAGGAGTGGGGGTCTGCCTAAAGAAATATAGAAACTTGGGAAGCTAAATCATTTTAATTAGGTTCCCTCTACCCACTGGGGTGAAGGGGAGACTGTGCCAATTGGTACACCTTTGCGTCAGTTGTTCTAGTAGGGGGAGTAGGTTCCTAGTCAGATACCCTTTCATCGTGGGGCCTATCTTATGTAGGTCTCTACCTATCTCAGCGGTGTGTGGGAAGGAGCCTGCGGAGCCAACGGCTGGAGTGAAAATAGAATTGACTTATCCCAATTGATACGGATTCCTGAGTATTGGGCAAACGTATTGAACTGCGCCAAGGCCGAGTCAAGGTAAGTAGAGCTATCTGCCAGGTAAAGGAGAGAGTTGTCTGCATATAATAAACGTTTCTCTTCTAAGGGGCCTACACGTATGCCCCTGACCAGGGGGTCCCCTCTAATATGTGCGGCGAGAGGTTCCAAGGCCAGGGCAAAAAGGGTTGGGGAATAGCGGGCATCCCTGGCGGGTCCCCCGCTGCAGGAGGAAGGGGCCCGACAGTGTGCCGTTGGTACGAATATGGGCCCTGGGGTGTGCGTACAGCATTTGGAGCCACTTCAGGAATCTCGGGCCAAAGCCATATCTGGCCAGAACAGACCATAGGTAGCCCCACTCGACCGAGTTGAAAGCCTTCTCAGCGTCGAGTGAGGCCACCACTCCCGAAGTGTCCGGGTCAGCATTCGCGATGTGTGTGTGCAACCGACGGCTATTGATATCAGTACCCCGCCCCGGCATAAACCCAGTTTGGTCAGGGTAGACCAATGCTGTGATGACTGTATTAAGGCGATCCACCAATATTTTTGCAAAGACCTTGGCGTCAACATTGAGGAGAGAAATGGGGCGATATGAAGAACACAGTAAGGGATCCTTGCCCGTCTTGGGGATAACCACTATGACAGCATCGCTCATTGAGTCCGGAAGGGCCCCTGACTCAGAAGCCCGCATCAGGGTTTGCAATAGTCTAGGGGCCAGGTCCTCCATGTATGTCTTATAGAATTCCACCGGGAACCCATCCGGGCCCGGCGTTTTACTTGTCTGCATCCCCTTCAGGGCCGAGTGTATTTCCTCAATCTTTATTGGAGTGTCCAGTTTGTTGGCAGTGGCAGTAGTGAGGACCGGTATGTCAATCTCGTCTAAGTAAGTGTCAAGGTCTTTCTGGTCATAGGACACCCTGGAGGTGTAGAGCTGCTGATAATAAGTGGCGAAGCACTGGTTAATGTCTTGGGGGGTAGAGAGTAGGTTCCCATCTTGACCCTGTATGTGTGCGATGGTCGCTAATCCTGATTGTTCTCTAGATAGCCACGCAAGGAGGCGTCCTGTCTTATCTCCTTGTTCAAAAATCCGTTGGGATTGATGAAGGAGCCTCTTTTGCGTGAGAGATGTGCGAAGGAGTAAAGCTTGTTGCGTCAGGGACTGGAGTTGGGTGTAGTGTGCAGGGTCACGAGTTCCGACATAGAGGGCCTCCTTTGCCGATGCCTCCCCCTCGACTCTCTCAAGATCTGCCCTGCGGTCCCTCCTCACAGCGGCAATGATAGACTGATACTGTCCCCTCGAGGAGGCCTTGAAGGCATCCCATGCAAAATTCTCCCCAGCAGACCCCGAATTTTCTGCCCAGAACTGTCGCAGCGTGGGAAGGAATCTAGAGTCAACATCTTTATCCGAGACCCAGAATCTGGAGAGTCTCCAGAGTCTGTCCAAGGGGGTTGTGGTCAGCTCCAGGGACAGTAATAGCGGGGCATGATCTGAAATGCCCCGAGGGAGGATAGTAATGTTCCGGACTCTGGGGAGGACAGGCGCCGCCACGTATGCAAGGTCAATCCTGGAGAATGATTTATGCGTGGCCGAGTGGCAGGTAAACACTCTGGAATGGGGGTGTCTCCACCTCCACACATCCGTAAAGCCATAGGTATCAGCCCATGCGGCTAATCCTCGACGGGTCGCACCCGCCGCGGCACATCTGTCCCTGTCAGAGTCCAGAACCAGGTTGAAGTCCCCCATGAGAATAACGTTGTCCGGTGGGTACTGAGCTAACTTGGCCGTGAGCAGATTCAGAAGTGTAATGGAAGCCGGGGGCAAATAGAGGCCCACCACAACCCATGGAAAGCTGTGAATTAAAGCATAGAGCAGTATGAATCTGCTATCAGGGTCAAGCACCAAGTCCAGTTTAAACGGCAGGGTTTTTGCAACCAGCACACTAACACCCCTGGCAAAATTAGAGTAGGTAGAGTGGTAGTGGTGTCCTACCCATGGTCTCTTAAGGCTCATTGTTTTGCTTCCCACCAGATGCGTCTCCTGCAACACACATATGTGCGGATTATATTTTTTTACGTATTGGAAGACAAGAGATTGTTTAATTGGGGAATTCATGCCCCGTGTGTTCCAGGAGAGGACATCTCTCAGCACAGTATAAAAAGGATTAACGTACTTTATAAGGCCTGGTCCCCTCCCTCCAGCCAGAAATAGGCCGGGGGGAGGACCGGGACTCCACAGCAGTATAAATGTCACCAACAACAGTATGTCTGTTATGCCATATACAATCATGAACTGAGAGCCAAAAACGCGGCTCAACTTTCCCAGACATCCCCCCCACCCCACCCCCCCCCCCTCGTCCCCGGAGGAGGGTTTGATTCCCAAAACAAAAGTCAGCCCAGGTGCTGAACATGGAGGCAGTAAGCAAGAGGCAACAGGCCCCTTTTCAATAAACTAGTCAAAATTAACGTATGAATCCGGTGAAGGATATGTCCCATGGGTCTCCAGGGTGGCACGGGGGCACTCTTCTTAGGTGTAAGGTTTATCCATTGTTCCACACATAAGCAGGAGGGGGAACAAGTTCATGGGGGGGGGAACCTCAGAGGGAGGTCATCAACGGTGATAGTCTATCTGAGCCACAACTTACATGTAGTTTCCACCCGTCCCTCCTCATGGCTGGGGTACGAAAGTTAGTGAGGAAATCACAGAAGGAGGATGAGGGGAATTCTCCTGCGGAGTGTGCTCCTCCCGCCATCACACAGTAAAAGTCACCATCCCCAGTTCAGAACAGGGAGTGTGGAGGCGCTGGGAAGCAACAGGTTAGGCTCTCCCGGGGATGGGGGCTATAAGGAGGATCTGTTGGGGAGGACCAGTACACAGTGGAGGAGTGATGGGGTCAGTAGAAAGTAGCATGTGGCCCAGTAAAACATGTTAAGCCCTCTGAGTTACTAGCAGCAGGTAGAAAGTCTCACGTACGGAACGACTCAGCCCACGTCGCCGCTTCTCTGGGTGAAGTAAAAAATTGGATGCGTTCACCATCCTGGACCCTCAGCTTGGCAGGAAAGAGCATGCTGTATTTGACTCCTTTAGCTCTCAGGATGGCACGAACCGGGTCGAATGACTTCCGCTGTCTTTGCGTTTCGAGGGAGTAGTCGGGAAAGATCAATATCTTCGCATTCTCGTACTTCAACTCTCCTTGTGCACGGCAGAGCGAAGGACAGTGTCTCTGTCTCTATAGTGGAGAAGTTTGAAAATAAAAGTGCGCGACGGCGCTCCAGATGGGCCTCGGAGGGCCGGGATACGGTGCGCCCGCTCGATGGAGAAGTGTGGGGAGAAGCGAGCCTTCAGGAGCAGGGCGGGGAGGAGCTGGTCCATGAAGGTAACCTAGTCCGAGCCCTCAGCACCCTCCGGGAGGCCGAGGACCCGCAAGTTGTTCCGGCGGTTCCTGTTCTCGGCGTCCTCGGCTCTTACTTCCAGGGCTCTTTGGATTTGAGGGTCTGCAAGTCTGTATGGTGTTCCAACTGTACATCCTCCGCACCCGAGATCCTCCTCTCCGCCTCCGACACCCGCTCCCGGAATCTGTCCATGTCACGGCGGATTAGGGCGGTTTCTGCCTGTACATGATCGATCTTGACCGTAAGCACCCATTGGCAGCTGGTGATCGCCTGCATCAGAGCATCGAAGGCCGGCGAACCTGCTTGGATGGCGCCATCTGAGGAGGATGCCGTCTGAGTCTCCATGTGGCAAGCGGGCGGTGGTATAGGCCCAGGCTTTGGCGGCGTGCGAGCAACCTCCGCTGCGCATCTCCTCTGAGTCCGCTTGCTGCCCTTTCTCATTCCCCAAGTGCCCCGGGGAAGGTTCAGGAGGGTATGTGGCGATATCAGGGTGGATCCACTGCAGGAGCAAAGAAGGATTGGGATTTGGAGCGGGAGCTCAGCAATCAAGCGTCCGCTCTCAGCGCCATCTTGGCCACGCCCCCCTGCCCATGTTACCTTTTTACATTGTGATACACCAGTACTATATATACATGTAATAAACTTGACCAAATTTTTCCAATTCAACCCCTGCCTGTCAACTGTCTCATTCAAAGTCCCACCATTCCCCCTATTTTTTAAACTTTTTCAAAGAGGGCCAGATTTGATGAAGTGTACATGCGTGAGGGCCGACCATTTTGCCTGACATTCTTTGAACCATTAAAATTCAGTCTAAGTGTGTTCGTCTGAGCACTAATACGCTACCCAACAAGAATTCTCCTGCCTTTGTGGCTGTGTGTGGTGAAGAGATGAGCTCGGGCATGTTATTTGGATATACCGTATTTATTGGTGTATAACATGCACCTTCACTTTAAGAGGGAAGTTTCAGGAAAAACTTACATTTTATATACAGAGCTGTGAAGCAAAATAAGGGTCAGTGCCCAACTGCAGCCTCACATGTGCCATGAATGCAGCAGCCCCACCATTGCCATGAATACAGTAACTCCACCATTGTCATGAATTCAGCAGACCCACCATTGCCATGAATGCAGCAGACCCACCAATTCCATGAATGCAGCAGCACCCCCATTGCCATGAATGCAGCAACCCCACCATTGCCATGAAAGCAGAAGCCCTACCATTGCCAAGAATGCAGCAGCCCCACCATTCCCATGAATGCAGCAGATCCCCCATTGCCATGAATGCAGCAGCCCCACCATTGCCATGAATGCAGACTTACCATTACCATCACTGCAGCCTGATCGATGCCCATCTGCAGCCTCGGAGGGGGACAGGGAAGGGGGCGGGACGAGCGCCAACAGATTACATACAGGAGAAACAACTGTTTTCTCGGAGGCCTATTTAATAGAAAGTCCTGCCTCTTTTGATGGATAGAACAGTCATCCAATGGCAGGGCAGGAGACGGGACTTTCTATTACAGAGGCCGCCGCATAAACAGGAAATACTCCTGTATGTACGGCACTCCTTCCACCCCTCCCTGTCTCCTCCAAGGCAGCCAGAATATATATTTTGTGGCTCCGGCATTTGGAGAGTTGTTGGGGGCCACAAAAGATATAAATGTCCAAATTACCAGGCGGGCCGTTCAAAACCGGAACGTGGGCTGCAATTGGCCTGCGGGCCGCAATTTGGACATGCCTGGCTTAGTATCATTGTATTGGAATAAGGCCAATGTGGTGCCTATATTTTAAAAGGGATCAAAGTCATTACCAAGTAACTACAGACTGGTTAGTTTAGCTTCTATAGTTAGGAAGATATTGAAGGCTTTAATAAAAGACCACATACAGTAGAAGAGCTTTTGCTAGAAAACAATATTTTAAGCAACAGACAGCTTGGATTCATGGACCAAAGTTATCTAACAAATCAGATTTTTTTTTTATGAGGAAGTAGGCAAAAACTTAGACAAGGAGTGGCTGTGGATAAAGTATGATTGGATTTTGGTAAAGCGTTTGACTCAGTTCCCCACACATGGATTATGTGTAAGTTAAAGTCTATAGGGTTAGAACATTTAGTTTGCAAATGGATAGAAATCTGACTAAAAGACCGTACTCAGAGAGTACTAAATAATGATTCATAAACTGAATGGTCAATAGTTATTAGTGGTGTACCTCAAGGTTCAGTGTTGGGACCCTTACTTACATATTTATGAATAATACAGAGTTTGGGATTAAAAGTATAATTTTAGTGTTTGCAGATTACATCAAATGGAGTGGAAAAACATCCTTACAGGATGTCTCCAACTTACAAGCCAACCTCAATGCACTATTTTTTAGGGCAACTATTTGGCAAATTAAGTTTAATTTTGCTAAATGCAAAGATATGCAAAGATTTGTACTTTGGGGATAAAAACATGCATGTATCATACTGTCAGAGAAGCTAGTAGACCAGACTGTGTGACTGCACAGAGGAGACCAAACGGATGTACGTGAAAATATAATAATTTATTAAGATCAATGAACAAACACACAACCACCTCCAACAGAACACTGTGCAATAAATCAACCAATAAACAGTGACTATACACAATATGTACAATAATGGGAGATACCAGAATCGTAGTAAAGCCAGGCCGAGGTCATACACAAGGGGATGTCAGCAGATGGGTAAGGACGGGAGACAAACAGGAACAGGGAGGGGACGGATGGGTAGGCTGCAGAGCAGGGATCAAAGTACTCAGGATAGGGATCGGGTCGGATTGGGTCAGGTAGAATGCAGGCTCAAAGTCAGGATCGCAGGTCTTGGGTCAGGGAGAGAGATACCAGGGCAAGGTATGTTTGCAGAGGCGTTGCTAGGGGGTGCGGGGGGTGCGGTCCGCCCCCGGGTGACACCCGCTAGAGGGGTGACACCCTCCCTTTTTTTTTTTTTTTTTTTTTTTTTTTTACAGCTGACCCATTCATTGATTAATTTCACCCCGCTGGGCTAGAAGCCTGGAACAACACCTCCAGTGCCGCGGCCGCGCCTGGTGTGTGTCCTCCGGCTCCTTATTCTTCCTATTCCTAAATTCCAATCCTCCTCCCTACCCTACAGAGCCAGCGAGCGACTCAGCCTGTCACATCATCACACTGCACTGTGATGATGTGACGACACGTCACTGCAGCACACACACAACTTTCTCCGCCCGGGCGGCGCGGCTGCTGTGTGTGACGGTCGCTGCCCACAGTGCCCAGCCCTCCTCCTCTCCACTCTCCAGGAGTACACTAAGACTTTTTCTGTTTGAAGAGCGCAGTCACCTAGTGGAACATGCAATTAAGCAGGCACATTTAAAATCTAAAGAATATGGAATTGCCGTAGAGAGAAGAGCCAGGTTTAAGAAGAGGATGGCAGGGGAACAGGCACGTGATGCTGGAGGCATAAGTCTACAAGACGAGAACAAGAGGGCAATGCTTGAGTGCATTGATCGCTTCCATTCTGAACTCCAGATCAGATTAAGAGCCATCATGGAAGTTGCAGCCATGTTTGAGGCTGTTCAAGCAAAGAGTCTCATATATGAAACTGAAGAAACATTAAAGGTGTCCATTCCAAAACTGACCACTTTTTATGACGAAATATCTGAGAGTGAGCTGTTAATGGAAATACCCAGACTGAGGAGACATCTCAAAGCAGCCAAGATCAACCTAGAAGAAGTCAAAGATTGGTCGGCTTTACAAGTTTTGACCTTCATAGCAGAATGGGACTTCATTGAATCTCTTCCAACCCTTTCACTATGTCTAAAAATATTTCTGACAATCTGTGTGTCTGTGGCTTCATGTGAGAGGAGCTTTTCAAAGTTGAAGCTGATAAAAAACTATTTGCGTTCAACGATGGGACAGGCAAGGCTTTCTGATCTTACAATATTATCAGTTGAAAGTGAACTAGCGAAATGTATTGATTTTGATGATGTTGTTCACAATTTTGCAGCTGTCAAGGCTAGAAAAGCAAAGTTTTGATTTAGATGTTAACTAAATGCTTTCATATTTGTTCCTGTTTTTGTGTTATTTATTTATTAATTCAGTAAAGTTTAAAGTTAAAATAAATACAGTTCTTTAACAGTTTAAGCTTTGATTTCTATTATTTTCATATGATTTTGTTATTCAAATTTGCTAGTTGATTGATAGTTATTAACGGCACTACTGTTGCCAATATATGCAGTGTTATTAGGGTGAAAAAAATTATTGGGGGGGGGGGTGACACCATGTTATACCGCACCAGGTGACACCAACCCTAGTGACGCCACTGTATGTTTGTACTTGCCGGGTATAAATAGGAAGGCTTGTAATTGGCTTCAAGTCACACCTGAGCGCAGGAAGAGCAGTTCGCTCCACACTGCCAGGATCCATCCGCTGGTGGAGACCAGTACTGCGTCCAAAGGATAATATAATACCAGCAGGGAGAAAATCTCCTGACAGTTCCACACTGCCAGGAGACACCTGCTGGTGGACCACAGTACTGCAAGCCAAATAATAAATATCACCAGCGGATGGAACCTTTCCTGACACATACATTCTAGGAGGAGAACATCTGGGGGAGTCAGTGGTAGAGAAGGAGCTGAGTGTTCTGTTAGATCAGAAACCTAATATTACAACATTGTAGAATGCAATGCCAAGCTGAAGTTTCTAAAGCTAGCAAAACATTTTACTTGTGGATTCCTACAGCAGCCCCATTCACAAGCTGAGAGCTTCTCAATACCATCTCCAACACTCAATAAAATCTCCATCAGCCAGCAAGAAGCCCCGATAATTATATAGCTAGGATGTGGTCTGGAGGAGATGCTTGTTATAGTGTTTGAATTATTTCAACAACACCACTGAGCCATGGAGGCATAGTGTTTTCCTCAGAGGCCAGCTGTGCGCACCTATATAGAGATGAATTGGTGTTGTTGCTTTTCCAGATTCTCTTCCAAGCGACTATGGATTTTCTTTGAGGAACTCCTTTGGTTAAATCTTCCTGGATTGGCGCCTGATCATTTATTTCTTTTAATTAGAAACAATGGCCTTGAAATAACAGATCTCAACTCTTTGAGGACAAAAGCATGTAAGCCATCTGGTCCAGGTGCTTTATTTGCCTTTTATTTTGTCTAAATGTTCCTAGACTATATAAATTTTGAGCAATTGTGGTCCTTTTGGGGCAGTACTATTCCCATTACGGACGTGAGCTTTCTTATTCCATCTATATACACAGAGCTGAAGAAGGTATTTAATAAATGTGCTTTCACTTTGTCTTCAGTCACCATATCTAAATGTTGTAAAGGGTCTATATGCTCAGACCTGACCTATTTACGACTGATATATTTAAAGATTTGGGGGGTACTCTATTTTCGCAACATGTTCATTTTAATTTCTAAAGCCTTAATTTCCTTTTTGCAATTCTGTTATATTCTTTTTAACTTTTAAATGATGATAGTGTTCCTTTATTTTTATATTTCTAAGTGCCCTTTTCATATTATCTATAACCTCTCTAACTTTAGACATGAGTTACTCTGGTTTTATTTTTAACCTTTAAACTTGATGCCTATGGGAATATATTTTTGCAGTGTGTTTTCATACAGTCAATTTGAAGCATTCCCATTTCTGTTCTTTGTTTTTCGAAGACAATATTCTCTCCCAGCCCTCAGCCTTAAAATTAAGGGTTGTATTTTTTCTGTATGTGCTTGTTATTTACAGCTTGCATTAAATGAAATCATGTTATGGTCAGTGCTACCCAGATGTTACTTTATATGACCATTAGTAATACTCTCTGTGTGGTTTGAGGTTACCAAGTCCAGCATAGAATCACTTCTAGTTAGGGCTTCTATATGTCATAAAATTGTCTTGTAAAAGGTTTTATAGATTAATGCCCTTATACTATTCCAGCAGTGCAATAACACCAGTCAATTGTGGGTAGTTAAAGAGGAGGTCCAGCTTTAAAAAAAAAATTGAAAGTCAGCAGCTACAAACACTGTAGCTGCTGACTTTTAATAAGCACACTTACCTGTCCAGGTTGCTCGCAATGTCGGCCGCCTGAAGCCGATCCCTCGATCGTGGCAGGTCCCGATGCCGCCATCCTCACTAAGGGAAACAGGCAATGGAGCCTTGCGGCTGCACTGTCCATTTCCTACTGTGCATGCGCGAGCGCGTGGTGCTTTGTGAATGGGCGGCTGACTTCTGGGAGGCACACAGTTCCCAGAAGTCTGCGCGCCCCATTCCCCAGAAGGCAACACGGACGAGGACGAGACCGAGGAGCACCGCGGACAAGGAAGGGGCAGATTAGGAAGATCTGCCTAGTAACAGCATTTCTGGTAAGTATAAAAAAAATACTTTTTCAATTTTTTTTAAGCCTATCTGGCTAATTTTTAGGGTGGAACTCCGCTTTAAGATCCCGAATAATTATCACTGGCCTAGCACTTGCAGCCCTTTCTATCTGTGCAAGAAGACTCCATCTCTTCAATAACAAATAGATTCCAAATGATAAGACCCTTGGTTCTGCTACTTTTTTGCTGGGCAACTGAGGCCTGAGTGGAATGATGTTATTATTTATTATTATTATTATTATTATTATTATTATTATTATACTGGATTTATATAGCCCCAACAGTTTTCACATCGCTTTACAATGTGGGGGGGCAGTATAATTACAATACAGTTCAATACAGAAGGGATAGGGCCATGCTAGTGGAACTTACAATCTAAAGGGAGGGGAGGTGGTACAAATATTGAGGTAATAGCTGTGGGGGGTGAACTGATGGAGGCGGCTCTGGTACAGTTTTTTAGGTGGAGGTGGGGTAGGCTTCCCTAAATAGGTGAGTTTTTAGTGACCGCCTAATATATACTTTCAATATATTTTCTTTCTCTCCCCACCTGAAAGTGCAGAATCACGTATATATACTGTACCTGATCCTGCACAGAACAGCCGGCCTGTAGTAGTGAATCTGCAATGGGGCAGAAGTGGATAATTAACAATATTTTATTCAAAACATGTTTTTCTTTTTTTCTTACATAAAATAGTCTGAGAGTCGCTCAAACCAGCACCTTTCTGTGAGCGCCCCTTTATAGCCCCAACATAATTATGTCATATTCTCAACATTGTATAACATTGATCTCTCAGCATTGCTTCTTGACTTTACGTGTTTCGCAAATACTTCTTTAGGAGCATAGGAGGGTGTTGTAATAATGTGAATCAGAGCCAACCAAAATTAAAACCATATTGTCAGTTGTCTTTTGAACTCACGGGACTTGCAAAACAAGATCAACTCAACACTTCCTTCCATTATGTCCGTTTAGTGCCGGGAAATGATACATGGGTAGTATCCAGCAAAGAGTCCTTGGAAGGCACCATTTGTAAAAATAGTTTTTGATAGAATAAATGCTTGGTATGTTTAGGGGTTTATTTTTTTATTGGTTGAACTAGGTGTACTTCTGTCTTTTTTTTTTAACCAGACTAACTATGTAGGGGTTAAAGTATAGGACGTAGTTCTTACTTTACATCCCCACTCCAGCCAGCTATAGGACTTTCCTTTTCTGCCCAGAGCTCTGGCTTGTGTGCAGAGCCTCAGCATCATCGCTTACAATACGGGACAGTAACCCTGTATTGTTCACTGAGGAGGTTGGAGTGTGACCGGAGCGGGTCTCAGCTTAAAGAACAAACTGGTTGGTAGTGGTCACAGCACTGCAGGGGCCCTGCTGGAACAAGGAATACGGTAAGTATTTACATCTTATTAATTCAGCCCTAGACAGAATAAGCAATTATTATTTACCCCGCACTACAAGGGTAGTTTTTTTAAATTCCTAGAATTGGGCTTTATTAGCAGTGTGCTCCATGAATTTGATTGAAGAGTAAATTACCTGACTACTGCACAGTGCATACTGTAGCAATGATTGTCTGTTGGATACCTTTGAATAGCAGTAACTTATTTTTCACACTTCTGTGTTAAAAGGATTTAGTAGCTTGTACGCTGTAAAAACTCATGAAGAAATTCTGGTTTGTATATATGTACTTTGGTAATGAAACATATATGCATAAATAGTGATCTGGAATAAACTGTAGGTGTGTGTTTTCAGGGCAAATCACTTATCAGAAACCCACTCCTCTAAGTTCAAAGACCAGCACACTCTTGTTTGAAGTTTCCATAGGAGATAAGCAGTCAAAACCACAAGGTCTACTGAAGTTTCAAATTTCATAACTGACAATTCTATCTGGCTGGAACAACCAACACATTATTAAGCAATACTCTTGACAATGTTCCAAAAATAAAAATAAAAAAATGTATGTTTATTACAGAGTACAACAAGATGAAACAATCATACATTCCAATTAGTAACAAAGCTGAACTGCAGTTGCACTAAAACATGTCACTATACATATAGATAGATGTCGTATTCTCTGTACACTCAGCGTTTAAAATCTGATTCAGCAAAAATAAAAAATAAAGAACTCACATATGGACTAGACTTTAATAAAACCATATTAACCTGGCAAGGTATCAGAAAGGATAAAGGGATGCATGAGTCATTTTTAACAATGGTTAACATCTAGGTTAGATTTCATTGAATGGGGAAAAGCTAGAAAACAGTGATCCTACATTGTAGGTCACAGCAGTTAAAATTGAATCAGTTCCTGAGCACAAGAGAGACCTATCAAAAGCAATTATAGAATACACATGCTGATGGTACTTAATTTATGCTACCCAACCCTTCAAAGTAAAAGGGTGCGACTAAGCAATCTTAAAAACTCTACTCTCATTCTGACCATATTTAGATGTTTGACAAAGCAATATCTCTTTTATAACCTGAAAATTGCAATAGTTCTAATAATGTAGTCCTTACTACTTCCAATGATGTCCAACCCCCAAACCAGTATGAGGGAAAATCTCAACTTCTCATGCTGGTCTGTGAAAGAAGCACTGAAAGATGGGTAGGAGGAAGTGATAACGTAACTGCACGTAGGTGCTGCTGAAAGAACCACTGCTAGCAAAAAAAGGAACTGGAAGGAATTTTAGTTGGTTGCTGGTAGAAATATTTATATATAATGGAGAGTGGTTATCACTACCTTTCTCTGTTATACTCCATTTGGCAACGTACACTCAGCCAGTTCATAAAATATAGCCCATGGTGTTCAGCTTATAGTACTGCATGGAGTGCAGCAAAGAGCTCTGTGATAGGTGGAGGGAAGGTCATTTCACTTTGACAGGTCCAGTGACCCGCTTCTTTTTCCTGCCTTTTTTTCTCCCAAACTCCCACTTTGATAGACTCCACCAGGTTCAGACTTGCCTTGATTATGCTGCTGACTGTATTGCTTTTGAGGACTAATCTAGTTAAATCAAGTGATGCAATGTTAACTGCAAATGTTTGATATCAGAAATCAGTTCAAATGACATTTAAAGTGAACAAGTCTTTTGTGCATGCAGGACAAAGTAACAAGATCATTACATTTATGTTCTTCTTAGCTGCCCATACTGACCTTCCTCTCACTCACTTACTGCTCCATCTGCCAGCAGGGAGGGAAGACAAAGCACTGTTATTAGAGTATGGGAAGTACGTGACTTTCTACCAAGTCACAGCTTTGCTGCATGCTAATTGGACACTCAATCAACCAGGGATGTCCCATGTGGACAGGAAGATAATTTTGTCTTATATACAGCGGGTATAGAAAAGAATACCCCCCCCCCCCTTTTAAAATAATTACATTTTGTTGCTTTGCATCCTGCAATGAAGACAGGCATAATTTTTGTTTTATCCAGCTTTATTTACTAATTTTTAAATCCAAGTGAATGATATAACACTAACATGTCAGAAAACAAAATTAAAAACAGAATCACTGAGTTGAAAAAGGATCAACTCCTTGTGTCAGTATTATGTTGAACCATCTTTTGCTTTAATTACAGCCTTCAGTCTGTTGGGATATTTCTCTTCTAGCTTTGAACATCTAGACTTTGCAATAGTTGCCCACTCTTCTTTGCAGAACTGCTCAGGTTTAGTTAGATTTGAAGGTGATCATTTGTGGACTGCAGTCTTTGAGTAATTTCACAGATTTTCAATTGGGTTTAAGTCTGTGCTGAATCCCTTGTACTAGGCTTCCTTTTAAACAGGACCCGCATCAGTGAGATATAATCTAGACATCAACATTAGAATGTAATTATTTAAAAAAAAACAGCACAATGTAGTGTCAATATGCACACGATGGACCATGTATACTATAAAGTCAACATTAAAGTGTAATTATTTTGCAAAAAATATAATAATGTGGTGCTTTTGTGCTCAGCATTGAATCACTTGCCCTAGTCACCAAACAGATTTTAAACTGGTAATTAACATTGCAGTGAAATTATTTCACAGAAAAGTCCCCGAAAGTGTAAAAAATTGTAAAAATAAAACAAACAGACACAGTTGGGAAAGTCCTTTATTAAAAATAAAAATAAAATAAGTAAAAAAACCCATTCCAGCAATGTAATCCAATGTCCCGCGGTGATCCGATGTCCAGCGCTACAGTCTCCACAACACTCCCCCCCCCCCCCCCCCCGTTCGGTTCGCACCAGAACCTGCGAACAGACCTAAAGTTTGCGCAAACTTTAGAACCCTATTTAATACAATGGACTCGAACGTTCGAAATCAAAAGTGCTAATTATCAAGGCTAATATGCAAGTTATTGTCCTAAAAAGGGTTTGGGGACCCGGGTCCTGCCCCAGGGGACATGTATCAATGCAATTTTTTTTTTTTTAAACTGCAGTTTTTTCGGGAGCAGTGATTTTAATAGTGCTTAAAGTGAAACAATAAAAGTGAAATATTCCTTTAAATTTCGTACCTGGGGGGGGGGGGGGGGTGTATAGTATGCCTGCAAAGCAGCGCTTGTTTTCCGTGCTTGGAACTGTCCCTGCTCAAAGTGTAATTTCTGAAGGAAAAAAAGTCATATAAAGTCATAATAAATTGTCAGCTCCCAGCAATACAGAGAAAAGTAATAATAAAATGCGTGGAGGTCCCCCCAAATTCCATTACCAGGCCCTTCAGGTCTGGTATGGATATTAAGGGGAACCCTGCGTCAATTTTTTTTAAAAAAATGACGTGGGGTTCCCCCCAAATATCCATACCAGACCCTTCAGGTCTGGTATGGATTTTAAGGGGAACTCCACGCCAAATTGAAAAAAAAATGGCGTGGAGTTCCCCCCAAAAATCCATACCAGACCCTTTATCCGAGCACGCAACCTGGCAGGCCGCAGGAAAAGAGGGGGGACGAGAGAGCGGCCCCCCTCCTGAACCGTACAAGGCCACATGCCCTCAACATGGGGAGGATGCTTTGGGGGTCTGTGACCCCTCAAAGCACCATGTCCCCATGTTGATGGGGACAAGGGCCTCATCCCCACAACCATTGCCCGATGGTTGTGGGGGTCTGCGGGCGGGGAGCTTATCGGAATCTGGAAGACCCCTTTAACAAAGGGGACCCCCAGATCCCGGCCCCCCTATGTGAATTGGTAAGGGGTACAGTGTACCCCTACCATTTCACAAAGAAAGTGTAAAAATTAAAAAAAAAACACAGACACAGTTGGGAAATAAAAAATAAAAAACCCATTCCAGCGATGTAATCCAGTGTCCCGCGGTGATCCGATGTCCAGCGCTGCAGTCTCCACTCCACACGAAAGGTCATTGGCTAAGCGGACCTGATGGGGAACTTCCTCCGCAGTGTAATAAATGAATAGACCCCGCCCCTTCTCAAGTTCCCCATCAGGTCCGCTCAGCCAATGACGTAGGGGGTGGGGTTACCTTCATTGGGTGTAAGGCTGAGCGGACCTGATGGGGAACGTGAGAAGGGGTGGGTCTATTAATTTATTACACTGCAGAGGAAGTTCCCCATCAGGTCCGCTCAGCCAATGACGTAGGCGGGGTCTGACATACGAGGGGGCGGGGTCACCCCATTGTACCTCAGACCCCGCCTACGTCATTGGCTGAGCGGACCTGATGGGGAACTTCCTCCGCAGTGGAAGTTCCCCATCAGGTCCGCTCAGCCAATGACGTTTCGTGTGGAGTGGAGACTGCAGCGCTGGACATCGGATCACCGCGGGACACTGGATTACATCGCTGGAATGGGTTTTTTACTTATTTTATTTTTATTTTTAATAAAGGACTTTCCCAACTGTGTCTGTTTTATTTTTACAATTTTTTTACACTTTCTTTGTGAAATGGTAGGGGTACAATGTACCCCTCACCAATTCTCATAGGGGGGCGGGATCTGGGGGTCCCCTTTGTTAAAGGGGTCTTCCAGATTCCGATAAGCCCCCCGCCCGCAGACCCCCACAACCACCGAGCAAGGGTCGTAGGGATGAGGCCCTTGTCCCCATCAACATGGGGACATGGTGCTTTGAGGGGTCACAGACCCCCAAAGAATCCTCCCCATGTTGAGGGCATGTGGCCTGGTAAGGTTCAGGAGGAAGGGGGCACTCTCTCGTCCCCCCTCTTTTCCTGCGGCCTGCAAGGTTGCGTGCTCGGATAAAAGGTCTGGTATAGATTTTTGGGGGGAACTCCACGCCATTTTTTTTTTATTTGACGCAGGGTTCCCCTTAATATCCATACCAGTACTGAAGGGCCTGGTAATGGAATTTGGGGGGACCCCCACGCATTTTTATTTTTTTTATCAATGACTTTTCTCTGTATTGCCGGGAGCCGACAATTCATTATAGCCGCGAGTCCTTTTAAATTACTTTTTTTCCTTCAGAAATTACACTTTGTGCAGGGACAGTTCTAAGCACGGGAAACAAGCGCTGCTTTACAGGCATACTATACACCCCCCCCCCCCCGGTACGAAATTTAAAGGAATATTTCACTTTTATTGTTTCACTTTAAGCATTATTAAAATCACTGCTCCCGAAAAAACGCCAGTTTTTAAAACTTTATTTTGCATTGATACATATCCCCTGGGGCAGGACCCGGGTCCCCAAACACTTTTTTGACAATAACTTGCATATAAGCCTTTAAAATTAGCACTTTAGATTTCTCACATAGACTTTTACAGGGCGACTTTTCGAATTTGCCGCGAACACCCCCAATTGTTCGCTGTTTGGCGAACGTGCGAACAGGCAATGTTCGAGTCAAACATGAGTTCGACTCGAACTCGAAGCTCATCCCTACTGAAAATACTTGCAGCTTTCTGCTTGTGGTTTTATTATGAGAACACCACTATAATAGTCACTAACTGTATTCAGGTAAGCTTTAGGTGAACGCTATGCAAAGCACACAGTACACTAAGTGAAACACTGACTGTCTGCAGCTAGCACAATCACCTGCCTGCCTGTCTCAGTATAGAGAAAACCAGGAATGGATCTAGCTAAACTGAATAGAGTGTATAAATATATATACAACACCTAGGATGCATATATATCCTCTACACACTGTAACTGCAGCTAACTGACTCGCCTGTCTGCTCTGTCTAACTCAATATAAATGACACTGTCTGTCTCTGTAAACTCTCTCTTTTCACAACTCCAACACACTACACAAGGCCGCCGAGCAAACAACCGATGTTTGAGTCGAACGTGGGTTTGACTCGAACACGAAGCTCATCCCTACTTATTAATATACTACTTTTATTATTATAATTTTATTTAAATGTCTTATCTATTGATTTTAATTTTAGACCATATCCTCCCCCCTCCTTCCCCTCCCCCTTATGGTTTGTTCTCTCCTTTCCCTCTCATTTCATTCCCTGTTGTCCTCTATCATTTTTCCAGGTATTTCTCTGAGGTTTTAGGCCCCGTTCACACCTATGCGAATTAGTCGCGGCTTACACCGCATCCAATTCGCATAACATTATAAAATACATTGATTTCAATGAGGCTGGTTCACATATGTGCGATGCATTCGCACTGCGCATTGCCGAAAAAACGTGTGCATTCTCTAGGCATTGCGGTGCGGCTCAGGTGCGAATTCAGGCCCATTATGTTCTATGGGCACGCATCTGATTCGCACATGTGTTACGTTCTGAACAGGGATCTTGAAGGGGAACTCCACGCCAAATTTTAAATAAAAAACCGGCATGAGTTCCCCTCCCGGAGCATAGCAGGCCCTTAGGTCTGGTATTGACTTTAACGGGAACCCCTACGCCAAAAAAACTGCGTGGGCGTCCCCCCAAAATCCATAGCAGACCCTTTTCCGAGCACACAACCTGGCAGGCCGCAGGAAAAGAGGGGGGACGAGAGAGAGGCCCCCTCCCTCCTCAACCGTACCAGGCCGCATGCCCTGCGGCCCCCCCACCCCAAAGCACCCTGCCCCCATGTTGATGAGGACAGGGCCTCTTCCCGACAACCCTGGCCGTTGGTTGTCGGGGTATGCGGGCGGGGGGCTAATTGGAATCCAGGAGCCCCCTTTAATAAAGGGGCCCCCAGATCCCGGCCCCCCACCTTATGTGAATGAGTATGGGGTACATCGTACCCCTACCCATTCACCTGGTGGAAAAAAAATTCAATAAAAACACTACACAGGTTTTTAAATTAATTTATTACATAGCTCCGGGGGTCTCTTCCGACTTCGGGGGTCTCCGGTGTCGTCTCCGCGCTCTCCGGTTCTTCTCTCGCTCTCCGGGTCTATCTTCCTTCTGCCGGACCTCTGCTATCTTCTTCCAGGGACTGTCACGTCATATGGGGGCGGGGTCACTGGGTGGCATCACCCGGTGACCACGCCCATGCCTATATAAGTGAATGCGCTCCACGTACACGGCATTACAGCCGGAGACAGCGACGAGTCAACATCTCCAGGAGAGAAGAGGGAAGAAGGTGACAAAGAAGACCGGGCCCCCACTAGCAAAAGAGCTGGAAGAAGATAGCAGAGGCCCGGCAGGAGGAAGAAAGAACCGGAGAGCGAGAGAAGAACCGGAAAGCGCGGCGACCACACCGGAGACCCCCGAAGTCGGAAGAGACCCCCGAAGTTGGAAGAAGACCCCCGAAGTCTGAAGAAGACCCCCAAAGTTGGAAGAGACCCCCGAAGTCGGAAGAAGACCCCCGGAGCTGTGTAATAAATTAATTTAAAAACCTGTGTAGTGTTTTTATTGACATTTTTTTCCACCAGGTGAATGGGTAGGGGTACGATGTACCCCATACTCATTCACATAGGGTGGGGGGCCGCCCACCCGCATACCCCGACAACCAATGGCCAGGGTTGTCGGGAAGAGGCCCTGTCCTCATCAACATGGGGGCAGGGTGCTTTGGGGTGGGGGGGCTGCAGGGCGCCCCCCTGCCCCAAAGCACCCACCCCCCATGTTGAGGGCATGCGGCCTGGTACGGTTCAGGAGGGAGGGGGGGCCGCTCTCTCGTCCCCCCTCTTTTCCTGTGGCCTGCTAGGTTGCGTGCTCGGATAAGGGTCTGCTATGGATTTTGGGGGGGCCCCCACGCAGTTTTATTTTTCGGCGTAGGGGTTCCTGTTAAAGTCCATACCAGACCTAAGGGCCTGGTATGCTCCTGGAGGGGAACCCATGCAGTTTTTTTGGCGTGGAGTTCCTCCTCATGATAACAGCGGCGTGACTTCCCAGGTCGGCAAGTCCGCAGCTAAAAACGCAAAGGAACCGCTGAACGACTGATAGGTGTGTGAACCCAGCCTTAAAGACTTTCCACTGCTCCCAGATTCTGTTATATTTGTCAAATTGTCCCATATCACAGCTACATAAGCATTCCATTTTGTTGTAGATTTCTACTCTTTCAAACCATTCTTTTATGTCTGGTTTTCTTGTGTTTAGCCAATTTTTTGGTATCAGTCCTTTTGCAGCATTTATCAATGTTGAAATTAATGTTTTTCTATGGCTTTTATTTGGATCTTTTGGTTTGTGGAACAGCCACACCTGCATACTGTTAGGCACCTGTTCTCCAGTTATTGCTTCTATAAATTCAAGGATTTCCTGGCAATAGTCCTTTATCTTTGGGCAGTCCCACCATATATGTGTTGTCGTTCCAATCTGACCGCATTCCCTCCAGCACTGTGGGGATTTGTCTTTACTAAATTTCTGAATCTTTTCTGGTGTCCTATGCCATCTCGATATACATTTATAATTCATTTTGATTGTATTTATATCTGTTGCGTTGTTATGTACGGCTGCTATCATTCTCTCAACTTGTTCATCGAATTTCATGTTTATTTCTTTTTCCCATTTCTCTATAAAGTACGTTTTTTCTTGTACTTTTAAATCTGTCAAGATTCCAAAGACTTTTGAAATCACGTGTCTTAGTGAGGTTTGTATACTACATAGTTTTTCCAATGGAGTTACTTTCTTTCCGTCTCTGGTGTCCTTTATTTGTGCTGTCCCCATTTTATTTCCAAACAAAATCCCTTGCCCAGGGATAAAAAAAATTGTTTCCGTGAGTGCAATTAAAGGTGAGTTATAAGTCCATTTATTCTGTCTGTAAATTAAGTCCCATATTTTAAATACATTTTTAGTTATTTCATGTGTGTCTAAGTCCAGTGGTCTGTGTTTTCGTGGTATCCATGTGTTTTTGTGCAGTGCTATTTTACTTATAGTGTTTTTGATCCGGACCCATTTTTTCTCTTTTTCTTTATTTCCACATTCAACCATTCGTGCAATAATCACAGCCTTGTAATATCTATTTATATCTGGTGCAGATAGTCCTCCATGTTTTTTTTCCCTTATCATAATTGTATATTTCAATCTTGGCTTTTTATTTTGCCATATGTATTTTATCAACATTGTTTTAATGATCTTGAAAAAACTCTGTGGTATAGCTATAGGTAGCATCTGAAATGTATATGTTATTTTTGGGAGAATAGCCATCTTAAACAGATTTATCCTTCCCAGCCATGATAACAATCTTATGACACTCTTCTTTAGTTCTGTTTTGATCTCGTTCAATAAGGGAATGTAGTTTGCCAGATACAGTCTCTCAATTGTAGATGTTAATTTAATTCCCAAATAGGGCAGCTCTCCTTTCACCCACGTGAATGGGAATTATTTTTGTAATGTGATTTCTTCTTTATTCCCAACTCCTATATTTAAGATTTCTGTTTTTATAGGGTTTATTTTGAAGTTTGAGAGTTCTCCGTACTTTTTTATTTCCATGTCAAAGTCATCCTTGGATTAGTTATAAAGTATTTTAATGTATTTAGAACACCTCTGGCATGGTAGGATGTGTTTTGTCATCATTATAGCATTTGGAAAATATAATTTCTTTTCACAATATTTGCAAATGGCAACTTTGCTCTCAGCAGAAATTGCACTGTAGATCTCTAGATGTTGGTTTCACCATTTTACTGAGAGGAGGAAAAGAAGCACCAATTTACTGACCAGACTATAAGGAAACATTATGCTGTGATGGTGCAGGACATTGAGGCTGGGTTCACACTAGTGTGAATAGGATGTGGGTTTCCCCATATCCAATTCCCATGACAGGAGAGTGTGCCCGGCCCCCAATGGAGCCAGTTCACACATCTCTGTGGCGGCTGTGAAGAGGACTGCACAGGGGTCCTGTGCGTCTTTGGCTCCTTTTCAGGTCCAAATTTAGGCAAAAATTCAGGCCTCATTTATCCCTGAAATGGAGAACAGGGATGTACTGGACCCCTGCTTTGAGCCGCATCTGATTCAGTTGTGAAACCAGCCTAAGAGTAATAATTTAAAGGTAAAAAAAGATAAACAAATTTGTCAAATGTACCTTCTTATCGCTCAATTAAGGCCTGAGAGGACAGAACTATCATCTACTGTATCCCAACAATCACACAAACTGTAGGAGGTACAAGATGGAGCCCACAAGCAAACTACACTGGAGACTTTCCTCTGCAGTGCCCCATAGTGGCAGAAATACATATTTCTCTTGTTTGAGAACTGCATTAGGAAGTACAGTTACCATATTTTTCGCTTCATAAGACGCACCTGAGCATAAGACGCACCTAAGTTTTAGAGGAGGAAAACAAGAAAGAAAATTTGGAACCAAACGGTGTACTAAAATATTTACCAGTGCCCATGAAATGCAGCCTGACCAGTGCCAATTAAATGCAGCCTTACCAGTGCCCATGAAATGCAGCCTGACCTGTGCCAATAAAATGCAGCTCTGTCACGGATTTGAATATCCCGGCACCCACTGTAACAAATTCCCACCTCTTATGATACACGTCACATTGATTTCAATGGATCATTGGATCAGTTTTCAATCTATCTACAGTTACAGTCCCCCAATTCGCACAGACTGGCATTCCCTGGCGAGGACGTCATCATATCCACCTGTCACTCAGATAGAAGACAGAGCAGCCCAAGCAGCCGCTGTGGCCGTACTCCATTTGGCCACTCTGGCTGCTCTTTCTTCTGTCTGTGACAGGCCCAGCCGGGAGATCGCCCGGTGCTCGCGAGGGAGACTTGGGATGTCTGTCCTCCTCTCTCCTGCCTCTCTTCTGCCGGTATTGTAACATTGCGGCGATGAGTGGAAGGGGAAGCCTGGTCAATATTCGCTCCATAAGACGCACAAACATTTCCCCCCACTTTTTTTTTGGGGGGGGGGTGTCTTGTGGAGTGGAAAATACGGTACTTGAATTGTATTCCAGGATTTGTTTGTCTTCAGCTAAGAGAACTTGAAATAATTTAAGGCTTTCCATATAGGCCTCGTACACACGACCGATTTTCTCGTCGTAAACAGTCAAGAAAAGTGCCGCGAGAGTTTTTTTGTCTAGAAAAACGTTCGTGTGTATGGTTTTACGACGAGAAACTTGACGAGAATCTCGACGAGAAAATAGAGAACCTGCTCTCTATTTTCTCGTCAGGAGTCCAGATTTCCTCGTCGTGTTTCTCGTCGGCCTGTTTTGTGACGAGAAAATGGTTCGTGTGTATGCTTTTACGACTCTTCCAAAAGTGCGCATGCTCACAAGCAACTATGAGACGGGAGCGCATCTTCTGGTAAAACAAGCCTTCATAATGGAGAGAGCACATTCGTCACGCTCATAAATATTTCATCGTTTAAATGTTCTGCATTGAATTCTTCGTTAGAATGTTACATTAATCAAAACGAGAGACCTTCTTTTGCTGCTGATATTCACACAGAGTTATGCCTTATTTTTAACCTTTTTCATGCTGCTCTTTATAAGATTTATGTGTATTATATCGTGCAAGTTTTTAGGAATAATTTAAATGGTTAGATTTTTCAAAATGATGTTAATTATAATTTCTCAATGTTTTGATAGCGATCTCCCATTTAATTTTCTAATCTATATTTTTAAAATTTCACACCATGTTTTTGAGCTAATCAGATTTAGTTATTCTTTTGGGGGGGTGATATCTGTGCCTTTTATTGTCAGTCAAATGTATCTGCTTACTCCAAAGCTTGTTTTTTTTTATTTAAAAATACACATAGTCAAGTATGAACTTAAACAAAAAACACATTTATTCATGTTTATAAATTAAATAAAGAGAAGGCAGCGCTGGAGAAGCTGCTGCCATTTGTGCATCCCAGGGACCCCAGAGCACACAGCAACCCTGTGTGGACACTAAAATTGGGAGCTTGAGAAGGCCCACATTTCAGAACACAATCTGATGCTGGCCTCCCAGAGGTCAGGAACAGCAGCAGGTGAGATATATGTCCCAAGTGTGTGGTACTACAACAGGCTGCCTTCTGTCCGACCAGTGCGACCACAATGAAGCAAGGCCATCACTTCCTCTTCTTCCTGGCAACCTTCCCTGCAGCCTTTACTGAAGCCTTCCTTCTTTGTTTAGCTGGAGGCTGGCCCACTGGAGGGGTACTCCTGTCAGGAGGAGGAGGTGGAGGTGTAGCAGAAGGGGGTGGGGCAGAAGAAGAAGGTGGAGGTGTAGCAGAAGGGGGTGGGGCAGAAGGTGGAGGTGTAGCAGAAGGGGGTGGGGCAGAAGGTGGAGGTGTAGCAGAAGGGGGTGGGGCAGAAGAAGAAGGTGGAGGTGTAGCAGAAGGGGGTGGGGCAGAAGAGGAAGGTGGAGGTGGAGGTTGAGGTTGGGTCAGTTGGGCCACCTCACATATGGCGGTATTGGGGGTAATTTGCTCCATCACCCCCTTGTTGAGCAAGGTGATGAGCAGGGGTTCGCATAGGAGGCGTTGCTCCATGCTCATCACCTTGAACTTAGCCTCCACTAGGCCGGCAATGGCCTCTTCAGGGGATGTGGGCTCCTTGAGGGTGGCATGGGCCTCTTTAATAAGGGCCATTGCTGCCTCACTGGTGGTCCTGTCCCTCCTGCCTCTTTTGTGAAGCCTGATGGGAGGCACCTGGGATCTGGTGCTTCTCCTTTGCCCTGCCACCTCCTGTCTGCCACTGGGCCCTGCCACCTCCTGTCTGCCACTGGGCCCTGCCACCTCCTGGCTGCCACTGGGCCCTGCCACCTCCTGTCTGCCACTGGGCCCTGCCACCTCCTGGCTGCCACTGGGCCCTGCCACCTCCTGGCTGCCACTGGGCCCTGCCACCTCCTGGCTGCCACTGGGCCCTTCCTCCTCCTGCCTGACAGTTTCCAGACCCTCCTCCTGGCTGATTTCATCCTGTGTATGAAAAAGAAACATAGTTTAATATGTTGGTTTAATCTTTGCATCAAACTTTGTAATCCTGATGGAAGCAATTAGAATGTAAATGCATAAATCCTTGCTTTAAATTTACCACTACATCAGCTTGACTATTTACCACACAATTAAGTGCAGAATAATGTCTACAGATCATGATTTCACTTGTTGAATACAAAATAATGTATGTTTCTCATCCTGACATATTTGGGAAACATTAATTTTATCCCAATACATTTTCAGTTAATACTATACCTGGCTCCAGATGGCCAAATCAGGATCATCCAGGATGGCTGCCTCCTCTTGCTCCAGAGAAGGCTCAGGTTGGCTGCAGGGAAGTCTGGGGGGAAGAGTGGAGAGTGATGGCCTTGGCTCAATGTGGTCATCCAGGAAGGACATCCTGCTGTAGTACCACAAAACCGGGACATAAACATCATCTGCTGCTGCTCCTGACCTCTGAGAAGCCAGCACCTTAGAGCGTTCAGTCCTGTAGGTACCTCTCAAGCTCCCAATTTTAGTGTCCACTTGTTTTGCTGTGGCTGTGGGCACCTTGGTATGCACAAATGGGAGCAGCTTCTCCAGCGCTGCTTTTCTCACCCCTTTTTTTTTATGGATGGGGTTTTTGGTCTCCCACAGAGCCGGCAGCTCCCTTACCCGGTCAATAAATTCCGCCAGGAACTCTTTGTCGCTAATAAATACATTCATATTGTATCTGCAAGTAAAATAAATTATATTTAAATAATGTGAGGCAAACAGTCTAACCTCCTTCACATCCTAGTCACCATATATATCCTCCAACAATCTCAAGACAGTATAGGCCAACAATTTTAACAAGTCTCACAAAATCACATACCTTCGTTCGCACGTCCGTCACTTGAACTCCTCTCTCCGCACACCGAACGTACTATAGTCACATGTGTGTTTGCTATATACACACCACGCATGCGTCCAAATTCGAACACGTCGCTCCGCACACGTCGCCCGCCCATGACGTTCTAACTAACATCTTTTCCCCGCCCCTTCTCTTTCGGCGCGCAGACAGATATGGCGGAGTTACAGCAGGTGTCTGATAATTCCGCAACTAGCGAGGAGACAAGCCCGGAGACCGAGGACACGTCACGATCAAGGAGGAGATTCAAGGCATCGAATATGTCTTTGGCGGAGATGGCGGAGATGGTGGACATCTTGGTCAAGGCTGATTATGATGCCAAGCATGGGCCGTATAGCAAACCAAATAGAAGGAAGGCCAAAATCCTCACTAAAGTTGTGAAGAGTCTGAGGGCGAAGTTCGGGGTGAAACGCTCAAATGAGCAGCTCAGAAAGAGGTGGTCAGACCTCAAACTGAGGGAGCCAGACCAGTTGAGGAGCATAAAGAGGATGCTCGCTAAAAGTAAGTAAAATGACGACCTTTCTGCTATTAATCTTTTTAGAAACTGACTTTTTTTTTTTTTAAAGCATATTGGACTCCCTTCCAAAATGTATTATTTTGAACTAGGTTGGGCACAGTAATCGTTCGTTACGTTACCGACACTTCGTTCGGCCACTATCCGTGGTTTTGGCTTATTTAAGACCCCCAAAAGTAATTAGACATCTGCCATTTTTGATCAAGTATTGTGGATAATTTTTAAGTCTAGATGATGTGTTTGTAAGGAGAATGAAATGCAAACTTTAATCAGTGTAAAGGAGAGGACACTCAGCAGCTGCTTCCACATCTGTACTTTGGAGCACTATAGTGTGGGCCACCAGACCCGCCTTTTTTGGGTGTCCCACACAGGTGCATCAGAGTTTATTTGTGGTGCCTCCATGTCCAAAAAATTACATCCAAATGTGAATAATAAACATATTTGGGGTCATAAAGAATGCATTTTTCTTTAAATTCCGCACAAACACACACTTGTACCCCACTTCCAAACAATTTAGCCTGTTTTAAGTTTAAAAATGAGATTTTTACAGTGTGATAAATAGACCTTTGGTTTTATTCTCATAGGGGAGAGAAGACTGGGAGGAGGACACTCCAGGGAGCACATGCACCCCACAACTTCCAAGCAACCCCAAACTCCCAAAGATCCACAACCGAAAGATGTGCAGGAAGTTGAGGTGGAGGAAGGAGAAGTGCAGGAAGGAGAGGTGGATGACGTTGTGGATCTGGTCACCACAACAGGTCAGTATCTGACACCACAGCTTAAGGTAAGCGAGGTAGGCCTGCAGAGTTTTATTAATTTTTTTTATGGTTTTTAGGGGATGGAAATGTTGTGAAGGATAGCACACCGTTCTCTGCTGACAGTGCCCTCCGCCTCATCCAGCAAGTGATGGAATGTAGCACGGAACTGGACCTAATTAAACAAAGAATCCATGTGATGGAACAAACATTTAAAGACATTCTCGATGTTTTGGGGAGAATTCAATAAGCCATCCAAACACATTTGTTTTTACATGTTTGTTTTTATATTTTTACTAATTTTTTGAGTAACAAAGCAGCCAAAAATTGAATATGCACACAGTGTGTGAACATGTGCTATCTGCCATCAGGGGATATCCATGTACGTCTTTTGTGGGTGCAACCCCTTCCTCGTATCAAAAGTCGGTGAACTGAGGAAGGGGATGCACCCCCAAAACACATCCATTGATCACCCCTGATGGCAGATAGCACATGTTGACAATAGGGATCAGGATTGTAAACTTCCTATTTGCAAAAAAGTAAAAATGTGTGCATATTGAATTTTTGGCTGGGCAAGGGGTGGCAGGACCCCATATTAGGACGGGCACATAGAGACATAGTTTGTGTAACTGAATGTCTCAGATTGCTCAGAGGTATCCAATGTTGTCATTTTAGAAATGCAAGTGGTATTTTTGTATTTTCATAAGCCAAAATTTGACGGGTTGTGGTCAGGCCAACCCCAAAGTAAAACAAAAAAAAATGTGCAGAGAGTAAAATATTTGACCACAAACAACGTGTAGCTTCTTTTTATAATACACTCTAAGCTTATTTGGTTCTTTTGTAAGGTAACATAGTGAAATTGGTTATTATTTACTAAAGTAAAATACACTTGCCACTACAAATGCACAAAGACAAACTAGGAGACAGGAAAGAACAAATAATTAAAGGTTTAAACAAGATTTTTATTGGGATACTTAGACATAGGCTGGCATAGGAATTGCCCCCCTACCCGTGAAATACTCCATGTATTTGTCCCGAACCACACGGGCATTTTGGGGGGGCAAGCCAAGACGGGCAGATTCCAGGCCCGGAAGGGGATTTGCAGGGGAAAGTCCAGCCTCTGGCAAAACTGAGGCCATATATGAATTCGCTTTGCGGCAAAGAAAATTGTGTAGCACACAGCAGCATAACACTACATAGTTTATTTTGTAGTCCGCCAAGTGGATGGAAGTCATAAAAAGGCGGAACCGGCTGGCCATTATGCCGAAGGCATTTTCAACGACTCTTCGGGCCCTGGCCAGCCGGTAATTGAACACACTCTTCTCTGGGGTCAGGGTCCTCTGTGGAAATGGCCTCATAAGATGCCGTCCGAGTCCGAAGGCTTCATCAGCCAAGAAAACAAAGGGGAGTCCTTCAATATTCCCTGCATCCGGTGGCAATGCAAGGTCGTCACTCTGGAGACGGAGGGCAAACTCCGTCTGGATGAAGGATCCCCCATCGGACATCCGGCCATTCTTCCCTACATCAACATAGAGGAATTCATACCGTGCTGACACCACCGCCATCAGCACAATGCTATGAAACCCCTTGTAGTTGTAGTAGTAGGATCCAGAACGGGGTGGCGGCACGATGCGGACGTGCTTCCCGTCTATGGCACCACCGCAGTTGGGGAAGTCCCACCGCGTGGCAAACTCCGATGCCACAGTCTGCCATTCCTGTGGCGTTGAAGGAAGCTGTGGAGTGAAACAAGATGAAATAATATTAGAAAAACAAAGGCATACATTACAAGCAAATTCAAGACCAAAAAATTAGAGACCAACATCAATCTAATTATACGTTTATTAAGGTGTGTAAAAAAAGTATAATGGAAGGCTCATTTATCATATTCATCACCCCCTCTGATGGGCCATTACTAAATTATTTTGGGGGGGGGAGATGTGTTTGGCCACAGGATAGCATTGCAGTGGCGGTGCGTCCAGAGTCGGCGCTGGAGCACTGTCCCCTCTCTCCTGTGCCCATCACTCAGAACAATACATAGGTTCATGCGTTGCATGAACCTATGTATTGTCTATGCCGCACACTATTCAGGTGGATGGCCTCTTGTAAAGCGACCGACATATGATTAATTGCGTCATTTAGGGGGTTAAAATTGCAGAGCAGAAACAGGTATTAAAAAAGTCTTGCAAATTACAACCTGAGGGATGTAATTGGCTTCCTCAAAGAAAAATCGGGGACGCAAGGAGGGGGCATTCCTTGTGTAAACACTGACAGGCAGCTCTGGCAATCATGTTCACCAAGTCTGTTTAATGGTAACATGATTGGCTGATGCAACATGAAGGGAAGGAGAAGACATCAAGGACAGAAGAAGGATGGCGCTGACCACAAGAAGGTAAGTGCAGGGCTGGGGGGAAACTGGCTGCAATAGAGGGGACTAAATGGCTGCATTGGAGGGGACAACTGGGGGCGTTTATTAGGCAACAGAGCAAAAAAGGAGGAAGTTTATTTCCGAAATTGGGGTTGTAACCCCCCAACATTTGGAGCAACAGGCGCCCCTGCTGGAAAAGTTAGTGAGGGGAAATATTTAGGGAGGATAAAAAAGGGGCATTTAAAAACTTCCAGCATGCATGGGGACAAAGGGGACATTCTCAGCATATTACAATCATGGTAATTAGGAAAGGATGAAAGAAATACAATACATTAGCATACATGTAATACATAAAATGTGATGTGAAGGGAGAAAACTTACCCTAATATAGTCCTCCTGCAGGACTTGTATAATAGCAGAACAGGTGTCTGGGATTATGAGGCCCAGAGCCTGGGGGGAGATGCCTGTGGTGAACTTCAAGTCCTGAAGACTTCTCCCTGTCGCCAGGTAACGCAACGTGGCGATGAGCCTCTGCTCAGCACTGATGGCTTCCCGCATAACGGTGTCCTTCCTGGTAATATAGGGGGACACCAAAGCCAACAGTTCCTGAAAAACGGGGTCAGACATCCTCAGAAAATTCCTGTAGTCCTCAGGATTATTCTCGACGATCTCCCGCAGCAGAGGCATGTGGCAGAATTGGTCCCGCTGGAGCAACCAATTCTTGGTCCATGAACTCCTCCTCACACCATTCATGGACTGGTCTTGGTCCAAAACAAGCAGACCAACACCAAGCGCACGCACAGCACGAACTCGACGACGAGAACGTCCAGGCGACATGGCTAGGAAACGGTCGTCTAATCAGAACGTACAGAACAGAACGCACTTTAGAACAGCAAGGCCTATGAATAACGAACTGAAATTCAGAAACGAACAGGCAAGAACGCACTGTAAAACAGATACGACCTGCCTAGACGCCCTGAAAGTCAAGATACGAACCCACAAGCACAAACTGAACGGCAGAAAACGATCTGAAAAGTACGAAGACTGAAAAGCGCGAATCGTCTCTTCCCAAACTTTTACTTCACACGCGGTAACACGAGATCAGCAAAAGCAGCCCAAGGGGTGGCGCCAAGAAAAAAGATCTTCCCCTTTATAGTGCCGTCGTACGTGCTGGACGTGAGCGCAGAGAACCACGAGGAAATTGGGAAATGACAGTGTGTACGCATAGAAAGCTTGACGAGAAAATCGACAAGCTTAACAAGAATCTCGTCGAAAAAAACGACGTGTTTTTTACGACGAGAAAATCGGTCGTGTGTACGAGGCCATAGTCTCAGAAATCTTTCATTAAGGTCTTCATGTTGATTACCATTTCATAAATATATTACTTATTGTAAAAGAACATATTCCACACTTTTTTTTCCAATTTTCCCTGAAAAAACTAAAATGGCTTTGAAAAAAAAAACTGAAATAAAACTTTTTTTTCTTATTTTCTGTTTTTTTTTTTTTCAGGCCTTCGCATTTCCAGCAGAGAGCAGAAGTTACACTGTGCAGAGCTCAGTGAGGAGAACTCTGAGAGCTGATTGAAGGAAAAGTACACCACCCCTTCACACAGCACACAGTAACAGAGATGATGCTGCCAATCAGCTGGAGGTCCCTCTCCTGTCACCTTTTTTTCTCTTGGTGTCAGGAAAACTTGTCAGAAGTGATTCATATTGATAGCAAAGGAACGAAGCAGCAGACAGTAATTACACTTAGTGCCCTGGATTAAGACAGATGGGTGTGCTTTGTTCATATTTCATGTCTCTGAAGTTTACAACCACTTTAGGAAAAACAATGACAACATGAAATTAATACCACCCAAAAAAAAATTTGACACACGCAAAAATGAATATCCCCACAGAAACACTATATTCAAATCTACAGGGGTGTACAAGTCACAGTGTGCCTATAGTGTTAATATAGACAATTTCAGGACTCGTATGCACCTGCAGTGTGTTATCTTTCCCTAACTACCCCAAGTTCAGTCCAACAAACGCTGAACAAAGGCTGCTGGGAACCCTGACTTTTTTGGGGGGAAAAGGCTAGCACATAAGAAAACCCCTATGACTGCCCCTTTTAAGCCAACTGACAAGAAATGCTGTGGTCTGCAAGTGCATTCTTGGTAATTAGATGCTATGGGTACAAACAGCCACATTGGTTCACCATTTTCTACAGCCATGAGCAATTTGGGTTTGGGTCCAATTATTGTCTAAATCAACCCAAAGCTCAACTCAACTAATAACCAATGCACTCTATACGCTGAGCTTTATTTGACATACTCTTGATGACTGCACTCTAAAGCCCTGTACACACGATCGGATTTCCTATGGATTCAAATCCGATGTTTTTTTCCATTGGAATGCCGATGAAGCTGACTTCCATCAGTCTTGCCTACACACCATCAGTCAAAAATCCGACCGTTCCAAACGCTGTGACGTAAAACACTCAGACGAGCCGAGAAAAATGAAGTTCAATGCTTCTGAGCATGCGTCGACTTGATTCTGAGCATGCGTGGGTTTTTTCTCCGATGGAGTTCCACACAGACGATCGGAATTTGCTATCGTTTTTTTTTTCATCGGATTAATCTAAAACATGTTCTATTTTTTCTCACCGATGGAAAAAAGACCGATGGGGCCCATACACGATCGGTTTGGCTGATGAAAAAAGTCCATCGGACTGTTTTCATCCGTAAAACCAATCGTATGTACAGGGCATAAGTATATTATATGCTCCTAGAGTTCTTCTCAGAGGTTTTGTGAGTATTGTGAAAGCCCTGGGGCACCCTTAGGCATTTGGAGGAAAGCGGAGATGCTTTCTGTGCTGCTGTGAATGGTAAGTGTGGTCTTATTGTGCTAACAGTGGGAAGGGCTGAAAGGGGGATGGGTAAATAAAATGCAAGAGATTCCTAGATATAACCCTAACCTCAACACAGTCAAAAAAACTGAAAATAGACAAAGAGCTGAGATGTTTTATATGGCCAACTCAAAGAGGAGCTTATTTAAAATAATCAAGGACTGCTTAGCAACCAGCAACTGTTGGCACAGGGAATACTTTGGTCAGGAGTATGTAATTACAATATAACTAATAGAATGCAGGGATCAGGTGTATATAAATGATATAGTGTAAGAGTCAGGAGTATGTAATGTATGTAACATATTGTATACAGTATAGGATTCAGGAGTATGTAAGAGTGCAGGGGTCAGGAGAACATGTTGAACAGAACACAGGGGTCAAGAGTAAGCAATGCGCAAAGTGTAAGCATTGTATGTAAAGTAAAGAGCACAAGGGTCAGGAGTGCAAAACGTGGAGTGCAGGGCTCAGGAGGGATTCTTAAAAGAAGATTGGCAGAAGGTCTTTGGGGAGTCTGGATCCAAGTTTGGAGTATTGGTAGTCTGCATTGTTGACCATATTGGTCTGGTGAGCACATTATTTTTCTGCACGTGGTGGAGCACATTGGATCTTAAAGGAGAAGCTGTCACTTTTTCTTCTTTTTTTATGGACATGGTGATTAGCAACGCTCATTGATTTTTGGGATTTTATTATTATATTTGCACATTTTTATTTTTGTTAATATGTTTATGGTGCTATAATATTCACTGTGATTCAATTTTAATTCCATAAGGCTAGCGCCTACTTTTGTTTAATTTGCATATACATAAGTGTTTTTCCTGCACTTAGGGACAGCTGCCTTAATAAGGTTAAGAGGTATAGGATTAGTTGGAGTAGACACTTCTCATTTTCTTTTGACAAGTATATTTGTGCATTGTTAAAGCGGAGGTTCCGCGGTCCCTCGTTTTTTTTTTTCTAGGTGCATGTAATGGGGTTACAGATAACATGTTAGTACTCACCTGTCCTGCGATTAGAGACGTCCCCCGTCTATTTCCGTTCTAAATAATAACTTTTATAAATAGATCTTGTTCTTTGCCATTTTGCTTGTGGGCACTGTGAAGCCCACAAGCAGAGACTTCCGGGATGCGGTGAATGCATCCCAGCATTCACCGCTGTATCATCAGTGTTGACGGTGACCTGCCGAGAATTGCCCCTCAGCAGATTCTGCCAGCTCTGTTCTGCGCATGCGCAACACTTTAGCAGATTTCGCCCGCTCTGACCTGCGCATGCGCAACACTTGCGTGTCCGTTCACGGCAGATCTCCGAAAATAGCCGAATGGATTATAACCCATATTCGGCGCATGCGCTTTGAGCACAATATTGTGCCACACGCTCCCGATGCTCACTCCACTCAGCAAGGGGGGCGGGTGTATTACTATTGTAATGAGCGGATGCATGTTTAAATAAAGGAATTGATGGACAGAGAGGGCGGGTAGTTCAATGTGGATGGCCGATTTGAATACTTGTCAGAGAATTGTTAAAAAAAAAAGACATAAGATTTTTTTTAACAATTCTCTGACAAGTATTCAAATCGGCCATCCACATTGAACTACCCGCCCTCTCTGTCCATCAATTCCTTTATTTAAACATGCATCCGCTCATTATAATAGTAATACACCCGCCCCCCTTGCTGAGTGGAGCGAGCATCGGGAGCGTGCGGCAACGACTGTCACAATACCCTGTTGATTGCGCAGTCGCAGTCTACAGCTCTTAATGTTCGGCAATTTTCGGAGCTAGAGCGCTGCGCCTGCGCAGTCCAGGGCAGGCAGAATTTGCAACGGCTCCCAGGAGACATTGCGAGCACCTCCCAGAAATCAACGGGGCTCCGAGGAAAGAAAGATACGCCCACTCCCGCGGGAGGAATACCCGGAAGTCCACATTAAAACGACTGATTCACGGTAAGTACAACCACAAGAAAAAAAATCAATAGGAATATGTATATGTATCTGCTAGCAAGATCACTATAAGATAATGTCAGTATTTAGGGTGAACCTCCGCTTTAAACAAGAAGCCTTTTGCCAGAGGGGTTACGTTATTAGCAGGTGTCAATTAGATAATGGTTAGATAACCGTTGTTTGAATGGCCGGTTCACTCCATGCCCACACATGAATCACACAGAAATACACTGTGCGTTTCTGTGCGATTCAGACTTTATGCAAAACGCACTCCATTTGCGATCTGCAGTGGGTGTCAATGGAAAGTTAATGACACCCCAAATGCAGGTCACAAACACGGTGCATGTTCCCATACCGGTCCGCACCAGATCGCATGGCTTGGTACTATGCAATCTGTTTACATTGTGTTTTTAAAAAGTAGTGCATGCGGTGCAGTGTGGTGTGGTTTTAGCCCATTCAAAATAAATGGGCTGAAATCGGACTGCACAGAACCACATGTGACTTAGGCAGCTTATAGATTAATAATTTTTTTTTCAACCACACGATCAGGATGGGGGAATCCTCCACACTGAGTTATTATTTTCTGACAGCAAGGAGACTTCCCCACAATCAGACCTTGTCGTTTTCCCATTAAGAGAACACTGTGTTAAGGCCCGTACACACGGTCTGACTTTTTGCCAACAAACTTCAAAATGAGCACGTTTTCCAAAAAATCAGACCGTGTGTACGCTCCATCGGACAAACTTATTCGGTTTTCATCGGACAAAAGGTCACTCTGCAAACGGACAAACTTTTCGGCAACAAAAGTCCGATGGTGTAAAGTCCGACCATGTGTACAGAAATCCATCGGACTTTTGTCCGAAGAACAAATACGCATGCCCAGAACCAATGTTAAAATCAACCAACAATAGCAGAAGTTGACCAAAGGGTGGCGGTAAACAGCAGAAAATAGCAGAAAAAACACGTGATGTTGGGAAAGTTTTGGGAAAGTTTGCAGAAAAGTCCTGCCGTGTGTATGCTATGGGTGTGCCCGGCCAACTCCCTTCTGACAAAAATCCACGGAAAAGTTTGTTTGAAGTCCGACCGTGTGTACGAGACTTTACAGATTGTGACAGCTACTGGGGGGGTTGAGATTAAATTACACACAGGTGAACTCTATTTACTAATTAGGTGACTTCTGAAGGCAATTGGTTCCACTAGATTTTAGTTAGGGGTATCAGAGTAAAGGGGACTAAATACAAATGCACACCACACTTTTCAGATATTTATTGGTAAAAAAAAATTGAAAACCATTGATCATTTTCCTTCCACTTTGTGTTGGTCTATCACATAAAATCCCAATAAAATACAATTACGTTTTTGGTTGTAACATGACAAAATGTGGAAATTCAAGGGGTATGAATACTTTTTCAAGGCACTGTAAATCACAATTGTGAAATATCATTCCGTGCTGTGGGGTAGCTTGTAAACAGATAGATCGCACAAACTTGCAGCGCTGAATGACCTTTTGCTATTAGGCCTCATGCACACTGGACGTTAAAAACTGAAAATTGTATCATACTTACCAGTAATTTTCCTTTCCTGGTGCCTATCCATGGCAGCATACCTGTGATAGAGCTCCGCCTCGACTCCTCCTTCAGAAATAGTGAATAGCATAAATTAAAGGCATAGTCCCTCCCCCAACATTCTCCGTAATATAGAATACAGAGGGTGGGAGCGTATGCTGCCATGGATAGGCACCAGGAAAGGAAAATTACTGGTAAGTATGATACAATTTTCCGTTTTCCTGGTGCCTCCATGGCAGCATACCTGTGATAAATAACTAGCTGACATGGGTGGGATAATTCTTAACAATAAATGTTTAATTAGAAGAGGACTTAGCAGCCTGAACTGCCCTTCTTCCGAACTCAACAGTCGTGAGCGCTCCTGGATCAATATGGTAGTGTCTGAGGAACGTATGGTGAGAAGACCAGGTAGCGGCCCTGCACACCGTCTCCAATGAAACATTAGCTCTTGCTGCCCAGGAAGCTGGGACTGCCCTTGTAGAATGAGCATTCACTCGGGATGGAGGCTCCATATTCTTCACCCTGTAGGCCCTCTGGATTAACTTTACAACCCAAGATGCCAGAGTTCTGATGGAAGCTTCTTTGCCCCTGTATTTACCAAACGGTACGTTGAAAAGTCTCTCAGAATTTCTTTAGGGGCCGGTGGCTTCTAGGTAGGCCCTGAGCACTCTGGATACATCCAGCTCGTGACAAGACTCTGAATCCGTGTCTGTAAATACTGGTAGTACCCAGGGTTCCAACAGGTGGCTTGGAGTAGCGACCTTTGGTGTGAACCCCCGAAGGGGGCGAAGTTCCACTCTGTCGGGGAAGAAGGAGATGTAGTCGTCACCTATCCCTAAAGAGTGAAGTTCCGAGATCCTTCTGCCAGATGCAATGGCTAGCAGAAAAGCCGTCTTTAGTGTTAGGTTCCATATTGTTACTTGTTCCACTGGAGCAAAGGGATGGTCAGATAGAACTTCAAGGACCAGGGACAGATCCCACTTAGGAAATGATCATCTGACAGGAGGGCGAATTTTCAATACACCTCTGAGGAAAGTGACTACTAAAGGATACTCCGCCCATCTCTTATTTGTTGCGGCAGAGATTGCTGCTACCTGCACTTTGAGGGAGCTAAGACCAAGACCCAGATCAAGTCCTGTCTGAAGGAATCCTAGAACATGGGAAGTAGAGGGAAGGATCGGATCAAATCCATTTCCGGAAGCAAATGACAAGAACTTGTCCCAGATTTTTGAATATATGGCATTAGTTGCAGGCTTCCTGGCTTTTAGAAGGGTTATTATGACTCCTGGGGAACACCCTAGGGACTCGAACCTTCACCTCTCAACCTCCAGATTCGAAGATTCAACTTCTGAGGGTTTGGATGAACTAGACTGCCCTGTGACAGAAGTTGAGGGAAAGGAGGGATCTTGATTGGAGAGCCCACACTGAGGCGCATGGCTAGAGGAAACCTGGACTGACTCCCTGAGGAGCCTGGGAGGGAAGGCATATGCAGTGGTGAACCTCCAGGGGCATGACAGGGCATCCACTGCCTAGGCTTGTGGATGCAGCATCCGAGAGAAGAATCTGTCCCGCTTGGCATTCTTCGGGGAGGCGAACAGGTCTACCTGAGGGGGATCCCATATGTTGGCAATCTGATGGAAGACGTGGGGGTGGAGAGCCCACCCGTTGTCGTCCAGGAAGTTTCTGGATAACGTGTCAGGAAGACATTGTGCCAATGAGGCTCAGGCATTGTGAAGCCGTCAGATATAGGCTCCGGATGACTTTGATCATTCTTTGCATGATAATCCTTGCCTTCGGCGGTGGTAATGACACTGTCCCCTTCTGAGTGTCGAACATTGCACCCAGGTAGATCATCTGCTGTGTTGGTGCTAGTTGACTCTTGTCGGAATTTATCAGCCACCCTAACTCTTTTAGGGACTGTAGAAGAATGTTCCGGTGACATACAACTGATCCGGACTGCTTGCTAGGAGTAGGATGTCATCCAAGTGGTATATTCTCAAGCCCCTCTCCCGCAGGAGAACCAAAGTAGATATTAGTATCTTGGTGAACACCCTGGGAGAGGTGCACAGACCGAAAGGCAGGGCTTGAAACTGTAGGTGGGTCTGTCCCACTGCAAATTTCAGGAATTTTTGAAATGCAGGTAGAATTGGAACGTGTAGATACGCATCCTGCAGATCGACCAAAATCATCCAATCTAATGGATGGACTGCCTGAATAATCGTCTGCAGGGACTCCATTTTGAAGCTTCCGGGGCGGATATACCGGCTGAGTCTCTTTAGGTCTATCACAGGCCTCCACCCACCTGTCCTCTTTGGGACCAGAAATAGGGTGGAGTAGAAGCCTACGAAGCGCTCTGCCAAGGGAACCGAAACAGCCGCCCCCCTGAAGCTGGAGTGACGTTAGAAAGTTTTTCAGAGCTTGAGCCTTCAGTGGAGAGGATGGAATCTCTGTTCCTTTGAAAGAGATCCGAGGTGGGGGGTGAGAGAAATTCCCAAAAGTGCCCCCATTTAATTGTTGACAGAACCCAGAGGTCCTGGCAGTGGGTGGCCCAGACTGGGACAAAGAACGTTGGCCTGGCCCCCACCGGGATTGTCTGGGCTACTCTGGCATCAAAAAGACTGCTTCTGCTACTGTGGAGCCGGAAGGGCCTTCACATTCCTGTTCAAGAAGGATGCCTGAGTACCTTTCCAAGGTCTTTTGTTGTCTCTGGGCTGCCTTGATTGCCTAAAATCTCTTGGATTCGACTGGCTGAATTTAGCGGAACCGCCTCTGAACCTTTTCATCCTTCTGTCCTGTGGAAGCATACCAGACTTCCCTCCTGACAAGTGACAACCTATAGATAGCTTTACCCATCTCCGAATAGTGCTTTCCCATCGCATGGGATTTTGCACCAATTTTGTTTGGAGGATAAGTCAGTCGTCCAGGGTTTCAGCCACAAGGCCCTTTTCACCATTACAGAATGCAACATGGATCTTGCCGAGCACCTGATTGTGTCAATGGCTGCTACCCCGACAAAGTCTGCCGACAATCTAAGCTCTTCCAAGGCTTTAATTATATCCTCCTTGGGGACATCCTGACGCAAAGCCGTCTCAATGTTATCTGTCCAAGGCCTTATGGCATTTGATACCGACGTGAGGGCGATAGCTGGCTTACACGCTGCTCCCGCAGCTAAGTAGCTCCTCTTCATGTCCAGTTCGATTCGCCTGTCTAGAGGGTCTTTGAAGGAAGCGGAATCCTCCATTGGCAAAGTTATATTTTTTTGCGAGTCGCACCACCGACGCGTCTACCACTGGCATGGAGTTTAGTGACTGCGTTCCCGACTCTGGTAAGGGATATAGTTTGAACAAAACAGTGTAAAATCAAAAAGACCCCACACAGCGGCGCTAAAGAGCAGTATCCTCCCCCCCTATGTCCGTATTCAATGGACCGAGGGAAAAAAATACTGTTCAAAAAATTATATATATACACCCTGTGACATAAGTGAATAATGTGCACAAGTAAAATAAAGTCCACACAAATTCAATCCAAATGCGTGAGAAAAAATCTTCTTCCAATCCTCCACCACACACAGTGTTCAGTGTTTCGTGATCCCTCTCCCATCAGATGGACACTCACCAAAGCAAGTTGCCTCACACTCTCGTGTTTGGCATAAAAACGTGTACAGAAATCTCACAAAGCTGTGCAAACGATCCTCCAGAATCAAATCAGGTGTTTTAAGGGATTACTCCATATGCAAATATAAGAAAAAGCTCCAAATAGTGTAGTAACGTAAAATCAGTTTAATTACACACCAAAACACACACTCCAAATATTGCAATTACCTAAAACAAAACTTAAATAGGCATATTAAAACCACTGCAAATCGAAAGCACAATGCACCGAAAAGCGAGTGTATAGGTCGCGGCGGACCCTCAGTAATCACAGTGAGATCTCACCAACTTCCTGCTACCACTCACTGATCCTTCGCTACTCAGTTCGATCCTGTGATGTCGAATAATCCGTCAGACGGTTACCGCATAGCCACGCCCCGACATGTTTAGTCAAATAGACTTATTCATGGGATTGGCCGTGCGGTATACCAGCTCCTCCTTTTATCTCTCCTTGTTATGGGCGGAAGTTCGATCTCTCATCCATCCGCTTTGGGCGGATATGCGTCATTCCCATATGACTTTATCATACCACCAACCTTCCCAGCCCATTTGACACGTATAGGCGAACACCTTACTAATATAAAAAATGGTTTTAAATACCATAGTGTGTCGCTGCACTTTAAGGAAAAACACCAGCAGGGTCCCTCTTTAATACAGTTCTGTGGCATAGATTATGTGCATCCATCATGGAGAGGCTCAAATCGCGTGAGAGATTTATCACAAAGAGAGACTAAATGGATATTTCTTTTAAAAAGTCTTTATCCTAGAGGCCTCAACATTGAATTGGATTTGAACTGTTTTATTAATAACTTTTAAATGATTTTAAAGAATTTTAAATAATTTTAGTTATTTTTAATATATTTGATTAATAATTTTAATTATTGAGATATTTGGGTGTCCATTACATTTATTTTATAGCTTTCCAGTACGGTCTAGGTCTGATAGTACATTTAATCAGTGAATGTATATTACAGACATAATGTTTTCCAGTAACGGTTTCCTGTAATTTATACACAGGTGCATCAGTTTATTAAGATGCATATACATACTATGTGTGATATAGGATAACGTTTTTATGAGTCATGATATTTGCAGTATGTATATATATATATATACATATATTAATCATTTTTTCTCTATTTAAAAAATCTAATATTTACTATATATTTTTTGTTTAGAATACTTGGTGTCTTTGATCCCATAACTGAGTATATCTGAATCATAGAAAATAAAGAGTAGTAATAATAATGATAATAGGTAGACTAATATTAAGATCTCATGGTGCTATTTGTGTTTTAAATTATGTAATTTACATTATTATTAATGTTTTTTATATTGAATAACACTGAACCACATCCCTAAGTATATGTGCGCCACACTATTGTTATTATGGTATAAGATATTTGAGTCTAAGTGTAGATTAATACCAATAGCGAGTGTATGTGGGCAGCGGGGACACTCGTTTTTGTCAGTGGGAGTTATATCCGACTTCCGCCCACGGCGCGAATATCGGATGGCAAACTTCCGCCCTCAAATGGGCTGGGAAGGTGGGTGGTATGATAAAGTCATATGGGAATGACGCATATCCGCCCAAAGCGGATGGATGAGAGATCGAACTTCCGCCCATAACAAGGAGAGATAAAAGGAGGAGCTGGTATACCGCACGGCCAATCCCATGAATAAGTCTATTCGACGAAACATGTCGGGGCGTGGCTATGTGGTAACCGTCTGACGGATTATTCGACGTCACAGGATCGAACTGAGTAGCGAAGGATCAGTGAGTGGTAGCAGGAAGTTGGTGAGATCTCACTGTGATTACTGAGGGTCCGCCGCGACCTATACACTCGCTTTTCGGTGCATTGTGCTTTGGATTTGCAGTGGTTTTAATATGCCTATTTAAGTTTTGTTTTAGGTAATTGCAATATTTGGAGTGTGTATTTTGGTGTGTAATTAAACTGATTTTACGTTACTACACTATTTGGAGCTTTTTCTTATATTTGCATATGGAGTAATCCCTTAAAACACCTGATTTGAGTCTGGAGGATCGTTTGCACAGCTTTGTGAGATTTCTGTACACGTTTTTATGCCAAACACGAGAGTGTGAGGCAACTTGCTTTGGTGAGTGTCCATCTGATGGGAGAGGGATCACGAAACACTGAACACTGTGTGTGGTGGAGGATTGGAAGAAGATTTTTTCTCACGCATTTGGATTGAATTTGTGTGGACTTTATTTTACTTGTGCACATTATTCACTTATGTCACAGGGTGTATATATATAATTTTTTGAACAGTATTTTTTTCCCTCGGTCCATTGAATACGGACATAGGGGGGGAGGATACTGCTCTTTAGCGCCGCTGTGTGGGGTCTTTTTGATTTTACACTGTTTTGTTCATTTTTATTTATTTAAAGTGGCTGCTTTATATTTAGTATAGGTTTATTTAACCCATAAGCGCAGTGGTGGTATATATGGGAAGGGCACAATTTATTTATACCATTTTTTCAAGGGATATAGTTTATTGAACCGACCCAATGAAAGTTTTTTTATCAGTCTTTGACCATTCATTCTGAATGACTTGGTTAATCTCGCCCATCAACGGGAAGAGAACCTGCTTCCTTTTGAGGAATGGAAAGTAGCTTGTAGACTCTTGGGGAGGTTCTTCTGCATCCTTCCAGGCGATTGCAGTTTTGACTGCCTGGATGAATGGCTTTGCCAAGGAGAGGCTGAAGCCAGAAGGTTCTGACTCCTCTGAAGAGTCCCCTGAAGAGTCTTCAGGTGGTGAATCTCTAGTTGGTCGGCCTGACGGTGGCAGAGGTGTACTGACTGCTGAAGGACCAGGGAGATTGGGTTCTGTATCCTGAACCTGGGATATCTGCGGAGCTGGTTGAGCAGGGACCGAAGCCAAAAGCTCAGAGAAAGAGTCCTTCATTGTTCGCTTAAGCAGAGCTACAGCGTGCTGATTTGCTAGTAAAACAGACTTTACAGACCACTCTGTCTGGTAGCGGTGTTGCTACAATGTAAGGAACTCACGTTAGACCAGTGAGCGCACCTTTTTCATACTCACGTATAGTTGGTCACATACCTAATGGAAGTATGAGGATCTTTACTGCGAGACGAATGACTCATCACGGAGTTGGGCACAAGGATCAGCTGCGGAAATATAGTAGAGAGGAAAAGGAACTAAGGCGTTTAATAATAAAATTTTTTTTTTTTAAATACCGTATTTATCGGCGTATAACACGCACCGGCGTATAACACGCACCCCAAGTTTAGGAGGGAATTTTAAGGAAAAAAACTTTTAGGAGGGAAATTCAAGGAAAAAAAACTTACATTTAAATGCAGCATGCAGCCTTGCCCAGTGTCCATCTGCAGCCTTGCCCAGTGTCCATCTGTCCATCTGCAGCCTTGCCCAGTGTCCATCTGTCCATCTGCAGCCTTGCCCAGTGTCCATCTGTCCATCTGCAGCCTTGCCCAGTGTCCATCTGTCCATCTGCAGCCTTGCCCAGTGCCTTTGCGATCTTGTCAGTCTCTGCGTTTTTTTAAATTTGGCGCCGATTTCTGTGGAGAGGAGCGAGCGGGGCCGAGTGTACTTCGGCTTAAACTCGGCTCCTCTCGCAGTCCCGCCCATCTCCACTGACTGCGCCGCTGGCGGAGAAAGCCGAGTGTACTTCGGCTAGACTCGGCTCCTCTCGCAGTCCCGCCCATCTCCACTGACTGCGCCGCTGACGGAGAAAGCCGAGTGTACTTCGGCTAGACTCGGCTCTGCTCACAGTCAGGGGCAGGACTGCGAGAGGAGCCGAGACTAGCCGAAGTACACTCGGCTTTCTCTATGTCAGCGGCGCAGTCAGAGATGGGCGGGACTGCGAGAGGAGCCGAGTAAAGCCGAGTGTACTTCGGCTTCAGCCCTGCTCGCTCTTTCGCTCGTTTCAGCAGGGGAATTCGACAGAGTATCGGCGTATAACACGCACCCACGATTTTCCCCTGATTTTAAGGGGAAAAATAGTGCGTGTTATACGCCGATAAATACAGTAAACATTTTTTATTTAATTTTTTCGAGAGAAAGGTACCTACCACAGAGCAGCGTCAGAGAAACTTAGCAGGGCACAGCTGAAGAGACTCTGACAGCTAGCCCTGCATCTGCACTTAAATAGGTTCAAGGTGGGTGGGCTAATCCCAAAATCCACCATTGGAAATTGATTCTGGGAAAAAAGGGCAAATCTAGCCCTTTTTCCAGAATCCAAAATGGCCACCGTGGCGCCGCGTGATCGTGCATGCGCCGTAGAGCCAATGCCGTACAGCATAGTGGCGATACAAACGGCATTATCCTGTCCCCGAATCGCGCATGCGCAGACCGACGACGGGGATGCCATACTTGGGACACACTCCTGCTGAGCGGCCTATACAGGGGACCTGTATCCCCCCGCCGACCTCGGGGAAATAGCCACCCCTATAGAGCTAACCAGATAAGGCCCCTGCCCTACCAAGCTGACAAAATCTTAAAGGGAGCACAAGGTACAAAACCACAAAGTAAGCACACTTTTCTTTTTTTTTTAAAGGGACCTAACAGGCAGGTTTTTTTTTTTTTTTTAAATAGGAGAGGGATGGAGAGGGGAGAGAGGGAAGGAAAAAGAAGAAAAAAGGAAAACAATATGCCAAAAAATAAAATGGAAACCACCAGCCTGCAAAGATGGGAGCTGATCCTTTTGCGACTTCCACTGCATTCATCATGGATGTGATAGCAGACTATTTTCCTATGAGAAAAATATTCTGCGAAAGACCCCAACAGATCCACAGAGGGGTTCCCAGTTTTATCAGCGCTGTGAGCGGCCCAAGAACAGGGACTGCGCACGGGAAAGGCTAAACCCGGCGGACGCTGCCGACTGCAGAGGTATGGACATACTGCTACTCTTCACCAGCACAAGAAGGTATGAGGAAAAAAAGGAGAATGTTGGGGGAGGGACTATGCCTTTAATTTATGCTATTCACTAGTCCTGAAGGGGGAGTTGAGGCGGAGCTCTATCACAGGTATGCTGCCTTGGAGTCACCAGGAAATAACATTATAAAAATACCAGTAACTTTGCAGTGAGTTTTTCAAAAATTTTCAGCATTTTTCCACGTTAGTTTTTTTCAGAATTTTTTTTTTTAATGGATCAAAAAGGTATAAAAAACCCTGGTGAGAGTTTTTTGATGTTAGAGCGTTTTTACAGCTGAAAACTCCTCTCAGAACCCACTAGTTTTAGTTTTTTTTTTGAGGGCCATTTCACACCAGATGCAGTTCCGTGCGCTTTTTTTCTGAACTAAAAATGCATGCACAGTGTTTTCCATGTATTCCAATGGCTCTAGTTCACACCATGCAGGCAGTTTCCAGTGCAGAAACTGACCAAAAACGCCCCAGCCAAAATGAGCTGATAACAGCCTATGTTTGCATGGACACATAGGATAACATGATGGGGAGTTTGACTGTAGAAAAAAACGTCTGAAGCCAAAATCAGCTGCTGTAAAAACTTCCAAAAATGTGCAGTGTGTATGAGGCCTTACGAATGAACAAGCAGCACTATCTGGGGTGTTTGATAGAGCTGCCAGTGTCCTGTATGTTTACTAGGAGCTGTCAGCTCTATCACACAGCCCAGCAGCGTTGATTGTTCATTTATAATAGTAAAAGAACAGTCAGATTTAAGAGGGAACAGGGGCTCAGTGCTGACTACCTCCCCCCATAGGAATGCCCATGCATTGGGCTTCAGACTGGGGAGGAGCTACAGCCAGTATTAAAGTGGAGCTAATCTTACCTTTTCTTTTAATGGCACCCATCTGTCTATCCCCCAGGTATCTTCTTTGGGTGCCAGTAGTTGGCTGTTTGCATTGGCCAGCGCCAGATGACATCACTCCTGAGCAAGCACAGGTGTAATTTACTCTGGCACGCAGGAACTGAGCAAGCAACATAAGCTAAGCTACACATGTGCAGCTCAGTTTATATGCTGGAGAATGGTGCAAGCAAGCAGGTAGATGCATTTTATTGTAGAAGAGACATTGATTATCTCATCTGCAATAAAGAGCCTGCCTTTACAACTGAGCCACCAATCACAATTGGACCAAGTGCTATATACAATTGGTTCCCTAGAGCAGTGGTTCTCAACCCTTTGCTCAAGTATCCCCAGCAGGCCATGTTTGCAGGTTTTTCTTTATCTAGAACAGGTCCGTTAAATCAGAGTCAATGGCTTGGTATTTTGGACAGCTATTTTATCTATGAGAAATTCCCAAAACACGGCCTGCTGGGGGTACTTAAGGACAGGGTTGAGAACCACTGCCCTAGAGGATTAAATAAAAATTAAAATATTTTGATGTGACTTTTTGTTTAAATGCATTTTGTTTTAGTGCCAACAGGAATTTTGCTATTGTAAGCTGAGTATACACTGTCTGATTATTGGCCGGTTCAGCAGGAAGTTAGTGTGTACAGCAGTGTGCCCGGCAGTGGAAGGAACATGCTGGAAAACGAGCATCCAATTAGCACTTGCAGCCAATGGCTGCGAGCACTGATCAGTGTATTCCGGCAGGAGGGGGTCCTCTTGTCAGAATACGATAGCACAGCAAGGAAATCACTGCACCAATAATCACTTGTGTTGATATGGCGATATGTCCATTTTTTTTTTTCATTCAACACGCTGGGTTGAATGAAAAATAATTTGCAGTGTGTGCTGGGCTTTAGAGATCCGTCTGTATGACGATTCTACAAAGCAAGATTTGCCATAAACAAAACATTAGAGATTTGGCTTCCTAATATTTACCAATTAGACTTTATAGATCTCTTTATGGAGAATTTTATCTGTCATCTACTTGGCTTTTGAAGTCCGCAGTTATGCGATCCCATGAGCTATATCGAAACATCTCATTCACAAACCTGGAACTAGGTCTCCAGCTGCACATACTGCCACTTTTAACTATTGTAGGCAAAACCTAATACTGGCCACACTGGGATCAAAGGAGTACAAAATGTGTGTGTTGCAAAGCTCCGTTCAATCATTATTCAGTCATGCAATACTTTAATCTAGAGTTATATTGAGGAAACAAAGAAACACTGCCGCCCTTTAAATCCCTTTTCTGTCTGTTGATCACGTTTCCTAGAATAATTTAGAAACAGTCTGTCTGAAATAAAGGAAAGATGCAGGTGCTGCTGACACCTCATGTGTGCATTTCTGACAACAAATGTTACAAGATTAATAAGTTGTTCTGACATGTGCACAATAACCAAAGGTTAGCAAATGTTATCAAAAAACTCAGTACTAAAAGACTTTAGTACAGTATAGCTGATATTGTAATGTTACATGCAGTTTATTACTGTAATATTTTGGCTTAAGGTTGTAGCGGGGGTTCCAAATTTAGGGACTGCTATACCAAATGTAGCGGGCATTTAAATTGGGGGGGGAGCATCTGGGTTATTCAACCCGGATGCACTAATTGTTAGGGAGTCTGAGAATCCCTTTTGTGGTTCTTGGAGGACTCTGGTGGTGCAAGGTTCCCTGCGGCCTGCAGGTGGCGTTGTCACCCTGGGCCGGAGTTGAAGCCGCACCGCAAGACTGCTCCCTTTTTGTCCTTTCCTGGCGCTGGTACAGAGGGGCGGGGAACCCGCTGTGACGCAAAGGGAGAGGGGATAAAAGGGGCGGACGCCCTTACCATGGGGTTCCGAGGTTCCGGGGGTTCAGAGTTTGGAGTTGGAGGATGCGGCCGCACCCAGGCACCTTCAGCCTGGGTGCTGGTGTTCCGGAGTTCCGGGCCCAGGTGCCCTTGACCTGGCCGGAGCGAGAGATGGAGTCCATCCCAGGCACCTTAAGCCTGGGGTGAGGTACTATGGCCAAGGCCTGGGGCCCAGTAACTTCGACTGGGTTCCGCGAGGGTGGAGGAGTCTGAGGGGCCCTAAGGTGTTGGGACCCGTATCTGAGGTGAGGAGGCCGGGGAGTGTAACCCTTCCGAATAGACCGGTACAGCATTAATCCGGTGACGGCGGGGCCTCTGGTAACTCTCTTGGAGGGATGTCTTCCCCCTGACAGGGGCTGCAACGTAGCGAAGGTAACTCCAGTTCCTGTTCATTAGAGTCGCTGGAAGAGACTCTGAAGCCAAAAAGTACGTTTTACAGCCACTGTGCTTAGCAACCGTTGGTGAAACCTCAATGGTTTAGTTTCTTTGAGGATTGTGCCTTGACCTACTCCCCACCAATACTGAACTGTTCTATGGGTCTCAAACTGTCTGCTCGCAAAGGACTATTTGTTTGCCGTTATGGAATAAATAAGTGTTGGACCTTTTCAGTGTGTGGTACTCCAATTACTGGGAGCAAAGGGGGTTATCAGCAGAACAGACTTGGCTCTGAGCGTATACACAGCCCGAAGGTAATCTGGTGCTGGCCTTCACCTCTACATGCTGTAATCTAGAGGACATGGGCCATGGCGCACCTCACTCTCCCCTTCAAGGTACCCCTAGACCGGAGCCAGAGTAACCGCAGAAGAAGAAGAGAGAGGGTGAGGCCGCTACACGTGGGGGCTCGTAAGTCCGGGATGTGTGTTTCGTGTATGGAGCTAACAACGTCTGTGTTTGAACTTTGCTGCCCGGTGGAGTTCCGAGTAGGTCAGCCATGTTGGCAAGCGCGCCATGAGGCACACCATAACTGCGCAGTTCGTGGGCGGGGAGAAGGGAAAGCCCGCGAACAAGTGCAGAGTATGGGAGGAGTCTGGCCATGTGGAAGTAGTCACGTGGGGATTCCGGCGCAAATTGGTCAGTGCGCAATGGAGCAGCAGACAGTCGGGATGACCTCAAGTACCCCATGGATTCTGGTTCCTTACCCCATGAAGATGACTTCCTTTGCTGCTTCCATAACGGACACAGGAATAAGACTTAGGCCCCGAGGACATTTGGCTCTGTATGTATGCAGAGACATAGAGGCCCTCGGTGTGATCTGTCCCGGCTGCTCGGGACTGGTGGTCAACTTGAAGCCATTCGGGCGATGTGAGGCCTGCAAGGAGTTTCTTTTTGAGGTGGAGCCATCCACAGAAAGGCCCCGAGCCTTCCACCTCAACTGCCTCACAGGTACCGCCACTCCGGAAGGGGAGATCCAGGCCTTTGCGGAGATTTCTGTGCGCACTGACCAGGGCAAAGAGAGTGCCCAATCAGAGACTGAGAGAGAAAAATCCGAGGATGCTGCTTCGGTCACCACAAGCTCCCTGCTCCCACCTCCGAAGAGGAAAGTCGGCCTTGTACAGACATCCTATGGTCGTGGAAGAGCTTCGCCCCGCCGCTTGCCTGGCCTGGATGGATCCGGAGGGAAGAGCCCTGGACATCCCTGTTCTACTGAAGGCCCAGGTGAGCCAGGGGTTGGGACTGTGTGTGTGTGGTTGGAGGTGTCGGGAGTCCACTGTCGGTGGAGCCCGTAAGGGAGGGTGATTCCGTATCTACTGGGAATTACCTGCCGCAGAAATGTACGACACCTCCGACCTAGAGTCGCTGTCAAATGCCAGCGATGATGGCGAGATCAATGAGGTCTTTCACCGCAAGGGTTGGGACAGGATGCCATTACTCGCGCTCCGTGCGCCAAGGGATCTGCCTATGTCTACAGGGGATAGTACACCCTGGGTGGAGGCCCAGAAGCCCAGGGAGAAATCTGGTCTCCTGCCTACCCTTCCATCCTCCGGATCACCTACTGCTTCATCCGTTCCGGTGACAGGAACGCAACGTTCATCACTGCGCGCTCCTAGGCCCAAGCCAATGGAGGTAGTTAAAGTACCTCGGCATCCTGAGTCCATCGTCCCGCCTGGAGAAGGAGAGCGGGCGACGATGCCACCTTTGGCCCGGCTGCAGCGGCTCTTCTGTCAGAGAGTTGCCCGTGAATATGGGTGGGAGTACCCATCCCTACCCCGGGACTTGCTTTTTGAAGTGGAGGTCCTGCGGCAGCGATGGTATGATGAGTTTGTCTGGGAAAAGCTCAAAGTGCCCCATGCTCGCCGATACCTTTCGTGCTCATCCCCTGTGTCTAAGAAGTTCAAAGACTGTAAGGCGGAGTGGATGTTAGGTCGGCACATCCATGCGGACAGGGTGCTTATTTGTCGCAAAGATGGAGAGAACATTGAATATAATGTGGAGACTTTCGATAAGCACTTGAAGCCCCTGTTCCTGCCGCACCCAAACTTCTACCTTTAGGAGGAAAAGACTCCTGTATGCTCTGTTTGTCGTTCATTGCTGAACTTGCAGGAACACAAGGACTGTGCCCTAGTTTTTTTTAGTATTTGGGCGTTTTACTCTTTGGAGAAATGGGAGCTGTTACTGTTTGTTCTCCCTCTTTCTCCCTGCACTGCAAAGAAGATAATGACTTTGGGGTGTAGTTAGTGTAGACACAGTAAGAGAAGAAGGAAAGTTGTCTGGAGGATTCGGCTAAGTTTCATGACCGTGGCACTGTCACCAGGTGGCAGTGCTGCGCGACGACTGTTTGTTTTTTACACTTGCACCACCATACTCATTGGAGCGAATGGGCCTCTTCAAGGACAGGCCCGTTCATTCCAAGAAAGCACACATTGTGCTAGGATGTTTTTTTTTCCCTTCTGCAGGAGATTCATCTGTCAAGGCTGCTGAGAATGGGTGGTCCTTAGATAGCAAGGGGGAAATTGTGCATGTATAAATGTCAGAAGTGTTTCGTTGAAAGTTTTATAGTTTTACTGTTTCATGTTTTCCCTTTCCCATTCTAGGTCTTGGCACAATTCAGGACTAAATTGTGTAGTTTAGTTTCTGGGCGGAGCTTATGTCACCACCTTTGTGGGATGTGAGTTTGGACCAGACACTGGGGACAAGTGTCAAATCACCAGGGGGAGAGTGTAGCGGGCATTTTAAATTACGGGGGGAGCAATTGGGTTATTCAACCCGGATGCACTAATTGTAAGGGAGTCTGAGAATCCCTTTTGTGGTTCTTGGAGGACTCTGGTGGGGCAAGGTTCTCTGCGGCCTGCAGGTGACGTTGTTGCCCTGGGCCGGAGTTAAACCCGCACCGCAAGACTGCTCCATTTTTGTCCTTTCCTGGCGCTGGTACAGAGGGACGGGGAACCCGCTGTGACGCAAAGGGAGAGGGGATAAAAGGGGCGGACGCCCTTACCACGGGGTTCCGAGGTTCCGGGGGTTCAGAGTTCGGAGTTGGAGGATGCGGCCGCACCCAGGCACGTTCAGCCTGGGTGCTGGCGTTCCGGAGTTCTGGGCCCAGGTGCCCTTGACCTGGCCGGAGCGAGAGATGGAGTCCATCCCAGGCACTTTAAGCCTGGGGTGAGGTACTATGGCCAAGGCCTGAGGCCCAGTAACTTCGACTGGGTTCCGCGAGGGTGGAGGAGTCCGAGGGGCCCTAAGGTGTTGGGCCCTGTATCTGAGGTGAGGAGGCCGGGGAGTGTAACCCTTCTGAATAGCCCGGTACAGCATTATCTCGGTGACGGCGGGGCCTCTGGTAACTCTCTTGGAGAGATGTCTTCTCCCTGACAGGGGCTGCAACGTAGCGAAGGTAACTCCAGTTCCTGTTCATTAGAGTCGCTGGAAGAGACTCTGAAGCCAAAAAGTACGTTTTACAGCCACTGTGCTTAGCAACCGTTGGTGAAACCTCAACGGTTTAGTTTCTTTGAGGATTGTGCCTTGACCTACTCCCCACCAATACTGAACTGTTCTATGGGTCTCAAACTGTCTGCTCGCAAAGGACTATTTGTTTGCCGTTATGGAATAAATAAGTGTTGGACCTTTTCAGTGTGTGGTACTCCAATTACTGGGAGCAAAGGGGGTTATCAGCAGAACAGACTTGGCTCTGAGCGTATACACAGCCCGAAGGTAATCTGGTGCTGGCCTTCACCTCTACATGCTGTAATCTAGAGGACATGGGCCGTGGCGCACCTCGCTCTCCCCTTCAAGGTACCCCTAGACCGGAGCCAGAGTAACCGCAGAAGAAGAGAGAGGGTGAGGCCGCTACACACATTTAGGGGTGATTTGAGAGGTAGTTGACTCAAATCTTTTCAATTTCTGGACTCTGTCTTGTTGCTATTTCACCTGGTGTGCAGTTCCCCTAAGTATGGTGGCGCTGTCATCTATACTCGGGGTTGAACTACAGGTGATGGGGCAGCGATTTGGTGTTTCCTCTCGGCAGCCGTTCAGTGGGTGTGGTGGACCTGCTGTGCATGCCGGGAGGGGGTACAAAAGGGGCAGACGCAGTTGGAGTTGGAGAGGGAGTCGAACTGCCACCCCGGGGACCTGCACCTGGGGGAAGGTATTGTGTGGAGTCCAGTTTCGAGTGCATGGCCCTTCAGGCCATGGGGCCACGTGTGCCTCAGTCCCAGGCACCTTTAGTCCTGGGAATGCAACTTCAGCCCTGGGCCCAGCACCTTTAGCTGGAGCCCACTTCTGGAGGAAGAATCCCAGGGTGCCGCCCTGCGAGGGGACCCGTTTCTGGAAGAGGAGGCTGGGGAAGGACCGTTCCGAAGGACTGGTGAGAAAATCACAGTGAAGGAAGGGGCCCAGTAACTCTCCGGAGGGATGTTATCCATCCGGAAACCAGGGGCCTAACATCTGGACCAGTAGAAGGTTTGGGGGACCATAGATCCTGTGGCAGAGGAGCTCCTGAACGCATCCATTAGGGAATTAAATTGACTGTTCGAGCTACACGCCGGCTGCTAGTGCCATTGGGTGACTATCCGGGTGAGCTGTACCCACTTGGGATCAAGTGGTGACGAAGCTAGGAGTGCCTGAATTCCATCTGTCTTCCTAACACCTTTCTCCTTTCATGCATAAGAAAATAAAGCTCTATGTTGGAGTGATATACTGGTGTGGACCTTGGAGTTACTTGGGGCATAGAGACTTTTGTCCTTACACACTAGGGACAGAAACCAACACTGTGGGGATCGCTGCAAAGACCCGTAAGGAAACTAAGTGTGCTTGACCTCTGCAACCCAGGGGGTACGGCATGGAGGAGACCACGCGCTCCTTCCTCTCCAGTGAACAGGCCAAGGAGTGGATAGGGAGGGTGGCGTGGGCGCTTCACGGTCATTTGCAAAAGCATAATCTTTAATGAATATAGCTTCCCTGTTGTTTCCTGGCGAGCTTTAATTAGATGGCTGAATTTGTCATCGAAGTTCGATATGTCACCCAGATTGGGTATATTTGTAACTGAGAGATATTGACAAATATCACCTGATCTGCCAGCCAATCCAGACTTGGTGCACATTTTTTCCCTTTTTAAGGCCTGGTTCACCCTTATGCATTTTTTAGTGCATTTTCAGTTTTGCAGAAACATACTACAGTCCATTTAACATGGTTTCCTATGGGTAACGTTCACATCTACACATTTTATGGAAAGGGCCAGGGACTTTTTTGTGGTTTTTGGTTCCATAGACTTCAATGGCTCAAAAATGTGTATTGAAAAAAGCAAAACGCACCTGCAATATGTAAACTGCAGCCTGCATAGGTGGGAACCAGGCCTTAAAGCAGAACTACAGACACAAATAACAAGATAAAAATGAATAGCCCATAAACAGATCAAATATTCTTCTTAAACTTCAGTCCAGAGTTATCATCATAATACTTTTTTGTGACTCTAGATGTCCCCAGTCAGATGGCCACCATCATTTAACCAACTTCCTCTGAGCCCAGGTTGGCCTTGACCCATCCAAACTTATGAGTGGACAGTGAAAGGAGAAGCAGCACAGTGATTAGCTTACCTTTCTGTCACTGCTTTCTCTTCCTATCAGCATGCTTCTTGTCACAATTGATTGGTTTCTTGTACTGCTGTGTCCTCACACCCCATTCCTGCTGTGCAGCGAATGCAAGAGACTGATTCCAAGTCAAATAGATAATTACACTACATTAAAAAATACATTTATTGATGTATTAATAATTACAATGTTGTATTAATTTGTGTATTTTATATCTGTCTAGAGTTCTGCTATAAAGCCTTTTAAGAAAAATGTTCAAAAGCGTGAGGCCTACCCCAGACAAAAGCCTAAATTTAGACATTTTTGTATGAAGCCTCAAATGCGATTTTCTTTTGAAACTGTAAGCGACCTCATATTCAAGATTGTCGTGGCCTCAAAACATTGCTAGTTTCTCTAGGACTAGGCATCAACATCTTCATTATCACCTGTGGTGCCAGTGTAAAGCAAAAATGGTTCTCGGTGACAGCAACCATTGCATTCAAAGAAACAGGTGTGAACAAGCTCATTAAAAGAATCTATTTCAGTATTTAGCTAATGCAGATAATAATTTCAACTAAAAATATTTCAACCTGCTACTATGTTTAAACCTCTGTTATTTTTTTCATATTTTCTTTATCCAACTAAATAATGGTTAAATTGTATAAAGCATTTTTTTAGTTTTGATAAGGCATGTTAGAACTCTTTTATTGGTGTGTCCTTTTATGGAGAGTCACCTTTTTTGCCACTAGGGACTGAGCTAAAATGTAAGATTTTTGGTTGTTTGGAAATAGAGGGGAAATCTTCCACTGCTGACCCTGGTTCCTATGACAACTGTTTAAGAGGCAAAAAAATCTTTGGAGACATTTTCTCCTACTTCCTGTTGTAAAGGGAAATATTTCCAATTGGACATGCATGGCAAAAATAAAACATGACAGGGCTTTAAACTATTTCCTTGTCTTGATCCAAAATAGACTTAGGCCCCATGCACACGAGACGCTGTTATTTGCTGTTGAACGTGCGTTCAGAGGCAGTTGGACGCTTTTTTCAACTGCTCCTGAACCCATTCAATGTTATCCTATGTGTCCATGCACACACTCTCGTTTTTTGGCGTTTAGGCCTCGTACACACGACCGATTTTCTCGGCAAGAACCAGCAAGAAACTTGCTGGCAGAGAGGTCTTGCCGAGTAAATCGATCGTGTGTACGCTGCTATCGGGTTTCTCGTCGAGAAAACCGACAAGAAACCTCGACGAGAAAATAGAGAACCTGCTCTCTATTTTCTCGTTGAGATTCTCGTCGGCATGTTTCTCGACGAGAAAAGTGAGTGTGTGTACACTTACCTGTCCTCCCGGAACCCCGCGCATGTTCGAAATGAATTTGACGCATGCGCGGTAGCTTCCTAGGCATACGTAGGGTATACCAAGATGGCGGCGACTGCATCGAATGTGACGAGCGCATGCTCGACGTAGTCGATGATGTCACCGCGTACGCTCCTTTCAAAGAACCGCGGGTTCTTTGAAACGAGCGTGTGTACACTCGGCCGGGACAAGTTTCTTGTCCAAGAATCTCGTCGAAAAAAACGACATGTTTTTTTCAACGAGAATCTCGGCCGTGTGTACGAGGCCTCACAAGCAGTTGCGTTTAACCTCGTTTTTCCAGAAGCAAAAAAATGGGTTCAGACGCAAAAGTTTTCCACGTTTCAGACGCTAAACGCTGCTAAACGCGGCTAAACGCGGTACCGGCGTTTTGCCGCGTTTGCGTTTATAAGCGTTTTTAAAGGTGACCTATTTTTTAACATTAGAAATCTCAAAAATGATGGCAAATGATGAAAAACTATTAAAAAATATAAAAGAAAACTGTAATTGCTTGCATTGCATTGTGGACAATCCACAACTTGTGGCAGGTAACGTGGCAAGTGGACAATCAACAACTTGTGTCAGGTGATGTGGCCAGGTGACGTGGCCAGGTGACGTGGCAAGTGGACAATCCACAGCTTGTGCCAGGTGACGTGGCCAGGTGACGTGGCAGGTGACGTGGCCAGGTGGCGTGGCAGGTAACGTGGCCAGGTGACGTGGCAAGTGATGTGGCAAGTGGACAATTCACAACTTGTGGCAGGTGACATGGCACGTGATGTGGCCAGGTGACGTGGAAAGTGGACAATCCACAACTTGTGGCAGGTGACGTGGCAGGTGACGTGGCAGGTAATGTGGGCAGGTAACATGGCTAGGTGACGTGGCAGGTGACGTGGCAAGTGGACAATTCACAACTTGTGGCAGGTGACGTGGCCAGGTGACATGGCACGTGATGTGGCCAGGTGACATGGCAAGTGGACAATCCACAACTTGTGGCAGGTGACGTGGCCAGGTGACGTGGCAGGTGACGTGGCAAGTGGACAATCCACAACTTGTGGCAGGTGACTTGGCCAGCTGACGTGGCAGGTAACGTGGCCAGGTGACGTGGCAGGTAACATGGCCAGGTGACGTGGCCAGGTAACATGGCAAGTGGACAATCCACAACTTGTGGCAGGTGACGTGGCACGTGATGTGGCCAGGTGACGTGGCAAGTGGACAATCCACAACTTGTGGCAGGTGACGTGGCCAGGTGACGTGGCCAGGTGATGTGGCCAGGTGACGTGGCAGGTGACGTGGCAAGTGGACAATCCACAACTTGTGGCAGATGATGTGGCAAGTGATACGCTAAATACAAGTACACTGCTGCTCTCTCAGCTGCTGCTACTCACTCTGGTCTCACAAACTGGCTGAAATGGTTAAAATGTACTCTTTTTTGAGCTTAGGGAGGGTCTATGATGAAACGCTTATAAACGCAAACGCGGTTAAACGCCGCTAAACGCGGCCGCAAACGCGGCAAAACGCGCATTTATAAACGCCGGTTTCAGCGTTTACAAACGTGTGTTCAGCAGAGTTTGCACCTGCGTCTCGTGTGCATGGGGCCTTAGCTGTACTTTAAAGTGTTACTAAACCCATAACAGTAAAATCCGCCTGTAAATGCTGTAAGGCATGCCTGTTATACTCACTGTGGAACCTAAGGGGTTAATTTTCTGCATTGTGTAAAGGCTGTTTGATTTTATCTTCTCCGATCCTCCTCTTCTTCTACAGTCCCCAAACTCTCTGCTGTCTATCTTTTTTCTTGGGAGAGTGCATGTGATCAGTACAGGGCCAATCAGCACTGTCCAGACAGAGGGTCAGGGGTCCTTCAGCCTCATAGGACAATTAGGGGGGAATGAAAACTCCTCCTACAAGCTTTAAACACTGATAGAAGACTGCAATAAACTGCTGACGAGAAAAGGTATTTAGCAGTCTATATTTATTAAAATAATTGCTTTCCATGTTCTGTGTACTGTAAGAGACCAGATATAGTGAATGCAGGGTCCTGGGTTTAGTAACACGTTAAAGTAAATTAGGCAAATATGCAACTGCCCACTTCCTGTTGCATCCTAATAGGCTTTAGCTGGCTATACACTGATCAAAACTGTGTGGCTGTTCCAGCTCAACAAAAGTCAATCATTTGATCTACTTCTGTCACAAAGACATGCAGCCACTGATTATTGTGTTTTGGCAGAATACACTGTCTTGGTGGGGGGATTCATCCATCCATCTTGTTTGTGTAGATGGAGTAATTCATAAAAAAAAAAAAAAATTCTTACTTAGCATTCTAGCTGAAAAATAAATAAATAACCAAGTATGGCAAGCTTTAGGTAAGCCCTAATCCATGTGGCAGCAAAACAGCCTGGTAACAAGTCTTTCAGAGACTTAGCATTGCTTTGTTGCATGGGAGGAGAGGATAGCTACTTTTAATCATACTTAGAAAATGGTAGGAAATGTAAAATCTGTCATCTTACAGTGCCTATATTCTATTAGCAGCTTATTGAATCAAGCGCTTGGAAGTTTGTTGTATGCAGAGAATACTTTACTTTCATGGAGGATTAGCAAAGTATTTCTTACAGCATTAAGAAACATGACACAGGAAGAGGAATATACAAGTACATGCACTTAACAGACAGAACATCCTGTTTTTACTTTACTATAGAATAACACACTATAACACTGCAGTGTCACCTGCTGGATAGAAAGGTATAATGCATATATATATTATCAGTTTAGATAAGCGACTTTACATTACATGTTGTTGTTCTTCCAACACCCCTTCTCAACAGCATGTGCTTTGACAAATTATATTAAGCTTTTTCTGAAAATAATTATGACATTCCTTCAACAAAAGCGTGGTGAGTGCATCAGCAGTCATCTACTCTGACGGGCAGTATTTAATGTCAATAACGCCTTGCTCTTAATTGTCCCTCAGTAGGTGATACTTGATGTCGATGTGTTTGGTCCTAGGATTGACCCCTTGATTGTGTAAGCTTTATACATCCCTGGTTGTCTTCAAAAATGGGAATTGGTTTTGACGTGTCTATCCCAATGTCCACTAAAAGTTGACAAATCCATATTGCTTCTTGACATGCGTATGCTGTTGCAATGTACTCTGCTTCAGTTGAAGATAGAGCGGCAGTTGCTTGCTTTTTGCCTAGACCAACCTATGGTTCTTACCCATACTGGAAGATGAATCCACTTGTGGACTTGCGGTCTGTGCAGTCCCCGGCCCAATCAGCATCCACATTTCTGATCAGATTTGGATTTGATGTTGCTGGTAACCGTAACTTCATCTGAATTATCATAGTAGGTAGGTAAGGTCGAAAAAAGACAATAGTCCATCCAGTTCAACCTGTGTAGGTGCACATGTGTCAGTGTCTATATTTCCCATATCCCTGCATGTCGTGTTCCTTAAGATGCATATCTAAGAGTCTCTTAAAAATATCAATACTTCCGATTGACACCACCAATTGTGGTAGAGAGTTCCACATCCCTATTGCCCTGACAGTGAAAATCCCCCTTCGCAGTTTAAGGTTAAACCTCTTCTCCTCCAATTTCTGGTACAATATTTTTTATTGAGATATGAAAAAAGGGAAAGCAGACAAATTCCCACGCAGGGGATATGGACATGAAACATAAAGAAGTACAAGTTAAAGTACATGATAAAATATATATTATAAGGGTACGTATTATAAACTGACACCGACCCACCGGCCAGGGCCGGGGGTCAGTGCGTTATGCCTGAGCCTTGAGACCCAGGAGCCAAGGCAGACAAGGGGGAGCGGAGTTAACCACAAAACGGGGGGAAAAAACTAAAAATAGAAATAACGAAAAGAAAGAGAAAAAAAAACAAAACAGAAAAACACGTACACCACGAGGGGGGGTGTAGAACAGAGCAGCGAGCAGGAAGCCCAGAAACAAAGAAGGAGTGGGAAAGAGAAAGGAGTCCTAGACTAGTCGGGTGTAGGTTAGGGAGTGTATAGGACCACCACGGGGCCCATACCTTGAGGAATTTTGCATGGGAGTCGTGGAGGATGCTTGACATTTTTTCATGGATCACAAGGGTCGTCAAGGTATTCTTGACCTCCGGAAATGAGACAGAATGTTTTTTCCAAGCCCTCGCTATTGTTCGTTTGGCAGCGATAAAAAAGTATGTGGCTAGTTTCTGCTGGTGAGAGAAAAGGCCCGGGATCGGGCAATGAAGTAATGCAAATTTGGGGTCCCTATGGAAGGGAACATGAAATAAGGAAGATAGCAGGCCAAAGACCCTTAACCAAAATCTTACAAGACGGGAGCAAGACCACCACGTGTGCAGTTCATCTCCTCGTTGACCACAACCCCCGAAAGCACCTGTCATTGCATGATGGGTTTGACTTGGCGATACGGGCTGGGACTCAGTACTAATGCAGAAGGACCTTATAGGCTGCCTCCAACGTGGCAATGTTAAAAGAGCATTTTGCTATGCTGGACCAGGCCTTACTCCAGTCTGCAAGATCTATGGGGGACAGGTCACGTTCCCATTTAAGTACATAGGAAAGGGTAGTGGAAGAGCTGCCGGAAGTTAGTAAGGAGTAGATCATAGAGATGGTGCCGCGAGCACCTGGGCAATGCTGGCAGGTGTGCTCAAAGGCAGTTATTTGATACGGAAAGGAGCCAAGGCGCCGAAGGGAAGTTATCCAGTGACGCAGCTGAATGTAGCGATAGAGTTCGGCAGGTGGAGCTTCGTGGGTCTCTTGAATCGAGGACCACATGGGGAAGGCGCGGCTACAAAGAAAGTGATGAACCTGTGAGAACCCATGAGCAGGCCACCACGAAAATGCGTGGGGTTGTTCTGAGCCAGGCGGGAACATAGGATTATCCAGGAGGGGAAGTAGCGGCAGGAATGGGGACATAAGTTTGCCCGAGTACCGTATTGAGTCCCATAATTTCAGACTGTGTATCATAAGGGGGCTGACAGAAGGAGGTCACATTTTAGGGGGTAGCCACAGTAAGGCAGAAATAGGGACTGGCACGCAGATAGGCACATCCAGCAGAACCCACAGGGGGGTGTCAGACGTTGCATGGAGCATGGAAAGTTGGGAAATTTGAGCTGCCTGATAATATTTTGCAACGTCTGGGATGCCCAGTCCGCCCCGCAACCTATGGGCATAGAGAGTAGAGCGGGAAACCCTGGGGCGCTTATGTGCCCAAATAAAGGCAAGAAGTCTGTTCTGGAGCAGCCGCAGATAAAAAGCAGGGACCCGGACAGGGAGAGTCCGAAAAAAATAAAGAATCTTCGGGAGGATGGTCATCTTGACTGCGGCCGATCCAGGATAGAGTGGGGAATCGCCAAGACGCCATGAGAGCAGTGATAGTGCGCAAGAGTGGGTACTTCTCCTTCAATTTCAATGTGAATTGTTCCTTTGAGGTATTGCATCAGTGTTTCTACTGTGTGCCAGTCATGTTGACAGGGAGCTGAAACTTTCCTGCACAGTATGCCCACTGCTGCGGCTATGTCTTGTCTTGTCACAGTGGCAACATATAGCAGCTTACCTATTGCTCTGCGATACATGTCAGTGTTGGGTAAGTTTTCTGCTTCTTTGCTCTTTTTGATAGCCTGGTTCCATAAGAGTTTTCACTTCCTTTGCATCTTGCATATGGAATTGTTCCAAGATTTCTGAGATTTTCTGAGATAACTTCCATCTTCTTCTCTCTCTATTTGGATTCCCAGATAGTAGCTAATGTTCCCAAGTTCTTTGATTTCAAAATTTTCTTTCAGCTTGTGAACTATCTGATTGTAATCCTTTTCTTGTTCAAAACAGGCTACAATGTCATCGACATAGATAAAGATGTATATCCATCTGTCTTCTTGATTCCTGGAGTAGAGACATGGGTCTGCTTTACTTCTTGAGAATCCCTCTTTAGTAAGAACTTTGTTAACTTTCTCATTCCACATCCTTGCAGATTGCTTAAGACCATAGATGTTCGTCTAAAGTTTACACACAAGGTTGTCTCATTGTGCAAACCCTGGTGGTTGCTCCATGTAGAGATCTTTCTTAACCACTTCAATACAGGGCACTTAAACACCCTTCCTGCCCAAGCCATTTTTCAGCTTTCAGCGCTGTCACACTTTAAATGACATCTGCGCGGTCATGCAAAACTGTACCCAAATGAAATTTTTATAATTTTTTCCCCACAAATAGAGCTTTCTTTTGGTGGTATTTGAACACCTCTGTGGTTTTTATTTTTTGTGCTATAAACAAAAATAGAGCGACAATTTTTAAAAAAAGCAATATTTTTTACTTTTTGCTATAATAAATATCCCCAAAAAATATATAATTTTTTTTTTTCCTCAGTTTAGGCCGATACGTATTCTTCTACATATTTTTGATTAAAAAAAAAATCGCAATAAGCGTATATTGATTGGTTTGCACAAAAGTTATAGCGTCTACAAAATAGGGGATAGATTTATAGCATTTTTATTATTATTTTTTTTTACTAGTAATGGCGGCGATCTGCGATTTTTATCGTGACTGCGATATTGCGGCAGACATTTCGGACACTTTTGACACATTTTTGGGACCATTCACACTTATACAGCGATTTGTGCTATAAAAATGCATTGATTACTGTATAAATGTGACTGGCAGGGAAGAGGTTAACACCAGGGGGCAATCAAGGGGTTAATTGTGTTACCTAGAGCGTGATTCTGACTGTGGGGGGAGGGGACTGACTGGGGGAGGTGACCGATCGTTGTCCCTATGTACAAGGGACACACCATCGGTCTCCTCTCCCTGACAGGACGTGGATCTCTTTGTTTACACACAGAGATCCACGGTCCTGCTCGGTTACTGGTCAATCGCGGGTGCCCGGCGTACATCGTGGCCACTGGGCACGCGCATGGGGTCCTCAGTGACACGGCAGCGCGCGAGTGCCCCCTAGAGGCTTGGGAAGGCGATCACGTCATATGACGTCCGCCCAGAACGAGAGGCTCTTCGTCCAGCCGTCATTTGACGGCGGGCGGTAGAGTAGTGGTTAATGTCTCCATATAGGAAAGCAGTTTTAACGTCTAGGTGTTTTTAATTGCATGCCCTTCCCGGCTGCAACGCTAAGAAGCGCACTGCTGGTGGAGTTTTTTACAACGGGAGCGAATGTTTCATCATAATCTTCACCGAATTTTTGGGAGTAACCCTTGGCAACTAGTCCGGCTTTGTATTTGTGGATATTCCCTTCTGCGTCTGACTTTACTTTGAAAGTCCACTTACTTTCCATAGTTTTGCGGTTAGGAGGGAGATCAGTGAGCTTCCAGGTTTTATATTTTTTTAAAGTGATTTTGATTCTTCTTCTGCTGCCTTTCTCCATTTATTGGCTTCACGTTTTGGCAATTTATGTATGTTTTCCCAGGATGTTGGTTCAATTATGCTGTGTTTTGACAGTGTATGACAGCTTGCGGGGTGGTATCCCCTTTGTAGTCCGAGTGGATCTTCTGATTTCAGGCAGATCAACAGAATCTGGTGGGGAACTTGATTTAGGCATTGTGAGTTCCACCTCTTGTTCTGACTCCTGCACAGGTTCGCCTTGATCAACCTTTTCTTCTGATTTGCTTGGCATATTCACTTCACAGCTTTCAGGGATTGGTGTTTCTGATGATGGGCTCTCATCAAAATAAACTCTATGGCTTATTGTCACTTTGTCAGTCTTTGGGTGTAGGATTCTGTAACCTTTAGTTTGCTCGCTGTAGCCTACTAGAATGCTCTCTATGGCTCTGTTCTCCAGCTTGGATCGCTTTTCACTTGGAATATAGAAGTATGCTTTACAGCCAAACACTCTGTGCCCTATGCTAGGCTAGGCTTTGATCCATGTCACATTTCAAATGGAGTACTTTTAATGGCTCTTGAGGGTAGTCTATACTGTAGGTAGGTTGCCGTCATAATTGCTTCTCCCAGTACTTGTGAAGTAGGTTGGCATCGAACAACATGCACCTGGCCATTTCTATAAGAGTACGATTTTTCTTTTCTACACCGTTTAGTTCAGGAGTGTATGGTGTAATTGTCTGGTGTACTATTTCCTGTCTCTTCAGATATGAGGTCACTTCTATGCTTATATATTCTCCCCCATTGTCGGTGCGTATTATTCCTGGTTTGCGTTGGAATTTGTTGCTAGACATGGCAACGAACTCTTAAAGTTTCTCTGATGTTTCATTCCTGTGTTTCATCAGGTAAATAGTTGTGTACCTACTTACCTGATGAAACACAGGAATGAAACATCAGAGAAAGTCAGTAGATATCTGTTCCTGCCTGATGTGGGAGATTTCATTGGACTGCATACGTCACTGTGTATGAGCTGTGTATGAGCTGCAGGGGTTGGGTGATTTTTCTTTCAGATGCCTGTGGAAGGGGAGCACGTGTGGCTTCTGCTTCAATACAGCACTTGCATTTCATGAGCACTTTGCAAGGTGCTATTGTTAAATCTTCTGATAAACCTGTATAGCTTCTGGATGTCAGGTCACCTGTGGCCAGGTGACAGATGCACACCGTAGGGGGACAGGAGTGCACCGCAAGGTAGTGAACCCTATGGCTGACTGCTGCGGATAGGAAACTGGGTGGTTGTGGAAAGCGGGACCAGAGGAGCACAACCGGGATCCTATGGGAAGCTAGAGCCAAGATTCCCCAGGGCGCGGAGTCTAAGACCCAGCAGGTCTTCTCCAGAGCCTCTAGTGGTGAGGATGTTATGCTGCAGGCTGGGTCCAGGTCGCGGCCCCTAGAGTCTCCTAGCTCACGCCCCGTAGGATAAGGGGACAAGAGGGGAAGCAGCAGCACGAGATATAAGAGTAACGAATAACAAGCTGAAAGTCAAGGGCCACAAGCAGACAAGGATAACGAAAGACAAACCGAAGGTCAAGGGTCACGAGCAGACAGGGATAGTTGGGGACAAGCCAATAACGTAACAGAGAGACAGACGTAGCACACGGCAGGCAGGAACCCAAACACACAATGCCTAACAAACACGTTGATCAGCAAAGCAGGCTTGCAGTGCACAGGTTAATATAGTGTTCTGTGATAGGGCCTGGGGTGGAGTCTGGCTGGGAGGAGATTATAAAGGAAGCCAGGTGAAAGGGTTCTGGCCTCTAAGATGAACACATGGGAAGGAAGGTAAGCTGACAGACAAACACTACTGCATATCCATGACAGTACCCTCCCTCTTATGGGCCCTCCCCCGCCTGGGCCCAGGCTTAAAGGGAAATCTCTGATGAAACCTCCTCAACAGATGAGGTGCAGCGACATCAGATGCAGCGATCCAAGAGGCCTCCTCAGGACCAAAACCTCTCCAATGCACAAGGTACTGAAGAATGCCTCTGCAGAGCCGAGAATCCAGAACTTGTCTAACCTCGTACTTAAGATTATCCTCAGAGACCGAAAACGAGGTAGGGAGATGACAAGAAGATCTATTGAGGACCAAAGGCTCTCTAGGAATAAGCAAGGGCATGAGAGGAGCAACAGGAATCTGAGGAGGGTCCCCTAGACCCTTAAAGGGGAACTGGTCATCTTGCACAGGACCATCAGACTGGGCAGATGTCAGTGGAACCCTGAAGTCAGGTTGGTTAGAAGGTGACATGTCACAGGAGTCAATCTGAATAGCTGAAGGACAAGCAGAATGTCCTGAACAAGAAAAAGTAGGAGGCTCACTGGGCATGGGCTGGACTGGCATAGTACAGAGGCAGAGTGAATAGCTGAGTCAGGTGTAGCGACTACCTGAATCGCATCGCAAGACGTAGCGACTGCAGGACTTGTAGACAAGCTAGCCTGGCTCTGTGTCCAAGGGTGGTTAGGGACAGAGAAATGTAAATGGTTATGCAACCTGGAATGAATGACCGGCTCAGGTTCACAGGGGGCAACCTTGGGTAGGCAGGACGAGGAACAGGAGGGACCCCAAGCCAGGATCTGTCCAGTAGTCCAGTCCACATGAGGAGAATGGAGCTGTAACCATGGGAGACCCAAAATTATAGGCGTTGAGGCCTTGGGTAAGATAAGGAAGGATATCCACTCCTGGTGGAGTGTCCCTACCGACATCTTAACAGGGAGGGTCTGGAAGCGGATAGGTCCCCCTGGGAGAACAGTACCATCAATCGCCAAGACCACCAATGGCGTGGTGAGGGGCAAAAGAGTAAGTCTCATGGATGATGCGATTTCCCAGTCCATGAAATTACCAGCGGCTCCGGAATCCAGATATGCTGAGACCGAATGAGAAGAAGCACCAACATGAAGGAACACAGAAAGCAGAAGACGAGAAGGGGAAGGTGATATTTCTGGGTCCAATACTCCACTTTCCAGATGAAGTGGACCCGAACGTTTTTCAGGACAAAGAGAGCAAGTGTCACGAAAAAGACCTTTGCCCCCACAGTAAAGACACAGCCCAAGAGTTCTGCGCCTAGCACGTTCCTCGGGGGATAGCCTGGTCCGACCCAGCTGCATGGGTTCCTCAGCTGGTAGGAGATGCTCTATGGGTCGAAGAGAGGGGAGCTCAGGCTGACTAAGAACCAAGGAGTGCTGGCGTTGCTTTTCTAAGGTCCTCTCCTGAAAGCGAATATCGATCTGGTTACACAAGGAGATAACGCCGGCCAGATCAGTGGGGATGGTTCTTCCTGCTAATTCATCCTTCACTCTATCAGAGAGGCCATGCAAAAAGGTTGCGACTAAGGCCTCATTGTTCCAGCTCAACTCAGCCGACAGTATGCGGAAATGAAGGGCATACTGTCCCACAGAAGCAGACTCTTGGCGGAGACGTAAAAGGGCGCTGGCCGCTGAAGAGACACGAGCCGGTTCTTCGAAGATATTCCGAAAAAGTTTCAAGAAGCCAGACAGGCTAGAAACCACTGGATCATTCAGTTCCCACAGAGGGCCTGCCCAGGCTAAAGCTTCACCAGAGAGGAGGGAAATGATATAGGCTACCTTAGCCCGATCAGACAGGAAGTTTTGGGGCTGGAGTTTAAAATGAATCGTGCATTGGCTAAGGAACCCCCTGCAAGCCTTGGAGTCCCCAGAGAAACGGGACGGAGTTGGCAGTTGTAGTGAGTGTGTGGCTGCGACTGGTGCAATAGGTGCAGCCGCTGGTTGTATTTGAGGTTGCGGATTCAGGGTTCCCAAGGAGGCCTGAAGCTGCTCGAAGCGAGAAGCCAGATCCTGGAGGAATCGCATCACTTGAGTCTGATTCGATTCCTGGGTTTCAAGTCTGCAAACTATGCCCTGCAATGGATCATCCGCGGGGAGCGGGATGTCAGCCGGGTTCATGGCTGATCAAACTGTCAGGTCACCTGTGGCCAGGTGACAGATGCACACCGTAGGGGGACAGGAGTGCACCGCAAGGTAGTGAAACCTATGGCTGACTGCTGCGGATAGGAAACTGGGTGGTTGTGGAAAGCGGGACCAGAGGAGCACAACCGGGATCCTATGGGAAGCTAGAGCCAAGATTCCCCAGGGCGCGGAGTCTAATGCCGCGTACACACGATCATTTTTCCCGTCGGGAAAAATGACATTTTTTCCTTTGGACGAGAAAAACGATCGTCTGTGGGCTTTTTGCCGTTTTTCCCGACGGGAAAAACGGCATTAATCACGATGAGAAAAATTAGAACATGTTCTAAATTTTCTCATCGTTTTTTCCATCATTTTTTTCCGCGGCAGTTTTCCCATAGGGAGACACTGCCGCGGAGCCCACAGACGGTCGTTTTTCTCGACAAAGAAAAAAATGACGGGAAAAACGGTCGTGTGTGGGGGAAAATGCCGTTCCCTCGTTTTTCATTTTATTTCATGTCGTGATTCACGGCGGTGTTTTCACCGCCGTGAATCACGATCGTGTGTACGCGGCATAAGACCCAGCAGGTCTTCTCCAGAGCCTCTAGTGGTGAGGATGTTATGCTGCAGGCTGGGTCCAGGTCGCGGCCCCTAGAGTCTCCTAGCTCACGCCCCGTAGGATAAGGGGACAAGAGGGGAAGCAGCAGCACGAGATATAAGAGAAACGAATAACAAGCTGAAAGTCAAGGGCCACAAGCAGACAAGGATAACGAAAGACAAGCCAAAGGTCAAGGGTCACGAGCAAACAGGGATAGTCGGGGACAAGCCAATAACGTAACAGAGAGACAGACGTAGCACACGGCAGGCAGGAACCCAAACACACAATGCCTAGCAAACACGTTGATCAGCAAAGCAGGCTTGCAGTGCACAGGTTAATATAGTGTTCTGTGATAGGGCCTGGGGTGGAGTCAGGCTGGGAGGAGATTATAAAGGAAGCCAGGTGAAAGGGTTCTGGCCTCTAAGATGAACACATGGGAAGGAAGGTAAGCTGACAGACAAACACTACTGCATATCCATGACACTGGAATTCTGTGCCCCAGCCGCCTGTGCCATAAGCATGGGAAAATCCAGAGTCTAGTCTCGGGAGGGGCACTGCTAGAAAATATGTTTTTTTGGGGGGAATTTATCAGGGAAATGGCTGGTATTGGCGCTTCAATCATCACGGCACCATGGTTGTTATGGTGTCAGGATGATTCAAGCGCATGATTTCTATTATTACATTGTAATAAAAAATGAATTGGTTCAACTCCCCATAATGCAGACTCAGTGGGAGCCCTGAGGGTGTCACTTGCCACGTCGCCTGCCACCAAATGCGGATTGTCACTTGCCACGTCACCTGCCACACATTACGGATTGTCACTTGCCACGTCACTTGCCATGTCACCTGCCACACCTTGCGGATTGTCACTTGCCATGTCACCTGCCACACATTGCGGATTGTCACTTGCCACGTCACCTGCCACACATTGAGGATTGTCACTTGCCACGTCACCTGCCACACATTGCGGATTGTCACTTGCCACGTCACCTGTACGCAGATGTGGATTGTAACTTTCCACACATTACGGATTGTCACTTGCCACATCGCCTGCCACACATTGCGGGTTGTCACTTGTCACGTCACTTGCCATGTCACCTGCCACACATTGTGGATTGTCACTTGCCACGTCACCTGCCACACATTGCGGATTGTCACTTGCCACGTCACCTGTAAGCAGATGCAGATTGTCACTTGCCACGTCGCCTGTCAGCAGATGTGGATTGTCACTTGCCACGTCACTTGCCATGTCACCTGCCACACATTGCGGATTGTCACTTGCCACACATTGTGGATTGTCACTTGTCACGTCACATGTAAGCAGATGTGGATTGTCACTTGCCACCCATTACGGATTGTCACTTGCCACGTCGCCTGCCACACATTGCAGATTGACACTTGCCACGTCACCTGTAAGCAGATGCAGATTGTCATTTGCCACGTCGCCTGTCAGCAGATGGGGATTGTCACTTGCAACACATTACGGATTGCCACTTGCCACGTCGCCTTCCACACATTGCGGATTGTCACTTGCCACGTCACTTGCCATGTCACCTGCCACACATTGCGGATTGTCACATGCCACATCACCTGCCACACATTGCAGATTGTCACTTGCCACGTCACCTGTAAGCAGATGTAGATTGTCACTTGCCACGTCGCCTGTCAGCAGATGTGGATTGCCACTTGCCACACATTACGGATTGTCACTTGCCACGTCGCCTGCCACACATTGCGGATTGTCACCTGCTGTGTCACTTTCCTGCTAAGGTGGTCTTTTGCTGTGTCCCAGAGAGAAGTCAGGCAGCAGAAAGATGATGTAATCTCTCTGCTGCCCACGGCTTCCCGCACAGTGAGGGCGGAACTACAGGGATGCAGGGCGGTGAGAGATGATGTCATTTTCCTGCTCCCCTGCTTCCTGATCGGCCAGCAACAAGCTCAAACACCGAGCCGCCCAGCTGCCCCCCCTCTCACCCGCCCACTCACCGACCGAGCCGCACGCGGAGCCGACCTTGCTGTCACCCGCGGAGCCGCCCTCGCTGTCACCCGCGGAGCCGCCTGCCCGCCGTGGTTGTTGGTGGTAAACATATTGCATTTCTGGTTACTGACTTTGCTTGTTCCCGACTACGCTTCTTGGACTACTCCTTTGGATATTGTTGATCGTTGTTGCCGACTCTGCCAGTTCCTGACCTTGCCTCTTGGACTACTCCTTTGGATTTACGCTGATCGTGGTTGCTGACCCTGCCTGTTCCCGACACTTCTTCCTGGTATACCCCGTGGACTGCTGCCTTGATTCGCTGACTTTACTCTCTACTAACTGTGAGCGCTTGTTTGGTGTTCTTTTATATAGCCTGTTTGCACTTCCTATGGTGGTCCCATATTTCTGGCTGCAGGATCTCAACCGCCCTTCCACCTGATACTGGGATAAGAAGACTACCGGTCAGGAAACCGGAGGGACGGTTAGTCTCCTGGCAGACCTGACCATTTATTCTTCTCTTCAGTCTTCATGAGGGAAATGGGGGGCTTCAGTTACCAAAACTGCAAAGTTTATCCTCATGACACGTCACAGGAAGCACCCTTGTGGCTAACAGAGGATAGAATTAGAAATATACTTTAAAAACTTAACATTAATAAGTCAACGGGACCAGATGGCTTGCACCCGAGGGTGCTTAAGGAACTCTCTCAAGTAATTGCCAGACCATTGTTCCTAATGTTTACGAACAGTCTACTGACTGGAATGGTACCAGCAGATTGCATATTGGAGAAAAGCCAATGCAGCTCCAATATTAAAAAAGGGCCAAAATACATTCCTGGGAATTACAGACCAGTTAGCCTAACATCAATGGTATGCAAGCTCTTGGAAGGGATAATAAGGGACTATATACAAGATTTTAGTAATGAAAACTGTATCATTAGCAGTAATCAGCATGGATTCATGAAGAATCATTCTTGCCAAACCAACCTATTAACCTTCAATGAGTAGGTGAGCTGCCATCTAGATAAAGGAAGGCCTGTAGATGTGGTGTATCTGGATTTTGCAAAGGCATTTGATAAAGTTCCCAATAAACGTTTACTATACATTTCTATTAAATTTATTCATAAACGACCTGGAGGATGGGATAAACAGCTCAATCTCAGTATTTGCGGAGGATACTAAGCTAAGCAGGGCAATAATTTTTCCACAGGATGTTGAAACCTTGCAAGAAGATCTGAACAAATTAATGTGGTGGGTAACTACATGGCAAATGAGGTTTAATGTAGAAAAATCTAAAATGATGCATTTGGGTTGCAAAAATATGAATGCAATCTACTCAAAGGGGGGAGAACCTCTGGGGTAATCTAGAACGGAAAAGGCTCTGCAATGGCATGCATTGCAAGGATTAGCAGTGCAAAGACAATATTGGCATGCATTAAAAAGGGGATTAACTCCAGAGATAAAACAATAATCCTCCCACTCTACAAAACTCTGGTCCGGCCGCACCTGGAGTATGCTGTCTAGTTCTGGGCACCAGTCCTCAGGAAGGATGTGCTGAAACTGGAGAGAGTCCAGAGAAGAGTAACAAAGCTAATAAAGGGACTGGAGGACCTTAGTTATGAGGAAAGGTTATGAGCACTGGACTTATTCTCTCTGGAGAAGAGACGCTTGAGAGGGGATATTTCAATGTACAAATACGGTACTGGTAACCCCACAATAGGGATAAAAAAATTCCACAAAAGGGAATTTAAAAAGATACGCAGTCATTCAATAAAATTAGAAGAGAAGCGGTTTACCTTAAACTGCATAGAGGGTTCTTTAGTGTAAGAGCGGTAAGGATGTGGAATTCCCTTCCACAGGCAGTGGTTTCAGGGGGGAGCATCGATAATTTAAAAAAACTGAAAACTGAACGACCACAACATACAGGGATATGCAATGTAATACTGACATAAAAGGACACACACAGGTTGGACTTGATGGACTTGTGTCTTTTTTTCAACCTCACCTATAGGGATGAGCTTTGTGTTCGAGTCGAACATACGTTCGACTCGAACATCGGCTGTTCGATCGTTCGACGAAGATCGAACGATTTGGGCCGTTCGCGCCAAATTCGAGTGACGCGAACGGCCCACAATGCACTACGCCATCGCAGTGTCATCCAGGCGCTGTGATTGGCCAAGCATGCACTGTGACCCCGCATGCTTGGCCAATCACAGCGCCGGCAGCGAGGAGAGCAATGATTGGCCACAGGCAGGATGCCTGTGGCCAATTATTGCTGAGGGTGTTTAGTACACGCCCCACACTATAAAAGGCCGCCAGCACGGCGGCCTAGTGTAGTGTGTTCCGGAGCAGGGATAGAGCAGCATAGGCAGGGACAGTGACTGTTATTTCTTTCTTGCTTAACCTGGATTCCTTTAGTTTAGGGAAAGAGAAGGATAGGTAGGGAGAGTGTCAGTGTGTTTTGTGCTTGTGCTATAGTGTGCTTAAAAAAAACATTTATTCTAGGGACAGAAAACTGTAGGTAGGGACAGTGTCAGTTTCTTTCACTCTGCAAGTCCTTGTTTCCAGGGACCTGGAAGGACAGTGAGTGAATTGTCCTTGTGCTATATTGTGCTTAAAAAAACATTTATTCTAGGGACAGAAAACTGTAGGTAGGGAGAGTGTCAGTTTCTTTCACTCTGCAAGTCCTTGTTTCCAGGGACCTGTAAGGACAGTGAGTGAATTGTCCTTGTGCTATATTGTGCTTAAAAAAAACATTTATTCTAGGGACAGAAAACTGTAGGTAGGGAGAGTGTCAGTTTATTTCACTCTGCAAGTCCTTGTTTCCAGGGACCTGGAAGGACAGTGAGTGAATTCTCCTTGTGCTATATTGTGCTTAAAAAAAACATTTATTCTAGGGACAGAAAACTGTAGGTAGGGACAGTGTCAGTTTCTTTCACTCTGCAAGTCCTTGTTTCCAGGGACCTGTAAGGACAGTGAGTGAATTGTCCTTGTGCTATATTGTGATTAAAAAAAACATTTTTTCTAGGGACAGAAAACTGTAGGTAGGGAGAGTGTTTTTTTTCTTTCACTCTGCAAGTCCTTGTTTCCAGGGACCTGTAAGGACAGTGAGTGAATTGTCCTTGTGCTATATTGTGCTTAAAAAAAACATTTTTTCTAGGGACAGAAAACTGTAGGTAGGGAGAGTGTTTTTTTTCTTTCACTCTGCAAGTCCTTGTTTCCAGGGACCTGTAAGGACAGTGAGTGAATTGTCCTTGTGCTATATTGTGCTTAAAAAAAACATTTATTCTAGGGACAGAAAACTGTAGGTAGGGAGAGTGTCAGTTTATTTCACTCTGCAAGTCCTTGTTTCCAGGGACCTGGAAGGACAGTGAGTGAATTGTCCTTGTGCTATATTGTGATTAAAAAAAACATTTATTCTAGGGACAGAAAACTGTAGGTAGGGAGAGTGTCAGTTTATTTCACACTGCAAGTGCTTGTTTCCAGGGACCTGTAAGGACAGTGAGTGAATTGTCCTTGTGCTATATTGTGATTAAAAAAAACATTTTTTCTAGGGACAGAAAACTGTAGGTAGGGAGAGTGTTTTTTTTCTTTCACTCTGCAAGTCCTTGTTTCCAGGGACCTGTAAGGACAGTGAGTGAATTGTCCTTGTGCTATATTGTGCTTAAAAAAAACATTTATTCTAGGGACAGAAAACTGTAGGTAGGGAGAGTGTCAGTTTATTTCACTCTGCAAGTCCTTGTTTCCAGGGACCTGGAAGGACAGTGAGTGAATTGTCCTTGTGTTATATTGTGATTAAAAAAAACATTTTTTCTAGGGACAGAAAACTGTAGGTAGGGAGAGTGTTTTTTTTCTTTCACTCTGCAAGTCCTTGTTTCCAGGGACCTGTAAGGACAGTGAGTGAATTGTCCTTGTGCTATATTGTGATTAAAAAAAACATTTTTTCTAGGGACAGAAAACTGTAGGTAGGGAGAGTGTTTTTTTTCTTTCACTCTGCAAGTCCTTGTTTCCAGGGACCTGTAAGGACAGTGAGTGAATTGTCCTTGTGCTATATTGTGCTTAAAAAAAACATTTATTCTAGGGACAGAAAACTGTAGGTAGGGAGAGTGTCAGTTTATTTCACTCTGCAAGTCCTTGTTTCCAGGGACCTGGAAGGACAGTGAGTGAATTGTCCTTGTGCTATATTGTGATTAAAAAAAACATTTTTTCTAGGGACAGAAAACTGTAGGTAGGGAGAGTGTTTTTTTTCTTTCACTCTGCAAGTCCTTGTTTCCAGGGACCTGTAAGGACAGTGAGTGAATTGTCCTTGTGCTATATTGTGCTTAAAAAAAACATTTATTCTAGGGACAGAAAACTGTAGGTAGGGAGAGTGTCAGTTTATTTCACTCTGCAAGTCCTTGTTTCCAGGGACCTGGAAGGACAGTGAGTGAATTCTCCTTGTGCTATATTGTGCTTAAAAAAAACATTTATTCTAGGGACAGAAAACTGTAGGTAGGGACAGTGTCAGTTTCTTTCACTCTGCAAGTCCTTGTTTCCAGGGACCTGTAAGGACAGTGAGTGAATTGTCCTTGTGCTATATTGTGATTAAAAAAAACATTTTTTCTAGGGACAGAAAACTGTAGGTAGGGAGAGTGTTTTTTTTCTTTCACTCTGCAAGTCCTTGTTTCCAGGGACCTGTAAGGACAGTGAGTGAATTGTCCTTGTGCTATATTGTGCTTAAAAAAAACATTTTTTCTAGGGACAGAAAACTGTAGGTAGGGAGAGTGTTTTTTTTCTTTCACTCTGCAAGTCCTTGTTTCCAGGGACCTGTAAGGACAGTGAGTGAATTGTCCTTGTGCTATATTGTGCTTAAAAAAAACATTTATTCTAGGGACAGAAAACTGTAGGTAGGGAGAGTGTCAGTTTATTTCACTCTGCAAGTCCTTGTTTCCAGGGACCTGGAAGGACAGTGAGTGAATTGTCCTTGTGCTATATTGTGATTAAAAAAAACATTTATTCTAGGGACAGAAAACTGTAGGTAGGGAGAGTGTCAGTTTATTTCACTCTGCAAGTCCTTGTTTCCAGGGACCTGTAAGGACAGTGAGTGAATTGTCCTTGTGCTATATTGTGATTAAAAAAAACATTTTTTCTAGGGACAGAAAACTGTAGGTAGGGAGAGTGTTTTTTTTCTTTCACTCTGCAAGTCCTTGTTTCCAGGGACCTGTAAGGACAGTGAGTGAATTGTCCTTGTGCTATATTGTGCTTAAAAAAAACATTTTTTCTAGGGACAGAAAACTGTAGGTAGGGAGAGTGTTTTTTTTCTTTCACTCTGCAAGTCCTTGTTTCCAGGGACCTGTAAGGACAGTGAGTGAATTGTCCTTGTGCTATATTGTGCTTAAAAAAAACATTTATTCTAGGGACAGAAAACTGTAGGTAGGGAGAGTGTCAGTTTATTTCACTCTGCAAGTCCTTGTTTCCAGGGACCTGGAAGGACAGTGAGTGAATTGTCCTTGTGCTATATTGTGATTAAAAAAAACATTTATTCTAGGGACAGAAAACTGTAGGTAGGGAGAGTGTCAGTTTATTTCACTCTGCAAGTCCTTGTTACCAGGGACCTGTAAGGACAGTGAGTGAATTGTCCTTGTGCTATATTGTGATTAAAAAAAACATTTTTTCTAGGGACAGAAAACTGTAGGTAGGGAGAGTGTTTTTTTTCTTTCACTCTGCAAGTCCTTGTTTCCAGGGACCTGTAAGGACAGTGAGTGAATTGTCCTTGTGCTATATTGTGCTTAAAAAAAACATTTATTCTAGGGACAGAAAACTGTAGGTAGGGAGAGTGTCAGTTTATTTCACTCTGCAAGTCCTTGTTTCCAGGGACCTGGAAGGACAGTGAGTGAATTGTCCTTGTGTTATATTGTGATTAAAAAAAACATTTTTTCTAGGGACAGAAAACTGTAGGTAGGGAGAGTGTTTTTTTTCTTTCACTCTGCAAGTCCTTGTTTCCAGGGACCTGTAAGGACAGTGAGTGAATTGTCCTTGTGCTATATTGTGATTAAAAAAAACATTTTTTCTAGGGACAGAAAACTGTAGGTAGGGAGAGTGTTTTTTTTCTTTCACTCTGCAAGTCCTTGTTTCCAGGGACCTGTAAGGACAGTGAGTGAATTGTCCTTGTGCTATATTGTGCTTAAAAAAAACATTTATTCTAGGGACAGAAAACTGTAGGTAGGGAGAGTGTCAGTTTATTTCACTCTGCAAGTCCTTGTTTCCAGGGACCTGGAAGGACAGTGAGTGAATTCTCCTTGTGCTATATTGTGCTTAAAAAAAACATTTATTCTAGGGACAGAAAACTGTAGGTAGGGACAGTGTCAGTTTCTTTCACTCTGCAAGTCCTTGTTTCCAGGGACCTGTAAGGACAGTGAGTGAATTGTCCTTGTGCTATATTGTGATTAAAAAAAACATTTTTTCTAGGGACAGAAAACTGTAGGTAGGGAGAGTGTTTTTTTTCTTTCACTCTGCAAGTCCTTGTTTCCAGGGACCTGTAAGGACAGTGAGTGAATTGTCCTTGTGCTATATTGTGCTTAAAAAAAACATTTTTTCTAGGGACAGAAAACTGTAGGTAGGGAGAGTGTTTTTTTTCTTTCACTCTGCAAGTCCTTGTTTCCAGGGACCTGTAAGGACAGTGAGTGAATTGTCCTTGTGCTATATTGTGCTTAAAAAAAACATTTATTCTAGGGACAGAAAACTGTAGGTAGGGAGAGTGTCAGTTTATTTCACTCTGCAAGTCCTTGTTTCCAGGGACCTGGAAGGACAGTGAGTGAATTGTCCTTGTGCTATATTGTGATTAAAAAAAACATTTATTCTAGGGACAGAAAACTGTAGGTAGGGAGAGTGTCAGTTTATTTCACTCTGCAAGTCCTTGTTTCCAGGGACCTGTAAGGACAGTGAGTGAATTGTCCTTGTGCTATATTGTGATTAAAAAAAACATTTTTTCTAGGGACAGAAAACTGTAGGTAGGGAGAGTGTTTTTTTTCTTTCACTCTGCAAGTCCTTGTTTCCAGGGACCTGTAAGGACAGTGAGTGAATTGTCCTTGTGCTATATTGTGCTTAAAAAAAACATTTTTTCTAGGGACAGAAAACTGTAGGTAGGGAGAGTGTTTTTTTTCTTTCACTCTGCAAGTCCTTGTTTCCAGGGACCTGTAAGGACAGTGAGTGAATTGTCCTTGTGCTATATTGTGCTTAAAAAAAACATTTATTCTAGGGACAGAAAACTGTAGGTAGGGAGAGTGTCAGTTTATTTCACTCTGCAAGTCCTTGTTTCCAGGGACCTGGAAGGACAGTGAGTGAATTGTCCTTGTGCTATATTGTGATTAAAAAAAACATTTATTCTAGGTACAGAAAACTGTAGGTAGGGAGAGTGTCAGTTTATTTCACTCTGCAAGTCCTTGTTTCCAGGGACCTGTAAGGACAGTGAGTGAATTGTCCTTGTGCTATATTGTGATTAAAAAAAACATTTTTTCTAGGGACAGAAAACTGTAGGTAGGGAGAGTGTTTTTTTTCTTTCACTCTGCAAGTCCTTGTTTCCAGGGACCTGTAAGGACAGTGAGTGAATTGTCCTTGTGCTATATTGTGCTTAAAAAAAACATTTATTCTAGGGACAGAAAACTGTAGGTAGGGAGAGTGTCAGTTTATTTCACTCTGCAAGTCCTTGTTTCCAGGGACCTGGAAGGACAGTGAGTGAATTGTCCTTGTGTTATATTGTGATTAAAAAAAACATTTTTTCTAGGGACAGAAAACTGTAGGTAGGGAGAGTGTTTTTTTTCTTTCACTCTGCAAGTCCTTGTTTCCAGGGACCTGTAAGGACAGTGAGTGAATTGTCCTTGTGCTATATTGTGATTAAAAAAAACATTTTTTCTAGGGACAGAAAACTGTAGGTAGGGAGAGTGTTTTTTTTCTTTCACTCTGCAAGTCCTTGTTTCCAGGGACCTGTAAGGACAGTGAGTGAATTGTCCTTGTGCTATATTGTGCTTAAAAAAAACATTTATTCTAGGGACAGAAAACTGTAGGTAGGGAGAGTGTCAGTTTATTTCACTCTGCAAGTCCTTGTTTCCAGGGACCTGGAAGGACAGTGAGTGAATTGTCCTTGTGCTATATTGTGATTAAAAAAAACATTTATTCTAGGGACAGAAAACTGTAGGTAGGGAGAGTGTCAGTTTATTTCACTCTGCAAGTCCTTGTTTCCAGGGACCTGTAAGGACAGTGAGTGAATTGTCCTTGTGCTATATTGTGATTAAAAAAAACATTTTTTCTAGGGACAGAAAACTGTAGGTAGGGAGAGTGTTTTTTTTCTTTCACTCTGCAAGTCCTTGTTTCCAGGGACCTGGAAGGACAGTGAGTGAATTCTCCTTGTGCTATATTGTGCTTAAAAAAAACATTTATTCTAGGGACAGAAAACTGTAGGTAGGGAGAGTGTCAGTTTATTTCACTCTGCAAGTCCTTGTTTCCAGGGACCTGTAAGGACAGTGAGTGAATTGTCCTTGTGCTATATTGTGATTAAAAAAAACATTTTTTCTAGGGACAGAAAACTGTAGGTAGGGAGAGTGTCAGTTTCTTTCACTGTGAAAGTCCTTGTTTCAAGGGACAGAGAAGGACACCTGAAGGTAGCCCTTATTGCTTTTTTCCCATCTCCCTGCAGGCCATCTATTAGAATGTCTGGAAGGCAAACAAGGAGAGGCAGACAGTCAGGAGGCAATAAAAGAGGGCAAGCAGGCTCTGTGTCTGGGGGCAACAGTGCTGGTCGTGGACGCGGTGCATTGTCATCAGCACATGGCCATGGGACACGCTTGTCCTTCTTTTCGGCAGCTGGACATGTTGAGCCACATCATGCCGAAGACTTGGTAGAGTGGATGACCAAGCCCTCCTCCTCCTCCTCATCCTCTCTCACCCAGGCTCAGGGTACTGGAAAAGCAGCTGCCAAAGCGTCGTCTTCCCTGGTATCAATGTCAGACAAATCATCAGTCACTCCTTCCCTAGACCCACCATGTCCTCCTCCTGAGGAGTCCCCCGAACTGTTTCAGCACAGTGTTGGGTACATGCTCCAGGAGGATGCCCAGCGTTTCGAAGGGTCTGATGATGAAACCCAGCTAGAGGAAGGCAGTAGCGTGAGAGCAGACAGAGGGGATGCTCAAGAAGGACACCAATCTGGCAGTCATGTTCCAGCAGCTGCAGCATACTGCCAGATTGGCTCCAGTGATGAGGAGGGAGGGGATGATGAGGTCACTGACTCCACGTGGGTGCCTAATAGGAGAGAGGAGGAGGAGGAGGATGAGGAGGAGGCACATCTCCAACGAGGCAGGATGCCCTTTGGTGGCCAGCGTAAGGGCAGTACACCGACGGAATCACACCGCAGAGCTCCGCCTGTGCAGGGCGCTGCCTCTGCCCGTCATTCAAAAAGTTCTTTGGTGTGGGCCTTTTTTGAGGCTAGTGCATCAGATCGCACAGCTGCTGTTTGCAACATATGTCTCAAGCGTATATCGCGTGGCCAAAACATCAGCCGCTTGGGTACCACATGCCTGACCAGACATATGTTGACCTGCCATGCAGCTCGTTGGCAAGCCTACCTCAAAAACCCACACCAAAGAACAAAGCGGACCTCTCCTTGCACCGCATCAGCTGGGATCTCCAACCCCACTATAACTTCAGTCCTCTCTGAAACATGCACTGAGAGGAATGAAGGTGTAGAATTAGGTGTGTCACAGCCAAGTACTTGCGCCCACTCTGCTAGCAGTACACCGACGTCCGATTCTAGCAGGCAAATTTCCCTGCCCCAGCTGCTGGACCGTCGAAAGAAGTTCACTCCCAGCCATCCACATGCCCAGCGGTTGAATGCTAGCTTGGCTAAATTGCTAGCGCTTCAACTGCTGCCTTTTCAGTTGGTAGACTCGGCCCCCTTCCGTGAGTTTGTGCAATGTGCAGTTCCTCAGTGGCAGGTTCCCAAACGCCACTTTTTCTCACGGAAGGCTATTCCGGCTCTCTACCGGCATGTGGAAGGCAATGTCTTGGCCTCGCTGGACAGGGCGGTCAGCGGTAAGGTGCATATTACCGCTGACTCATGGTCCAGCAGGCATGGACAGGGACGTTACCTTTCTTTCACGGCCCATTGGGTCACTCTTTTGGCAGCTGGGAAGGATTCAGGACAAGGTGCAGTAGTGTTGGAGGTTGTCCCACCGCCACGCCTCCAAAATGCTACTACTGGTTGTGACACACCTCTCTCCTCCACCCCCTCCTCTTCTTCTTCCTCCATGGCCTCTTCCTGTGGTTTGTCCTATGAACCAGCGGTGCTCCGTAGCCGTTCACGGGGCTACGCAAGTACGCAGGCAAAAAGATGCCATGCCGTGCTTGCGCTGGTGTGTTTGGGGGACAGAAGCCACACTGGGGCAGAGGTCCTGTCTGCTCTGCAGGGCCAGGCCGAGAGGTGGTTGACGCCACGCCAGCTTAAGCCAGGAATGGTGGTTTGCGACAATGGCACCAACCTCCTCTCCGCCCTCCGACAGGGACAACTGACCCATGTGCCCTGTGTGGCTCACGTCCTTAACCTGGTGGTGCAGCGCTTCTTGGGCAGGTACCCGGGCTTACAGGATGTCCTGAGGCAGGCCAGGAAAGTCTGTGTGCATTTCCGCAGATCTTATAATGCCAGTGCTCGCCTGGCTGAGCTGCAAAAGGAGTTGAACCTGCCCAAGAACCGCCTTATATGTGACATGCCCACCAGGTGGAACTCAACGTTGGCCATGCTGCAGCGGCTGCACACGCAGCAGAGGGCCATCAATGAGTACCTGTGCGACTACGGCACCAGGACAGGGTCAGGGGAGCTTGGTTTTTTTTCTCCACGCCAGTGGGGCATGATCAGGGATGCATGCACTGTCCTGGCACCATTTGAGGAGGCCACGAGGATGGTGAGCAGTGACAGTGCATGCATCAGTGACACTGTACCTCTTGTCCACCTGTTGGAGCACACGCTGCGTGGAATAATGGACAGGGCACTTGAGGCAGAACAGAGGCAGGAAGAGGAGGACTTCCTTGCCTCTCAAGGCCCCCTTTACCCAGACAGTGTTCCTTCTGTCCCACCCATCGCACAGGAAGAGGAGGAGGAGGAGGAGGAGGAGGAGGAGGAGGAGGAGGATTGTGTCAGCATGGAGGTGGAGGCTGGCACTCAGCATCATCAGCAGCAGTCTTTTAGGGATGATTTACAGTCCCAAGAAACCAGTGGACTTGTACGTGGCTGGGAGGAGGTGGCTGCGGATCATGTCGTCCTTAGTGACCCAGAGGACTCCGGAGCGAATGCCTCAGCAAACCTACGCTGCATGGCCTCCCTGATCCTGCAAAGTCTGCGGAAGGATCCTCGTATTCTTCGGATCAAGGAGAGGGACCATTACTGGCTGGCCACTCTCCTTGATCCACGGTACAAGGGTAAGGTTGCGGACCTTATGTTACCGTCGCAGAGGGAGCAGAGGATGAGACAACTCCGGGAGGCCTTGCAGAAAGGTCTGTGCAACGCGTTCCCAGAGACTGGGAGGTTGCAAACTCCTGGTCCTGGACAACGAGTTGCTGAGGCTTCGGCCAGTCAAAGAAGGAGCGGTGGGGAAGGTGGCCGTCTGACCGATGCGTTCAGACAATTCTTTAGTCCGCAGCCCCAAAGTATGATCGGTTCCAGCAACCATCGCCAGCGTCTGATAAACATGGTGCAGGAATATCTAGGGGCAAGGTCAGACTTGGACACCTTCCCCACCGAAAATCCTCTGGCTTACTGGGTCTTGAGGATGGATCACTGGCCAGAGCTTGCACAGTATGCAATTGAGCTACTGGCCTGTCCTGCATCCAGCGTTCTTTCGGAACGCACATTCAGTGCTGCTAGAGGATTTGTCACGGATCACAGGGTGCGCCTGTCCACCGACTCGGTTGATCGACTGACTTTCATCAAGATGAACCAGTCTTGGATCACCACCAGCTACCACACACCTGATGCTGATATAACAGACTAATTGATTTTAACATGTCACATCCCTTCAAGACTGATGCTGATGCTGAGTGCCTGTGCTGTTATGTTGACTGGCTATCCTCCTCCTCCGAGTCCTCAATGATACGATTGATGATGATAGCTTGTAAGATCATTTTTGTTTATGGGTGCCGCCACCAGTGCCTAACGCCCAATTTTTCAGCCCCTGTTTAACAGGGGCGTGTAATTACAATTTTTGAAGCAATACTTTGCAACAGGGCTCATTGCTGTGCTCCAAGTACAGTATCTGTGAGGAGTTGCAGTGTTGTGCCACCAGTGCCTAAGGCCCAATTTTTCAGCCCCTGTTTAACAGGGGCGTGTCATTACAATTTTTGAAGCAATACTTTGCAACAGGGCTCATTGGTGTGCTCCAAGTACAGTATCTGTGAGGAGTTGCAGTGTTGTGCCACCAGTGCCTAAGGCCCAATTTTTCAGCCCCTGTTTAACAGGGGCGTGTCATTACAATTTTTGAAGCAATACTTTGCAACAGGGCTCATTGCTGTGCTCCAAGTACAGTATCTGTGAGGAGTTGCAGTGTTGTGCCACCAGTGCCTAAGGCCCAATTTTTCAGCCCCTGTTTAACAGGGGCGTGTCATTACAATTTTTGAAGCAATACTTTGCAACAGGGCTCATTGGTGTGCTCCAAGTACAGTATCTGTGAGGAGTTGCAGTGTTGTGCCACCAGTGCCTAAGGCCCAATTTTTCAGCCCCTGTTTAACAGGGGCGTGTCATTACAATTTTTGAAGCAATACTTTGCAACAGGGCTCATTGCTGTGCTCCAAGTACAGTATCTGTGAGGGGTTGCAGTGTTGTGGCACCAGTGCCTAAGGCCCAATTTTTCTGCCCCTGTTCAACAGGGGCATGTAATTACAATTCTTGATCTAATAATTCACAGCAGGGCCCATTGCTGCACCCACCAAGAGTAACTGTCAGGGCTTACAGTGTTGTGGCACCAGCACCACCATCAAAGGCCCAATTTTTACTACCACTGTTCAACAATTATATGTAATTAAAATTCCTGATATAATAGTTGACAGCAGGGCGTTCCAGCACCAACCAAGAGTAACTGTGAGTGCTTACAGTGTTGTGCCAACACCAACAACTAAGGGGCCTATTTCTGCAGAGTATATACGGCAGGTCCCTACTTTCAAACATCCAACTTACAAACGACTCCTACTTGCAAACGCAAGAAGACAACAGGAAGTGAGAGGAAATCTACCACTAGGAAGGAAAATTCTCTCCTGTAAGAATAAATATGGGAGAAAGGTGTCTCCTCTGTACTGATGCTTTATCAGCAATCCTTGTTTCAAGAAAAACACCACATTTCAAAAACAGTTGTCATTGGGACGGAAAGTGAGGTGAAATGTTCTGAACAGGGGCACAGACAGCAAAACAAATGTTACAGGGGTGATAACCCTTACCTATGTTTTCCAAAAAGTTTAAAAATAGATTTTTGGTCTGGAGCTACACTTCAACAATGTACCTGTTCAAAATTACAAACAGACTCTACATAAGAACAAACCTACAGTCCCTGTCTTGTATGCACCGCCTGTATAGGGCTGTTCAGAGTATATAGGGCCTTTTTTATTTTATGTGCGGGGTTCCCCTTAATATCCATACAAGACCCAAAGGGGCTGGTAATGGGCTGGGGTAGGGGGGGGGTCATGGGGTAGCTATGCCATTTTTCTTAAAGAATTTCATCCATATTAACGGGACCAGACATTACATTAAAGCCGCAAGCAGTTTTAAATGGCTTTTTTTTCCTTTAGAAGTGTCATTTTGTGCAGGGACAGTTCTAAACACGGGAAACACGTGGCACTTCACAGGCATACTTTAGACACCCCCCAGGTACGATATTTAAAGGAATATTTGACTTTTTTTTTTTCACTTTATGCATCATTAAAATGACTGCTCCCGAAAAACGACCGTTTTTAAAACTTCTTTTTGCATTGATACATGTCCCCTGGTGCAGAACCCGGGTTCCCAAACCCTTTTTAGGACAATAACATGCATAATAGTTGTTATAATTAGCACTTTAGAATTCGAACGTTCGCATCCATTGTATTTAATAGGGTTCTAATGTTCGTTCGAACTTTCGGTCCGTTCGCGGGTTCTGGTGCGAACCGAACCCGGGGGTGTTCGGCTCATCACTACTCACCTACTATGTAACTAAGTAATGCAGTTCAGGAAGCCCTGCTCTTTACCTTCTGATGTGATGCTTTTCTGTCTGCTAAGAAAACGTTGTCTTTTGCAATGTAATTAATGTTTGTGAAGAAGGTCACATCACTAGTCATGTGGTTGTCGCTCCTGTGTCTATGCACCAGCTGCAAGGTTTGCTGCTTTGTGTCACTTTAAAGGTGCCACTCCATGGTGTGTCTGCTGTTTCCTTTGTAAATAGCTTTGACTCTTAAGCCCTGTACACACGGGCGGGAATCTTGTCGGGAAAAAAAACGTTGGTTTTCCGACGAGATTTCCAGCAAGCTTTTCTTGCTCGCCAAGTGTACACACGGCACATTCAAAAGAACCGCCGTTCTTTTGAATGGCAAGAACGTGGTGACATCATCGACTATGACATCATCGACTATGCAGGGCCAGGCCCTTTAAAAACCACCTTACTTTCCCATTGGTGCAGATCACCGGCTGACCCATACATATGTAAGTATGATTGCCGGTGAGACTGAACGTCCAAGACGAAGCTACGCCATTGAGTACAGCGAAACGCGTTGACGTCACCATCCTGCACAGTCACGTGAGGCTGTGCAGTGTTGGGTGAACGTAGCTGTTGAAGCTAGCGGAGGCTCCGAGATGGGACTCAGCTAAAAGTCACGATCACCACCCACTGGACCGAAAGATTAAGAAAGGCTTGGACCCGCGCCCTCTTCCAAACGACTCATCCTGCTTGGACTGATCGCAGGGAACCCCGCCGGGTACCATCAGACTTACAAACGGAAACCCAGGACCGCGTCCCCTTTTCTTCTCAATACATAATGATTTCATAGTATCATCTCCAGCTGCAGCACCAGTAACCAGCTGATATTCCAGCACGGGACCCAGCTTAGCCTAGCGGTAACATATAACAGCATACAACAACAAATGTCATTGGTTACTTGATTGAACTGCCTATATGATACCAGTCAATTCAGTGGTTGTACGTGACTACACACATTAATCAGCACATGTTGCTGACTGATTTAGCTGCTTAAGACTGACAACTCTGCATTCTTTGCTACTTGTTTCACAATCATAGCTGATGAACAGTGAGGCGATTGATGCTTGCACATATCATGATGACTGACTCTATGATTCAGAAATTTTAGTGTATCAATAGTGGAACCTACTTTTTGATAACCTTTGAATGTGTTTTCGAGTACATCGATCAAGCTTTTCTAACTGATATTCTAGTAATGCTACTGGCTTCAATGGACAATTGACACAGTCTATTTTTGCTTCCATTTGAATGCAATTCAGTACAAGGATCCGCCCACACTCAACCTCTGTCATTTATGATTACATGCCCAGTCCCTTCAATTAACAACTAGCATTTCTTTGATGCCCTTTATCCATCTGCCCCTCCCTCCCCACACCAGGTTCAGCCTCCGGCTAGTCACACCCATTTGACCCCACTAAGTGACTCCTACTGTACTCACTTAGCTCTAAATTTAAAATTTTTCCCTCTTTAGGGAACTACGTTGTTCCAATTGGAACGGGGTGTGCAATTCCCGAGGCTGAACCACAGCGTCCGGACCAGTGTTGTGTCTTATGTATTGTTATTGTCTGTCCTGTCTTGAAATACCTGTTCATTGTCACTAACATTCATATGATATCAGTTTTTCTATTCAGTTCAACTAACTGCATTTTTAATTCTTTCTATATATTTAACTTTTGATATCGAAATAAACATGATAAATTTTGAATTATTTTGGCCTTGATCATATTATTGTTGCCCCAAGAAACTCCTTGGGCCTGCTTTACACTAGGCTAATTGTCTTCTTTCTGTTTAGTCTGTCTGTGTCTGTATACCAGGAAGTTTCTGAAGTGATCTGCAAAATTAAGCCATTGATGAGGTGGGCCTTGTTTTCAAAATCAAAGAAAACTTGTATTTTTGTGCAACAGAGGTAAATTAATGGTATATTGGTACATATGGTAGCTGGATTTTAGAAAAAAAAAAAAAGTGAACTTTTAACACAGGAACACATAATATTGTGATTTATTTATATACAAAACATATAAAAAAAATCAAGTGAACAAGATTGATTTCAAGTTCCATCTAAATATAGAGTTTTGTATAATGATTTCATGCAACAAAAGATTGGTTTATTACCACTTTATTTAACAGTTTGCTGTAAAGAAATAGCCACTTTCTGATTAAAAAATAAAATTACAGAAAAAAAAGATTTCTTACAGATGTTCTAGCTTAATTATAAAAATAAAGATCCAGCCTTCAAATATTAACAGATTAATGGAGCAAATAAATGATGTTTGCGTATGTGTGAGTGTGTTTGCCAAATCAGTGTTGTTGCTTCATTATCTCTGTGAAGCATCCAGCCATCATCAAATTATCCTTGTTTCTTGTCAGCTTTTATTTTCATGTCCCAGACATCGCCTGCCTGTACTTCCACACACTAATTCAACTCTTCTCATTAAAAAGAACTCAGCTCAGATACATGCCAGACATACTTTTAATCCTGCAAATTCTTAGTTTGTTGTTTCTGTATAGAATAAACTTTTTTTAAAGGTAGCCTTGCCAGTTTACATGATCACATATGTTAGATTGATGCTGTGAGCTTTGGTTAAAGTGAAACTCTGGTTTTGTTGGGGAGGAAAAAAAATCCTCTCCAGGTCAACTATATATTTCAGCAATCTCACCCAATTTCTTGCAGATCTCAGACTGCTTGGTTTTTAAATAATATGACAGGCCATATCAGCACCGCCTTCTATATTTAAATGTTCAAGCCCAGTTTTGAAATATAAAATCCTACCTTTCCTTGGCATCCCAGTGACTGATGCTATCTCTCTAAGATTAAACCTCTGTACAGTAGTTCAGATAGCAGACTCTGAATTCTGTGACACAGCAGTGCATAGTCACAGGGTATAATGAATATGTGTCACATAACTCAAGGAAGTAAACATAAGGGATTCTTCAAAAGGTAAGTTTTCTGTGCAATAATTTTATTGTTTCCAAAGAAAGTAAAACAACATCCAATTCTCCCACGCAGGGGAACAAGACAATTGCATGGAATGTTCAGTCAGAGATAAGGCTATAAAAAAATCTGCCAAATGTAACAGTCTGAGAGTCCAACTGTAGAGCTTGTACAATCTTTAGGCTATGACCGGGTCAGAATATCTCAGAGAAAAACTTATACCAAGAAAACACAAGGAGTACATAGAGAGTAGGGATGAGCTTCGAGTTCGAGTCAAACTCATGTTCGACTCGAACATTGCCTGTTCGCCCGTTCGCCGAATAGCGAACAATTTGGGGTGTTCGTGGCAAATTTGAAAAGCCGCGGAACACCCTGTAAAAGTCTATGGGAGAAATCTAAAGTGCTAATTTTAAAGGCTTATATGAAAGCTATTGTCATAAAAGTGTTTGGGGACCCATGTCCTGCCCCAGGTGACATGTATCAATGCAAAAAAAAAAGTTTTAAAACGGCCGTTTTATCGGGAGCAGTGATTTTAATAATGCTTAAAGTGAAACAATAAAAGTGAAATATTCCTTTAAATTTCATACCAAGGGAGTGTGTGTATAGTATGCCTGTAAAGTAGCGCTTGTTTCCCGTGCTTAGAACTGTCCCTGCACAAAGTGTCATTTCTGAAGGAAAAAAAGTAATTTAAAAGCACTCGCGGCTATAATGAATTGTCGGCTCCCGGCAATACAGAGAAAAGTCATTGATTAAAAAAAAAAAAAATGCGTGGGGGTCCCCCCAAATTCATATACCATGCCCTTCAGGTCTGATATGGATATTAAGGGAAACCCTGCGTCAATTTTATTTTTTAAATGACGTGGGGTTCCCCCCAAATATCCATACCAGACCCCTCAGGTCTGGTATGGATTTTAAGTGGAACTCCACGCCAAATTAAAAAAAAATGGCGTGGAGTTCCCCCCAAAAATCCATACCAGACCCTTTATCCGAGCACGCAACCTGGCAGGCCGCAGGAAAAGAGGGGGGACGAGAGAGTGCCCCCCTTCCCTCCTGAACCGAACCAGGCCACATGCCCTCAACATGGGGAGGATGATTTGGGGGTCTATGACCCCTCAAAGCACCATGCCCCCATGTTGATGGGGACAAGGGTCTCATCCCCACAGCCCTTGGTTGTGGGGATATGCAGGCGGGGGGCTTATCAGAATCTGGAAGACCCCTTTAACAAAGGGGACCCCCAGATCCCGGCCCCCTATGTGAATTGGTAAGGGATACATTGTACCCCTACCATTTCACAAAGAAAGTGTAAAAAATTGTAAAAAAAACACACAGACACCGTTGGGAAAAGTCCTTTATTAAAAAGAAAAAAAAGAAAAAAAAGATTCCAGTGGTGGTAATCCACTCTCGGTATCCTGCGATGGGTGATCTCCTCTCCGGGGTCCAGCGATGGATGATCTCTCCTCTCCGGGGTCCAGCGATGGATGATCTCTCCTCTCCAGGTCCAGGCTCCAACGATAATGTCCAGCGCTGTGAGGAACAGCAAGCATCCTGTCTCCACCAAAGACACCCCGGGAATCCCGGCAGCCTGACAGGTCTCTTCTGTAGCTGAGGGCGGGGCCACCCATCACGTGACCCCGTCCGCCTCTGACACAAGGGGAAACCCGGGCTTCCCCAGTGACGTGCGGGTGATCCCGCCCCCCTCTGATCTCTGATGCAACGGAAACCTGCGTTACATCAGAGGGGGCAGAGTCACCCGCACGTCACTGGGGAAGCCCGGGTTTCCCCTTGCGTCAGAAGAGGACGTGGTCACGTGACGGGTGGCCCCGCCCTCAGCTACAGTAGAGACCTGTCAGGCTGCCAGGATGTCTCCGGTGGAGACAGGATGCTGTTCCTCGCTGCGCTGGACATCATCGTTGGAGCCTGGACCTGAAGAGGAGAGATCATCCATCGCTGGACCTCGGAGAGGAGGTCACCCATCACAGGATACCGAGAGTGGATTACCACCGCTGGAATCTTTTTTTAATTATTTTTATTTTTAATAAAGGACTTTTCCCAATGATGTCTGTGTGTTTTTTTTAATTTTTTTACACTTTCTTTGTGAAATGGTAGAGGTACAATGTACCCCTTACCAAGTCACATGGGGGGGGCGGGATCTGGGGGTCCCCTTTGTTAAAGGGGTCTTCCAGATTCCGATAAGCCCCCCGCTGACCCACAAAACGCCATACACGCTGTCTGCCATTTGCCCTGTACAGTGAAAACCGGGATTCATCCATTAAGAGAACACATCTCCAAAGTGCCAGACGCCATATCGAATGTGAGCATTTGCCCACTCAAGTCAGTTACGACGACGAACTGCAGTCAGGTCGAGACCCAGATGAGGACAACGAGCATGCAGATGATCTTCCCTGAGACGGTTTCTGGCAGTTTGAGCAGAAATTCTTTGGTTATGCAAACCGATTGTTGCAGCATCTATCCGGGTGGCTGGTCTCAGACGATCTAGAAGGTGAAGATGCTGGATGTGGAGGTCCAGGGCTTGTGTGGTTACACGTGGTCTGCGGTTGTGAGGCCGGTTGGATGTACTGCCAAATTCTCTGAAACGCCTTTGGAGACGGCTTATGGTAGAGAAATTAACATTCAATTCAAGGGCAACAGCTCTGGTGGACATTCCTGCAGTCAGCATGCCATTTGCACGCTTCCTCAAAATTTGTGACATCTGTGGCATTGTGCTGTATGATAAAACTGCACATTTTAGAGTGGCCTTTTATTGCAGCCAGCCTAAGGTACACCTGTGCAATAATCATGCTGTCTAATCAGCATCTGGATATGCCACACCTGTGAGGTGGATGGATTATCTTGGCAAAGGAGAAGTGCTCACTAACACAGATTTAGACAAATTTGTGAACAATATTTGAGAGAAATAGGCCTTTTGTGTACATATAAAAAATCGTAGATCTTCGAGTTCAGCTCATGATAAATGTGGGCAAACACAAAAGTGTTGCGTTTATAATTTTGCTCAGTGTAGATGCAAGTTCACACCTATTATTGATTGATCTTTGTAACACTGTACCTGGCTACGGAACTAATATGTATATATTGACCAATCTGCTTGATTATATGGTATTATGTTACTGTTGATCTGTTGAAATTGTATTTACCAATACATTTTTACATTGTTGATTTTACAATTGAGTGTGTTGTGCCACATATAAAGTCCCATGGGCAATTTATGTTTTCTTGTGTATATTGAATGGGGATGGAGGCGCCTCACTGGGCACATCCAACCATATTTTGTTAGATAGTTGCAATATATAGGCGGAAGACACCTTTGCCCTCCAGTGGTTGGTTGTATCCCTTTTACTCATGCAGGTCCTAGCATTGGATATTAATCTGTTATTACGCAACATGTTCACCTTTTTATATATACAGTATCTCACATTTTTGTTAATATTTTATTATATTTTTTCATGTGACAACACTGAAGAAATTATACTTTGCTACAATGTAAAGTAATGAGTGTACAGCTTGTATAACAGTGTAAATTTGCTGTCCCCTCAAAATAACTCAACACATATTAATGCCTAAACCACTGGCAACAAAAGTCAGTACACCCCTAAGCGAAAATGTCCAAATTGGACCCAAAGTGTCAATATTTTGTGTGGCCACCATTATTTTCCAGCACTGCCTTAACCAGGGGTCAAGTCCTGGGGAAAAAAGTGTGGGAACTCCCACCCAAGATCCACTCCCCCACTAAAAAAAATAAAAAATTATACGCTCAAACACTGCCTTAGGTAGGTTAGGTTTTTAGCCTTTGCAAACTTACTTGTTGCACGGGCTCCTCGCAGGTCTTGGCGGCAGCAGCAGCGGCCATCTCCTCTGCTCTTTCACCCCGCCTCCCGGCTTGTGAATGACATCATGCCAGGCGGGCGGGACTAGGAGGAAGCTCGATCCGACATACAGGGAAGTGACTGCATACCCGCACCGCTCTGCCTCTGCTGAAGATATTAGAATGTACCCCCCCATTAGTGCGGACCCCCAGGACAAACCCCCCATTAGTGCAACCCCCCATTAGTGCAAACCCCCCATTAGTACAGACCCCCAGGACAAACCGTCCCATTAGTACAGACTCCCCCCATTAGTACAGACTCCCTCCCATTAGTACAGACCCCCAGGACAAACCCCCATTAGTGCAGACCCCCAGGACAAACCCTCCCATTAGCACAGACTCCCCCCATTAGTACAGACTCCCCCCATTAGTACAGACCCCCCAGGGCAAACCCCTCCATTAGTACAGACCCCCCAGGACAAAACCCCCCCATTAGTACAGACTCCCCCCATTAATACAGACTCCCCCCAGGACAAATCCCCCAATTAGTGCAGACCCCCAGGACAAACCCCCCATTAGTACAGACCCCCCAGGACAAACCCTCCCATTAGTACAGACTCCCTCCCATTAGTACAGACCCCCCCAGGACAAACCCCCCCATTAGTGCAGACCCCCAGGACAAACCCCCCATTAGTACAGACCCCCCCAGGACAAACCCCCCCCATTAGTACAGACCCCAGGACAAACCCCCCCATTAGTACAGACCCCCCCAGGACAAACCCCCCCATTAGTACAGACCCCCAGGACAAACCCCCCCATTAGTACAGACTCCCCCCAGGACAACCTCCCCACCCCCTCCATTACTACAGACCCCCCCAGGACAAACACCTCCCCTCCCCTCCCCTCCATTACAGTACATAAAAACACCTGGGCAGCAGCTGGAGAGTAGACAGTCAGTGTGCAGCCGTGCCACCCGAGTGGAGCACAGATCGCAGCAGGCAGGAGTTGTTTTAGACACAGAGAGGAGGAGAACACGTGTCAGGCACGGACCGCCCCCCTCAGCGACGTTACTGAGCAGCTAGTCTCTCTCCACACAGAGACAGCCGCTCCGATCCCTGGCTGCTTCAATCTCCTCCTCTGACAGGAGGAGGGAGGGGGGACGGGCTTATGCTAGGAAAACACAGCGGCGGCGGCGACCGCCGGGGAGAGCCGCCTCTCGACACAGACAAGGAGAGGAGGAGGATGGATAGGAGCACTCTGGCGCTCCAGCGCCCCCACCTCTGTGGCGCCTGGGTGAACTGCACCCGCGTAGGATCGATCCTGCCTGCAAAGGGAACGGCGTTCCTGCTGTGAAAAAAGTGCAGGGACGCCGTTCCCACGCGTTCCCGCAGGACTCGAGCCCTGGCCTTAACCCTCTTGGGCATGGAGTTCACCAGAGCTTCACAGGTTGCCACTGGAGCCCTCTTCCATTCCTCCATGACGACATCACGGAGCTGGTGGATGTTAGAGACCTTGCGCTCCTCCACCTTCCATTTGAGGATGCCCCACAGATTCTCAATAGGGTTTAGGTCTGGAGACATGCTTGGCCAGTCCATCAACTTTACCCTCAGCTTCTTTAGCAAGGCAGTGGTCATCTTGGAGGTGTGTTTGGGGTCGTTATGTTGGAATACTGCCCTGCTGCCCAGTCGCCGAAGGGAGGGGATCATGCTCTGCTTCAGTATGTCACAGTACATGTTGGCATTCATGGTTCCCTCAATGAACTGTAGCTCCCCAGTGCCAGCAGCACTCATGCAGCCCCAGACCATGACACTCCCACCACCATACTTGACTGTAGGCAAGACACACTTGTCTTTGTACTCCTCACCTGGTTGCTGCCACACACGCTTGACATCATCTGAACCAAATAAATGTATCTTGGTCTCATCAGACCACAGTACATAGTTCCAGTAATCCATGTCCTTAGTCTGCTTGTCTTCAGCAAACTGTTTGCAGGCTTTCTTATGCATCAGCTTTAGACAGCGGCGTTGCTAGCCAGGTGCGGGGGTGGCGGGCCGCACCCGGGTGACACCCACCAGAGGGGTGATACCCATGGGTAGCGGCACGCCGGCACCACACTAACACCGCCCGCCCGCTGCCTGTGCCTCGCGCCACGGCTGTGTCCCTCAGCGGAGCGGAAGGAAGCTGCCCGCCCCCTCTGCCTCCTCTCTGTTTACATCCACAGAGGAGGAGGAGCCCGCGCTCAAGGGACACACCGCTGTGTGCATCTGCTGCTCTGTAAGGTAAGGGGGGGGCGTGTCTATACTGATGGGGGGAGGGGGCGTCTGTGCTTCTGGGGTCTGCACTAGGGGGGCTGTAACTGAGGGGTGTCTGTTACTGGGGGGTCTGTAACTGAGGGGGTGTCTGGTACTGGGGGGGTATTTTACTGGGGGGGTCTGTAACTGAGGGGGTGTCTGGTACTGGGGGGGTCTGGAACTGAGGGGGGTCTGTAACTGAGGGTGGGTCTGGTACTGGGGGGGTCTGTAACTGAGGGTGGTTCTGTAACTGGGGGGTGTCTGTAACTGAGGGGGGTCTGTAACTGAGGGGGGTCTGTACTGAGGGGGGTCTGTAACTGGGGGTGTCTGTAACTGGGGGGGCTGTAACTGAGGGGGTTCTGTAACTGAGGGCGGTCTGTAACTGCGGGGGTGTCTGTATCTGAGGAAGGTCTGCACTGGGAGGGTCTGTAACTGAGGTGCTGTCTGTACTGCTGGGGGGTCTTCACTGAGGGGGTCTGTACTGAAGGGGGAGGTTTATACTGAGGGAGGGGGTCTATATTTATGGAGGGGGGTCTGTACTTAGTGGGGGGGTCTGTACTGAGGGAGGACTATAGTTGGTGGGGGGTGACACCATTTTTTTTTCGCACCGGGTGACACCAACCCTAGTGACGCCACTGTCTTTAGAAGAGGTTTCCTTCTGGGACAACAGCCATGCAGACCAATTTGATGCAGCGTGCAGCGTATGGTCTGAGTACTGACAGGCTGACCCCTCACCCCTTAATCCTCTGCAGCAATGCTGGCAGCACTCATACGTCTATTTCCCAAAGGCAACCTCTGGATATGACACTGAGCATGTGCACTTAACTTCTTTGGTCGACCATGGAGAGGCCTGTTCGCAGTGGAACCTGTCTTATTTAACGGCTGTATGGTCTTGGCCACTGTGCTGCAGTTCAGTTTCAGGGTCTTAGCCATCTTCTTATAGCCTAAGCGATTTTTATGTAGAGCAACAATTCTTTTTTTCAGATCCTCAGAGAGTTCTTTGCCATGAGATGCAATGTTGAACTTCCAGTGACCAGTATGAGAGAGTGAGAGCGATAACACCAAATTTAGCACACCTACTCCCCATTCACACCTGAGACCTTGTAAGATTAACAATTTACATGACACCGGGGAGGGAAAATGGCTAATTGGGCCCAATTTGGACATTTTATCTTAGGGGAGTACTCACTTTTGTAGCCAGCGGTTTAGACATTAATGGCTGTGTGTTGAGTTATTTTGAGGAGACAGCAAATTTACACTGTTATACAAGCTGTACACTCACTACTTTACATCGTAGCAAAGTATAAATTTCTTCAGTATGGTCACATGAAAATATATAATAAAATATTCACAAAAATTGAGGGGTGTACTCACTTTTGTGGGATACTGTGTGTGTGTATATATATATATATATATGGATTCTACTTATTAAAATATGTCATGTGGTTTTGCACCTAATCCAGCATGTCATTCACACTCTCAACCCATGGAGCCATAAGGGTTTCGTTCCTGGTTGTTTTTTTTCTTCCCCCTTCCCTTTTTTAAAATAAAAGTTTTTTTACTTGTCACTGTTTCCCCCTTTTTTTTACGTTAATCATCTCACATCTTTCACACATACCATTTCCTTATTGCCAATAGGGATGAGCTCGGTGTTCAAGTCGAACATACGTTCGTCTCGAACATCGGCTGTTCGATCGTTCGGCGAACATCGAACGATTTGGGCCGTTCGCGCCAAATTCGAGTGACGCGAACGGCCCACAATACACTGCGCCATCGCAGTGCAATCCCGGCGCTGTGATTGGCCAAGCATGCACTGTGACCCCGCATGCTTGGCCAATCACAGCGCCGGCAGCTAAGAGAGCCATAATTGGCCACAGGCAGGTTGCCTGTGGCCAATTATAGCTCAGGGGGTTTAGCACACGCCCCACACTATAAAAGGCCGCCAGCGCGGCGGCCTTGTGTAGTGTGTTCCGGCGCAGGGAAAGAGAAGGATAGGCAGGGACAGTGTTGATATTCTTTGTGCTATTCTTGTGTGCAGGGAGAGAGAAGGATAGGCAGGGAGAGTGTCAGTGTCATATTCTTTGCTAAACCTTGTGTGCAGGGAGAGAGAAGGATAGGCAGGGGACAGTGTCAGTGTCATATTCTTTGCTAAACCTTGTGTGCAGGGAGAGAGAAGGATAGGCAGGGAGAGTGTCAGTGTCATATTCTTTGATAAACCTTGTGTGCAGGGAGAGAGAAGGATAGGCAGGGGACAGTGTCAGTGTCATATTCTTTACTAAACCTTGTGTGCAGGGAGAGAGAAGGATAGGCAGGGAGAGTGTCAGTGTCATATTCTTTGATAAACCTTGTGTACAGGGAGAGAGAAGGATAAGCAGGGGACAGTGTCAGTGTCATTGTGGCTAAGCCTCCTGCACAGTATACACCTGAAGCTAGCCCTTATTGCTGTGTTTTCCTGGTGTGTTACACTAACAGGCATTTGCAACACTTACAGTGGGCGGAGTGTGCGTCCTGCACATTATACACCTGAAGCTAGCCCGTATTGCTGTGTTTTCCTGGTGTGTTACACCAACAGGCATTTGCAGCACTTACAGCAGGCGTAGTGTGATTCCTGCAAAATATACTCCTGAAGCTAGGCCTTATTGCTGTGTTTTCCCAGTGTGTTACATCAACAGGCATTTGCAGCACTTACAGCAGGCGTAGTGTGATTCCTGCAAAATATACTTCTGAAGCTAGCCCGTATTGCTGTGTTTTCCTGGTGTGTTACACCAACAGGCATTTGCAGCACTTACAGCAGGCATAGTGTGATTCCTGCAAAATATACTCCTGAAGCTAGGCCTTATTGCTGTGTTTTCCTAGTGTGTTACACCAACAGGCATTTGCAGCACTTACAGCAGGCGTAGTGTGATTCCTGCAAAATATACTTCTGAAGCTAGCCCGTATTGCTGTGTTTTCCTGGTGTGTTACACCAACAGGCATTTGCAGCACTTACAGCAGGCGTAGTGTGATTCCTGCAAAATATACTCCTGAAGCTAGGCCTTATTGCTGTGTTTTCCTAGTGTGTTACACCAACAGGCATTTGCAGCACTTACAGCAGGCATAGTGTGATTCCTGCAAAATATACTTCTGAAGCTAGCCCGTATTGCTGTGTTTTCCTGGTGTGTTACACCAACAGGCATTTGCAGCACTTACAGCAGGCATAGTGTGATTCCTGCAAAATATACTCCTGAAGCTAGGCCTTATTGCTGTGTTTTCCTAGTGTGTTACACCAACAGGCATTTGCAGCACTTACAGCAGGCGTAGTGTGATTCCTGCAAAATATACTTCTGAAGCTAGCCCGTATTGCTGTGTTTTCCTGGTGTGTTACATTAACAGGCATTTGCAGCACTTACAGCGGGCAGAGTGTGCCTCCTGCACATTATACACCTGAAGCTAGCCTGTATTGCTGTGTTTTCCTGGTGTGTTACAGTAACAGGCATTTGCAGCACTTACAGCGGGCGTAGTGTGCTTCCTGCAAAATATACTCCTGAAGCTAGGCCTTATTGCTGGTTTTCACATCTCCCTGCAGGCCTTTAGAATGTCTGGAAGGCAAACAAGGAGAGGCAGACAGTCAGGAGCCAATAAAAGAGGGCAAGCAGGCTGTGTCTAGAGACAACAGTGCTGGTCGTGGACGCGGTGCATCGCCATCAGCACGTGGCCATGGGACACACTTGTCCTTCTTTTCAGCAGCTGGACGTGTTGAGCCGCATCATGCCGAAGACTTGGTAGAGTGGATGACCAAGCCCTCCTCATCCTCCTCATCCTCTCTCACCCAGGCTCAGGGTACTGGCAAAGCAGCTGCCAAAGCATTCCTCTTCCCTGGTATCAATGTCATCATCAGTCACTCCTTCCCTAGACCCACCATGTCCTCCTGAGGAGTCCCCCGAACTGTTTGAGCACAGTGTTGGGTACATGCTCCAGGAGGATGCCCAGCGTTTCGAAGGGTCTGATGATGATACCCAGCTAGAGGAAGGCAGTAGCGTGAGAGCAGAGAGAGGGGATGCTCAAGAAGGACACCAATCTGGCAGTCATGTTCCAGCAGCTGCAGCATATTGCCAGATTGGCTCCAGTGATGAGGAGGGAGGGGATGATGAGGTCACTGACTCCACGTGGGTGCCTAATTGGAGAGAGGAGGAGGATGAGGTGGCACATCTCCAACGAGGCAGGATGCCCTCGGGGGGCCAGCGTAAGGGCAGCACACCGACGGAATCACACCGCAGAGTTCCGCCTGTGCAGGGCGCTGCCTCTGCCCGTTATTCAAAAAGTTCTTTGGTGTGGGCCTTTTTTGAGTCGAGTGCATCAGATCGCACAGCTGCTGTTTGCAACATATGTCTCAAGCGTATATCGCGTGGCCAAAACATCACCCGCTTGGGCACCACATGCTTGACCAGACATATGTTGACCTGCCATGCAGTTCGTTGGCAAGCCTACATTAAAGATCCACACCAAAGAACAAAGCGGACCTCTCCTTGCACCGCATCAGCTGGGATCTCCAACCCCACTATACCTTCAGTCCTCTCTGAAACCTGCACTGAGAGGAATGAAGGTGTAGAATAAGGTGTGTCACAGCCAAGTACTTGCGGGCACTCTGCTAGCAGTACACCGACGTCCGATTCTATCAGGCAAATTTCCCTGCCCCAGCTGCTGGACCGTCGAAAGATGTTCACTCCCAGCCATCCACATGCCCAGTGGTTGAATGCTAGCTTGGCTAAATTGCTAGCGCTTCAACTGCTGCCTTTTCAGTTGGTAGACTCGGCCCCCTTCCGTGAGTTTGTGCAATGTGCGGTTCCTCAGTGGCAGGTTCCCAAACGCCACTTTTTCTCACGGAAGGCAATTCCGTCTCTCTACCGGCATGTGGAAGGCAATGTCTTGGCCTCGCTGGACAGGGCGGTCAGCGGTAAGGTGCATATTACCGCTGACTCATGGTCCAGCAGGCATGGACAGGGACGTTACCTTTCTTTCACGGCCCATTGGGTCACTCTTTTGGCAGCTGGGAAGGATGCAGTACAAGGTGCAGTAGTGTTGGAGGTTGTTCCGCCGTCACGCCTCCAAAATGCTACTACTGGTTGTGACACACCTCTCTCCTCCACCCCCTTCTCTTCTTCTTCCTCCATGGCCTCTTCCTGTGCTTTGTCCTCGGAACCAGCGGTGCTCCGTAGGCGTTCAAGGGGCTACGCAAGTACACAGGCAAAAAGATGCCATGCCGTGCTTGCGCTGGTGTGTTTGGGGGACAGGAGGTTCTGTCTGCTCTGCAGGGGCAGGCCGAGAGGTGGTTGACGCCACGCCAGCTTAAGCCAGGAATGGTGGTTTGCGACAATGGCACCAACCTCCTCTCTGCCCTCCGACAGGGACAACTGACCCATGTGCCCTGTGTGGCTCATGTCCTTAACCCGGTGGTGCAGCGGTTCTTGGGCAGGTACCCAGGCTTACAGGATGTCCTGAGGCAGGCCAGGAAAGTCTGTGTGCATTTCCGCAGATCTTATAATGCCAGTGCTCGCCTGGCTGAGCTGCAAAAGGAGTTGAACCTGCCCAAGAACCGCCTTATATGTGACATGCCCACCAGGTGGAACTCAACGTTGGCCATGCTGCAGCGGCTGCACATGCAGCAGAGGGCCATCAATGAGTACCTGTGCGACTACGGCACCAGGACAGGGTCAGGGGAGCTCGGGTTTTTTTCACCACGCCAGTCGGGCATGATCAGGGATGCATGCACTGTCCTGGCACCATTTGAGGAGGCCACGAGGATGGTGAGCAGTGACAGTGCATGCATCAGTGACACTGTACCTCTTGCAAAAAGAAACAAGTGCGCAATCACCATGAATTAAAACAACAATCCTGCAAACAGGAAAAAATTATTTAAAACATCAAGTGAAAAATAAATATATATAGTGAAAAAAAGGGGTTAATGTAGAGAATCTTCTATTATAAGGAATCTCCAAACAATATTCATTTAACGAATGTGTATAAAAAGTGTCCCAAAAAGAAGTTGTATATTTAAATGTTTTAAATTTTAAATAATCAGCTCCACCAATCTTCATATGGGTAAGGAATTATCCGATGTAGTTCTTATTCCATATACATTCGACAGTAGGGAATAATCTTAAAGCCGCTTACCAGATCGATGGGACCTCGGATTACAGAGGTCTCAAGAGCGTGTGCATCTGCCTGCCGGCACCGAGGATATCCACCTGCTCCTTATCCCAAGGGATCTCTCCTCGCTCCACCAGCTGATCGGATGTCCAACACACAGGAATCAAGGTAAGCAGAGATAATGATTGCTCCAGGTGCACTCCTAGGAGTTTGTTCAACTCAGCAGGAAGGGATTGAATGAAAAAAACTTCATGGTGCAGTATTTCAGAAAAAAGTTTCCAAATGATTTATTGAAAAAATCACAGCAAAGACCAAAACAAGTTCACATCCAATCCACACTTCATAAAAAGATATATATAAAAACAGGAACACAAAAGAGGGGGAGAGGGTAAAAAAGGAAAAAATATCCGAAAAATCAGTCAGAGAGCAAACACTGACTGCTTCAATGACCAAATACGTGATAACGTTTTAGGGATGTATGCTCCACTCGACGCGTTTCCCCACAACTGGCATCAACTGGGAACGGAGGCTGATTCCCAACGTCATCACTTCACGTATATATACTCATGAGGCAGTCGTGACACCGGAAGCTAGATTTTTCAAATATAGCCTTGTAGTCACCAAATTGGTAGGCTGAATCCAACATGTTGTGGACTCAGAACATACCAAAAATATTCTCTTCAGCTCAATAGGACAGATAATTAACATATTATAAACATTAAAAGAATATATATATATAATAATGAATGTTGAAATTTAGAATTAGCCTCTAAATGCTGCATGACCAATTGTTATAATGAAGTAAAATTATGCAGAAAAAATGCAGATATATATACCCTTTGCATATTACAACAAAAAACATATCTCTAAAATATTAAAAAAATCCCTTTAAATTTTTTTTATATAAAAGATAACTTAATATTACATTATCATTAAAAAATGGTTATTTTTTATTTTTATAAACAAAATTTTCTCAAAGAAAGGCACATATAAAAAATGGGAATCAGTATGTTATTTGTTATCAATAAAACAATTTATGTCCCATTCTACGTTTAAACCCAGGGGCTGGTAACATTGAAGGTCATGTATCCACCTAGTTTCACGTCGGGATATATGTCTCTTCAGATTATCCCCCCTCCAGTGTGCAGTATATTTCTCTATGGCCACTACTGTCACCAAGGAGGTATCCCTATCATGGTGTGTACGAAAATGCTTGGATACACTGTGTCCCACAAAGCCTCGTCTGATATTCCCAAGATGCTCTCCTATTCTAATACTCAGGGCTCTTGTTGTTCTGCCGACATGCTGTAATTTACATGGACAAGTTAGGAGATAAATAACCCCCACCGTTCCACAGGTGATAAAATCTTTGATTTTATATGTTTTAGATGTCACCTGAGAAGTGAAGGAGGTGGTTCTATTAGTCTGTGAGGTTTTACACATCTTACACCTCCTACAGGGGAAGAAACCTTTCATATCCCCAAATAGGCTAATTTTTGGAGGTATATCAATGGCACTGGGTGCTAACTTGTCTTTAAGGGATGAAGTTCTCCTATAAACAATGTTGGGGTTTGCCGGTAGAACTGATCCCAGCACCCTGTCCCCTTTAAGAATTTTCCAATGTTTCTTCAGGGTTTTATTAACCCACCAGTGCTGTGAAGAAAAGTTGGTTACAAAGGCCCATTCAAAACCTCCGCTGTCCTCTTTATTTCTTACTTTAGGTTTCAAAAGTGTTTCTCTCTCCATATTACTAACTTTGGTAATGTCCATCTCTAGGGCACTAGGATCATATCCCTTGTTCATGAAGCGCTTCTTAATGACATCTACCTGTGTTTTAAAATCCTCCATATGTGAACAATTCCTCCTTATTCGTTGGAACTGGCTCTTAGGTATTGCCTTTAACCAATTAGGGTGATGACAGCTACCCATTGGTATATAACCATTTTTGTCGGTAGGTTTAAAGAAAGTTTTAGTAATTAGTCTCCCATTTTCTTTCATGATCACCAGATCCAGAAAGTTCACCGAATAGATATCTGCTTCATATGTGAATCTAATACCCCATTGGTTGGTATTAATCATTTCCATAAATGATTTCAGGGATTCGAGGTCTCCTTTCCAAAGAAAAAAGGCGTCATCAATGAATCTTCGCCAGTATAATAATTTGGGACATCTCCATGAAAAAATGTGATCATTCTCCCATAAGGCCATAAAGAGATTGGCGAGGCTGGGAGCAAATTTGGCTCCCATCGCCACGCCTGTTTGTTGCAGAAAGTATTGCCCATCATAGTAAAAGTATTTGTGCTCCATCGCAAATTTGAGAAGTTTCAAGACGAATTCCATCGTAGGTTTGTCCACTGACTTGTCTTTATTTAGGAAATACCTAGCCGCTTAGAACCCCAATACATGGGGAATATTGGTGTATAGCGAAGAGACGTCCGCTGTAACAAGCAGTACATCATCCTCAATGTCAAGTGTAGATATTTCATTCATTAATTGCATGGAATCCTTCAAAAAGGCTGGGGTTTTCGTGACCACAGGCTGTAGGAAAAAATCAACATATTTTCCAACTCTAGATGTGAGAGACTCAATGCCGCTCACAATTGGTCTGCCAGGTGGATGGATTAGATCCTTATGTATTTTGGGTAGGTAATAAATAATCGGCATCTTAGGTGCCATAGGTATTAAATATTCCATTTCTTTCTTATTTAAGATGCCTTTTCTGAAACCATCCTGTACTAATCCATCCAATTGTTTCTTGTATCCTAGAGTAGGATCACGTCTAAGAATAGTATATGTATCCCGATCAGCCAAGAGTCTATTCATCTCTTCCAAGTAGTCCTGCTTCCTAAGAAGCACAATGCCCCCCCCTTTATCCGCAGGACGTATAATTAATTCCTTCTTTTGACACAAGGATTCCATTCCTTCCTGGATATCTTTTTGACTTTCATTTCTAAAATGTGCCTTTAGAAAATGCTTGGATACACTGTGTCCCACAAAGCCTCGTCTGATATTCCCAAGATGCTCTCCTATTCTAATACTCAGGGCTCTTGTTGTTCTGCCGACATACTGTAATTTACATGGACAAGTTAGGAGATAAATAACCCCCACCGTTCCACAGGTGATAAAATCTTTGATTTTATATGTTTTAGATGTCACCTGAGAAGTGAAGGAGGTGGTTCTATTAGTCTGTGAGGTTTTACACATCTTACACCTCCTACAGGGGAAGAAACCTTTCATATCCCCAAATAGGCTAATTTTTGGAGGTATAGCAATGGCACTGGGTGCTAACTTGTCTTTAAGGGATGAAGTTCTCCTATAAACAATGTTGGGGTTTGCCGGTAGAACTGATCCCAGCACCCTGTCCCCTTTAAGAATTTTCCAATGTTTCTTCAGGGTTTTATTAACCCACCAGTGCTGTGAAGAAAAGTTGGTTACAAAGGCCCATTCAAAACCTCCGCTGTCCTCTTTTATTTCTTACTTTAGGTTTCAAAAGTGTTTCTCTCTCCATATTACTAACAAGTAGTCCTGCTTCCTAAGAAGCACAATGCCCCCCCCCCCTTTATCCGCAGGACGTATAATTAATTCCTTCTTTTGACACAAGGATTCCATTCCTTCCTGGATATCTTTTTGACTTTCATTTCTAAAATGTGCCTTTAGAAATGAAAGTCAAAAAGATATCCAGGAAGGAATGGAATCCTTGTGTCAAAAGAAGGAATTAATTATACGTCCTGCGGATAAAGGGGGGGGGTATTGTGCTTCTTAGGAAGCAGGACTACTTGGAAGAGATGAATAGACTCTTGGCTGATCGGGATACATATACTATTCTTAGACGTGATCCTACTCTAGGATACAAGAAACAATTGGATGGATTAGTACAGGATGGTTTCAGAAAAGGCATCTTAAATAAGAAAGAAATTGAATATTTAATACCTATGGCACCTAAGATGCCGATTATTTATTACCTACCCAAAATACATAAGGATCTAATCCATCCACCTGGCAGACCAATTGTGCAATTAATGAATGAAATATCTACACTTGACATTGAGGATGATGTACTGCTTGTTACAGCGGACGTCTCTTCGCTATACACCAATATTCCCCATGTATTGGGGTTCCAAGCGGCTAGGTATTTCCTAAATAAAGACAAGTCAGTGGACAAACCTACGATGGAATTCGTCTTGAAACTTCTCAAATTTGCGATGGAGCACAATTACTTTTACTATGATGGGCAATACTTTCTGCAACAAACAGGCGTGGCGATGGGAGCCAAATTTGCTCCCAGCCTCGCCAATCTCTTTATGGCCTTATGTGAGAATGATCACATTTTTTCATGGAGATGTCCCAAATTATTATACTGGCGAAGATTCATTGATGACGCCTTTTTTCTTTGGAAAGGAGACCTCGAATCCCTGAAATCATTTATGGAAATGATTAATACCAACCAATGGGGTATTAGATTCACATATGAAGCAGATATCTATTCGGTGAACTTTCTGGATCTGGTGATCATGAAAGAAAATGGGAGACTAATTACTAAAACTTTCTTTAAACCTACCGACAAAAATGGTTATATACCAATGGGTAGCTGTCATCACCCTAATTGGTTAAAGGCAATACCTAAGAGCCAGTTCCAACGAATAAGGAGGAATTGTTCACATATGGAGGATTTTAAAACACAGGTAGATGTCATTAAGAAGCGCTTCATGGACAAGGGATATGATCCTAGTGCCCTAGAGATGGACATTACCAAAGTTAGTAATATGGAGAGAGAAACACTTTTGAAACCTAAAGTAAGAAATAAAGAGGACAGCGGAGGTTTTGAATGGGCCTTTGTAACCAACTTTTCTTCACAGCACTGGTGGGTTAATAAAACCCTGAAGAAACATTGGAAAATTCTTAAAGGGGACAGGGTGCTGGGATCAGTTCTACCGGCAAACCCCAACATTGTTTATAGGAGAACTTCATCCCTTAAAGACAAGTTAGCACCCAGTGCCATTGATATACCTCCAAAAATTAGCCTATTTGGGGATATGAAAGGTTTCTTCCCCTGTAGGAGGTGTAAGATGTGTAAAACCTCACAGACTAATAGAACCACCTCCTTCACTTCTCAGGTGACATCTAAAACATATAAAATCAAAGATTTTATCACCTGTGGAACGGTGGGGGTTATTTATCTCCTAACTTGTCCATGTAAATTACAGTATGTCGGCAGAACAACAAGAGCCCTGAGTATTAGAATAGGAGAGCATCTTGGGAATATCAGACGAGGCTTTGTGGGACACAGTGTATCCAAGCATTTTCGTACACACCATGATAGGGATACCTCCTTGGTGACAGTAGTGGCCATAGAGAAATATACTGCACACTGGAGGGGGGATAATCTGAAGAGACATATATCCCGACGTGAAACTAGGTGGATACATGACCTTCAATGTTACCAGCCCCTGGGTTTAAACGTAGAATGGGACATAAATTGTTTTATTGATAACAAATAACATACTGATTCCCATTTTTTATATGTGCCTTTCTTTGAGAAAATTTTGTTTATAAAAATAAAAAATAACCATTTTTTAATGATAATGTAATATTAAGTTATCTTTTATATAAAAATTTTTTAAAAGGGATTTTTTTAATATTTTAGAGATATGTTTTTTGTTGTAATATGCAAAGGGTATATATATCTGCATTTTTTTCTGCATAATTTTACTTCATTATAACAATTGGTCATGCAGCATTTAGAGGCTAATTCTAAATTTCAACATTCATTATTATATATATATATATTCTTTTAATGTTTATAATATGTTAATTATCTGTCCTATTGAGCTGAAGAGAATATTTTTGGTATGTTCTGAGTCCACAACATGTTGGATTCAGCCTACCAATTTGGTGACTACAAGGCTTTATTTGAAAAATCTAGCTTCCGGTGTCACGACTGCCTCATGAGTATATATACGTGAAGTGATGACGTTGGGAATCAGCCTCCGTTCCCAGTTGATGCCAGTTGTGGGGAAACGCGTTGGGTGGAGCATACATCCCTAAAACGTTATCACGTATTTGGTCATTGAAGCAGTCAGTGTTTGCTCTCTGACTGATTTTTCGGATATTTTTTCCTTTTTTACCCTCTCCCCCTCTTTTGTGTTCCTGTTTTTATATATATCTTTTTATGAAGTGTGGATCGGATGTGAACTTGTTTTGGTCTTTGCTGTGATTTTTTCAATAAATCATTTGGAAACTTTTTTCTGAAATACTGCACCATGAAGTTTTTTTCATTCAATCCCTTCCTGCTGAGTTGAACAAACTCCTAGGAGTGCACCTGGAGCAATCATTATCTCTGCTTACCTTGATTCCTGTGTAGTGGACATCCGATCAGCTGGTGGAGCGAGGAGAGATCCCTTGGGATAAGGAGCAGGTGGATATCCTCGGTGCCGGCAGGCAGATGCACACGCTCTTGAGACCTCTGTAATCCGAGGTCCCATCGATCTGGTAAGCGGCTTTAAGATTATTCCCTACTGTCGAATGTATATGGAATAAGAACTACATCGGATAATTCCTTACCCATATGAAGATTGGTGGAGCTGATTATTTAAAATTTAAAACATTTAAATATACAACTTCTTTTTGGGACACTTTTTATACACATTCGTTAAATGAATATTGTTTGGAGATTCCTTATAATAGAAGATTCTCTACATTAACCCCTTTTTTTCACTATATATATTTATTTTTCACTTGATGTTTTAAATAATTTTTTCCTGTTTGCAGGATTGTTGTTTTAATTCATGGTGATTGCGCACTTGTTTCTTTTTGCATATGTTTGTTGAGCTTTAGTATTTTTTAGCTTTTTACTTGTAGCAGCATCACAGTTTTTTCTTTGATCAAGTATTTATTAATTTTTCTCAAAATTATTTGGTTTAGCGCAGGTTTTTTCCCAATATATATACACTGTACCTCTTGTCCACCTGTTGGAACATACGCTGCGTGGAATAATGGACAGGGCACTTGAGGCAGAACAGAGGCAGGAAGAGGAGGACTTCCTTGCCTCTCAAGGCCCCCTTTACCTAGACAGTGTTCCTTCTGTCTCACCCATCGCACAGGAAGAGGAGGAGGAGGATTGTGTCAGCATGGAGGTGGAGCCTGGCACTCAGCATCATCAGCAGCAGTCTTTTAGGGATGATTTACAGTCCCAAGAAACCTGTGGACTTGTACGTGGCTGGGAGGAGGTGGCTGCGGATCATGTCGTTCTTAGTGACCCAGAGGACTCCGGACCGAATGCCTCAGCTAACCTACGCTGCATGGCCTCCCTGATCCTGCAAAGTCTGCGGAAGGATCCTCGTATTTTTCGGATCAAGGAGAGGGACCATTACTGGCTGGCCACTCTCCTTGATCCACGGTACAAGGGTAAGGTTGCGGACCTTATCTTACCGTCGCAGAGGGAGCAGAGGATGAGACAACTCCGGGAGGCCCTGCAGAAAGGTCTGTGCAACGCGTTCTCAGAGACTGGGAGGTTACAAACTCCTGGTCCTGGACAACGAGTTGCTGAGGCTTCGGTCAGTCAAAGAAGGAGCGGTGGGGAAGGTGGCCGTCTGACCGATGCGTTCAGACAATTCTTTAGTCCGCAGCCCCAAGGTATGATCGGTTCCAGCAACCATCGCCAGCGTCTGATATACATGGTGCAGGAATACCTAGGGGCAAGGTCAGACTTGGACACCTTCCCCACCGAAAATCCTCTGGCTTACTGGGTCTTGAGGATGGATCACTGGCCAGAGCTTGCACAGTATGCAATTGAGCTACTGGCCTGTCCTGCATCCAGCGTTCTTTCAGAACACACATTCAGTGCTGCTGGAGGATTTGTCACGTATCACAGGGTGCGCCTGTCCACCGACTCGGTTGATCGACTGACCTTCATAAAGATGAACCAGTCTTGGATCACCACCAGCTACCAAACACCTGAAGCTGACAAAAAATTGAGTGTAGCCTCAGTTATAATGAATAAACTAACAGTATATAGTGCCATCATCCATAATAAGTATTGGAAAAAGGACCCATTGAACATGAGGTGATGGTTGCTAAGGCCATCTTCCCTCTAGTGGTCACTTGGGACGGGTATTGGTTGGACTTTTCTAGGCACTGATACAACAGACAAGATCATATATAGGAAAATTATATTTATTACATCAAAAACAATTTATATACACTTAAAAACATAGACCAAACCCCACAACATGAAACAGCATAGGTCGGTGACAGAGCAACCGTTACAATCTGTTAGGGTGGAGAAGGTCGGACCTCAACCGGTTTCGCGGCTAACACCGCTTCTTCAGGAGGGTCTGTACAATACACAATATACATTGTAAATACACTAGCAACATATTAATACAAAGTATAGAAAACATTATAATATCATTAGTACGGTCAATGTCATGGCCTGGTAACTGCTCACCGTGAGGACGTTCAAGGGACAAAACGACTGCCCGGATAGTCCCCCGCGGCGAATGAGGGGGAAATATATAAGTGTGGTGCTATTAGATAAAATCTGGTAAAAATAGTAAATGAACTTTGGTTAGATTTTGGAAAGTTGGTCTACACTGTCATGGGACACCAGGTGTGATAGTGAGAGGGAGTGAGGGTTGGGGAAAGGGAGGGAAAGAAAGAAGAAAGAGGGAATGAAGGGGAGGAAAGAAGGAGAGGAAAGGAGTAAGGCAAAAAGGGGGGGAAAGAAGAGACGAAAGAAAGAAAAGGGACAAAAGGGGGGACAAAAGAAGGGGGAGGGGGAAAGGAAAGGGAGGAAAGGCAGGGGAAGGAAAAAAGAAAAAAAGGAGAAAGAGAAGGAATAAGAAAGAAAGGGGAAAAGAGAGGAGAAAAAGGGGGGGGAGGGGGAGGGGAAGGTGAGGGTAAAAAGGGAGGGGGGGAAAATGAAATGGAAGTAATGGGGCTGGGGGGGAGGGATTAAGAAGGAGGGGGGGAAAGGGGGAAAGGGGGAAGGACGAGGAATAGAAAGGAAGGGATGAAAAAAGGTGAAAGGGGGAAGGGAGGGGCAACCACGGAAACCCATAAGGTAATTACTGAACTAAGTAGTAGCCAGTGAATAATAATATTGGCTCTTACCAAAATTAAAAAACATCAAAGTATACTGGGGTAATGAAACCGCATCATATGGAGACAACCAAAGGGTTAGCGTGACCCAGGTATTAAGCCCAGCATCCAATAAAGATATAAGGACGAGATTATAAGCTAGACAAGAAACCAAGATGGATAGAATGATCAGTAACCATGACCAGGCTAGGCTAGGGTTCAGCCAAACGGCCGCATAAAGGCACTTACCTCGGCGTATTGAAACATCGCATGCGGTTCCCCAGGGAGAGTGTGCACCACTCACATTAGCGGCTTGCGAACAAGCCGCTTAAATGTGTTCCCCAACCCCGCCGTTGCATACGCCGCGAGCAACGTGCAGCGTATGACGTCACGGGGTCATCCCTTCCACACTCCGCAGAACTACTGCACAAGTGCGCGTCGGCTAACCCGAAGGCCGTGAGGCCAGGTGAGTCGGCGCAAGAACGGGATGACGTAAGTCATCCCGACCAGGAAGGGAACTCATTCGCCAATGGGGTGAGAATAGGGAAGCCGTCACGTCACGTGACACGTCAGCAGACAGGAACCAAGACATAGGAGACACAGAACGATAACAGAGTACATACAATGACAGTATGAGGCATTTATAAATATGTATATCTAAAATACCTATTAGGCTTGTGCAATTCGTTTCGTAACGAATCGAAATTCGTCCGAATTTAGCAACTTTCGGACATTCGGAAGCATTCGAATTTCCGAACAAAGCAATTACGAATAAGACCGAATCCGAAATAAATTATACCGCAAATAGCGAATGCCCGAATGTCTGGTATGGATTTTAAGTGGAACTCCACGCCAAATAAAAAAAAATGGCGTGGAGTTCCCCCCAAAAATCCATACCAGACCCTTTATCCGAGCACGCAACCTGGCAGGCCGCAGGAAAAGAGGGGGGACGAGAGAGTGCCCCCCTTCCCTCCTGAACCGAACCAGGCCACATGCCCTCAACATGGGGAGGATGATTTGGGGGTCTATGACCCCTCAAAGCACCATGCCCCCATGTTGATGGGGACAAGGGTCTCATCCCCACAGCCCTTGGTTGTGGGGATATGCAGGCGGGGGGCTTATCAGAATCTGGAAGACCCCTTTAACAAAGGGGACCCCCAGATCCCGGCCCCCCTATGTGAATTGGTAAGGGATACATTGTACCCCTACCATTTCACAAAGAAAGTGTAAAAAATTGTAAAAAAAACACACAGACACCGTTGGGAAAAGTCCTTTATTAAAAAGAAAAAAAAGAAAAAAAAGATTCCAGTGGTGGTAATCCACTCTCGGTATCCTGCGATGGGTGATCTCCTCTCCGGGGTCCAGCGATGGATGATCTCTCCTCTCCGGGGTCCAGCGATGGATGATCTCTCCTCTCCAGGTCCAGGCTCCAACGATAATGTCCAGCGCTGTGAGGAACAGCAAGCATCCTGTCTCCACCAAAGACACCCCGGGAATCCCGGCAGCCTGACAGGTCTCTTCTGTAGCTGAGGGCGGGGCCACCCATCACGTGACCCCGTCCGCCTCTGACACAAGGGGAAACCCGGGCTTCCCCAGTGACGTGCGGGTGATCCCGCCCCCCTCTGATCTCTGATGCAACGGAAACCTGCGTTACATCAGAGGGGGCAGAGTCACCCGCACGTCACTGGGGAAGCCCGGGTTTCCCCTTGCGTCAGAAGGGGACGTGGTCACGTGACGGGTGGCCCCGCCCTCAGCTACAGTAGAGACCTGTCAGGCTGCCAGGATGTCTCCGGTGGAGACAGGATGCTGTTCCTCGCTGCGCTGGACATCATCGTTGGAGCCTGGACCTGAAGAGGAGAGATCATCCATCGCTGGACCTCGGAGAGGAGGTCACCCATCACAGGATACCGAGAGTGGATTACCACCGCTGGAATCTTTTTTTAATTATTTTTATTTTTAATAAAGGACTTTTCCCAATGATGTCTGTGTGTTTTTTTAAATTTTTTTACACTTTCTTTGTGAAATGGTAGAGGTACAATGTACCCCTTACCAAGTCACATGGGGGGGGCCGGGATCTGGGGGTCCCCTTTGTTAAAGGGGTCTTCCAGATTCCGATAAGCCCCCCGCTGACCCACAAAACGCCATACACGCTGTCTGCCATTTGCCCTGTACAGTGAAAACCGGGATTCATCCATTAAGAGAACACATCTCCAAAGTGCCAGACGCCATATCGAATGTGAGCATTTGCCCACTCAAGTCAGTTACGACGACGAACTGCAGTCAGGTCGAGACCCAGATGAGGACAACGAGCATGCAGATGATCTTCCCTGAGACGGTTTCTGGCAGTTTGAGCAGAAATTCTTTGGTTATGCAAACCGATTGTTGCAGCATCTATCCGGGTGGCTGGTCTCAGACGATCTAGAAGGTGAAGATGCTGGATGTGGAGGTCCAGGGCTTGTGTGGTTACACGTGGTCTGCGGTTGTGAGGCCGGTTGGATGTACTGCCAAATTCTCTGAAACGCCTTTGGAGACGGCTTATGGTAGAGAAATTAACATTCAATTCAAGGGCAACAGCTCTGGTGGACATTCCTGCAGTCAGCATGCCATTTGCACGCTTCCTCAAAATTTGTGACATCTGTGGAATTGTGCTGTATGATAAAACTGCACATTTTAGAGTGGCCTTTTATTGCAGCCAGCCTAAGGTACACCTGTGCAATAATCATGCTGTCTAATCAGCATCTGGATATGCCACACCTGTGAGGTGGATGGATTATCTTGGCAAAGGAGAAGTGCTCACTAACACAGATTTAGACAAATTTGTGAACAATATTTGAGAGAAATAGGCCTTTTGTGTACATATAAAAAATCGTAGATCTTCGAGTTCAGCTCATGATAAATGTGGGCAAACACAAAAGTGTTGCGTTTATAATTTTGCTCAGTGTAGATGCAAGTTCACACCTATTATTGATTGATCTTTGTAACACTGTACCTGGCTACGGAACTAATATGTATATATTGACCAATCTGCTTGATTATATGGTATTATGTTACTGTTGATCTGTTGAAATTGTATTTACCAATACATTTTTACATTGTTGATTTTACAATTGAGTGTGTTGTGCCACATATAAAGTCCCATGGGCAATTTATGTTTTCTTGTGTATATTGAATGGGGATGGAGGCGCCTCACTGGGCACATCCAACCATATTTTGTTAGATAGTTGCAATATATAGGCGGAAGACACCTTTGCCCTCCAGTGGTTGGTTGTATCCCTTTTACTCATGCAGGTCCTAGCATTGGATATTAATCTGTTATTACGCAACATGTTCACCTTTTTATATATACAGTATCTCACATTTTTGTTAATATTTTATTATATTTTTTCATGTGACAACACTGAAGAAATTATACTTTGCTACAATGTAAAGTAATGAGTGTACAGCTTGTATAACAGTGTAAATTTGCTGTCCCCTCAAAATAACTCAACACATATTAATGCCTAAACCACTGGCAACAAAAGTCAGTACACCCCTAAGCGAAAATGTCCAAATTGGACCCAAAGTGTCAATATTTTGTGTGGCCACCATTATTTTCCAGCACTGCCTTAACCAGGGGTCAAGTCCTGGGGAAAAAAGTGTGGGAACTCCCACCCAAGATCCACTCCCCCACTAAAAAAAATAAAAAATTATACGCTCAAACACTGCCTTAGGTAGGTTAGGTTTTTAGCCTTTGCAAACTTACTTGTTGCACGGGCTCCTCGCAGGTCTTGGCGGCAGCAGCAGCGGCCATCTCCTCTGCTCTTTCACCCCGCCTCCCGGCTTGTGAATGACATCATGCCAGGCGGGCGGGACTAGGAGGAAGCTCGATCCGACATACAGGGAAGTGACTGCATACCCGCACCGCTCTGCCTCTGCTGAAGATATTAGAATGTACCCCCCCATTAGTGCGGACCCCCAGGACAAACCCCCCATTAGTGCAAACCCCCCATTAGTACAGACCCCCAGGACAAACCGTCCCATTAGCACAGACTCCCCCCATTAGTACAGACTCCCTCCCATTAGTACAGACCCCCAGGACAAACCCCCATTAGTGCAGACCCCCAGGACAAACCCTCCCATTAGCACAGACTCCCCCCATTAGTACAGACTCCCCCCATTAGTACAGACCCCCCAGGGCAAACCCCTCCATTAGTACAGACCCCCCAGGACAAAACCCCCCCATTAGTACAGACTCCCCCCATTAATACAGACTCCCCCCAGGACAAATCCCCCAATTAGTGCAGACCCCCAGGACAAACCCCCCATTAGTACAGACCCCCCCAGGACAAACCCCCCCCCATTAGTACAGACTCCCTCCCATTAGTACAGACCCCCCCAGGACAAACCCCCCCATTAGTGCAGACCCCCAGGACAAACCCCCCATTAGTACAGACCCCCCCAGGACAAACCCCCCCCATTAGTACAGACCCCAGGACAAACCCCGCCATTAGTACAGACCCCCCCAGGACAAACCCCCCCATTAGTACAGACCCCCAGGACAAACCCCCCCATTAGTACAGACTCCCCCCAGGACAACCTCCCCACCCCCTCCATTACTACAGACCCCCCCCAGGACAAACACCTCCCCTCCCCTCCCCTCCATTACAGTACATAAAAACACTCTGTGGCGCCTGGGTGAACTGCACCCGCGTAGGATCGATCCTGCCTGCAAAGGGAACGGCGTTCCTGCTGTGAAAAAAGTGCAGGGACGCCGTTCCCACGCGTTCCCGCAGGACTCGAGCCCTGGCCTTAACCCTCTTGGGCATGGAGTTCACCAGAGCTTCACAGGTTGCCACTGGAGCCCTCTTCCATTCCTCCATGACGACATCACGGAGCTGGTGGATGTTAGAGACCTTGCGCTCCTCCACCTTCCATTTGAGGATGCCCCACAGATTCTCAATAGGGTTTAGGTCTGGAGACATGCTTGGCCAGTCCATCAACTTTACCCTCAGCTTCTTTAGCAAGGCAGTGGTCATCTTGGAGGTGTGTTTGGGGTCGTTATGTTGGAATACTGCCCTGCTGCCCAGTCTCCGAAGGGAGGGGATCATGCTCTGCTTCAGTATGTCACAGTACATGTTGGCATTCATGGTTCCCTCAATGAACTGTAGCTCCCCAGTGCCAGCAGCACTCATGCAGCCCCAGACCATGACACTCCCACCACCATACTTGACTGTAGGCAAGACACACTTGTCTTTGTACTCCTCACCTGGTTGCTGCCACACACGCTTGACATCATCTGAACCAAATAAATGTATCTTGGTCTCATCAGACCACAGTACATAGTTCCAGTAATCCATGTCCTTAGTCTGCTTGTCTTCAGCAAACTGTTTGCAGGCTTTCTTATGCATCAGCTTTAGACAGCGGCGTTGCTAGCCAGGTGCGGGGGTGGCGGGCCGCACCCGGGTGACACCCACCAGAGGGGTGATACCCGTGGGTAGCGGCACGCCGGCACCACACTAACACCGCCCGCCCGCTGCCTGTGCCTCGCGCCATGGCTGTGTCCCTCAGCGGAGCGGAAGGAAGCTGCCGCCCCCTCTGCCTCCTCTCTGTTTACATCCACAGAGGAGGAGGAGCCCGCGCTCAAGGGACACACCGCTGTGTGCATCTGCTGCTCTGTAAGGTAAGGGGGGGCGTGTCTATACTGATGGGGGGAGGGGGCGTCTGTGCTTCTGGGGTCTGCACTAGGGGGGCTGTAACTGAGGGGTGTCTGTTACTGGGGGGTCTGTAACTGAGGGGGTGTCTGGTACTGGGGGGGTATTTTACTGGGGGGGTCTGTAACTGAGGGGGTGTCTGGTACTGGGGGGGTCTGGTACTGGGGGGGTCTGGTACTGGGGGGGGGGTCTGGAACTGAGGGGGGTCTGTAACTGAGGGTGGGTCTGGTACTGGGGGGGTCTGTAACTGAGGGTGGGTCTGTAACTGTGGGGTGTCTGTAACTGAGGGGGGTCTGTAACTGAGGGGGGTCTGTAACTGGGGGTGTCTGTAACTGGGGGGGGCTGTAACTGAGGGGGTTCTGTAACTGAGGGCGGTCTGTAACTGCGGGGGTGTCTGTATCTGAGGAAGGTCTGCACTGGGAGGGTCTGTAACTGAGGTGGTGTCTGTACTGCTGGGGGGTCTTCACTGAGGGGGTCTGTACTGAAGGGGGAGGTTTATACTGAGGGAGGGGGTCTATATTTATGGAGGGGGGTCTGTACTTAGTGGGGGGGTCTGTACTGAGGGAGGACTATAGTTGGTGGGGGGTGACACCATTTTTTTTTCGCACCGGGTGACACCAACCCTAGTGACGCCACTGTCTTTAGAAGAGGTTTCCTTCTGGGACAACAGCCATGCAGACCAATTTGATGCAGCGTGCAGCGTATGGTCTGAGTACTGACAGGCTGACCCCTCACCCCTTAATCCTCTGCAGCAATGCTGGCAGCACTCATACGTCTATTTCCCAAAGGCAACCTCTGGATATGACACTGAGCATGTGCACTTAACTTCTTTGGTCGACCATGGAGAGGCCTGTTCGCAGTGGAACCTGTCTTATTTAACGGCTGTATGGTCTTGGCCACTGTGCTGCAGTTCAGTTGCAGGGTCTTAGCCATCTTCTTATAGCCTAAGCGATTTTTATGTAGAGCAACAATTCTTTTTTTCAGATCCTCAGAGAGTTCTTTGCCATGAGATGCAATGTTGAACTTCCAGTGACCAGTATGAGAGAGTGAGAGCGATAACACCAAATTTAGCACACCTACTCCCCATTCACACCTGAGACCTTGTAAGATTAACAATTTACATGACACCGGGGAGGGAAAATGGCTAATTGGGCCCAATTTGGACATTTTATCTTAGGGGAGTACTCACTTTTGTAGCCAGCGGTTTAGACATTAATGGCTGTGTGTTGAGTTATTTTGAGGAGACAGCAAATTTACACTGTTATACAAGCTGTACACTCACTACTTTACATCGTAGCAAAGTATAAATTTCTTCAGTATGGTCACATGAAAATATATAATAAAATATTCACAAAAATTGAGGGGTGTACTCACTTTTGTGGGATACTGTGTGTGTATATATATATATATATATATGGATTCTACTTATTAAAATATGTCATGTGGTTTTGCACCTAATCCAGCATGTCATTCACACTCTCAACCCATGGAGCCATAAGGGTTTCGTTCCTGGTTGTTTTTTTTCTTCCCCCTTCCCTTTTTTAAAATAAAAGTTTTTTTACTTGTCACTGTTTCCCCCTTTTTTTTACGTTAATCATCTCACATCTTTCACACATACCATTTCCTTATTGCCAATAGGGATGAGCTCGGTGTTCAAGTCGAACATACGTTCGTCTCGAACATCGGCTGTTCGATCGTTCGGCGAACATCGAACGATTTGGGCCGTTCGCGCCAAATTCGAGTGACGCGAACGGCCCACAATACACTGCGCCATCGCAGTGCAATCCCGGCGCTGTGATTGGCCAAGCATGCACTGTGACCCCGCATGCTTGGCCAATCACAGCGCCGGCAGCTAAGAGAGCCATAATTGGCCACAGGCAGGTTGCCTGTGGCCAATTATAGCTCAGGGGGTTTAGCACACGCCCCACACTATAAAAGGCCGCCAGCGCGGCGGCCTTGTGTAGTGTGTTCCGGCGCAGGGAAAGAGAAGGATAGGCAGGGACAGTGTTGATATTCTTTGTGCTATTCTTGTGTGCAGGGAGAGAGAAGGATAGGCAGGGAGAGTGTCAGTGTCATATTCTTTGCTAAACCTTGTGTGCAGGGAGAGAGAAGGATAGGCAGGGAGAGTGTCAGTGTCATATTCTTTGATAAACCTTGTGTGCAGGGAGAGAGAAGGATAGGCAGGGGACAGTGTCAGTGTCATATTCTTTACTAAACCTTGTGTGCAGGGAGAGAGAAGGATAGGCAGGGAGAGTGTCAGTGTCATATTCTTTGATAAACCTTGTGTGCAGGGAGAGAGAAGGATAAGCAGGGGACAGTGTCAGTGTCATTGTGGCTAAGCCTCCTGCACAGTATACACCTGAAGCTAGCCCTTATTGCTGTGTTTTCCTGGTGTGTTACACTAACAGGCATTTGCAACACTTACAGTGGGCGGAGTGTGCGTCCTGCACATTATACACCTGAAGCTAGCCCGTATTGCTGTGTTTTCCTGGTGTGTTACACCAACAGGCATTTGCAGCACTTACAGCAGGCGTAGTGTGATTCCTGCAAAATATACTCCTGAAGCTAGGCCTTATTGCTGTGTTTTCCTAGTGTGTTACATCAACAGGCATTTGCAGCACTTACAGCAGGCGTAGTGTGATTCCTGCAAAATATACTTCTGAAGCTAGCCCGTATTGCTGTGTTTTCCTGGTGTGTTACACCAACAGGCATTTGCAGCACTTACAGCAGGCATAGTGTGATTCCTGCAAAATATACTCCTGAAGCTAGGCCTTATTGCTGTGTTTTCCTAGTGTGTTACACCAACAGGCATTTGCAGCACTTACAGCAGGCGTAGTGTGATTCCTGCAAAATATACTTCTGAAGCTAGCCCGTATTGCTGTGTTTTCCTGGTGTGTTACACTAACAGGCATTTGCAGCACTTACAGCGGGCGGAGTGTGCCTCCTGCACATTATACACCTGAAGCTAGCCCGTATTGCTGTGTTTTCCTGGTGTGTTACACCAACAGGCATTTGCAGCACTTACAGCAGGCGTAGTGTGATTCCTGCAAAATATACTCCTGAAGCTAGGCCTTATTGCTGTGTTTTCCTAGTGTGTTACACCAACAGGCATTTGCAGCACTTACAGCAGGCGTAGTGTGATTCCTGCAAAATATACTTCTGAAGCTAGCCCGTATTGCTGTGTTTTCCTGGTGTGTTACACCAACAGGCATTTGCAGCACTTACAGCAGGCGTAGTGTGATTCCTGCAAAATATACTCCTGAAGCTAGGCCTTATTGCTGTGTTTTCCTAGTGTGTTACACCAACAGGCATTTGCAGCACTTACAGCAGGCGTAGTGTGATTCCTGCAAAATATACTTCTGAAGCTAGCCCGTATTGCTGTGTTTTCCTGGTGTGTTACATTAACAGGCATTTGCAGCACTTACAGCGGGCAGAGTGTGCCTCCTGCACATTATACACCTGAAGCTAGCCTGTATTGCTGTGTTTTCCTGGTGTGTTACAGTAACAGGCATTTGCAGCACTTACAGCGGGCGTAGTGTGCTTCCTGCAAAATATACTCCTGAAGCTAGGCCTTATTGCTGGTTTTCACATCTCCCTGCAGGCCTTTAGAATGTCTGGAAGGCAAACAAGGAGAGGCAGACAGTCAGGAGGCAATAAAAGAGGGCAAGCAGGCTCTGTGTCTGGGGGCAACAGTGCTGGTCGTGGACGCGGTGCATTGTCATCAGCACATGGCCATGGGACACGCTTGTCCTTCTTTTCGGCAGCTGGACGTGTTGAGCCGCATCATGCCGAAGACTTGGTAGAGTGGATGACCAAGCCCTCCTCATCCTCCTCATCCTCTCTCACCCAGGCTCAGGGTACTGGCAAAGCAGCTGCCAAAGCATTCCTCTTCCCTGGTATCAATGTCATCATCAGTCACTCCTTCCCTAGACCCACCATGTCCTCCTGAGGAGTCCCCCGAACTGTTTGAGCACAGTGTTGGGTACATGCTCCAGGAGGATGCCCAGCGTTTCGAAGGGTCTGATGATGATACCCAGCTAGAGGAAGGCAGTAGCGTGAGAGCAGAGAGAGGGGATGCTCAAGAAGGACACCAATCTGGCAGTCATGTTCCAGCAGCTGCAGCATATTGCCAGATTGGCTCCAGTGATGAGGAGGGAGGGGATGATGAGGTCACTGACTCCACGTGGGTGCCTAATTGGAGAGAGGAGGAGGATGAGGTGGCACATCTCCAACGAGGCAGGATGCCCTCGGGGGGCCAGCGTAAGGGCAGCACACCGACGGAATCACACCGCAGAGTTCCGCCTGTGCAGGGCGCTGCCTCTGCCCGTTATTCAAAAAGTTCTTTGGTGTGGGCCTTTTTTGAGTCGAGTGCATCAGATCGCACAGCTGCTGTTTGCAACATATGTCTCAAGCGTATATCGCGTGGCCAAAACATCACCCGCTTGGGCACCACATGCTTGACCAGACATATGTTGACCTGCCATGCAGTTCGTTGGCAAGCCTACATTAAAGATCCACACCAAAGAACAAAGCGGACCTCTCCTTGCACCGCATCAGCTGGGATCTCCAACCCCACTATACCTTCAGTCCTCTCTGAAACCTGCACTGAGAGGAATGAAGGTGTAGAATAAGGTGTGTCACAGCCAAGTACTTGCGGGCACTCTGCTAGCAGTACACCGACGTCCGATTCTATCAGGCAAATTTCCCTGCCCCAGCTGCTGGACCGTCGAAAGATGTTCACTCCCAGCCATCCACATGCCCAGTGGTTGAATGCTAGCTTGGCTAAATTGCTAGCGCTTCAACTGCTGCCTTTTCAGTTGGTAGACTCGGCCCCCTTCCGTGAGTTTGTGCAATGTGCGGTTCCTCAGTGGCAGGTTCCCAAACGCCACTTTTTCTCACGGAAGGCGATTCCGTCTCTCTACCGGCATGTGGAAGGCAATGTCTTGGCCTCGCTGGACAGGGCGGTCAGCGGTAAGGTGCATATTACCGCTGACTCATGGTCCAGCAGGCATGGACAGGGACGTTACCTTTCTTTCACGGCCCATTGGGTCACTCTTTTGGCAGCTGGGAAAGATGCAGTACAAGGTGCAGTAGTGTTGGAGGTTGTTCCGCCGTCACGCCTCCAAAATGCTACTACTGGTTGTGACACACCTCTCTCCTCCACCCCCTCCTCTTCTTCTTCCTCCATGGCCTCTTCCTGTGCTTTGTCCTCGGAACCAGCGGTGCTCCGTAGGCGTTCAAGGGGCTACGCAAGTACACAGGCAAAAAGATGCCATGCCGTGCTTGCGCTGGTGTGTTTGGGGGACAGGAGCCACACTGGGGCAGAGGTTCTGTCTGCTCTGCAGGGGCAGGCCGAGAGGTGGTTGACGCCACGCCAGCTTAAGCCAGGAATGGTGGTTTGCGACAATGGCACCAACCTCCTCTCTGCCCTCCGACAGGGACAACTGACCCATGTGCCCTGTGTGGCTCATGTCCTTAACCTGGTGGTGCAGCGGTTCTTGGGCAGGTACCCGGGCTTACAGGATGTCCTGAGGCAGGCCAGGAAAGTCTGTGTGCATTTCCGCAGATCTTATAATGCCAGTGCTCGCCTGGCTGAGCTGCAAAAGGAGTTGAACCTGCCCAAGAACCGCCTTATATGTGACATGCCCACCAGGTGGAACTCAACGTTGGCCATGCTGCAGCGGCTGCACATGCAGCAGAGGGCCATCAATGAGTACCTGTGCGACTACGGCACCAGGACAGGGTCAGGGGAGCTCGGGTTTTTTTCACCACGCCAGTCGGGCATGATCAGGGATGCATGCACTGTCCTGGCACCATTTGAGGAGGCCACGAGGATGGTGAGCAGTGACAGTGCATGCATCAGTGACACTGTACCTCTTGCAAAAAGAAACAAGTGCGCAATCACCATGAATTAAAACAACAATCCTGCAAACAGGAAAAAATTATTTAAAACATCAAGTGAAAAATAAATATATATAGTGAAAAAAGGGGTTAATGTAGAGAATCTTCTATTATAAGGAATGTCCAAACAATATTCATTTAACGAATGTGTATAAAAAGTGTCCCAAAAAGAAGTTGTATATTTAAATGTTTTACATTTTAAATAATCAGCTCCACCAATCTTCATATGGGTAAGGAATTATCCGATGTAGTTCTTATTCCATATACATTCGACAGTAGGGAATAATCTTAAAGCCGCTTACCAGATCGATGGGACCTCGGATTACAGAGGTCTCAAGAGCGTGTGCATCTGCCTGCCGGCACCGAGGATATCCACCTGCTCCTTATCCCAAGGGATCTCTCCTCGCTCCACCAGCTGATCGGATGTCCAACACACAGGAATCAAGGTAAGCAGAGATAATGATTGCTCCAGGTGCACTCCTAGGAGTTTGTTCAACTCAGCAGGAAGGGATTGAATGAAAAAAACTTCATGGTGCAGTATTTCAGAAAAAAGTTTCCAAATGATTTATTGAAAAAATCACAGCAAAGACCAAAACAAGTTCACATCCAATCCACACTTCATAAAAAGATATATATAAAAACAGGAACACAAAAGAGGGGGAGAGGGTAAAAAAGGAAAAAATATCCGAAAAATCAGTCAGAGAGCAAACACTGACTGCTTCAATGACCAAATACGTGATAACGTTTTAGGGATGTATGCTCCACTCGACGCGTTTCCCCACAACTGGCATCAACTGGGAACGGAGGCTGATTCCCAACGTCATCACTTCACGTATATATACTCATGAGGCAGTCGTGACACCGGAAGCTAGATTTTTCAAATATAGCCTTGTAGTCACCAAATTGGTAGGCTGAATCCAACATGTTGTGGACTCAGAACATACCAAAAATATTCTCTTCAGCTCAATAGGACAGATAATTAACATATTATAAACATTAAAAGAATATATATATATAATAATGAATGTTGAAATTTAGAATTAGCCTCTAAATGCTGCATGACCAATTGTTATAATGAAGTAAAATTATGCAGAAAAAATGCAGATATATATACCCTTTGCATATTACAACAAAAAACATATCTCTAAAATATTAAAAAAATCCCTTTAAAATTTTTTTATATAAAAGATAACTTAATATTACATTATCATTAAAAAATGGTTATTTTTTATTTTTATAAACAAAATTTTCTCAAAGAAAGGCACATATAAAAAATGGGAATCAGTATGTTATTTGTTATCAATAAAACAATTTATGTCCCATTCTACGTTTAAACCCAGGGGCTGGTAACATTGAAGGTCATGTATCCACCTAGTTTCACGTCGGGATATATGTCTCTTCAGATTATCCCCCCTCCAGTGTGCAGTATATTTCTCTATGGCCACTACTGTCACCAAGGAGGTATCCCTATCATGGTGTGTACGAAAATGCTTGGATACACTGTGTCCCACAAAGCCTCGTCTGATATTCCCAAGATGCTCTCCTATTCTAATACTCAGGGCTCTTGTTGTTCTGCCGACATACTGTAATTTACATGGACAAGTTAGGAGATAAATAACCCCCACCGTTCCACAGGTGATAAAATCTTTGATTTTATATGTTTTAGATGTCACCTGAGAAGTGAAGGAGGTGGTTCTATTAGTCTGTGAGGTTTTACACATCTTACACCTCCTACAGGGGAAGAAACCTTTCATATCCCCAAATAGGCTAATTTTTGGAGGTATATCAATGGCACTGGGTGCTAACTTGTCTTTAAGGGATGAAGTTCTCCTATAAACAATGTTGGGGTTTGCCGGTAGAACTGATCCCAGCACCCTGTCCCCTTTAAGAATTTTCCAATGTTTCTTCAGGGTTTTATTAACCCACCAGTGCTGTGAAGAAAAGTTGGTTACAAAGGCCCATTCAAAACCTCCGCTGTCCTCTTTATTTCTTACTTTAGGTTTCAAAAGTGTTTCTCTCTCCATATTACTAACTTTGGTAATGTCCATCTCTAGGGCACTAGGATCATATCCCTTGTCCATGAAGCGCTTCTTAATGACATCTACCTGTGTTTTAAAATCCTCCATATGTGAACAATTCCTCCTTATTCGTTGGAACTGGCTCTTAGGTATTGCCTTTAACCAATTAGGGTGATGACAGCTACCCATTGGTATATAACCATTTTTGTCGGTAGGTTTAAAGAAAGTTTTAGTAATTAGTCTCCCATTTTCTTTCATGATCACCAGATCCAGAAAGTTCACCGAATAGATATCTGCTTCATATGTGAATCTAATACCCCATTGGCTGGTATTAATCATTTCCATAAATGATTTCAGGGATTCGAGGTCTCCTTTCCAAAGAAAAAAGGCGTCATCAATGAATCTTCGCCAGTATAATAATTTGGGACATCTCCATGAAAAAATGTGATCATTCTCCCATAAGGCCATAAAGAGATTGGCGAGGCTGGGAGCAAATTTGGCTCCCATCGCCACGCCTGTTTGTTGCAGAAAGTATTGCCCATCATAGTAAAAGTAATTGTGCTCCATCGCAAATTTGAGAAGTTTCAAGACGAATTCCATCGTAGGTTTGTCCACTGACTTGTCTTTATTTAGGAAATACCTAGCCGCTTGGAACCCCAATACATGGGGAATATTGGTGTATAGCGAAGAGACGTCCGCTGTAACAAGCAGTACATCATCCTCAATGTCAAGTGTAGATATTTCATTCATTAATTGCATGGAATCCTTCAAAAAGGCTGGGGTTTTCGTGACCACAGGCTGTAGGAAAAAATCAACATATTTTCCAACTCTAGATGTGAGAGACTCAATGCCGCTCACAATTGGTCTGCCAGGTGGATGGATTAGATCCTTATGTATTTTGGGTAGGTAATAAATAATCGGCATCTTAGGTGCCATAGGTATTAAATATTCCATTTCTTTCTTATTTAAGATGCCTTTTCTGAAACCATCCTGTACTAATCCATCCAATTGTTTCTTGTATCCTAGAGTAGGATCACGTCTAAGAATAGTATATGTATCCCGATCAGCCAAGAGTCTATTCATCTCTTCCAAGTAGTCCTGCTTCCTAAGAAGCACAATGCCCCCCCCTTTATCCGCAGGACGTATAATTAATTCCGTCTTTTGACACAAGGATTCCATTCCTTCCTGGATATCTTTTTGACTTTCATTTCTAAAATGTGCCTTTAGAAAATGCTTGGATACACTGTGTCCCACAAAGCCTCGTCTGATATTCCCAAGATGCTCTCCTATTCTAATACTCAGGGCTCTTGTTGTTCTGCCGACATACTGTAATTTACATGGACAAGTTAGGAGATAAATAACCCCCACCGTTCCACAGGTGATAAAATCTTTGATTTTATATGTTTTAGATGTCACCTGAGAAGTGAAGGAGGTGGTTCTATTAGTCTGTGAGGTTTTACACATCTTACACCTCCTACAGGGGAAGAAACCTTTCATATCCCCAAATAGGCTAATTTTTGGAGGTATAGCAATGGCACTGGGTGCTAACTTGTCTTTAAGGGATGAAGTTCTCCTATAAACAATGTTGGGGTTTGCCGGTAGAACTGATCCCAGCACCCTGTCCCCTTTAAGAATTTTCCAATGTTTCTTCAGGGTTTTATTAACCCACCAGTGCTGTGAAGAAAAGTTGGTTACAAAGGCCCATTCAAAACCTCTGCTGTCCTCTTTATTTCTTACTTTAGGTTTCAAAAGTGTTTCTCTCTCCATATTATTAACAAGTAGTCCTGCTTCCTAAGAAGCACAATGCCCCCCCCTTTATCCGCAGGACGTATAATTAATTCCTTCTTTTGACACAAGGATTCCATTCCTTCCTGGATATCTTTTTGACTTTCATTTCTAAAATGTGCCTTTAGAAATGAAAGTCAAAAAGATATCCAGGAAGGAATGGAATCCTTGTGTCAAAAGAAGGAATTAATTATACGTCCTGCGGATAAAGGGGGGGTATTGTGCTTCTTAGGAAGCAGGACTACTTGGAAGAGATGAATAGACTCTTGGCTGATCGGGATACATATACTATTCTTAGACGTGATCCTACTCTAGGATACAAGAAACAATTGGATGGATTAGTACAGGATGGTTTCAGAAAAGGCATCTTAAATAAGAAAGAAATTGAATATTTAATACCTATGGCACCTAAGATGCTGATTATTTATTACCTACCCAAAATACATAAGGATCTAATCCATCCACCTGGCAGACCAATTGTGCAATTAATGAATGAAATATCTACACTTGACATTGAGGATGATGTACTGCTTGTTACAGCGGACGTCTCTTCGCTATACACCAATATTCCCCATGTATTGGGGTTCCAAGCGGCTAGGTATTTCCTAAATAAAGACAAGTCAGTGGACAAACCTACGATGGAATTCGTCTTGAAACTTCTCAAATTTGCGATGGAGCACAATTACTTTTACTATGATGGGCAATACTTTCTGCAACAAACAGGCGTGGCGATGGGAGCCAAATTTGCTCCCAGCCTCGCCAATCTCTTTATGGCCTTATGGGAGAATGATCACATTTTTTCATGGAGATGTCCCAAATTATTATACTGGCGAAGATTCATTGATGACGCCTTTTTTCTTTGGAAAGGAGACCTCGAATCCCTGAAATCATTTATGGAAATGATTAATACCAACCAATGGGGTATTAGATTCACATATGAAGCAGATATCTATTCGGTGAACTTTCTGGATCTGGTGATCATGAAAGAAAATGGGAGACTAATTACTAAAACTTTCTTTAAACCTACCGACAAAAATGGTTATATACCAATGGGTAGCTGTCATCACCCTAATTGGTTAAAGGCAATACCTAAGAGCCAGTCCCAACGAATAAGGAGGAATTGTTCACATATGGAGGATTTTAAAACACAGGTAGATGTCATTAAGAAGCGCTTCATGGACAAGGGATATGATCCTAGTGCCCTAGAGATGGACATTACCAAAGTTAGTAATATGGAGAGAGAAACACTTTTGAAACCTAAAGTAAGAAATAAAGAGGACAGCGGAGGTTTTGAATGGGCCTTTGTAACCAACTTTTCTTCACAGCACTGGTGGGTTAATAAAACCCTGAAGAAACATTGGAAAATTCTTAAAGGGGACAGGGTGCTGGGATCAGTTCTACCGGCAAACCCCAACATTGTTTATAGGAGAACTTCATCCCTTAAAGACAAGTTAGCACCCAGTGCCATTGATATACCTCCAAAAATTAGCCTATTTGGGGATATGAAAGGTTTCTTCCCCTGTAGGAGGTGTAAGATGTGTAAAACCTCACAGACTAATAGAACCACCTCCTTCACTTCTCAGGTGACATCTAAAACATATAAAATCAAAGATTTTATCACCTGTGGAACGGTGGGGGTTATTTATCTCCTAACTTGTCCATGTAAATTACAGTATGTCGGCAGAACAACAAGAGCCCTGAGTATTAGAATAGGAGAGCATCTTGGGAATATCAGACGAGGCTTTGTGGGACACAGTGTATCCAAGCATTTTCGTACACACCATGATAGGGATACCTCCTTGGTGACAGTAGTGGCCATAGAGAAATATACTGCACACTGGAGGGGGGATAATCTGAAGAGACATATATCCCGACGTGAAACTAGGTGGATACATGACCTTCAATGTTACCAGCCCCTGGGTTTAAACGTAGAATGGGACATAAATTGTTTTATTGATAACAAATAACATACTGATTCCCATTTTTTATATATGCCTTTCTTTGAGAAAATTTTGTTTATAAAAATAAAAAATAACTTAATATTACATTATCATTAAAAAATGGTTATCTTTTATATTAAAAAAATTTAAAGGGATTTTTTTAATATTTTAGAGATATGTTTTTTGTTGTAATATGCAAAGGGTATATATATCTGCATTTTTTCTGCATAATTTTACTTCATTATAACAATTGGTCATGCAGCATTTAGAGGCTAATTCTAAATTTCAACATTCATTATTATATATATATATTCTTTTAATGTTTATAATATGTTAATTATCTGTCCTATTGAGCTGAAGAGAATATTTTTGGTATGTTCTGAGTCCACAACATGTTGGATTCAGCCTACCAATTTGGTGACTACAAGGCTATATTTGAAAAATCTAGCTTCCGGTGTCACGACTGCCTCATGAGTATATATACGTGAAGTGATGACGTTGGGAATCAGCCTCCGTTCCCAGTTGATGCCAGTTGTGGGGAAACGCGTCGGGTGGAGCATACATCCCTAAAACGTTATCACGTATTTGGTCATTGAAGCAGTCAGTGTTTGCTCTCTGACTGATTTTTCGGATATTTTTTCCTTTTTTACCCTCTCCCCCTCTTTTGTGTTCCTGTTTTTATATATATCTTTTTATGAAGTGTGGATCGGATGTGAACTTGTTTTGGTCTTTGCTGTGATTTTTTCAATAAATCATTTGGAAACTTTTTTCTGAAATACTGCACCATGAAGTTTTTTTCATTCAATCCCTTCCTGCTGAGTTGAACAAACTCCTAGGAGTGCACCTGGAGCAATCATTATCTCTGCTTACCTTGATTCCTGTGTGGTGGACATCCGATCAGCTGGTGGAGCGAGGAGTGATCCCTTGGGATAAGGAGCAGGTGGATATCCTCGGTGCCGGCAGGCAGATGCACACGCTCTTGAGACCTCTGTAATCCGAGGTCCCATCGATCTGGTAAGCGGCTTTAAGATTATTCCCTACTGTCGAATGTATATGGAATAAGAACTACATCGGATAATTCCTTACCCATATGAAGATTGGTGGAGCTGATTATTTAAAATTTAAAACATTTAAATATACAACTTCTTTTTGGGACACTTTTTATACACATTCGTTAAATGAATATTGTTTGGAGATTCCTTATAATAGAAGATTCTCTACATTAACCCCTTTTTTTCACTATATATATTTATTTTTCACTTGATGTTTTAAATAATTTTTTCCTGTTTGCAGGATTGTTGTTTTAATTCATGGTGATTGCGCACTTGTTTCTTTTTGCATATGTTTGTTGAGCTTTAGTATTTTTTAGCTTTTTACTTGTAGCAGCATCACAGTTTTTTCTTTGATCAAGTATTTATTAATTTTTCTCAAAATTATTTGGTTTAGCGCAGGTTTTTTCCCAATATATATACACTGTACCTCTTGTCCACCTGTTGGAACATACGCTGCGTGGAATAATGGACAGGGCACTTGAGGCAGAACAGAGGCAGGAAGAGGAGGACTTCCTTGCCTCTCAAGGCCCCCTTTACCTAGACAGTGTTCCTTCTGTCTCACCCATCGCACAGGAAGAGGAGGAGGAGGATTGTGTCAGCATGGAGGTGGAGCCTGGCACTCAGCATCATCAGCAGCAGTCTTTTAGGGATGATTTACAGTCCCAAGAAACCTGTGGACTTGTACGTGGCTGGGAGGAGGTGGCTGCGGATCATGTCGTTCTTAGTGACCCAGAGGACTCCGGACCGAATGCCTCAGCTAACCTACGCTGCATGGCCTCCCTGATCCTGCAAAGTCTGCGGAAGGATCCTCGTATTTTTCGGATCAAGGAGAGGGACCATTACTGGCTGGCCACTCTCCTTGATCCACGGTACAAGGGTAAGGTTGCGGACCTTATCTTACCGTCGCAGAGGGAGCAGAGGATGAGACAACTCCGGGAGGCCCTGCAGAAAGGTCTGTGCAACGCGTTCTCAGAGACTGGGAGGTTACAAACTCCTGGTCCTGGACAACGAGTTGCTGAGGCTTCGGTCAGTCAAAGAAGGAGCGGTGGGGAAGGTGGCCGTCTGACCGATGCGTTCAGACAATTCTTTAGTCCGCAGCCCCAAGGTATGATCGGTTCCAGCAACCATCGCCAGCGTCTGATATACATGGTGCAGGAATACCTAGGGGCAAGGTCAGACTTGGACACCTTCCCCACCGAAAATCCTCTGGCTTACTGGGTCTTGAGGATGGATCACTGGCCAGAGCTTGCACAGTATGCAATTGAGCTACTGGCCTGTCCTGCATCCAGCGTTCTTTCAGAACACACATTCAGTGCTGCTGGAGGATTTGTCACGTATCACAGGGTGCGCCTGTCCACCGACTCGGTTGATCGACTGACCTTCATAAAGATGAACCAGTCTTGGATCACCACCAGCTACCAAACACCTGAAGCTGACAAAAAATTGAGTGTAGCCTCAGTTATAATGAATAAACTAACAGTATATAGTGCCATCATCCATAATAAGTATTGGAAAAAGGACCCATTGAACATGAGGTGATGGTTGCTAAGGCCATCTTCCCTCTAGTGGTCACTTGGGATGGGTATTGGTTGGACTTTTCTAGGCACTGATACAACAGACAAGATCATATATAGGAAAATTATATTTATTACATCAAAAACAATTTATATACACTTAAAAACATAGACCAAACCCCACAACATGAAACAGCATAGGTCGGTGACGGAGCAACCGTTACAATCTGTTAGGGTGGAGAAGGTCGGACCTCAACCGGTTTCGCGGCTAACACTGCTTCTTCAGGAGGGTCTGTACAATACACAATATACATTGTAAATACACTAGCAACATATTAATACAAAGTATAGAAAACATTATAATATCATTAGTACGGTCAATGTCATGGCCTGGTAACTGCTCACCGTGAGGACGTTCAAGGGACAAAACGACTGCCCGGATAGTCCCCCGCGGCGAATGAGGGGGAAATATATAAGTGTGGTGCTATTAGATAAAATCTGGTAAAAATAGTAAATGAACTTTGGTTAGATTTTGGAAAGCTGGTCTACACTGTCATGGGACACCAGGTGTGATAGTGAGAGGGAGTGAGGGTTGGGGAAAGGGAGGGAAAGAAAGAAGAAAGAGGGAATGAAGGGGAGGAAAGAAGGAGAGGAAAGGAGTAAGGCAAAAAGGGGGGGGGGAAGAAGAGACGAAAGAAAGAAAGAAAAGGGACAAAAGGGGGGACAAAAGAAGGGGGAGGGGGAAAGGAAAGGGAGGAAAGGCAGGGGAAGGAAAAAAGAAAAAAAGGAGAAAGAGAAGGAATAAGAAAGAAAGGGGAAAAGAGAGGAGAAAAAGGGGGGGAGGGGGAGGGGAAGGTGAGGGTAAAAAGGGAGGGGGGGAAAATGAAATGGAAGTAATGGGGCTGGGGGGGAGGGATTAAGAAGGAGGGGGGGAAAGGGGGAAAGGGGGAAGGACGAGGAATAGAAAGGAAGGGATGAAAAAAGGTGAAAGGGGGAAGGGAGGGGCAACCACGGAAACCCATAAGGTAATTACTGAACTAAGTAGTAGCCAGTGAATAATAATATTGGCTCTTACCAAAATTAAAAAACATCAAAGTATACTGGGGTAATGAAACCGCATCATATGGAGACAACCAAAGGGTTAGCGTGACCCAGGTATTAAGCCCAGCATCCAATAAAGATATAAGGACGAGATTATAAGCTAGACAAGAAACCAAGATGGATAGAATGATCAGTAACCATGACCAGGCTAGGCTAGGGTTCAGCCAAACGGCCGCATAAAGGCACTTACCTCGGCGTATTGAAACATCGCATGCGGTTCCCCAGGGAGAGTGTGCACCACTCACATTAGCGGCTTGCGAACAAGCCGCTTAAATGTGTTCCCCAACCCCGCCGTTGCATACGCCGCGAGCAACGTGCAGCGTATGACGTCACGGGGTCATCCCTTCCACACTCCGCAGAACTACTGCACAAGTGCGCGTCGGCTAACCCGAAGGCCGTGAGGCCAGGTGAGTCGGCGCAAGAACGGGATGACGTAAGTCATCCCGACCAGGAAGGGAACTCATTCGCCAATGGGGTGAGAATAGGGAAGCCGTCACGTCACGTGACACGTCAGCAGACAGGAACCAAGACATAGGAGACACAGAACGATAACAGAGTACATACAATGACAGTATGAGGCATTTATAAATATGTATATCTAAAATACCTATTAGGCTTGTGCAATTCGTTTCGTAACGAATCGAAATTCGTCCGAATTTAGCAACTTTCGGACATTCAGAAGCATTCGAATTTCCGAACAAAGCAATTACGAATAAGACCGAATCCGAAATAAATTATACCGCAAATAGCGAATGCCCGAATGTCTTCGGCATAATTCGTTATGAAAAAGTTACGAATGTACGAATCCATACGAAGCACAATAACACTCACTCTGCTCTGCTCTCTGCTTCTCCCACACCGTGCTGAACTCCCTCTCAAAATGGTGTACAGGGGCGGAGGCTATAGCCGCATGTAAAAAACGAAAGTAAAATACGAGATTTCGAATCCATTCGAAGCACAATAACACTCTGCTCGGCTCTCTGCTTCTCCCTCACCGTGCTGAACCCTCTCAAAATGGTGTACAGGGGCGGAGGCTATAGCCGCATGTAAAAAACAAAAGTAAAATACGAGATTTCGAATCGTTACAAATAACCGCTATGTATTTAGAAAAGTAAAAATCCATTCGAAGCACATTAGGCATAATAGGCAGCGTCGTCGTGAGAGAGACACAGAAAATTACGAATCAACGAACCCAAAAAAAGTTACGAAAGTAGGAGTTGTGTCCAGAATCAACGAAAAACAATGTACTCTACCGAAAGTACGAATTATAAATCAACTAAAAATTCAACGAAAAATGTCGCTTGCGAAAATACGAATTAGTCCGAACACGAAAAATCCCGTCTAGCAAAATTACGAATCAACAGGACCGAAAAGAAACGAACCGAAACTAACCGAATTTTTCCGTTGTGCACAAGCCTAATACCTATCAAAAACAAAAAGCATTTGACAGTAATCACCAATATATATTTTTAAGGAATTAAAGGGAAAGGTCCCCATGGATATCTCGCATTAATGACGAAATTGAATAATCATACAGGCAATAATAAAAAAGAGGGGGGGAAGGGGGAGAGACAAAGAAGGGGGAAGGAGAGAAAGAGGGCAGGGAAAAAGAAATAAAATACATTTTACAAGGTAATTATCTTTATAGAAAAGGTTTGTAGGAATTCATCTCGTTTAACCCAGGGGGTGTTGTGGCATTGAGATATTCTATCCACACAGTTTCCCTCTGTAGGATAGTTTTATCCCAATCGCCGCCCCTGGGACTAGGTTTAATAACTTCCAAAACAAAAAAACGCACAACAGACAAATCATAACGATGGTATAGACCAATGTGTCGTCCAATGGTGGTGAGTTTACCATTGCCAGAATAATACACATGATCTCCAATGCGTTGTCTGAACTCTCTAATGGTTTTACCCACATAAAATGCTTTACAAGAACATACCATAAGGTATATAACCCCCTTGGTGCCACAATTAGCATGCGTAGAGGGACGGAAGTGCTCTCCATTAGGAAGAGTAAAATTCCGGCCCTCTAGAACCCAAGGGCAACGGGGACAATCCCCACATTTGTAGGTGCCGTTGGGTCCTTGTTTCGGAGCACTGTAGGGAGTGTAGTGGCTCTGAGTCAAACGGTCACGTAATGAATAGGCTCTGCGAAAAACCAATTCTGGGTGAGGTTTTAGATGTTTTTGTAAGATAGTATGTTCGGTAAGTAAATGCCAGTGTTTACTGAGAATATTTCGAAGTGTGCAATGATGGCCAGAAAAGGTAGTGATAAATCTAACCGATTCTTGGGTCGATTTCAGTCTGGGGGGGGGGGGGGTAGAGCAAAGATTGTCTGGAGCGGAGGCAAGCCTTGTTATAGGCCTTTCTCAGGTTGGACCGAGAGTAACCTCTTGATAGTAAGCGTTCACGTAGGGCATTGGCTTGTATTTTGAAATCACTTTGTGAGGCACAGTTCCTGCGAATACGCAGGTATTGTGCGAATGGGATACTACGTATCAGTGGCTTGGGGTGGGCACTGGTAGCATAAAGTAGAGTGTTACCAGCAGTTGGTTTACGGAAAAGATTGGTACTAAGCGTACCATCAGATTGTTTAATGATAACCAGATCCAAAAATGGGATCTGGGTATTATCAAACTGTACTGTGAATTAGGGTTGTCCTGATACCACTTTTTTAAGACCAAGTACAAGTACCGATACTTTTTTTCAAGTACTCGCCGATACCGATTACCGATACTTTTTTTCAATGTCATGTGACAGTTTGAAAGATGGGGACTGATAGGTGGCACTTATGGGCACGGATCGATGGCACTTATGGGCACTGATAGGTGGCACTTGTGGGCAGTGATAGGTGGCACTGATAGGTGGCACTTGGGGGCACTGATAGGTGGCATTTATGGGCAGTGATAGGTGGCACTTGTGGGCAGTGATAGGTGGCACTTGTGGGCACTGATAGGTGGCACTTGTGGGCACTGATAGGTGGCACTGATTGCACTGAAAGGTGGCACTTGTGGGCACTGATTGCACTGATAGGTGGCACTTGTGGGCACTGATAGATGGCACTGATTGCAGTGAAAGGTGGCACTTGTGGGCACTGATTGCACTGATAGGTGGCACTTGTGGGCACTGATAGATGGCACTTGTGGGCACTGATTGCACTGATAGGTGGCACTTGTGGGCACTGATAGATGGCACTGATTGCACTGATAGATGGCACTGATTGCACTGATAGATGGCACTGATTGCACTATCAGTGCAATCAGTGCCATCTATCAGTGCCCACAAGTGCCACCTATCAGTGCAATCAGTGCCCATAAGTGCCACCTATCAGTGCAATCAGTGGCATCTACCAGTGCCAACTGATAGGTGGCACTGGTAGATGGCACTGATTCCACTGATAGGTAGCACTTGTGGGTACTGATAGGTGGCTGGCACTGAAATGCTGCGGGGGGAAAATGACACAGGCTTTAAGAAAAAAAAAAACTGCTGCAACGCCCATCTTGGTACACCCTGCACTCGGCTGCAGTAAGCAACAGCAGACATCTTGTTACACCCAGCCCATATAGCTCGGGCTGGGTGTAACAAGATGTCTGCTGCTGCTTACTGCAGCCGAGTGCAGGGTGTACCAAGATGGGCGTGGGGACGTTCAGCCGCTGACGGCGACCGAATGTGACAGCACCGGTCACCGATCCTGATGCGGCTGCGCCCTGAACCCCTGCCAGCTTACCAGGTTCAACTGCAGGTGAGGGACTCGCTCTCCGCCCGGACTCCGTCCACCGACTGTGCCCGCCCTCTTCAGCCAGACTCCGCCCACACTTTCCTCTCCCGCCCTCCCCAGCCACTGACTCCTCCCGCCCTCTCCGGCCAGACTCCGCCCGCACTCCCCCGCCCTCTCTCCTGCCCTCCCCAGCCACTGACTCCTCCCGCCCTCTACGGCCACAAAAAAAAAAAAGTATCGGGTGAAGCATCGGGAGCATTTGTATCGGTATCGGGACAACCCTACTGTGAATGTAAGATTGAAATCATTTTGATTAAGTAAGTCCATAAATTGTAATAATTGTATATTGGTCCCAGTCCAGACCAGAAAAAGATCATCGATATAACGATACCAAACCAACGCATGCTCGAGTAGTTCCGTGTATTGATCATCTGCATTGATGAAACGCTCCCACCCACCCAAATAAAGATTGGCGTAGGCAGGGGCGAAGGATCTCCCCATTGCAACCCCCTGTGTTTGTAAAAAAAGTTGATCATTGAAGAGAAAGTCATTTTTGGTCAAAATAAAATACAACAAATCGAGGATAAACTCATTAAGTGGCCAAGAGGTCCGTTCTTATTCATGTAAGAAGGCACCGGCCATTCGGACACCCTGCTCGTGGGGGATGCTTGAGTATAAGGCCTCAACATCGATGGCCACTAGCAGGGCGTCTGTAGGGACCCGGATACCTTCAATATGTCGCAACAGGTCAGAGGTATCCTTGATGTAGGAGGGCAGACCGCTGACATGTGGCATCAAAAAAGCGTCGACAAATTTGCTGGCATTGTCGGTTAAAGATCCAATTCCAGAAACAATAGGGCGGCCTGGGGGATTCTGGACATTCTTGTGAGTTTTAGGCAGGGCATAAAAAGTGGGTATGCGGGGAAATTTAGGAAGAAGGAAATCCAAAGTATCCTTTTCAATGAGGCCTGATGAAAAGGCCTCAGTGCAAAGGGTATGAAGCTCTGTGAAAAAAGAAGAAATGGCAGAATGTGTAATAGGACGATACCAATTAACATTTTTTAGGATAGGGAGGCACATATTTTGATAAAAATCATGTGTCATGAGGACAATATTGCCTCCTTTATCCGAATTTTTTATCACCAATTCTGGAGATTTCTGTAAACTTTTTAGGGCTTTGGTCTGGCCCTGCGTAAGATTGGAGGGAATTGTCTGCCATTCCTGTCTTTTGAGATCACGGATAGTGGCCTGTACAAAAGCCCAAATAGCGGGACAAGTCATAAGGTCTGGAAATTTCCGAACGGAGTTTAAACGGTTTGGGTAAGTGTGACACAGTGGAGATTGGAAGTGGAGGAATAGTGGTAGATGTTGGTGGCTGGGAGTCTTCCACAGCACCTTCATCATAAAGGAGCATGAGGTCGCGGAGCGCACAAAATTCCTCCATGGAGAACTGTTTCGTGCGTTCCGCAAGCTCACGCTCCAAGTTGATCTTAGCACGGTCATGGTCATAAATAAATTTGAACGTGAGATTACGAGCAAATAAGTATAAATCCTTAATTGTATCAGTGACTTTTAATGGATCTAGGGGACAAAAGCCCAGACCCAATTGTAAGACTGAGGATTCATCCTCAGATAATCTATAAGGAGTAAGGTTAATAATGTTCAGGTGGGTATTGTATTTGGGATTGTTTGTGGTGGTGGGGGAGGGGAAGGTGGCTGTGTATTTTTGTGAACAAATGTGTCTAGATTTCCCTGTTGTTTTTTTAGGGCTAAAAAAATTGCATCCTCGTTTACTTTAGTATATTTGTTGGTCATTGAGCTAAGAATCTTGGGAATCGCCCCATGTAATGAAGTGGACGTGGCGGTTCCACTAGTGGCAGGGCCCGTGGTGTCAGTCGCATCCTGCGGTGACGATCCACGTGTTTTAGGTCCAGTATGTCCCTTTTTGCCTTTCTTAGTGCCAGTAGGGGGTGTGCCACCTCCAAACCTCAACCTCTTACGAGATGAGTGTACTACGGATGTTGCAGTGTGGCGTATGGTATTTTGTGAATAAGTAGATGAGATTGACTAATCAGACTCAGCCTCTGTAGTGGGGTTTCGGTTATGGTTGGCCCGTTGAAACCCCCTCTTCATAGGTGCACCGCCTGACCACTTGTATGCATGACCCTCTGCAAAAACAGCCTTATCTTTATTAAGTTTGGTTTGTTTTTTAGCAATAATTTCTTTATTAATGTTCTCTAGGCGTTCTTTTAATTCCTTCCACTTGGCGGTAAATATAACATTGCCCACTAGGTGGAGGTATTGTGCATTAAGATTATCTATTTCTTGGTCTAGACTGGTCATGTCTTTAGAGTATTGTGCGACCAAAGATTTCATAAATTCGGAACTGCAACTGGAGAGGGAATTTTCCCAAGATTTCTTAAATTCTATTGAAGGGTCCTTAATTGTAGGAAAAATTTGGACTCTCAGTCCAATTGGGCAGATATTATCTGCTAAATAATACCTAAAGTACTCGATATGCCAGTGAAGATGTGATTTACGTTTTAAAAGTGCAAACATTTTAGAAAAAAACAATTTGAGGTCGTCCTCAATTTTGTGATCATTTATACAAGAAGTGTGGATTTTAGACATGAACCCAGTCCAATCAGTGCCTAGAACATCCATGGTTGGGGCTTTCCAATCTCTTCCAAAAAAGATATTGGTAAAATGATACGAAGAAGGAAAAAGGAGAATACAACTTAAATAATAAGGTAGAGGCACTCAGGATTATTTTCGTGTGGATCAAATGGTGATATCCACCGAAAAAAGAGAAACGGGTGTGTTATCCACCCTATCGAAATGACAAAAAATTGAGTGTAGCCTCAGTTATAATGAATAAACTAACAGTATATAGTGCCATCATCCATAATAAGTATTGGAAAAAGGACCCATTGAACATGAGGTGATGGTTGCTAAGGCCATCTTCCCCCTAGTGGTCACTTGGGACGGGTATTGGTTGGACTTTTCTAGGCACTGATACAACAGACAAGATCATATATAGGAAAATTATATTTATTACATCAAAAACAATTTATATACACTTAAAAACATAGACCAAACCCCACAACATGAAACAGCATAGGTCGGTGACGGAGCAACCGTTACAATCTGTTAGGGTGGAGAAGGTCGGACCTCAACCGGTTTCGCGGCTAACACCGCTTCTTCAGGAGGGTCTGTACAATACACAATATACATTGTAAATACACTAGCAACATATTAATACAAAGCATAGAAAACATTATAATATCATTAGTACGGTCAATGTCATGGCCTGTTAACTGCTCACCGTGAGGACGTTCAAGGGACAAAACGACTGCCCGGATAGTCCCCCGCGGCGAATGAGGGGGAAATATATAAGTGTGGTGCTATTAGATAAAATCTGGTAAAAATAGTAAATGAACTTTGGTTAGATTTTGGAAAGTTGGTCTACACTGTCATGGGACACCAGGTGTGATAGTGAGAGGGAGTGAGGGGGGGGGGGAAGGGAGGGAAAGAAAGAAGAAAGAGGGAATGAAGGGGAGGAAAGAAGGAGAGGAAAGGAGTAAGGCAAAAAGGGGGAGGGAGAAGAGGCGAAAGAAAAAGAAAAGGGACAAAAGGGGGGACAAAAGAAGGGGGAGGGGGAAAGGAAAGGGAGGAAAGGCAGGGGAAGGAAAAAAGAAAAAAAGGAGAAAGAGAAGGAATAAGAAAGAAAGGGGAAAAGAGAGGGGGAAAAGAGAGGAGAAAAAGGGGGGGAGGGGGGGAAGGTGAGGGAAAAGGGGAAAAAAGGGAGGGGGGAGATGAAATGGAAGTAATGGGGGGAGGGATTAAGAAGGGGGGGGAAAGGGTGAAAGGGGAAAGGACGAGGAATAGAAAGGAAGGGATGAAAAAAGGTGAAAGGGGGAAGGGAGGGGCAACCACGGAAACCCATAACGTAATTACTGAACTAAGTAGTAGCCAGTGAATAATAATAATGGCTCTTACCAAAATTAAACAACATCAAAGTATACTGGGGTAATGAAACCGCATCATATGGAGACAACCAAAGGGTTAGAGTGACCCAGGTATTAAGCCCAGCATCCAATAAAGATATAAGGACGAGATTATAAGCTAGACAAGAAACCAAGATGGATATAATGATCAGTAACCATGACCAGGCTAGGCTAGGGTTCAGCCAAATGGCCGCATAAAGGCACTTACCTCGGCGTATTGAAACATCGCATGCGGTTCCACAGGGAGAGTGTGCACCACTCACATTAGCGGTTTGCGAACAAGCCGCTTAAATGTGTTCCCCAACCCCGCCGTTGCATACGCCGCGAGCAACGTGCGGCGTATGACGTCACGGGGTCATCCCTTCCACACTCCGCAGAACTACTGCACAAGTGCGCGTCGGCTAACCCGAAGGCCGTGAGGCCAGGTGAGTCGGCGCAAGAACGGGATGACGTAAGTCATCCCGACCAGGAAGGGAACTCATTCGCCAATGGGGTGAGAATAGGGAAGCCGTCACGTCACGTGACACGTCAGCAGACAGGAACCAAGACATAGGAGACACAGAACGATAACAGAGTACATACAATGACAGTATGAGGCATTTATAAATATGTATATCTAAAATACCTATCAAAACAAAAAGCATTTGACAGTAATCACCAATATATATTTTTAAGGAATTAAAGGGAAAGGTCCCCATGGATATCTCGCATTAATGACGAAATGGAATAATTATACAGGCAATAATAAAAAAGAGGGGGGGAAAGGGGGAGAGACAAAGAAGGGGGAAGGAGAGAAAGAGGAAAGAGGGCAGGGAAAAAGAAATAAAATACATTTTACAAGGAAATTATCTTTATAGAAAAGGTTTGTAGGAATTCATCTCGTTTAACCCAGGGGGTGTTGTGGCATTGAGATATTCTATCCACAGAGTTTCCCTCTGTAGGATAGTTTTATCCCAATCGCCGCCCCAGGGACTAGGTTTAATAACTTCCAAAACCAAAAAACGCACAACAGACAAATCATAACGATGGTATAGACCAATGTGTCGTCCAATGGTGGTGAGTTTACCATTGCCAGAATAATACACATGATCTCCAATGCGTTGTCTGAACTCTCTAATGGTTTTACCCACATAAAATGCTTTACAAGAACATACCATAAGGTATATAACCCCCTTGGTGCCACAATTAGCATGCGTAGAGGGACGGAAGTGCTCTCCATTAGGAAGAGTAAAATTCCGGCCCTCTAGAACCCAAGGGCAACGGGGGCATTTCTTCTTTTTTCACAGAGCTTCATACCCTTTGCACTGAGGCCTTTTCATCAGGCCTCATTGAAAAGGATACTTTGGATTTCCTTCTTCCTAAATTTCCACGCATACCCACTTTTTATGCCCTGCCTAAAACTCACAAGAATGTCCAGAATCCCCCAGGCCGCCCTATTGTTTCTGGAATTGGATCTTTAACCGACAATGCCAGCAAATTTGTCGACGCTTTTTTGATGCCACATGTCAGCGGTCTGCCCTCCTACATCAAGGATACCTCTGACCTGTTGCGACATATTGAAGGTATCCGGGTCCCTCCGGACACCCTGATAGTGGCCATCGATGTTGAGGCCTTATACTCAAGCATCCCCCACGAGCAGGGTGTCCGAATGGCCGGTGCCTTCTTACATGAACAAGAACGGACCTCTTGGCCACTTAATGAGTTTATCCTCGATTTGTTGTATTTTATTTTGACCAAAAATTACTTTCTCTTCAATGATCAACTTTTTTTACAAACACAGGGGGTTGCAATGGGGAGATCCTTCGCCCCTGCCTACGCCAATCTTTATTTGGGTGGGTGGGAGCGTTTCATCAATGCAGATGATCAATACACAGAACTACTCGAGCATGCGTTGGTTTGGTATCGTTATATCGATGATCTTTTTCTGGTCTGGACTGGGACCAATATACAATTATTACAATTTATGGACTTACTTAATCAAAATGATTTCAATCTTACATTCACAGTACAGTTTGATAATACCCAGATCCCATTTTTGGATCTGGTTATCATTAAACAATCTGATGGTACGCTTAGTACCAATCTTTACCGTAAACCAACTGCTGGTAACACTCTACTTTATGCTACCAGTGCCCACCCCAAGCCACTGATGCGTAGTATCCCATTCGCACAATACCTGCGTATTCGCAGGAACTGTGCCTCACAAAGTGATTTCAAAATACAAGCCAACGCCCTACGTGAACGCTTACTATCAAGAGGTTACTCTCGGTCCAACCTGAGAAAGGCCTATAACAAGGCTTGCCTCCGCTCCAGACAATCTTTGCTCTACCCCCCACCCAGACTGAAATCGACCCAAGAATCGGTTAGATTTATCACTACCTTTTCTGGCTATCATTGCACACTTCGAAATATTCTCAGTAAACACTGGCATTTACTTGCCGAACATACTATCTTACAAAAACATCTAAAACCTCACCCAGAATTGTTTTTTCGCAGAGCCTATTCATTACGTGACCGTTTGACTCAGAGCCACTACACTCCCTACAGTGCTCCGAAACAAAGACCCAACGGCACCTACAAATGTGGGGATTGTCCCCGTTGCCCTTGGGTTCTAGAGGGCCAGAATTTTACTTGTCCTAATGGAGAGCACTTCCGTCCCTCTACGCATGCTAATTGTGGCACCAAGGGGGTTATATACCTTATGGTATGTTCTTGTAAAGCATTTTATGTGGGTAAAACCATTAGAGAGTTCAGACAACGCATTGGAGATCATGTGTATTATTCGGGCAATGGTAAACTCACCACCATTGGACGACACATTGGTCTACACCATCGTTATGATTTGTCTGTTGTGCGTTTTTTTTGTTTTGGAAGTTATTAAACCTAGTCCCAGGGGCGGCGATTGGGATAAAACTATCCTACAGAGTGAAACTCTGTGGATAGAATATCTCAATGCCACAACACCCCCTGGGTTAAACGAGATGAATTCCTACAAACCTTTTCTATAAAGATAATTACCTTGTAAAATGTATTTTATTTCTTTTTCCCTGCCCTCTTTCTCTCCTTCCTCCTTCTTTGTCTCTCCCCCTTCCCCCCCGCCCCCCCCTTTCCCCCCTCTTTTTTATTATTGCCTGTATAATTATTCCATTTCGTCATTAATGCGAGATATCCATGGGGACCTTTCCCTTTAATTCCTTAAAAATATATATTGGTGATTACTGTCAAATGCTTTTTGTTTTTGATAGGTATTTTAGATATACATATTTATAAATGCCTCATACTGTCATTGTATGTACTCTGTTATCTTTCTGTGTCTCCTATGTCTTGGTTCCTGTCTGCTGGCGTGTCACGTGACGGCTTCCCTATTCTCACCCCATTGGCGAATGAGTTCCCTTCCTGGTCGGGATGACTTGCGTCATCCCGTTCTTGCGCCGACTCACCTGGCCTCACGGCCTTCGGGTTAGCCGACACGCACTTGTGCAGTAGTTCTGCGGAGTGTGGAAGGGATGACCCCGTGATGTCATACGCCGCACGTTGCTCGCGGCGTATGCACCGGCGGGGTTGGGGAACACATTTAAGCGGCTTGTTCGCAAGCCGCTAATGTGAGTGGTGCACACTCTCCCTGGGGAACCGCATGCAATGTTTCAATACGCCGAGGTAAGTGCCTTTATGCGGCCGTTTGGCTGAACCCTAGCCTAGCCTGGTCATGGTTACTGATCATTATATCCATCTTGGTTTCTTGTCTAGCTTATAATCTCGTCCTTATATCTTTATTGGATGCTGGGCTTAATACCTGGGTCACTCTAACCCTTTGGTTGTCTCCATATGATGCGGTTTCATTACCCCAGTATACTTTGATGTTGTTTAATTTTGGTAAGAGCCATTATTATTATTCACTGGCTACTACTTAGTTCAGTAATTACCTTATGGGTTTCCGTGGTTGCCCCTCCCTTCCCCCTTTCACCTTTTTTCATCCCTTCCTTTCTATTCCTCGTCCTTTCCCCTTTCCCCCCCCCCCCATTACTTCCATTTCATTTTCCCCCCTCCCTTTTTTCCCCTTTTCCCTCACCTCCCCCCCTTTTTCTCCTCTCTTTTCCCCTTTCTTTCTTATTCCTTCTCTTTCTCCTTTTTTTCTTTTTTCCTTCCCCTGCCTTTCCTCCCTTTCCTTTCCCCCTTCTTTTGTCCCCCCTTTTGTCCCTTTTCTTTCTTTCATTTGTCTCTTCTTCCCCCCCCTTTTTGCCTTAATCCTTTCCTCTTCTTCTTTCCTCCCCTTCATTCCCTCTTTCTTCTTTCTTCTTTCTTTCCCTCCCTTTCCCCCCCCCCTCACTCCCTCTCACTATCACACCTGGTGGCCCATGACAGTGTAGACCAACTTTCCAAAATCTAACCAAAGTTCATTTACTATTTTTACGAGATGTTATCTAATAGCACCACACTTATATATTTCCCCCTCATTCGCCGTGGGGGGCTATCCGGGCAGTCGTTTTGTCCCTTGAACGTCCTCACGGTGAGCAGTTAACAGGCCATGACATTGACCGTACTAATGATATTATAATGTTTTCTATACTTTGTATTAATATGTTGCTAGTGTATTTACAATGTATATTGTGTATTGTACAGACCCTCCTGAAGAAGCGGTGTTAGCCGCGAAACCGGTTGAGGTCCGACCTTCTCCACCCTAACAGATTGTAACGGTTGCTCTGTCACCGACCTATGCTGTTTCATGTTGTGGGGTTTGGTCTATGTTTTTAAGTGTATATAAATTGTTTTTGATGTAATAAATATAATTTTCCTATATATGATCTTGTCTGTTGTATCAGTGCCTACAAAAGTCCAACCAATACCCGTCCCAAGTGACCACTAGGGGGAAGATGGCCTTAGCAACCATCACCTCATGTTCAATGGGTCCTTTTTCCAAACACCTGAAGCTGATATAACAGACTAATTTATTTCCAAATGTCACATCCCTTCAAGACTGATGCTGATGCTGAGTGACTGTCCTGTTATGTTGACTGACTATCCTCCTCCTTCTCAATGATCCGATTGATGATGATAGCTTGGAAGAACATTTTTGTTTCTGGGTGCCGCCACCAGTGGCTAAGGCCCAATTTTTCAGCCCCTGTTTAACAGGGGCATGTAATTACAATTTTTTATGCAATGCTTTGCAGCAGGGCTCATTCCTGCACTCCAACTAGAGTATCTGGGAGAGGTTGCAGTGTCGTGGCACCAGCACCAGTGCCTAAGGCCCAATTTTTCAGCCCCTGTTTAACAGGGGCGTGTAATTACAATTTTTGATGCAATACTTTGCAACAGGGCTCATTGCTGTGCTCCAAGTACAGTATCTGTGAGGGGTTGCAGTGTTGTGGCACCAGTGCCTAAGGCCCAATTTTTCTGCCCCTGTTTAACAGGGGCATGCAATTACAATTCTTGATCTAATAATTCACAGCAGGGCCCATTCATGCGCCCACCAAGAGTAACTGTGAGGCCTTACAGTGTTGTGTCAACACCACCACCACCATCACCAAAGGCCCAATTTTTCTGCCCCTGTTTAACAGGGGCATGCAATTACAATTCTTGATCTAATAATTCACAGCAGGGCCCATTCATGCGCCCACCAAGAGTAACTGTGAGGGCTCACAGTGTTGTGGCAACACCAACATGTAAGGGGCAAATTTCAGCAGAGTATATACGGCAGGCGCCTACTTTCAAACATCCAACTTACAAACGACTCCTCCTTGCAAACGGAAGGATACAACAGGAAGTGAGAGGAAATCTACCCCTAGGAAGGCAAATTCTCTCCTGTAAGAACTAATATGTTAAAAAAGGTGTCTCCTCTCCACTGATGCTTTATCACCAATTCTTGTTTCAATAAAAACCCCAAATTTTCAAAAAACATTTGTCATTAGGATGGAAAGTGAGGTGAACTGTTCTGAACAGGTGCACACTGCACAGACAGCAAAACAAATGTTACAGGGGTGATAACCCTTCCCTATGTTTTCCAAAAAGCTTAAAAATTGATTTTTTGGCTGGAGCTACACTTAAACAATGTACCTGTTCAAAATTACAAACAGATTCTACATAAGAACAAACCTACAGTCCCTGTCTTGTATGCACCGCCTGTATACGGCTGTTCAGAGTATATAGGGCCTTTTTTCTTTTGTGTGCGGGGTTCCCCTTAATATCCATACAAGACCCAAAGGGGCTGGTAATGGGCTGGGGTGGGGGGGAGGGTGATGGGGTAGCTATGCCATTTTTCTTAAAGATTTTCATCCATATTACCGGGACCAGACATTACATTAAAGCCGCAAGCAGTTTTAAATGGCTTTTTTTCCTTTAGAAATGTAATTTTGTGCAGGGACAGTTCTAAACACGGGAAACACGTGGCACTTCACAGGCATACTTTAGACACCCCCCAGGTACGATATTTAAAGGAATATTTGACTTTTTTTTTTCACTTTATGCATCATTAAAATGACTGCTCCCGAAAAACGGCAGTTTTTAAAACTTCTTTTTGCATCGATACATGTCCCCTGGTGCAGATCCCGGGTTCCCAAACCCTTTTTAGGACAATAACATGCATAATTGTCGTTATAATTAGTACTTTAGATTTCGAACGTTCGCATCCATTGTATTTAATAGGGTTCTAACGTCCGTGCAAACTTTCGGTCCGTTCGCGGGTTCTGGTGCGAACCGAACCCGGGGGTGTTCGGCTCATCACTAATTGCCAATACTTTTTTGTCATGTATGCTAACACATAGGGGTTGATTTACTAAAACTGTAGCGCTCAGAATCTGGTGCAGCTGTGCATGGTAGCCAATCAGCTTCTAAGTTTAACTTGTTCAATTAAGCTTTGACAATAAAAACCTGGAAGCTGATTAGTTTCTATGCAGCACTGCACCAGATTTTGCACACTCCAGTGTTAGTAAATTAACCCCATAGACACACCTTTCACAGCCATCATGGCAGAGGACTTGTTGGATTGTTCTCCATGCCAGCCGGTTCCATCCTGTCCTGTTTGCACTGCTGGGCCATTCGAATCCCACACCCACAGTTCCAGGGTCAGACATTTCCAAGCGACCACCATCAGGTCATGAGCATGTGATGTCTTGCAGATTTGTAAGTATGGGTCCCCCCCTTGGTTGATACCCAATGTTTGCATTAACAGAACACATCTGATTATGTATGTCATATATTCCAAAACTTTTTCTACAATTGTGTGTGTTTCAACCCCTGAGTTAGTGACGTAATGTCACGAAATACGTCGGTTTACGTAGATGCATGTTCACACCTATTATTGACTGATCTTTGTAACACTGTACCTGGCTACGGAATATGTATATATTGACCAATCTGCTTGACTATATGGCATTATGTTACTGTTGATCTTGTATTTACCAACACATTTTTACCTTGTTGATTTTACATTCAAGTGTGTTGTGCCTCATATAAAATCCCATGGACAATTTATGTTTTCTTGGATATAAAGCCAAAAACAGCAGCTGTAAAAATTTCCATTGTGCACGAGGCCCAATTATCAAAGCTAAATTGAACAAGCTGAAGTTAGAAGCTGAATGGCTACTAGTATGCGCAGCCTTTGCCATGACACTCAAAATTGAGCTCAGGTGCATCCTGTTTTCACTAAGCATCCTTGAGATGTTTCTACAACTTGATTGGAGTCCACCTGTGGTAAATTCAGTTCATTGGACATGATTTGGAAAAGGCACACACCTGTCTATATAAGGTTCCACAGTTAACAGTGCATGTCAGAGCACAAATTTTAATTTTAGTAGAAATGCACTCACTCTGAGTAGAATAAAAGCAGGCACATCATGATAATGTCCAATGGACAGCAGGATGGACAGCAGGGCTCCAAGAGGTGATCTTCTAGTGCTGTAAGTTCTTGTCTGGCGGTGCCGGTGGCTTCCAGTGTCCCAGGCTAGAGCAAACAAGGCGCAGGGGGAAATCGTCAGTCCAAGAGTCCCTGGTCGCGGTCGGATGATGCTAGTAACGTGCACGCGTTCGGAACATGCGTGCTCCTTCATCAGGCATAGCATTTCTCCATCTTGGATGTGGTAAAAAAAAAGGGAATGGCAGGGCAGGTGGGCCAATCGGATCGTAGCACCGCCCTATCAGTAATTCACTAGGATTGACCAACTCTATGCATATATATGTGCATAATTTTCACAACTTTTCCATACCTCTCCGTGCGCGATATATACATATATATGTATAAATATTTTCCACTGGTAACCTTACATTTCCAATCAATTGATTGATTGATTGATTGATTAAATTCTTTTATAATTATTTTTAATGTTTATCTCGTAATTAAAATTAATTATTTACAATTATTTCTGATTCATCTCCATCCCACCCAATATATACATAGTCATGTATATTATTTGTATGTATAATTTTTCATCCAAATCATCCATGATCACGCTTTATGCACATGCGCACACAGATCTCCCATTCATTTGTCTCTTTGCCCATATATGACTAGTGTGAATATTAGTATATAAGCATCCTAATACATCTATGAAATTTATTGTAGTATCACATATCCATGTATCCCTTGTCCATCCCACTTGTCTCCTTGTATTTCTGTATCCATGTTCTCTCCTATTTCCAGCCTCTCTCTCTCTCTCTCTCTCTCTCTCTCATTTTTTATTTATTTTTTATATCATGCTATTTGATTTTAAATAAAATGACTGACAGACTCTATAACCTATCCATGTCCAATCCCTGCCTTTTGGCCCCTTAGAGTTGGTCAATCCTAGTGAATTACTGATAGGGCGGTGCTACAATCTGATTGGCCCACCTGCACTGCCATTCCCTTTTTTTTTTACCACATCTAAGATGGAGAAATGCTATGCCTGAAGAAGGAGCACGCATGTTCCGAACGTGTGCATGTTACTAGCATCACCCGACCGTGACCAGGGACTCTTGGACTGACGATTTCCCCCTGCGCCTTGTTTGCTTTAGCCTGGGTCACTGGAAGCCCCGGCGCCGCCAGACAAGAACTTACAGCGCAAGAAGATTGCCTCTTGGAGCCCTGCTGTCCATCCTGCTGTCCATTGGACATTATCATGATGTGCCTGCTTTTATTCTACTCAGAGTGAGTGCATTTCTACTAAAATTAAAAAACGTGTGATAACACTACTGCATTTAGGTTGGCGCTGCTTGTTTTCTCTCTTTTGTATTTCTCCTAAAGGTTTTTCTACCCTTCAGCGTGCTGCCTCCTGTTTTGTGTCAGTTACATTTCCCTGTGATAAAATACCCAGGCTACAGACTCTCCCATTCTTCAGGCCTGGTTCACACTGGGGCGACAAACGCTCCGACATTGGGAGCTCATGTCGCATGACGTGTGAAAATCAATGTTTCCCTATGGGAGCCGTCTTAACTGGTCCGACACATGTCGGTCCGACTTTGAGAATGCTCCCTGTACTACTTTGGTCCGACTTTGATCCTACTTCAGCCCATTGACTATCATTGAAGTCGGATCAAAGTCGGACCGCAGTCTTGCATGATCCGACTTTGGCATGCGACTTGTGCTCTGCTGCTCTTGAGGGGGAACTCCAGGCCAAATTTTAAATAAAAAACCGGCATGGGTTCCCCCTCCAGGGGCATACCAGGCCCTTGGGTCTGGTCTGGATTTGAAGGGGCGCCCCTACGCCGAAAAAACGGCGTGGGGGTCCCCCCAAAATCCAAACCAGACCCTTATCCGAGCACACAACCTGGCAGGCCGCAGGGGAAGAGGGGGGGATGAGAGAGCGGCCCCACCTCCCTCCTGAACCGTACCAGGCCGCATGCCCTCAACATGGGGGGTTTGGTGCTCTGGGGCAGGGGGGCGACCTGCGGCCCCCCCACCCCAGAGCACCCTGCCCCCATGTTGATGAGGACAGGGCCTCTTCCCGACAACCCTGGCCGTTGGTTGTCGGGGTCTGCGGGCGGGGGGCTTATCGGAATCTGGGAGCCCCCTTCAATAAGGGGGCCCCCAAATCCCGGCCCCCCCACCCTATGTGAATGAGTATGGGGTACATCGTACCCCTACCCATTCACCTGGTGGAAAAAAATTGCAATAAAAAAACACTACACAGGTTTTTAAAGTAATTTATTACACAGCTCCGGGGGTCTTCTTCCGACTCCGGCGCTCTTCTTCCGACTTCCGGGGGTCTTTTCCGACTTCGGGGGTCTCCGGTGTCGTCTCCGCGCTCTCCGGTTCTTTCTTCCGCCGGGCCTCCGCTATCTTCTTCCAGCTCTTTTGCTAACGGAGGCCCGGTCTTCCCGTTGTCTCGTCCGGCTCTCCGTTGTCCTTCTGCCGGCCCCTCCACTAACTTCTTGGTAGCTCTTTCGCTAGTGGAGGGGCCGGTCTTCCCGTCGTCGCCGTCGGCTTCTTCTTCCCTCTTCTCCTCCTCGATGTTGACACGTCGCTTCCTCCCGCTGTAATACTGGCTCTCCGCTCCGCTCCGCATTAATATAGGCTTCTCATGACGTCACAGTCACATGTTCCGGGGCACATGGCCTCGGAGCATGTGACTGTGACGTCATAAAAAGCCTATATTAATGCGGAGCGGAGAGCCAGTATTACAGCGGGAGGAAGCGACGCGTCAACATCGAGAAGGAGAAGAGGGAAGAAGACGCCGACGGCGACGACGGGAAGACCGCGCCCCTCCACTAGCGAAAGAGCTACCAAGAAGTTAGTGGAGGGGCCGGCAGAAGGACAACGGAGAGCCGGACGAGACAACGGGAAGACCGGGCCTCCGTTAGCAAAAGAGCTAAAAAGAAGTTAGCGGAGGCCCGGCGGAAGAAAGAACCGGAGAGCGCGGAGACGACACCGGAGACCCCCGAAGTCGGAAAAGACCCCCGGAAGTCGGAAGAAGAGCGCCGGAGTCGGAAGAAGACCCCCGGAGCTGTGTAATAAATTACTTTAAAAACCTGTGTAGTGTTTTTTTATTGCAATTTTTTTCCACCAGGTGAATGGGTAGGGGTACGATGTACCCCATACTCATTCACATAGGGTGGGGGGGCCGGGATCCGGGGGCCCCCTTATTGAAGGGGGCTCCCGGATTCCGATAAGCCCCCCGCCCGCAGACCCCGACAACCAACGGCCAGGGTTGTCGGGAAGAGGCCCTGTCCTCATCAACATGGGGGCAGGGTGCTCTGGGGTGAGGGGGCCGCAGGTCGCCCCCCTGCCCCAGAGCACCAAACCCCCCATGTTGAGGGCATGCGGCCTGGTACGGTTCAGGAGGGAGGGGGGCCGCTCTCTCGTCCCCCCCTCTTCCCCTGCGGCCTGCCAGGTTGTGTGCTTGGATAAGGGTCTGGTTTGGATTTTGGGGGGACCCCCACGCCGTTTTTTCGGCGTAGGGGCGCCCCTTCAAATCCAGACCAGACCCAAGGGCCTGGTATGCCCCTGGAGGGGAACCCACGCCGTTTTTTTTTTTTTTTATTTAAAATTTGGCGTGGAGTTCCCCCTCAAGATTCATACCAAACACAGTGCTTGATATTGGCGGGGATCCAAGTCGGATCCCCGTTCATTGAAAGTCGGACATATGTCCGCTTCATGTCGCAGGGCAAAGTCGGATCCAAAGTAGGACTGATGTCGTGTTGCACTAGTGTGAACCCAGCCTCAAGGAACTGAATTCTCACCAGGAGTCACTTTTCAATCAACTGTTCACTGACTATCTGCTGCTAGTTTTAATTGTGTCTCATCCCTGTACATGGTTAACCCCTTCCCTCCCACCCTGTTAACAACACAGCTTTGCCTACAGCTGACACTCATAGAGCAACAACCATTATCTTTTTCCTGTCAGAGCACAAACCAAGCCATGAAGTCCAAGGAATTGTCTGTAGACCTCCGAGACAGGATTGTAAGGAGAGAGAACCTTGCAAACCGCATATAGAGGTGCTGTGGTATCATGTGCTATTTCCCCAGGATGGTAGACAGGGTGGACTGGAGGGCAGCTGTGTAACGTCTGTGTAATGTTGGAGATGACAACAGGGACTGACGGCATCATCAAACTCCAAGATACCACCACCAAAAGACCAAAGATGAAAATGCCAGGCAAAAAGCAACCTCTCACACAAGTCAGGACCCACCCTGTGGATGGACAGAGGAACGGCGGCGTCACAGGCTCTCACGTGCCACTACGAAGTACGGCAAAACAAGACACACAAGCTGGGGAGGGGGCAGACAGCAACCCATTTCCGAGGCCCCACCTCCATCTACAGGCTGACCCACCCCTTCTGGTGGAGGAGAATATATACTATCACACTAGCAGTGATAGGACTAATCAGGGAGGGGATGGGCGAGGCAAGGCTATCATGAAAATAGCTCAACAAACATATCCAGATAGCTAAAAATCAGGCAGCGGCAGGAACTGGGAGACTAGTCAGGTTCGAGGGAAAGATTAATGCAGCAATGTACAGAGACAAGATCTGCTCCAGAGCGCTCTGGACCTCAGACTAGGGCGAAGGTTCATCTTCCAAAAGGACAAGGACCCTAAACACACAGCCAAGATAACAAAGGAGTGGCTACGGGACAGCTCTGTGAATGTCCTTGAGTGGCCCAGCCAGAGCCCAGACTTAAACCCAACTGAACATCCCTAGAGAGATCAGAAAATGGCTGTGCACCAATGCTCCCCTTCCAACCTGATGGAGCTTGAGAGGTCCTGCAAAAAAGAATAGAAGAAACTGCTCAAAAATAGGTGTGCCTAGCTTGAAGCATCATACTCAAAAAGACTTGAGGCTCTAATTCAGGGGTCTCAAACTGGTGGCCCTCCAGCTGTTGCAGAACTACAAGTCCCATCATGCCTCTGCTTATGAGAGTCATGCTTGTAACTGTCAGCCTTACAATGCCCCATGGGAATTGTAGTTCTGCAACAGCTAGAGGGCTGCCAGTTTGAGACCCCTGCTCTAATTGCTGCCAAAGGTTCTTCAACAAAGTATTGAGCAAAGGCTGTAAATACTTATGTACATGTGTTTTTATTTTAATTTTTAATTTTATTTTTTGTAACCACTTTTGCCCCGGAAGATTTGGCTGCCCAAATCGCTATTTTTCGCGATTCAGTACTGCATCGCTTTAACTGACAATTGCGCGGTCGTGCAACGCTGTACCCAAACAAAATTGATGTCCTTTTTTCCCCACAAATAAAGCTTTCTTTTGGTGGTATTTGATCATGTCTGTGATTTTTATTTTTTGCGCTATAAACAAAAAAAAGCGACAATTTAAAAAAAACACTATTTTGTAATTTTTGCTATAATAAATATCCCCATTTTTTTTTTTAAAACTGTTTTTTTTTCTCAGTTTAGGCTGATATGTATTCTGCTACATATTTTTGGTAATAAAAATCACAATAAGCATATATTGATTGGTTTGCAAAAAAGTTATAGCGTCTACAAAAACTAGGGGATAGATTTATAGCATTTTTTTTTTTTACTAGTAGTGGTGGAGATCTGCGATTTGTATCAGGACTGCAACATTATGGCGGACACATCGGACACTTTTTACACATTTTTGGGACCATTGGCATTTATACAGCGATCAGTGCTATAAAAAATGCACTGATTACTGTAAAAATGTCACTGGCAGGGAAGGGGTTAACACTAGGGGGCGATCAAGGGGTTAATTGTGTTTCCTAATGTGTGTTCTAACTGAAGGGGGGGTGGGACTGACCTAGAGTAAATTACAGATCGTGGTTCCTAGCTATTAGGAACTCACGATCTGTCTTTCCTCAGCTCACAGAACACGTCCCGGATCTCCGGGCACGAGAAGCAGAACACGTCCCTGTTCCGCCTCTCGTACCCGGAGATCGCTCGCGACCGCCGGTCACGAGCATCAGCACTCCCGCGATGCAGCGGGCACACGTGCCTGCTAGACCACTTAAAACGACCAACGTACAGCTACGACAGTTCGCCCAGCGGAGCCAACCTGCCGGTGTATAACTACGGCGGCTGGTCCGCAAGCGGTTAAATTTCCAAAGATTTCAAACAAACTTCTTTTACATTGTCATTATGGGGTATTGTTTGTAGAATTTTGAGGAAATTAATGAATTTAATCCATTTTGGAATAAGGCTGTAACATAACAAAATGTGGAAAAAGTGAAGCGCTGTGAATACTTTCCAGATGCACTGTATATAATGTAAGTAAAAAGACTGCAGCATATCTATGGGCGGTAAATACTGTACAGGTTCTTTTTAATCATGCCCCTTTAGCCCACTGCTCAATATCATATGGCCAGATGCACCGTTCTGCTCATAAATATGAAAAACTTGATGTTCAGCATAACTAGGAACCAAAACAGAGTGGCATCTCAAGACACAGAACTTTTGCCCAATTATTTTTGGGCATCTGCAGATGTTCTATATGGTGGGGCAATATTTAATCTGCTGGTGTAATATAGTCGTAGTCTGTGTTAAAAATGATGACACCTATAACATAATGGTTATATTAATGAAGGTGGGGGGTGGATAATGAATACATAATTAATATGGTAGTGTGACTATGTTATTAAGTTCCATATACAATTAAATACCTCTCAACTATGATCACTACACTGAAGTTTTTATTACTTGACAACTAAAAGTATGCAGAAAATTTTGATATGTTTTAAATGATTAAATACATGCGGTACACAATATTTTTTATATAATCCAGTACATGAAAGGCAAATCAAATTATAGGTAATACAATCCTTACATTTTACATTATAAAAGCTGTGGCATCATAGAGAATGTACGCAGGATGTGAAATTGAAGTTCTGACAGAACCTCCCCCAACACTAGCAGCTGAAAAATACATGATAAAAAATAGAAAGTAACACGTAATGGTAATAAATAGTTATAAACCTAGATATAGTTTAACTGTTGCTTTTAACACATCTGCTCAGAATAGCAACCACTCAAAAATAAGTTACACGAGCGTGCTGATTTTTGGTTACCCTGATGCTGAAGGAAAGACATTCACCCACCTATTCAACAGAAGCAGGTTTTAAATTTAGCAATCAGAATTTGAAACCCCCAAATGATAGCTAAAAGGTTTTTGACACCCATTTTTTTTAAGTTACTAAAAATAAATCTTGCTATGCAGTGAATTATGAATAAGAATGACGTAATATAGTGCACAACAAGCAGGAATTGGCAAATGTGATGCCAGTATTTGCTTCTGGAGGCTATTCCATGGACCCAACAAAAGCTTAAACTGACGGTGCAGACCAATCTTGAAATTGGCTTCTGAAGACCCACATATTGCTCTTTGGTTGTAGATGTGGCTTTAAATAAAACCAAAAATTGAGATCCGATTAGGATTTTTTCAAACTGAACACACCTAGTTTTTCTAACTGTCTCCCAAACCCCATGCCCATTTTAGTATACAGTTTCCAAAACTCTTTCACATATTATAGATGTGGCCTAACAAGCAGGAGGATCAGGGGTGCTCTGTGCAAAACCACTGCGCAGAGGTGGCAAGTATAAACAAAAAAAATAATTTTGAAATAAAAACGAAAAAATTGCATTTAACCACTTAACGACCGCCCACTGTAAATATACGTCGGCAGAATGGCACGGACAGGCACAATCAGGTACCTGTACGTGCCTGCCTTCGTATGGGTGGGGGGTCCAATCGGACCCCCCTCCGGTACAGTGAGCAGCCGGGATCGCTTCGGGAGCGATCCGTGATGAGGGGGCCGCCATTCGATTCTGGCCACCCCCTCGCGATCGCTCCCGGCGAATGAAAAGCTTCCTCTGCCTGTGTAGTGTTTACACAGGCAGGAGGAAGTGATGTCATCCCTCATGCGGCGCTCACATATACCGAGCGCCGCATGAGAGAAGACACAGAGGTTAGTGCACAAACACTACACTAATACCAACACACATAGGCACATGATCGCCCCCCCAGACACCCCCAGATCACCTCCCAGTCACAGTGTCACTGATTGCAGTGACCATTTATTTACTGATCACTGCAATCAGTGACATTTGTGACTGTAAAAGTGTCAGGGCAGTTAGTTTTAGGTCCAGTGTATCCCCCTAACCCCCCTAATAAAGGTTTAACCCCTTGATCGCCCCCCAGGTAACCCTTTCACCCCCTAGCACCGCCGTCACTAAGCGATCGTTTTTCTGATCGCTGTTTTAGTGTCGGTGATGCCGATAGGTAGCCAGTTATTTTTTTTAGGTTCGCCGCAGGTTTTTATAGCGTCGGGTACCCCCATATATTACCTAATAAAGGTTTAACCCCCTGATTGCCCCTAGTTAACCCTTTCACCAGTGATCACCATATAAGTGTTACGGGTGACGCTGGTTAGTTAGTTTGCTTTTTATAGTGTCAGGGCACCCGCCGTGTATGACCCAATAAAGATTTAACCCCCTGATCGCCCGGCGGGTGATATCAATTAGGTTTTAGCGTCAGAGAGGGTCTGCGTCGCCCCAGGCAGCGTCAGGTTAGTGCCAGTAATGCTAACACCCACGCGTGAAGCATACACCTCCCTTAGTGGTATAGTATCTGAACAGATCAATATCTGATCTGATCAGATCTATACTAGCGTCCCCAGCAGTTTGGGGTTCCCAAAAACGCAGTGTTAGCGGGATCAGCCCAGATACCTGCTAGCACCTGCGTTTTGCCCCTCCGTCCAGCCCAGGCCACCCAAGTGCAGTACCGATCGATCACTGTCACTTACAAAACACAACACACATAACCGCAGCGTTTGCAGAGACAGGCCTGATCCCTGCGACTCCAGTGCTGTAGGAGGTGATTTCACCACCACAGTTAAAAAAAAAAGAAGAGCATATATGCCGAAGCATGGGGGCAGCAGGAGCGATTTTGCTCCTAATGCCGCGTACATACGGTCAAAATTCCGACTGAGGCATTTTTGCAGGAGGATGCCCCCATGCTTCGGCATAGATAAATGGTGCATGTATGCCCATTATTAGAAGTGGGTGAATGAAGGGAGGTATTCTAATGGTGGGCATAATCACCGATCAATCTCTTTTTTTTGTTCAGCCAACAGGCTGCATGGAAAAGGGAAAATTTGATAATTACCTGACGGTAATTTTCCTTTCCTGATGCAAGCATGACAGCATATACGTATGGGAAGGCTCCGCCTCCCTGCCCAATTCAGGACCGGTTATATTATAAAAGTAGGTCTCCTCCCTTCCTGCAGTATTCTCGTAACTTAGTATCACTGCGAAGGCCTTTATTATATTTTCGTGATATTTTTATTTATTTTATTTTTTTGGGAGGGGACCTATATGCTGTCATGCTTGCATCAGGAAAGGAAAATTACCGTCAGGTAAGTATAACATTTTCCCTTTTCCTGACACAGCATGACAGCATATACGTATGGGATGTACCAAATCACCAGACAACAAGGGTGGGTACTGCTCAAGTGTTTAAGAGGATTAGCTCTATCCCCACTAACGACTGAGATGTATTGTAGTTAAGACTGCTGGGTCCACAAGAATGGACCCCCAAACGTGTTGAATGTAGACCAGGTCGTAGTTTACATATTAACTCTGGAGGAACTATTCTGGAGTTCCGTCAATGCATGCACAATCAGACTGGAAGAGCGGTCTCTGCCCTCATCTGATGGGTTTTTCCTAGTCATCTAAGCTTTGACTAACTTAATCCGCACCACTGCGATTGTCTTCGTTAGACAGTGATTGTCTTTTTCCGATGCCGTTAGGCCTGATGAGGCTATCTGTAAGGTACCTGTGATAGGTAGTGTCCGAAGTGGAACTTATGTGCTGAGGATTCAGGCGAAAACGTAGTCAGGCAGATTAGGTTGGCAACAGATCAGGCAAAATGGTACACGATCGAAATCCAGAGAGTGGTCAGGCAGGCAAAGGTCATACACGAGCTGGCAGTGAAGTACAAAATCAGCAGGCTGGAGAGTAGTCAGGAATTCAGGCAGAAGTTCAACATGAAAATCAGGATCAAAAAGCAGTCACAACACCCAGGGAGCTATTCCACACAAACGGGCGCTGAGAGATAGCATCACTTCCTTTTTAAGGGCTGCTTTGATTGAAAATTGTCCACAGCTGGCAGTAGGTGGGGCTGGTGAGTCCAAGGTAATGTTTAAAACTGAGAGGACATTTCCAAAAGTCTAGATCTGCTCAGTAGCGCAACAGGTAAGGCTGCAGCTTTGGGACCAGGAAGATCCCGGTTCAAATACACCCAGGTACATGACAGGGCCCCCTCCCCAGTGGACCCCTCCGGGGGCCCAGCGGGGCTTAGTGGGAAAGGAGGCATGGAAGTCTTGAATAAGAGAAGGGGCATGCAGATCTTTGGCTGGAACCCAGGAACGGTCTGTGACAGGATATCCCTTCCAATGAACCAGATACCGAAGGCCACGACCCTGTCTTCTAGAATCAAGAATCTTGGAGACTTCAAACTCATTTTGTCCATCAACAAGAACAGGAGGAGGTAGCTGTTGCATTCTGGAGTAGCGATTGAAAATTGCTTTTTTGAGGAGGGAAACGTGGAACACAGGATGAATCCGGAGAGAGGAGGGTAATTTCAACCGATAGGAGACTGGCCCGACTCGAACAATAATTCTGTAAGGACCAATGAATCGAGGGCCCAATTTGGTAGAAGGTTGTTTCAGTCTCACATATTTGGTTGATAGCCAAACTCTGTCCCCCACCACATATGGAGGTATATGACGTCTTCGTTTGTTGGAAAAAAGTGCATACTTGCCTGCTGACTTCCGTAGTAATAAGCGAATCTTTTTCCAATGTAGCAGAATATTTTTAACCCGCTGATCTGCTGCTGGTACACCAGAAGAAGGCTGAAGTAGGGGAAAAGTCTGAGGGTGATAGCCTAGGGCTGCGTAGAATGGTGTGGTATGAAGAGCACTGTGCCAACGGGAATTAATGGCGAACTCAGCTAAAGGCAAATACTCAGACCAGTTGGAGTGTAAGGCATTGACATAATGTCGAAGATAGGTTTCTAGGGTCTGGTTCATGCGTTCGGTTTGACCATCTGTTTGAGGGTGATGTGAGGTAGAGAGTGAAAGCGTTACTCCCAGTTTCTTGCAGAACGCTCTCCAGAATCGGGAAACAAACTGGGATCCGCGGTCTGAGACGACATTGGTAGGTATGCCATGATATCTCACAATATGGGAAAGAAACAGAGTAGACAGTGCTTCCGCTGTAGGTAATCCCGGGAGCGGCACAAAATGAGACATTTTTGAAAAGCGATCCACTATGACCCATATAGCAGTCATGCCCTCGGACTTGGGTAAGTCTGTAATGAAGTCCATAGTCAAATGGGTCCAAGGCTGACGAGGTGCTGAAAGTGGTTGTAACAGTCCAGTAGGCAATGTACGGGGTACTTTATTAGCAGCACAAGTTGGACAGGCAGCCACATAGTCAGTAACATCCCTTTTCATATGAGGCCACCAGACATGACGCTGCAAGGTCTTAAGAGTGATGGTGACACCAGGATGACCAGATAAAACACCATCATGTGCCCAGAGGAGTACAGGTTTTCTGAGGCTAGGGGCTACGAACAGGCGACCTGGTGGTATCTTCAAGCCTTGGGGAACACAATTCTGGGTTTCTTGTAACTGTTGGGAAAGAGCCGTAGAGATCTGTGCGACAATTTTGTGAGGTGGGATTATATACTGCTCGGTAGGTTGGTCTTCTTCAGAGGTAGCAAACTGTCTGGAAAGAGCATCGGCTTTCTTGTTTTTATGCCCAGGAACATAAGAAAGAACAAAATTAAAACGGGAGAAAAACAGAGCCCATCAAGCCTGACGTGAGTTCAAACGTCTTGCAGTCTGAAGGTACAGTAGGTTTTTATGGTCAGTGAGGATAGAAAAAGGTTTGGGAGCCCCTTCCAGAAGATGTCGCCATTCAGACAATGCCAATTTGATGGCCAGTAGTTCTCGATTCCCAACATCGTAATTCATCTCCGCTGGAGAAAACTTTCTAGAAAAAAATGCTACTGGATGGATTCTACCAGACTTAGGCTGTCTCTGGGAGAGCACGGCACCTGCTCCTACCTCAGAGGCATCAACCTCAACTATGTACTGGAGATCGGGATTTGGATGCTGAAGAATTGGAGCTTTGCTGAACATGTCTTTTAATTGCTGGAAAGCCGATTCTGCTTCTGAGGACCATACCTTGCAATTTGTACCTTTCTTAGTCATAGCAGTAAGGGGGGGCCGCAATGGAGGCAAAACCTTTGATGAAGCGTCTGTAGTAATTTGCGAACCCTAGAAAGCTTTGGAGCCCTCTTAAAGTGGTCGGTTGGGGCCATTGCAAGACAGCGGAAAGTTTTTGAGGGTCCATTTGGAAACCGGCAGCACTTATAATGTATCCAAGGAAAGGAATACGGCTTTGATGGAAACTGCATTTCTCAATCTTCGCGTAAAGATGGTTTTCTCTCAGTCGTTGCAATACCTGCTTTACATGCGAGATGTGCTCTAGATGAGTCTTGGAAAAGATTAAAATGTCGTCCAAGTAGATGATCACAAAACTGTTGCTGAAATCATGAAAAATTTCATTCATGAAACGTTGGAAGACAGCAGGGGTGTTACACAACCCAAATGGCATAACCAGATATTCAAAATGTCCATTACGAGTGTTGAATGCTGTCTTCCACTCGTCCCCATCTTTAATTCGAATTAGATTATAAGCCCCTCGTAGGTCTAGCTTGGAGAAGATAACAGCCCCCTTAAGTACATCAAACAGTTCAAGAATGAGAGGCAAAGGGTAGGAGTCTTTTACAGTGATTTGATTTAACCCTCGATAGTCTATGCATGGTCGAAGACCCCCATCTTTTTTTTCAACAAAGAAAAAACCTGCCCCTACTGGAGAAGAAGAGGGTCGGATAAAACCTCTTTCCAAGTTGTCTTTTATGTATTCCTCCATGGATTTTTGTTCAGGCAAAGACAGGGGATAGGTCCTTCCTTTGGGAAGAGGTGCTCCAGGAATCAATTTAATTGCACAGTCAAAAGAACGATGTGGAGGTAAAACCTCTGCCTTTTGCTTGCAAAATACGTCTGCAAACGCATGGTATTCATGAGGCAAGGTAGGTGGGACGGCCACGGAAGCCAACATACAAGCAGGAAGTCTTTTGGGTTGAGACAAACAGTTTGAATGACAGAACGACCCCCGAGAGGTTAGTTCTCCATTTTCCCAATCAAAAGAAGGGTTATGTTGTTGTAACCATGGGTAACCAAGGATAACAGGCAGAAGTGGAGAATCAATAAGAGACAAGACAACTTCCTCTTTGTGGAGTACGCCTACCTGAAGGGTGATTGTCATAGTCTCAAATTTTACAATGCCATCTCCCAAGGGTTGTCCATTCACGGTGGTAATGTTCAGGGGTCTAGATTTTGGAACAAATGGGATATTTTTTTTTTTAGCAAAAGTGTAGTCCAAGAATATGCCAGCAGCTCCAGAATCCACAAAAGCCTCACAGGAGACAAGTTTAGAGGGTAAATGGATAATTGCAGGAATGGTAATCTTGGTCTTGGAGGATATACCTATAAGGTCTAAGCCAGCTCCTCCAACACTGGTTAGACCCTGCCTTTTACTGGACGGGAAGGGCAGACAGATAATAAATGTCCTTTAAGTCCACAGTATAGGCATAGGCCCAATGCACGCCTCCTTTGTTTCTCAGACTCAGTTAGGTGGAGACGGCTTACATCCATGGGTTCCACAGGTGTCTGGGGTTCAACTGAGATTTCAGGTTCTGGCTGAGGTGGTGCTTGGAAGTTAGGGGCCAAACGGTAGACTGGCCGAGGAAACTTGCGAGTTCTAAGTCTCTCTTGGCATCTTTCATGATACCGGACATCCAGACGAACACAGAGCTCTATGAATTTCTCTAGGTCTTCTGGGGAATCCTTATAGACTAATTCGTCTTTCATGCGATCTGCAAGACCTTTTCGGAAGGCTGCACGTAATGCCCTTGAGTCCCAAGTAGTCTCAGCAGCAAGGGTACGAAACTCAATAGCATATTGTGCCACAGACCTGGTGCCTTGTTGCATGTCCAAGAGTGAGTACTCAGCTGCAGAAGCTCTATCTGGCTTGTCAAATACAGTCTGGAGAGAAGCCAGAAATTTGTCAGCGTCTTGCAGCACAGGATCATTGCGTTCCAGATAAGGAGAGACCCAGGCCAGGGCCTTCCCCTTTAACAAGGAAATTACAAAAGTCACTTTGGCAGAAGAAGTGCTAAAGGTCCCAGGGTTGTTGCGGAAATGCAAACGGCAAACATTTAAAAAGCCTCTGCAGTCCTCAGTATCACCACCAAATTTGTCAGGCATAGGAAGTTTGGGTGGTACAGAAGAGGTGGGTTGGATCGTAGCAGGAGTAGGATCCAGAGTCTGGACCGTTGCAGAGGAAGCAGGCAAACAAGATTTAAGCATAGTACAAAGTTCATCTAACTTGGCGTCCAGGGAAGAAAGATGCTGTTCATGAGCTCCAATCAATTGTCCCTGACGTGAAATCGCCTTAACAATCTCAGCAGGGTCCACTGTCATTGTGGCCCGTTTGTAATGTAAGGTACCTGTGATAGGTAGTGTCCGAAGTGGAACTTGTGTGCTGAGGATTCAGGCGAAAACGTAGTCAGGCAGATTAGGTTGGCAACAGATCAGGCAAAATGGTACACGATCGAAATCCAGAGAGTGGTCAGGCAGGCAAAGGTCATACACGAGCTGGCAGTGAAGTACAAAATCAGCAGGCTGGAGAGTAGTCAGGAATTCAGGCAGAAGTTCAACACGAAAATCAGGATCAAAAAGCAGTCACAACACCCAGGGAGCTATTCCACACAAACGGGCGCTGAGAGATAGCATCACTTCCTTTTTAAGGTCTGCTTTGATTGAAAATTGTCCACAGCTGGCAGTAGGTGGGGCTGGTGAGTCCAAGGTAATGTTTAATACTGAGAGGACATTTCCAAAAGTCTAGATCTGCTCAGTAGCGCAACAGGTAAGGCTGCAGCTTTGGGACCAGGAAGATCCCGGTTCAAATACACCCAGGTACATGACACTATTGTTTTTCTCCTAGAAGAAGGGCCAATTCTATGTCTCTTTTAAACCTTGACTATTTTCAATGTTCGTGGTACTTCAAACAGTTAGTTTGGATATGCCAGAAGGCTGATGTTCTTTCCCAGATTGCAAAGATACCAACCTTTGTATAGTGTTGAGGAAGAGACTAGAGCCATTTTGCCTGATAATTTCAGCAACAAGGTAGTTTATAGCTTGACACTTGGATGTCTGAGATCTTTCTAGACCTATTCGCCAAAAGGAATACTTGTTCCATGTTACTGGCCATATTTAGGATGTCCTATCCCTCTAAATGGAGAGTGAGATAATGTGTCTCATACTATTTGGAAGACTAAATGGGGAAAAGAATAACTTGCCCAGGTCTTTCAGAATTGGTTGCTAAGATATGCAACCGTTACTGGATCCCACTGTTGCTGGATCCCACCGTTGCTGGATCCCACCGTTGCTGGATCCCATAGAGTGAGGACACGACTGAGTTTCATGTATCCTTTAATGCCGTATCTAGGCTTACTTGTATACAATGCAATCCTTACAGTAAGGAGTAGAGAATTCCATCCTTTAAATTCTGTAGGTTTTTCTCGTATCTAATGTACTTAAAGTTTGGAGTAGGCACTCTGACCTCCATAGGATTTTAAACACTAAACGGTGAGACCTCTACTTCTTGGTCTCCAGCCTGTAGATATAACTTGTATGAAATTTGGAAGATACCATTGGCTACGCTGTATGAGGTGTTGGATCTCAGGAAGGAGAATAGGAGGAGGTTCTCGGATCTGAGACTGTACCCGCGGATATTATGGTCTGCAAGCCACAGGGCAATTATTGTTATCACCACCGAATGACTGCGAATCCGGATAAGGATCCTGGAGAGTATTAGGTTTGTTGAATATACATATTGGCTAATTTGCCGACCCAGTTGGCTGTCATTAGTTTCTCTGCTTCCACCACTGGGAAGCCACCCAGTTTACAGTCAGACCAATATCTTGATAGCCTTATTTGTTGCCGATCTCTTGACCAGCTTTTTGTTTTGGAGACCGTCCCTTGTCATCCGACGGCTTTTGTATCTTACGCCATCTGGCCGTAAGTTCTAGAAAACCCTACTTAACGTGCTGGGAGATACATCTGACAGAAGTTGACTAGTTTTGCACTCCTTCTTGACAGCGAAGATAGGACTTCCCCATTTTGCTGAGTCTTTTCAGCATAGTTGAGGCTTATTTGTTGCGTTTCGGAAAGACTCCAGTCTGCGACTGCTATAACTCTGACTTTTGGACACCTTGTCCTCCATTGGCATGAATACCCGACGAGTAACCACTTGGGATGATTGGTATGCCTAATAGCTGATACGCTGACAGATTAGTTTGTTTAGTTACCTCCCCAAGAGGGGACTTTTCTCCTCTGTGGAGTTACTGTTTCTAGTGCAGGCAGTAAGTCTTTCCTTACTACAAAACCAGTTAACACAGTTGTCAACCTTCCCTTGGGCACCTCATGGTTTACTACCGGCTACTTTATTGCTCTTGCGACCGTGGGATGCAACCCATGGGAAAGAGCCATTTGTTCAAGTGAGATACTTATACTGTTGCTCTCTCTGAGTGTAACCTTATTGTATTTATTTTCAGAGATTCAGAATTGCTTCCCGGTAGGTCATTGTTGTGATGAGACTAGTTGGTCTCTCGATGATGGTCTCTCGATGATGGTTCCTCCCAACTCAATTAGAGTCTGTACTGGGACTCTTTTCCCAGAATCTGGAAGTCATTGCGCCAGTCTGTTGTCCAGACAAGGCTCACCAGAAGTCCTTGGTCCCGCAAGTCGGCCCTTACTGGACCCAATATCCCAGGAAATGTCCGGAGTTTGTGGAAAGGTCACAGTCTGCCAGATGAACTCGTAGTGAACTCGAATTGCCAAGCGAATGTACTTGCTGTAACATGGGTATTTTGAAGTGTGTATACAGCATACACACACCCACACTTGTGGATGACCACAACATACAGGATATATAAAGGTAATATCGACATATAATCACACATAGGTTGGACTTGATGGACCTGTGTCCATCCTCAACCTCACCCCCTATGCAACCATGCAAATATACAACTTGCTAGGTCTAAAGACCATCAACAGTCTTAGCCTAGGTTTCCACTATTGCGAACTAAAATCGTGCGATTTACTGCGATTTCTATGTGTCTTGAATCAATGCCTGTGTATTCTTGATGTCTATGGCCCCAAGTTAGATCACAGTGGGATTAAAAGTAGTGTAGGGACTACTTTACCGTTGCAGCGACTTGGGGGGGGGGGGTCGCACCGCTATGAACGATACTCCTTGGAAATCATGGGGTATGATTTGTGGAGGTCAAGCCTTACTGACGGCTGGAGAGATTAATTGCAACGATGGCCTGTGCAATTTTTTGGACCCTTAACCTTCCGTCTGTTATTCAAGTCTTACTTTTGACTAACGACCATGTAATCACAACCCTTGTGCTCTGATGCATCATGAAGGGAATGCAATGAATTGTTGGAGAAATGAAAAAATTCCATTGGCTTCCTTAATGCACAGGACCCACGGATCCTAAGCTCAAATTTACATATAACTGTCAGCTGACCCTATTGGGCGGGTTGGGTTTAGGCAAATAAAGATAATTCTTGATTCTTTATTCTCCGCTATAGTTCTCCCAGGTGTAACCTGTCATTCACTCTTTGTAACTTTGCCTTTTGGCCATCCTCTGGTCATTGGTGATTAACATAAGGAATTAATCCTCCTTCTAAATATCACCAGATCCGACTTGAACAGTCACCACTCTGACTTAAAGCGGCATGTGTTTACTTGTGGGATGGGACATAAGGGTTCACTGACCACAATGATTACTGGAGAAACCACATATAGTTTTGTATTCGCAGTGTCTGAACTGCATCATTGGCTACTCCATTTTCAATCTAGGATCTGCCATCATAGAGATTTTATCACAGACCAGAGCTCTGCTTTCATCCTGTCTGGGGTCCTGACAGTCTGGCTACCGAAGTGAGCACAATCGCAGGACACAAAACACTACTTAACAGCAGTATGAACCTTCTTCATCTCTGGCTCTATTTGCTGTCCCAGGGTCTCTGCAAAGGATATTGCCTCTTCTGTTGGAAGAATGGCACCCTTGGTTAATCTGATGCAGCCTGTTTGGCCGGCTGCTTTTGAGGCAGAGGTACCCTTTAGATGCCTTTGTTTGAATAGCTTAGTCCCCGAGCTCCACACAGTCAGCTTGGATGGGGTTAAAGTATCCACCTTTTGCTTCTGATATGCCAACTTGTCATAGCAATTTCCCAGAAGCAAGCTCTGAGGTAGAGGTTGCCTTTAAACAAGCACAATTGTTTGATTAGGCTTGGTATGGAACCATTAGTGACTGTAGGCCTTTTCAGTCTCTGCACCTTTGTCACTGTCTTTGGCCTGCAACCTTGTTTTGCATTTTGGCCGACACACCAGTTACCACCAGACCACTATGATTACTGTAGAGACTTCTTAAACTGTCTCCACTGGCAGTTAACTACATAGTGGTTCTTTCAGGGCTGAAGAGGATCTGTCCCCTGTTGCAGAAGTAGGTTGACTGGTGTTGGTGTTGAGGGCTGGAGAGATTTACGCTCATTATGCCCATAATGTGCACTCTTTTAGGATATACAGTACCATATACCTACCTGCCCTCACCTTAGTTAAAGTTGCTGGTCTCTAGGAAGGCTGATTGCTACTGGTTCACAAATGAGCTGAAGCCTGGAGCCATGCCTGGGGTATTTGCCATAAGTAGTAACCACTACAAACCACATATCTTTCTGTGGGGTACCCCAAATAATACAAGCAATTACATATTGCTAACAGGTAAGTACTAAGGAATGTGACTAAACAGATCCTGACTTTTATTTTAGAACCAAGGTCAGCATGTAAATGCATAGAAATAAACACATCACAGTCATTCACACTGTAGAGTTAATGTAATCATAGACAAGCAGCGCAAGTTAATAGTCATCTGACAATTAGCACTAGCAGGTTAAACCTACCTTAGACACATGTACCACCAAGGATCATACCACAACCAAGCATCAATACACAGTGAGCCCAGCCTGCAGGGCCAGGCCCTGCATTAAAAGGACAGGGCTCAATATCACCTGTTATCAGTTCAAGCATTAGCAAAACTGCAGACACAGACTTCAATCTGTGAAACATTAGTAAACAAAGTGGCACTATGGATAGCCAGTTAGATTCACATGTGTGATATATGCTTTTCAGAAATGCAAACCAACAGCATACCTGCAGAAAATAAGTCAAGACTGTAGGGCCTGGCTTGTTCAGTTAGTAGGAAGGCTTCAGCCCAGCACAGCACACCTGCTATCATCATTAGCAGTATTGCAGACACAACCACAAGCCTTCAGAAATGCAAGCTTAACCACATACTTGCAGCAGTAACTGAATGGAATTTTGCACCATGTGGTGCCTTACCACTTGCATGCTTCATGTCCAAACAGACAGTCCAATGAATGTCCATCCATGGCGTCATGATAAAGGAGCACTCCCTAGAGACCAGATGCCCTCACCCCCATATCTTCCTGGATCTTGAGAGGGGGGGTGGGGTCTCCCCCATATAGGCGTTCATGTCTGCCTTTACAGCGGGGAGCTTCGTCACAGGAGAGGCTTGAACCTGTGCGGCTTGGCCAGAAGCGTCCGGCAAGGTGAGGGAAAAATAAAAATTCTGCTTTTTAGCAGTAGCATAACCGGCTGTAGCAGTGAGGAAAAAAAAGAGAATACTGCAGGAAGGGAGGAGACCTAGTTTTATAATATAACCGGTCCTGAATTGGGCAGGGAGGCGGAGCCTTCCCATACGTATATGCTGTCATGCTGTGTCAGGAAAAAAAGATTACAATACATTTCCAACAAGGACCATCAATGTACTGGTATGTTGCTGGACTTTGGTTATACCAGATTGATGCCTGCGGGTTTAGGTATCATCTTGGTATCATTTTTTTCAGCCAGCGGCCGACTTTTATGTAAAAGCAATCCTAGCGGATAATTAGCCTCTGGACTGCTTTTACAAGCAGTGGGAGGGAATGTCCCCCCCTCCCGGATATAAAAAACGCCATTGGGAAATTGGGAAAGCATTTTATCACACCGATCTTGGTGTGGTCAGATGCTTTGAGGGCAGAGGAAAGATCTAGGGTCCAATAGACCCCAGTTTAAAAAAAAAAGAGTACCTGTCACTACCTATTGCTATCATAGGGGATATTTACATTCCCTGAGATAACAATAAAAATGATAAAAAAAATTAAATGGAAAGAACAGTTTAAAAAAAAAAAAAAAAAAGCAAAATTAATAATAAAAAAAAAAAAAAAAAGCACCCCTGTCCCACCCTGCTCTTGCGCAATAGCGAACGCAAGCGTCGGTCTGGCGTCATATGTAAACAGCAATTGCATCATGCATGTGAGGTATCACCGCGAAGGTCAGATCGAGGGCAGTCATTTTAGCAGTAGACCTCCTCTGTAAATCTAACGTGGTACCCTGTAAAGGCTTTTAAAAATGTATGTAGTTGGTCGCCACTGCGCGTTTGTGCGAAATTTTAAAGCATGTCGTGTTTGGTATCTATGTACTCGGCCTAAGATCATCTTTTTTATTTCATCAAACATTTGGGCAATGTAGTGTGTTTTAGTGCATTAATATTAAAAAAAGTGTATTTTTTAACCCAAAAATGCGTTTGAAAAATCGCTGCGCAAATACTGTGTGGAAAAAAAAATGCAACACCCACCATTTTAATCTGTAGGGCCTTTGCTTTAAAAAAATATATAATGTTTGGGGGTTTAACATAATATTCTTGCAAAAAATAAAAATGTTTTCATGTAAACAAAAAGTGTCAGAAAGGGCTTTGTCTTCAAGTGGTTAGAAGAGTTGATGTAAGCTTTCTAATGTTGTGTATAAAACGCCAGGACAGTTCAAAACCCCCCCAAATGACCCCATTTTGGAAAGCAGACACCCCAAGCTATATACTGAGAGGCATGTCGAGTCCATGGAATATTTTATATGTTGACACAAGTTGCAGAAAAAAGACAATTTATTTTTTATTTTATTTTTTTTGCACAAAGTTGTCACTAAATTATATATTGCTCAAACATGCCATGGGCATATGTGGAATTACACCTCAAAATACATTCTGTTGCTTCTCCTGAGTACGGGGATACCACATGTGTGAGACTTTTTGGGAGCCTAGCCGCGTACGGGACCCCAAAAACCAAGCACCGCCTTCAGGTTTTCTAAGGGTATAAATTTTTGATTTCACTCCTCACTGCCTATCACAGTTTCGGAGGCCATGGAATGCCCAGATGGCACAAACCCCCCCAAATGACCCCATTTTGGAAAGTAGACACCCCAAGCTATTTGCTGAGAGGTATGGTGAGTATTTTGCAGATCTCGCTTTTTGTCACAAAGTTTTGAAAATTGGAAAAAAAAAATAATTTTCTTTCTTCATTTTCAAAAACAAATGAGAGCTGTAAAATACTCACCATGCCTCTCAAATAGCTTGGGGTGTCTACTTTCCAAAATGGGGTTATTTGGGGGGGTTTTGTGCTATTTTGGCATTTTATGGCCTTCGAAACCGTGATAGGTAGTGAGGAGTGAAATCAAAAATTTGTGCCCTTAGAAATCCTTAAGGCGGTGCTTGGTTTTCGGGGTCCCGTACGCGGCTAGGCTCCTAAAAAGTCCCACACATGTGGTATCCCCGTACTCAGGAGAAGCAGCAAAATTTATTTTTGGGTGCAATTCCACATATAACCATGGCATGCGTGAGCAATATACCATTTAGTGACAACTTTTTGTATTTTTTTTTTTGTCATTATTCAATCACTTGGGACAAAAAAAAAATATTCAATGGGCTCAACATGCCTCTTAGCAATTTCCTTGGGGTGTCTTCTTTCTAAAATGGGGTCATTTGGGGGGGTTTGTGCTATTTTGGCATTTTATGGCCTTCGAAACCGTGATAGGTAGTGAGGAGTGAAATCAAAAATTTGCGCCCTTAGAAATCCTGAAGACGTTGCTTGGTTTTCGGGGGCCCGTACGCGGCTAGGCTCCCAAAAAGTCCCACACATGTGGTATCCCCGTACTCAGGAGAAGCAGCAAAATGTATTTTGGGGTGCAATTTCACATATAACCATGGCATGTGTGAGCAATATATCATTTAGTGACAACTTTTTGTAATTTTTTTTTAGTCATTATTCAATCACTTGGGACAAAAAAATAAAAATATTCAATGGGCTCAACATGCCTCTCAGCAATTTCCTTGGGGTGTCTTCTTTCAAAAATGGGGTCATTTGGGTGGGGGGGGGTTTGTACTGCCCTGCCATTTTAGCACCTCAAGAAATGAGATAGGCAGTCATAAATTAAAAGCTGTGTAAATTTCAGAAAATGTACCCTACTTTGTAGACGCTATAACTTTTGCGCAAACCAATAAATATACGCTTATTGACATTTTTTTTACTAAAGACATGTGGCTGAATACATTTTGGCCTAAATGTATGACTAAAATTGAGTTTATTCGATTTTTCTTATAACAAAGTAGAAAATATAATTTTTTTTCAAAATTTTCAGTCTTTTTCCGTTTTATATCGCAAAAAATAAAAAAATCACAGGAGGCAATCAAATACCATTAAAAGAAAGCTCTATTTGTGGGAAGAAAAGGACGAAAATTTTGTTTGGGTACAACATTGCATGTCCGCACAATTTGCAGTTAAAGCAGCGCAGTGCCAAATTCTGAAAACACCTCTCGTCCTTAACCTGCATAATGGTCCGGGGCTTAAGTGGTTAATATCACTTTAATACATGGACAATACATTACTAGCCACATTTTTACATATATATAAAAATGTTGTTTTATAACTTACCTGTTGCATGGCATTGTGTGGTTTAGCAAAGCCTATAGTTAGCCTGCATTTCAAAATCCTTCTCCAGTTTTGTTTTACCCAGCTGCATTCCATTTAAATTATGATATTAGCCCAACCTTGGTGCATAACCATACATTCAAAACATTAAATTGAATTTAACTGGCCACATTGCCATTTTATCAAGATCCATTTGCAATATGTCACTGTCCTAATTGGTTTTAGTGTTGCTACATAGATTTGTTTCATCAGCAAACATGACCTTAGATTATATTTCTGTTTGTGTCAGATAAATAATCAGAAAGGTAGGAAGAACTTTGGAGTACAGTATATTGTAACTTTTGAAATGTTGCATTGGAGGATCTGCATATAATAAGGAACTGTGCGCTTCGTTGCAATCAGAAGCAACTTTTAAGGAAGCAAAAATATACAGTCAGGTCCATAAATATTGGGACATCGACACAATTCTAATCTTTTTGGCTCTATACACCACCAAAATGGATTTGAAAAGAAACAAACAAGATGTGCTTTAACTGCAGACTTTCAGCTTTAATTTGAGGGGATTTACATCCAAATCAGGTAAACGGTGTAGGAATTACAACAGTTTGTATATGTGCCTCCCACTTATTAAGGGACCAAAAGTAATGGGACAGATTAACAATCATAAATCAAACTTTCACTTTTTAATACTTGGTTGCAAATCCTTTGCAGTCAATTACAGCCTGAAGTCTGGAACGCATAGACATCACCAGACGCTGGGTTTCATCCCTGGTGATGCTCTGCCAGGCCTCTACTGCAACTGTTTTTAGTTCCTGCTTGTTCTTGGGGCATTTTCCCTTCAGTTATGTCTTCAGCAAGTGAAATGCATGCTCAATCGGATTCAGGTCAGGTGATTGACTTGGCCATTGCATAACATTCCACTTCTTTCCCTTAAAAAACTCTTTGGTTGCTTTCACAGAATGCTTCGGGTCATTGTCCATCTGCACTGTGAAGCGCCATCCAATGAGTTCTGAAGCATTTGGCTGAATATTAACAGATAATATTGTCTGAAACACTTCAGAATTCATCCTTCTGCTTTTGTCAGCAGTCACATCATCAATAAATACAAGAGAACCAGTTCCATTGGCAGCCATACATGCCCACACCATGACACTACCACCACCATGCTTCACTGATGAGGTGGTATGCTTTAGATCATGAGCAGTTCCTTTCCTTCTCCATACTCTTCTCTTCCCATCACTCTGGTACAAGTTGATCTGTCCATAGGATGTTATTCCAGAACTGTGAAGGCTTTTTTAGATGTTGTTTGGCAAACTCTAATCTGGCCTTCCTGTTTGAGGCTCACCAATGGTATACACCTCTGTATTCACTCTGGTGAAGTCTTCTCTTGATTGTTGACTTTGACACACATACACCTACCTCCTGGAGAGGGTTCTTGATCTGACCAACTGCTGTGAAAGGGTGTTTTCTTCACCAGGGAAAGAATTCTTCGGTCATCCACCACAGTTGTTTTCCGGGTCTTTTGGTGTTGCTGAGCTCACCGGTGCATTCTTTCTTTTTAAGGATGTTCCAAACAGTTAATTTGGCCACACCTAATGTTTTTTCTATCTCTCTGATGGGTTTTGTTTTGTTTTTCAGACTAATGATGGCTTGCTTCACTGATAATGACAGCTCTTTGGATCTCATATTGAGAGTTGACAGCAACAGATTCCAAATGCAAATAGCACACTTGAAATGAACTGTGGACCTTTTATCTGCTCCTTGTAAATTGGATAATGAGGGAGTAAAACACACCTGGCCATGGAACAGCTGAGCAGCGAATTGTCCCATTACTTTTGGTCCCTTAAAAAGTGGGAGGCACATATACAAACTGTTGTAATTCCTGCACAGTTCACCTGATTTGGATGTAAATACCCTCAAATTAAAGCTGAACGTCTGCAGATAAAGCACATCTTGTTTGTTTAATTTCAAATCCATTGTGGTGGCATATAGAGCCAAAAAGATTAGAATTGTGTCGATCTCCCAATATTTTTGGACCTGACTGTATGCAGTGTTGTACCATGTTAGCAGTCAATAAAAGCAAAAAGTTTAAAAGGTTACCTTTACTGGATAACTTAAGTTTTTTAAAGACGCATGTTTTCAGAATGTGTTGGCCCCCGCATCATGCATTACACAACACTGTTGCAGAAAACCTTCCAGTCTAAAGCCCCGTACACACAATCCGAAAATCGGATGACAGAGGTTACTAAAATTACGAAAAATCTCTTACAGAAAATCGAAAGTGATGTCATGTTTTGTAGTGTATTTGTATTGTATTGTCAACTGTACTGATTAACCACTTCAATACCATGCACTTATGCACCTTCCCGCCCAGACCAATTTTCAGCTTTCAGTACTCTCACACTTTGAATGACAATTACTTAGTCATGCTACACTGTATCCAAACAAAATTTTTATCATTTTCTTCTCACAAATAGAGCTTTCTTTTGGTGGTATTTAATCGCCACTGGGTTTTTTATTTTTTGCGATATAAGCAAAAAAACAGCAATTTTTTTAAAAAAAAACCACTTTTTTTTAGTTTCTATTGTAAAATTTTGCAAATAAGTAATTTTTCTTCATAAATTTGTGCCAAAATGTATACTGCTACATATCTTTGGTAAAATGAACCCAAATTAGTGTATATTATTTGGTCTTTGTGAAAGTTATAGAGTCTACAAACTATGGTGGCAATCACTGAAAATTTATCACATCTGATCACGCCTGATGTACTGAAGGGATATCTCATTTCTTGAGACACTAACAAGCGAGGAAAGTACAAATACCCCAAAATTACCCCTTTTTGGAAAGTAGACAGTCCAAGGTATTTACTAAGAGGCGTGGTGAGTTTTTTGAAGTTTTATTTTTTTCCCACAATTCTTGGGAAAATTTAATTTTTTTTTTTTTTTTTTACACAAACTGGTCATATTAACAGTTTTTTTCTCTCACACAGCATATGCATAATTGCAACTACACCCCAAAATACATTCTGCTACTCCTCCTGAGTGTAGCGATACCACATGTGTGAGACTTTTACACAGCCTGGCCACATACAGAGGCCCAACATTGAAGTAGCACTTTCAGGCGTTCTACAAGCATAAATCGCACATATCCTTTCTCAACCACCTATTACACTTTTGAAGGCCCTGGAGCACCAGGACAATGGAATTTTCCACAAAATGACCCCATTTTGGAAAGCACACACCCCAACGTATAATCTATGAAGCATTATGAGTCTTTTGAACGGTTCATTTTTTTTCCAGAAGGTTTTGGAAAATGTGGAGAAAAAATGAAAATGCATTTTTTTTACACAAAGTTGTCCATTTATAAGATATTTCTAACGCATAGCATATACATAGCAAAAATGACACCCCAAAATGCATTCTGCTACTCCTCCTGAGTATAGCGATACCACATGTGTGAGACTTTTACACAGCCTGGCCATATACAGAGGCCCAACATTGAAGTAGCACTTTCAGGCGTTCTACAAGCATAAATCGCACATATCCTTTCTCAACCACCTATTACACTTTTGAAGGCCCTGGAGCACCAGGACAATGGAATTTTCCACAAAAATGACCCCATTTTGGAAAGCACACACCCCAACGTATAATCTATGAAGCATTATGAGTCTTTTGAACGGTTCATTTTTTTTTCCAGAAGGTTTTGGAAAATGTGGAGAAAAAATGAAAATGCATTTTTTTTACACAAAGTTGTCCATTTATAAGATATTTCTAACGCATAGCATATACATAGCAAAAATGACACCCCAAAATGCATTCTGCTACTCCTCCTGAGTATAGCGATACCACATGTGTGAGACTTTTACACAGCCTGGCCATATACAGAGGCCCAACATTGAAGTAGCACTTTCAGGCGTTCTACAAGCATAAATCGCACATATCCTTTCTCAACCACCTATTACAATTTTGAAGGCCCTGGAGCACCAGGACAATAGAATTTTCCACAAAATGACCCCATTTTGGAAAGCACACACCCCAACGTATAATCTATGAAGCATTATGAGTCTTTTGAACGGTTCATTTTTTTCCAGAAGGTTTTGGAAAATGTGGAGAAAAAATGAAAATGCATTTTTTTTACACAAAGTTGTCCATTTATAAGATATTTCTAACGCATAGCATATACATAGCAAAAATAACACCCCAAAATACATTCTTCTACTCCTCCTGAGTATAGCGATACCACATGTGTGAGACTTTTACACAGCCTGGCCATATACAGAGGCCCAACATTGAAGTAGCACTTTCAGGCGTTCTACAAGCATAAATCGCACATATCCTTTCTCAACCACCTATTACAATTTTGAAGGCCCTGGAGCACCAGGACAATAGAATTTTCCACAAAATGACCCCATTTTGGAAAGCACACACCCCAACGTATAATCTATGAAGCATTATGAGTCTTTTGAACGGTTCATTTTTTTCCAGAAGGTTTTGGAAAATGTGGAGAAAAAATTAAAATGCATTTTTTTTACACAAAGTTGTCCATTTATAAGATATTTCTAACGCATAGCATATACATAGCAAAAATAACACCCCAAAATGCATTCTGCTACTCCTCCTGAGTATAGCGATACCACATGTGTGAGACTTTTACACAGTCTGGCAATATACAGAGGCCCAACATTGAAGTAGCACTTTCAGGCGTTCTACAAGCATAAATCGCACATATCCTTTCTCAACCACCTATTACAATTTTGAAGGCCCTGGAGCACCAGGACAATAGAATTTTCCACAAAATGACCCCATTTTTGAAAGCACACACCCCAACGTATAATCTATGAGGCATTATGAGTCTTTTGAACGGTTCATTTTTTTCCAGAAGGTTTTGGAAAATGTGGAGAAAAAATTAAAATGCATTTTTTTTACACAAAGTTGTCAATTTATAAGATATTTCTAACACATAATATGTACATAGCAAAAATTACACCCCAAAATGCATTCTGCTACTCCTCCTGAGTATGGCGATACCACATGTTTGAGACTTTTACACAGCCTGGCCACATACAGAGGCCCAACATCCAAGTAGCACCTCCAGGCATTCTAGCAGCATTAATTGCACATATCATTTTCTGACTACCGATCACATTTTTGAAGGCCCTTCATATATCTAACACATAGCAGGTACATACCAAATAACAAAAGATTACCTGTGGTTTTAGAAGTGCAGTGGTCCACAGAGGAGAGCATCGGTCCAGGCAGCAGGCAGTGATGAGGTCAGCGACAGCAAAAGCAATCATCCAGGCAGCAGGCAGGAATACTGTCCATAGTTCGCACAGGCAGAGATACTGTCAGCACAGCCAGAGCACAGCCAAAGCACAGGTCCAGGTAGCAGGCAGAGGTGTCCCGGCAGAAATGCTGTCCAAAGTCAGTAGAGGCAGCAGGCAGATATATGGTCAACACAGCCAAAGTATTGGTCCAAGCAGCAGGAAGAAACATGGTCCATAATGTCATGGGTCATTACAGGCAGTAATATGGTCAGCACAGCCAAATTATTGGTCCAGGCAGCAGGAAGGACCATCAAGCTTAGGGCCAGGGGGACAGGGGTAGAGGCTTCTCCCACCCAAATCGCTTTGAAGCCTCCGGGCAACCAGACCCTGTTCTTGGAGCACAGAAAACGAAAAACTGGTTTTCTCTACTCAGAACGCTATTCTGAAGCCCCTCACATATGTGAGACCCCTGTGTACTAAAAGTAGATGGCCAAAAGATCAGTCCAAGTGGCAGGCAAAAACATGGTCGATTAACAGGCCAAGGTCGGTACACGTGGAAGTCAGAAACGTGGTTTAAATCGGCAGGCAGAGGCATCGTCGGTAAACAGGCCAGGGTCAGTTAATTAACATGGAAGGTAGTTAGTAACATGGTAGCAGGCAAATAGGGAAATGGCAGTCTGTTAATAATAAGGGGAACTAATGGATGTATGATAATTTTTGAAGCAATTTCCGATGCACAGGCCAGGTTGGGAGGGACAATCGGGACAATAATAGCTGGTGTCTCTTCTTACTCCTCCTCTGCTGCATACACGGCATTTCTTTTGGCGTCTTCTTCCAGATTCTGTGGGGGGGATGCTAAAGGGATAGTGTCGCTCGTGAAGCCGACTCACACTATCAGAGCGAATGCTTCCTGGGGCGGGATCTTGTTGGTAAATGAGGGCATCGATGATATCTTCGATATATTGGAGGTAGTGGAGTCTGTGATTTTGAGTTGCTTTTTGGTAGCAGACAAACGAATTAAAAAGGGCCATGTGAAACAGGTGAAACGCAACTTTTTTGTGCCAATAATGGGACTTTCTGGTTGATAAGTAGGGCTGTAGCATCTGGTCGTTTAAATCCACCCCCCCCATGTACAAATTGTAGTCGTGGACACATTCAGGCTTTACAATGGAGCCGCGTCTTCTTGGGATCTCCACCATGGTGTCATTGTGGATCGTAGAGAGGATGTGGACATCTTTCTTGTCCCTCCACTTCATGGCCAACACCTCCTCGTTCCTCATGGATGCCGATTCTCCAGGTCGCAATTTTTTTGTCAATAAATTTTGTGGGAATCCCTTCCGTTTTTTTTTTAAGGTACCGCAGGCCGGGGTTTGTTTACTGTAAAGGTGGCGAAAAAGGGGCAGGCTGGTATAATAATTATCAACATATAAATGGTAACCTTTTCCGAACAGGGGGTATGCAAACTCCCAGACAATTTTCCCACTGGTTCCAATATATGTGGGGCAATCACGGGGCTGGAGCTGGGAGTCTTTGCCTTCGTAGATCCTGAATTTGCAGACGTATCCAGTGGCTCGATCACATAATTTATTTAATTTTAACCCATACCTGGCTCTCTTGCTTGGTATGTACTGCTTGAACTGCAGTCGGCCGGTGAAATGTACGAGGGACTCGTCCACACAAATTTTTTGGTCTGGGATGAAAACTTCTTCAAATCGCTGGGAAAAGGCATTGATTAGGGGGCGTATCTTGTACAATTTGTCGTAGTTGGGAGGATCTCGGGGAGGGCACTGTGAATTGTCATTGAAGTGAAGAAAGCGCATAATCATGTCGTATCTTTTCCTGGACATGACAGCGGAATATATGGGCATGTGTTGGATGGGGCGTTTGGACCAATATGAATGGACTTCGTTCTTTTTTGTAAGCCCCATATTGAACATAAGGCCCAAAAATAATTTAAATTCCTCCAATGTTAGACGCCGCCACTGGAACATGCGGGCGTAGGAAGAATCGGGGTTGGCAGCAATAAATTGGGATGCATACAGATTCGTTTGATCCACTATATTCTGCAGCAAATCTTGTGGGAAAAATAAACAAAAATAATCAAATTTAGAAAAATTTGTAGTGTCGGGCTGCACACCTGGCTGTGCGGTGAAAGGGGGGATGATAGCGGATCCTGAGTTGGCAGGCAACCATAAGGGGTTTGCCAGGGCATCGGGAAGGTAGGATTGGGGCTGGATTCTTCGGGTTGGGCGTGCATTTCCATTGCTTGTACTGGGCTCCTCTTCCTGGGGTATGGCGCTGCTGGTGGTGGGCAGTTCTCCTGATCTTGGTGCTGATCTTGGTGCTGATCTTGGTGCCGATCGCATTCTTTTGGGAGGGACGGTTTCCTCCGGGGACTCGGACTCTGAGCCACTATCCTCCACTGGCTCGTATTCCGAACCAGAATCGGATAATGGGAGCTCCCCGCTGCTCTCATCATCCGACATGGCAAGAATGGCATATGCCTCCTCAGGTGTGTAAACCCTTTGGGACATTATGGCAGTGCTTATTGGTGGGCCTGTGTAATGGTACTGCTGGTGGTAGTGGTGGCGGTCTGTGTGGTAGTACCGATGGAGGTATTAGTGGTGGGCCTGTGTGGTGGTACCGATGGCGGTATGGGTGGTGGTGGTACCAATGGCGGTACAGGTGGTGGTGGTACCGATGGCGGTACGGGTGGTGGTGGTGGCGGCGGTACCGATGGCGGTACAGGTGGCGGTACGGGTGGTGGTGGTAGCGATGGCGGTATGGGTGGTGGTGGTACCGATGGCGGTACAGGTGGTGGTGGTACCGATGGCGGTACAGGTGGTGGTGGTACGGGTGGTGATGGTACCGATGGCGGTACAGGTGGTGGTACAGGTGGTGGTGGCACTACCGACGGTGGTACGGGTGGTGGCACTGGTGGTGGTACCGATGGCGGCACTAGTGGTGATACTGGTAGCGGGCCTGTGTGGCAGTATAGATGCTGGGCCTGGTGGCGGTACTGGTGGTGGTACTGGTACCGATGGCTGTACTGGTAGCCTGTGTGGCGGTGCCAATGGCAGTACCGATGGAGGTGGGCCTGTGACAGATGATTGACAGATGGGCTGATTGATTGACAGATGGGCTGATTGATTGATTGACAGATGGGTTGATTGATTGACAGATGGGGTGATTGATTGACAGGTGGGGTGATTGATTGACAGATGGGGTGATTGATTGACAGATGGGCTGATTGATTGACAGATGGGCTGATTGACAGATGGGCTGATTGACAGATGGGCTGATTGACAGATGGGCTGATTGGCTGGGCTGATTGATGTGCTGGGCTGTGTGACAGGTCCTCTTTATGGGGGGGGGCGTGTTGTGCACTGTAAACTTATGTAGACAAACTACACTGAGCTAACTTACTGATCTCTTCTCTCTCCTCACAGATCGGTGTGTGAGGAGAGAGCAGGGATCAGGTAGTAACTCCTGTGGAGTTTGTTTACATTTGTGACCGGCTGTGATTGGACACAGCCGGTCACGTGGTAAACAGCCAATTCATTGGCTGTTTACTCTGATCGGGGACGCGCTGTGTCCAAGGGACACTCGCCTTCCCCGATCCCCGCTCTGCAAGCCTGTGGCGGCGCGCACGGGGCGCGCCGCCGAGTTTGTTTTGACAGGTGATTGGCTGTGACTTTGACACAGCCGATCACATGGTAAACAGCCAATGAAATTGGCTGTTTACCGTGATCGGGGAAGCGCTGTGTCCGAGGGACACATGCCGTCCCCGATCACCGCGCTGCGCGCCCCCGCGGGCGCGCGCAAGGCAATATCCTGCAGGACGTCATATGACGTCCAGTATCGATATTGCAACCACTTCCCGGACGTCAATTCGCTATTGACTGGGCGGGAAGTGGTTAAACGAAAATCATACGATCTGGTATTGTGGAGATTTTTATGGAGATGTATTTAATATGTATTGTCATAGTGTCACCCAGTGTTAGTACTTCCGCAACCCGCTCTAAAAGAGCTGATTGGGGTAGTCTGAGGCTGGTTGAATCCCGTCTGATAGGGGAAAACATCTTGAGGTTGGAGTGTGATGTTTGCAGGGTGCGGATATGTCCGCCAACGGGGGCCCTCTGTGCATTAGCATGGACGATCGTTAAGGAGGGGATATGCTCGCTCTGCAATGACATCATTGGTTATAGGCGGATGCGCGCTCTTGTCTCTGCTGTGTCTGATCAACATTGGTTGGAATTCGTAGTGCGCGTCTGCAGATAGCCTCCTTCCCCCATTCAATAATAGTATAATCTTAATATGCGTTATTCTATGGAATAGCGCAGAATAAGAATTCCTATCAACGGTAACTTTAGCCATCCTACGTTATTGTATTCATTGTATGTACTGTATTATTGTATTGAATCCTTTAAGCCATATTTCTTGAGTGGGATTCATGTATGGCATCTCCTGTTGGAAGGAATGTCCAGGTATTGCCATTTTCCTGTGTGGAAGGGACATCCTGTGAGGTCCCCGCCCATGGGGGAGGGGATTGGTTGCTGCAGCCAATCACCTCCTGTGTGAGATCTTTTGAGTTTAATAAAAGCCTATGATTAGGCGTCGGCTAGACAGTCTATGCTGGGAAGTCGAGATGAGAACATAAGCTGTGTTGGTGCTTTCCTTGAATGAGTGCTGGGATGAACGGTGAGTGGATTTTAGCAACCTTAACTTAAAGATAGCATTATTGCAAAGAGATGAAATCTGATGTGTGTGCTTAGATAGCACAGGAAATATGGGCTGTGTGCTCTGCAAACAGCAGCCTAGAAATTCCACAACAGAATGGCGACTCTGATTGGACCAATTGCGGCCTCTTTGAGCATCGCATCAGCAGAGGGGGGAGAGTGGACCTGCGATGTGATGCGTGAAGGGGCTGTACTTTGTAAAATACATTTTTTTCGTCTTTTTGAAATAATGCTGTTTGCAGTGTGTGTGTATGTCTGCGAATCGTATGTGTGTGTGTGATTTTGTCATGGATCGTATGCCTGTGAATTTGATTGTGTGTGGGTATGCCTTCATGTGCCTGTGTGATTAGATTGTTTGTGTGATGTAGGACATGTGTACCCATGAGTGCGATTGAAATTGTGTAAGAGATGGCTGTTTGTGCAATGTTTTGAGCAGTTGGCAGCCAGCCATGGCTGCTGCATTGTTCTGGTCCCTGTGTGCCATGAGTTTTAGCGGGGGAGGGGCAGCCAGCATCCATCACTTACAATGGTAAAAGTTGGTGACTTTCTGTAAATAGCATGCAGGAGTTTTGTAGTGGGAGGGCCCTGAGAGATGATCTGAAGGAAACTGTATATTGTGTATGAAATGAAGGTATAGATGTGGGATTATTCAGCCTGCAATGTGTTTGTTTGGTTGAGCTTTTTGTATTTCTCAGAGGCTTGTTTGTGAACCATGTGCTTGAATGGGGGAAGGGCTTGCCCACTGTTTTGTGTTGCAGGGGCTGTGCCCTGAGGGAAAGAAACTCTGAGCAGACATGCAAGCAACATTGTACTGTATGCGTGTAGTGTTTGTGATTTCTATGAAAAATAGAAATGGATAGATTGTCATTTTTGCCTTTGTAGGGGACAAAGACACATGTCCCCATAAGTGTAAAAATATTTTAACGAAAGTGTTTGGTTTTTGAGTTGGAAGTTCCCGCCGCATATCCAAGTGGCCAGGCATTGCTAGAAGGCAGACAATAGTATGTCTGTGCGATGGCTTGTTATGGAAGCTGAGGCCACTGTGTGTGAACTTTAGGTAGAGAAAAGTGGTGAATATCTCAGATTATATGGACTTAGAGAAATGAACATGTTTTTAATATTGTCATGTAACTAACATTTATTGAATGTGCTGTTTAGTTGGCCAAAGGGTTTAAGTTTGTAAGTGTACATGTGGTCCTTGTAGAGTGTAGCTGACACATTTTTTCAGTGGATTTTGATGATAATTTAGAAAAGTTTCAATGGTGTAGTCAGTCTTTGTGGAGAAAAGCATTTTTGGTTCTCTAGTGAAGAGATCCTGGTTTTGGCAGCAAAAACTGCATGTGGTGGCCATCTTGTGGTCTGCCATGCTGCCATGGTCGTCGGCAGCCATCTTGAGAGATGCAGTTTCTCCTTAGCATGTGGGCATCATATAAGGGAAGGTGCAGCCACCTTTCTTTTGGGCACTATACCATGTGGCATTCGTCTGCTATTTCGCTGGTGGAATTTCTCAGCCTTTGGGGCAGATTTTGATGTTTGGTGCGAATATAGTGCGATATTTTCTGCGTTGGAACCTGGTGGAGGCCATTTGTGTTTTTCTTTGTGTAGGGGAACCAATGTGGTGTTCATTGTGACGTCCCATGCTGGTTTTGGCGGGAAAAATTGCATGCGTTAATGGCGCCATTGTTGTCCATGAGGTGTGCGGTTTTCATCCACCATTTTGCTGTCCTGGCTTGTCGGCCATTTTGAGAGACATTTACAGTTTGAGATAGGAAGTTCCAGTTTAGCAAACACGGCTCCTGAATATGCTGTATTGGCATTTGTTGATCGGCGCAGTTTTCTTATGTTTTATGCGTTTACAGTTTGACCTGTGCACTGCTGGGAAGAGTAGTGAGACACCAGGGTGACATACTGAGAGACTGGTTTTTGTTTAATGAATTCGCTGGTTTAAATTGTTTTTCTAAGCATCGCCTTTTGAGTTGAGTAGAGTGGTATCTTGAAATAGCGCGGTCTTACCCCGAGGGGCCACGACGCGCTTGCGGACACACGCACATGCTGGGGCCTATTTATGGATAGGATCTGGCTGACCTACCAGCAGTTGGAGTGTGGGAGGAGGCCAACACAGACACAAGGAGGACATGCAAACTCCATGCAGGTGGTGTTAGGAGGGGGATTTCTCTGTTTTCATTTAAGTGAATGTAAGCTATTGCAGGGTCAGCTGACTTTGCAGTATATGAAAAAGTTCACTTTACACTGAATTTTGATGGATTGTAAGACTAACAGAGTTTTTGCACAACGGTGTGTTATGTTTAAATTGGAGTCTTGATAGACACAGCAATGTGGCTGGGCCTCCCCTCCCCCTCCCTCTTCCTGAACAATTGATATGTAAATAAACCAGTTTGGGTTTTTTAAGTAGCTGAGCATAACCGGAAGTTTCTTTTCAGCATTTATATATCAGCAGAAAGTTGGTGGGAGGAGCTTGGGGTTGTCTGAATGAGATTTGTGCTTGGAAGGAAAATGGAAAGCATTTTTGCGTTTAAAAGTTTTTTATATTTTGTTCCAGTTTTGTACTGTAATACAGTTTTGGGTAGAGAGCAAACAGGGGGCATCACCATTATTTTATCATCTAGATACAGAGAGAAGCCACATTGTTCTGCAGGTGGTAAACTGGCGTAAGTGTTCTGTGTGGTTTAGTCTGACAACGCAGTGTATGGGTGTATAGCGGAAAATGCTTGTGTCTGCATGCACTGTGAGGGGTAGAGGCCTAATTCGGGGGTTGATCTGTGGTTGTTGCTGTAGTTCCAAAAGTGTTGGGACAACAAGCCATAGATATGACGCCTTGGTTAGGGTTTCTAGTTGGAGGACTTGACCATATAGTGGTTGTAGTTCTTCAATCCACCGTATAAGAAGATACCGGGCGGTGCTCTCCGAAAATGGGTGCAACGGTTTAACCTGGACGCAGGTTTAAGACGATAAGCCGATTCGAATCGCCATGGACACAAGGAGGTCTGTGCAAAGGGAAGGAATGGAGGCTTCCCATAGTCAGACGGTCACACAGTGCACAAAGCCTAGTTTTGGGGCAAAGGCCTTTGAACCCCAAAAAGATTAACATAGGTGGTCCAAAGATACTATATTGCATATCCCTCTGGAATGGATGTAGTTGAGCTGCGGCTGCAGAAATCTGTAATGATGAGGAACGGTGGCTCATGCCCACTTGTTTGAACTTTGTATGGCTGGTCCATCAAGGTTCTCAAGCTGCTCTCATGTTTGTCCCATTGTATTTTTTTCTATTGCTGAAAGAGTGAAGGGAGAATTCTGGCTGTTTTTGTTTTTTTTTCATTTGTGGTTTTGGAGACTATGAAGTATTTCCCCCACATTTGTATCTGAATGTTTGTATGTAGTAACGTGAATATGTTCGGACTTACCGCAGCGATCCTTCGATGCGTCGCGGCTGTTGTATGTTTGTAGGAACGAGAAAAGTAAGGGTTACAGAGGGTTTTGTTTGAATCGGTTTTGAAAGAATGTCATTGACAATTTACCAATGTACAGGAATGTCATTATTGTTTTACCATTCTTTGCAGGTTAAATATGAAGGATAGAGTAATGATTTTGCTTATAAGTATTTTTCAGGTCCAAGGAGTTTGTACACAGAGAACAGGTGTATGTAGACAGCTGTACATATGGATAAATACATGAGTCTAAGGGAGGTAAAAGTATCATAGGTTATTTCATTGTTTCTTTTTTCCTGCACCACGCATTTCTTCCTTCAGTCTGTAATGAGGAAGAAAAGGGGGGGGGGATGATAAATGTAAGAATGACAGTTTTTTTCAAACTAATAATAACCTCTGTAATTCTAACCAAGTTTGTGCCAAGACTGTCTTTCTTTAATAGAATTTGAATCGGCAAGCAGCAGTCTGGTGAAGTAGGTTCCCATCCCAGAGGCTAAGAACCTTGTCAATGGTTCCAGGTATTGTAAGCCACGCACAGGTTATGCAGTGACCACAGTCCCGATGTCTGGGTTATTGTCATATGAGGGTTGTTTGGAGGTCAATCAAAACCATAGTCGTACTCTCCTCATTAGCTGTCACTTATATTCTCGGCTGATGGGGTGGGTGCGATCGTTGTGACATGAACTTCAAAATGTCCACCACAGGGTTCACGAGTCCCTCCTGGACCCTGACTTAATAATCAGTTTACATTCTTTCCAACCAGGTGACTGGGTCGTTGTAAAGAAGCTTGAGGGATGAGACCACGCCAGCCACTGCAAGAAGCGGCTCAACCACACCAAAGAATGAGGAGTATCTTTGTTTATTTATATTTTTGTTGTTTAGTAAATTTTAGCAAGGGTAACGATGAAAAGCATCCCAAGTTACCGTATTTTTCGGACCATAAGACGCACTTTTTTCCCCCAAAAATATGAGGAAAAATGTCTCTGCGTCTTATGGTCCGAATGTACATCAGGCTCCGCCCCCCGCCGTCGCTGTCAACGCCCCCTCACCACTGCTGGCAAAAAAAAGCCACCCCCCACACGAACCCCCCCCCCGACCTGTACTCCGGAGTCCTGGTTCCCACGGCCTCCTCCCGCACAGATGCCCAGCTTATTGCTTCAGCCACCACTGCAGCCACGGAGGTGACTGCCTGGCCAGTGATCTGCAGCCTTGTGTGCTGCAGGTAGGAGAATTACGGTGTACAGAACACCGGGGTCTGGGAGCCGGGACATGTCTTGAGAGAAGGGAAAATCATGTCCACTGCCCTACAATGCAGCGCGACATGCCGCTCAGACTCAGGTGGGAAACTATTGTAAGGGGAGAGTGGGGAGGAGTGGATGGAAGGCTGTGCAGTCTCCTAATGCTGTGTTTGGAGGAGTGGTGACAGCCTGCTCTGCTGGGACTTGTAGTGCCTCTGTGGGGGGGATGAAATATGGCAATCTGCTCTGCTGGGACTTGTAGTGCCTCTGTGGGGGGGCTGAAATATGGCAATCTGCTCTGCTGGGACTTGTAGTGCCTCTGTGGGGGGGCTGAAATATGGCAATCTGCTCTGCTGGGACTTGTAGTGCCTCTGTGGGGGGGCTGAAATATGGCAATCTGCTCTGCTGGGACTTGTTGTGCCTCTGTGGGGGGGGCTGAAATATGACAATCTGCTCTGCTGGGACTTGTAGTGCCTCTGTGGGGGGGCTGAAATATGGCAATCTGCTCTGCTGGGACTTGTTGTGCCTCTGTGGGGGGGCTGAAATATGGCAATCTGCTTTGCTGGGACTTGTAGTGCCTCTGTGGGGGGGCTGAAATATGGCAATCTGCTCTGCTGGGACTTGTTGTGCCTCTGTGGGGGGGCTGAAATATGGCAATCTGCTTTGCTGGGACTTGTAGTGCCTCTGTGGGGGCTGAAATATGGCAATCTGCTCTGCTGGGACTTGTAGTGCCTCTGTGGGGGGGCTGAAATATGGCAACCTGCTCTGCTGGGACTTGTAGTGGCACAGGTCGGGCTGCAATAATGGCAATGGTCAGGCTGCATTATTGGCAATGGTCAGGCTGCATTTCTTTGGCACTGGTCAGGCTGCATTTCATGGGCACTAGTAAATATTTTAGTAGACCATTTGGTTCAGACTATATTTTTTTTCTTGTTTTCCTCCTCTAAAACCTAGGTGCGTCTTATGGTGAGGTGCGTCTTATAGAGCGAAAAATACGGTATTATGTAAAGTGTATATCCTGACTAGCTCAGAAAGCGAACAGGACCGATGGTCTGTTCTGAGTCTTCACCGAGTTTTAGTCCCCAGCGATGACAGCGGTACATGCCATTTATGATGTTATTATGGGTATGATGAGTTTTGACAAACTAGTGAAGACTCCAAACAGACACTTGTCAATGGAATCTAGCGATGCATTTTTTTAGAGGGTAAAATTGGTTAGTTTTAATGGCTCTGCCTCTTGTCGGTTTGGGTATCTAGGTAGCCCACAAGTGTGTTTGAACTTTAGTTTGGTGTTTATGTGGATCTGCAGCTTATAAAGGTAATTCCCCCAATGCAAGAGGTTCATGCGTGATGGTGAAGCTGTCCCAACATCTTAGGTCGCGGCCGATCGCGAGGATCTGATGGCGCAGGAAATTAAGAATGGCAGGGACAGCTAGAAGGGATTTGTTCACCAACCCCGACCAGGTCTGGGCATGGTGTCCTGCATGAGGGGGGGGCTCGGGCTTGGGATACGAGTGAACAATTCTCATCCGTTAAGGATAGGGTTCTTCATGTAATTGTTGAAGCCAGAGCTGTAGCTAAGTGAAAGTTGGGAGTCTATTTTAAGGGTCTGGGAATCTTTGGGGATCTAATTTTTATTTTACAGCGGATCGTGGTTAAAGGAAGTGGGAATATATATACTCATGTCGTTTTATTTCTATTCTTTCTATGTCGTGACGAGGTGCTCCTGTTGCCTGATTTGACGCGTGACCAGAGTTTCCTTGATGAGACGCCCCGAAGCCGGACCCGCATACAAGACACGGAGGATCACAGACGGATCGGCGATTACTACAGCTCACCATGTAGTGTCCTCCTTTATAAGTCATGCCCCTGAAGAGTAGAGTCTACAGGTCAAGCCGTGTTTTCCTTTTTATGGACTGAGGCCTCGTACACACGGCCGAGATTCTCGTCGAAAAAAACATGTCTTTTTTTTCGACGAGATTCTTGGACAAGAAAATTGTCCCGGCCGAGTGTACACATGCTCGATTCAAAGAACCCGCGGTTCTTTGAATGGAGCGTACGCGGTGACATCATCGACTACGACGAGCATGCGCTCGTCACATTCGATGCCGTCGCCGCCATCTTGGTATACCCTACGTATGCCTAGGAAGCTACCGCGCATGCGTCAAATTCATTTCGAACATGCGCGGGCTTCCGGGAGGACAGGTAAGTGTACACACACTCACTTTTCTCGTCGAGAAACATGCCGACGAGAAAATAGAGAGCAGGTTCTCTATTTTCTCGTCGAGGTTACTTGTGTGTACGAGGCCTAAGGACTGATTCATTTACAGGTGTAAGAAGCAGATCAACTCTCATCGAGGGACACATGGGGTGCATATGACAAAAAAGGGAGGACTGTTGTGGAGATTTTTATGGAGATGTATTTAATATGTATTGTCATAGTGTCACCCAGTGTTAGTACTTCCGCAACCCGCTCTAAAAGAGCTGATTGGGGTAGTCTGAGGCTGGTTGAATCCCGTCTGATAGGGGAAAACGTCTTGAGGTTGGAGTGTGATGTTTGCAGGGTACGGATATGTCCGCCAATGGGGGCCCTCTGTGCATTAGCATGGACGATCGTTAAGGAGGGGATATGCTCGCTCTGCAATGACATCATTGGTTATAGGCGGATGCGCGCTCTTGTCTCTGCTGTGTCTGATCAACATTGGATGGAATTCATAGCGCGCGTCTGCAGATAGCCTCCCTCCCCCATTCAATAATAGTATAATCTTAATATGCGTTATTCTATGGAATAGCGCAGAATAAGAATTCCTATCAACGGTAACTTTAGCCATCCTACGTTATTGTATTCATTGTATGTATTATTGTATTGAATCCTTTAAGCCAGTGGTCCCCAACCTTTTTGGCACCAAGGACCGGTTTTGTGGAAGAATATTTTTCCAAGGCCCGGTAGTAGGGGGGGACGAATCACGATGTGTGGGTCGGTTCACACTGTTGCGGTGTGGGAACCCTGCGAATCCACTGCGCATCGCAGGTTTTCCGGTGGCAGTTCACATTGCCCTATGTGAACTGCTGGGAGTGTCAGTTAAAAGTTAACGACACCCCCAAATCAGTTCGTATATCGCAGTGCGATCTGCAAACTCTGACAGGAATCGGATCGCATGGGTGTGAACACCCATGCGATCCGATTCTGCTGCGGACAAAAAAAATGGTCCTGTGCGAGTTTGATGCGAATTCAGCCATACGATTTGTATGGCTGAAATCGCACAGAGATCGCATGTGATGTGCACTGCAGTGCGGTGCGAATCACATCCGAACTCTGACATTGCTGCAGTGTGAACCGGCCCTAAATGTCCCAGTGTAAAAATATTATTAAATGTCCCAGTATAAAAAAAATATTTAATGATTTTTTTATACTGGGACATTTAATCATTTTTTTATACTGGGACATTTAATCATTTTTTTTATACTGGGACATTTAATCATTTTTTTTATACTGGGACATTTAATGTCCCAGTATAAAAAAAATCATCATTAAATGTCCCAGTATAAAAAAAAATCATCATTAAATGTCCCAGTATAAAAAAATCATTAAATGTCCCAGTAAAAAAAATATACAAGTCCCTCTGCAGTGCCCACTGTACTTACAGTCTCAGCACAGGAAAGTGAGGGGGAGCCGTTAGAGATTGCGGGAATGCTTTGAGCCGGTACATAGCGAGGGTGGGCGGAGAGATGAGGTAATTCTCTCTCTCTCTCATTGGCCGGCCGTGCCTCTGTGTAGCGTAGCGTAGCCTTGCAGCGCCGTATGTTAGGGCGGGTCAGCGGCGCGCCTCTGTGTAGCGCAGAGAGATGGTGTCATCTCTCTGCTCGGGCAGCTGCATCGCTGACGGTCTCCTCCATGGCCCGGCTATAGCGGCGGTATGGCACGGACAGTGTCATTTGCGTTGCGGCCCGGCTAGAGAGGCGGTACGGCCCGGCTTTGGGCCGCGGACCGGGGGTTGACGACCTCTGCTTTAAGCCATATTTCTTGAGTGGGATTCATGTATGGCATCTCCTGTTGGAAGGAATGTCCAGGTATTGCCATTTTCCTGTGTGGAAGGGACATCCTGTGAGGTCCCCGCCCATGGGGGAGGGGATTGGTTGCTGCAGCCAATCACCTCCTGTGTGAGATCTTTTGAGTTTAATAAAAGCCTATGATTAGGCGTCGGCTAGACAGTCTATGCTGGGAAGTCGAGATGAGAACATAAGCTGTGTTGGTGCTTTCCTTGAATGAGTGCTGGGATGAACGGTGAGTGGATTTTAGCAACCTTAACTTAAAGATAGCATTATTGCAAAGAGATGAAATCTGATGTGTGTGCTTAGATAGCACATGACATATGAGCTGTGTGCTCTGCAAACAGCAGCCTAGAAATTCCACAACAGTATCATACGAGAAAACTTTACGTGCTTGTCCGATTGGATAATAATCGGATGAACTGTCATGATCAGCTCTCAAAACCTCTGTACTGACAATTTGATTATCGTATGATCGCTTTGAAATCTGTATTTTTCATGTGATTTTCAGATTGTGTGTACGGCCTTAAAGCAGCTAATTGAAAGAAGTTTTCTTTACTACCACAGTTCAAAAATAAAAATAAATTCTCTGCATACAGAAAAGTTGTGAGGAGATGTGCATGTTTCACAACTGACAGTGTACCAGTACCAGGTTTACAGCACCAGCACAGAAACCAGTACATTTTATCACAGATCCTGAAATGTTATATACCTAAAAACCTGGGCAAATTGCCCAACAGGGCTCTATATTGGTGAGACTGCACAAACTCTACGCCAGGGGTAGGCAACCTTAAAGAGGTGGCGATCTACCTGAACAACATGGGAGAAGTCAAAGATCACTGGGCGCAGTGTCGCCTCTTCACACCAGTTTTAAACCTGTAATTGCCGTACTACCGTGCCACAATCACATGCTATGCACGGCAATCATGAGCTTAAATCAAGTGGTGAGGAAGTAACATATCACCTCTTTACCACCTGTCAAACACACTCAGATCACTTTTTAGAGGAGCAGCGGTGCTTGCTGCCCTTGTGAATGAGCCCTTACAGTAGTTACATTCAGCAGCGGCACTCATAGAACTTGTTCACAAGTAAAATCCTACAGTTGAGTTGCGGTTTTACCACCCCAATCCCTACCTTCTTTAGCTGCTGAGGCAGCAGCCAAAGGTGTAAACATGCTGCAGGAGAAATGAAGGCCCCTGTTGCTTTTGGTGCATGCTACTGCCTGACAATCCTGACCCATGCAGGAGAATGGGTCAGGAGACAGGAGCCAGCACTACAGAGGAGGCATCGGCTTATGCGGATCTTGCTCCCTACTACAGCTCCAACTTTACAGTCCTGCGTTGCACTCTGATGCTCTGGGATGGTGGGTCAGCATCAGCAAGCCAAAACCGCGTTCTACCAGACACCAATCTGTTCTATACTGGTAGATCAAAATCTACAGGTTGCTGACCCCCGCTCTATGCCAACAAAGGAATTATAATAGGTTCACACTACAAAAAAAAAAAAAAACAAGAAGAAACCATTGTTGCTGCAGTGTCCATTTTTACATCTACAGAAACATAAATGATGGCAAGATCATATTAATGACAAAGAATAATAAGCGCATAAAGAATGGTTGGACTGGAGATAAAAGGTCAGACGCCAAATTTTGCACTCTAGTTTTAGTAAATCAGCCCCATGCTGTAGGGATGAATGGGGCCAGAACTATAAAATTTTTTACAACACGTTAGGAAAAGACGGTTGTATATCATTGTTTATTGTATAAATATGTGTTTTTATGTCCAGTATTGTATAATGCTTAAAAAAGCAACCCAAGCTTCCCTCAAAAGCTTGCGTTTTTAGAAACATTCATTGGCCATTAAATATTAATAAGGACAAAAATCCAACATGGACAGGACAGAGTTCTTAAAATGCACCAGAACTAATATTATCAGGATTGAAAATTCTTATTCTTTCTCCACAATTCCTTCAGCTACAAGGTCAGTCAGGGCATGTTTTTTTGTGCTTTTATTGCTTGTCCAGAAGTAGTAAATATGTTGATGTACATACTTTGGGCACAGGTGTGCTTCAAGCTGACCAGGCACCAAAAAAGCAAACCATTATTATATTGCAGTTTATCAATTCTTAGATGTGATGGCTGCATTCATTTTCTTTTTTAGTCTTTCTTCTATTTTCATCTGGTGATCCAGTGGGTAAGTCTGTTTTATTCAAAGGCACAAGATTCAGAATGCTTCAGTTTACATGGATGAGACAAACCATTTAACACTGGCAGGGGTGCTTAAAATGATTAGCCTTTATTTATTCATGTTAACCCTTTATCCAAAAATGAAAAAAAAAAAAAACCTTTTTTCTGTACATGCTTTTAAAGTAGATAGATACATTCATTCCCTATGCCACCCTGCCAATGGGGCCTGGGATGGCCTAAGTGACTATTCTGTCAAGGCAGGGTGGCATAGGGAAAGAACGTATCCACCAGAAAGAAAACAGATGTCCCTGTACCATTGCAAAAGTCAGCAATCACCAATGCTTTTCTCAATGCTCAATACCGCGTGTTATATGTAGCTCCCAAGGTGACACTGTTATGCACAAGATTACATAATTCAAATGCCTCTTGTAAAAATAAACACTGCAAAAGAATATATGACCATATGTACAATTTTGTACTGTGTGGTAGATTTTCCTATAATTAAAGTTTTTATTATTGCACTTCTTAGCACTTTTAGTACATATATAAAACAATCTTCCAAAAAATGTTAAAAGAAAACTAAAGGGCAGATTCTATTTTCATTATAATAACTTTTCGCAGACAACCTGTCAACAAAAACCAGATAAATGCATTGTATGCTGATGTGGAAGTGTGGGAGTTAAGACTGCCCACGCTCATCTTGTCCTTCAACCTCGCTGGCAAAGAAGAGTTTGTCTATGTTGGCATATTACCTCTTCTATATTTTAAGTGCGTCCAAAAATAAAGCAAGGAAGTGAATGTGGTTGTTTAAGAACTTTCCAAAACATCCTCGTTATATCCTGATGTTGCTTAGATGAGTCCAAAGAATCTGATGAACACTGCAAGAGCAATAAGGATTTTTAGGGGCATTATGGTAGTGTAATGGAAACACATCTGCCCCCAAAAGTCCCTCATTTTCCCTGCGATATGCAGCTATGTAGAATTCGTTAAAAGTTGACGGTTTGCGGTTTTGCTACAAAGGAAAAGGGTAAAGTTAGTAGAGTAATGCCCAAACTATGTTTCTCCAAATAACAAACCAAGCCAACAACTGAAAATGTTACATATGAATTTTTAAATACAATATACAACAAATGCCCTTTTTACTAAAAATTTCAACAAGCTAACACTTTGCAACATAAAAAAAATCTTCTTAGAAAAGTTAAATTTTTAACACTTGGTAACTAAAGTCACAAAGTTTGGTTTTATCTGTGCAGTCTTAAATAGTATTTTGTTAGTTGGGGGGGGGGGGTATTAAAACTGGAGCGTAAAAATTTGGTGCAGCTCCGCATAGAAACCAATAAGCTTCCAGGTTTTAATGTCAAAGCTTAATTGAACAAGCTGAAGTTAGAAGCTGATTGGCTACCATGCACATCTGCACCAGGTTGTGAGTGCTCAAGTTTTAGTAAATCTCCCGATCGACTTCTGTTTAACTGCAGTGGCCATGCATGTATCGTAATTTGGACAGTCCCTGCTGACTCGGCCGAATTTTGATCTATCTATGGCCACCCTAAGAAAGAAACCTTAATCAATACGGAGCTGTACCAGAAGGAACTGTGAAGAGCATTAGGTTTCATAGCAACAAATCATCTGATAAATTATATGCTGTTAAAGGGGGATTCCACCGGCAATTTTTTTATTTTGTAGCTGCTGACTTTTAATAAGGACACTTACCTGTCCTACTCGCCCACGATGTAAGCCCCCCCCCCGAGGCCGATCCCTCGATCCTAGCAGCTCCCGGCGCCGCCATCCTCAGTAAGGGAAACAGGCAGTGAAGCCGCACGGCTTCACTGCCAGTTTCCTACTGCGCATGCGCGATCCGCGCGGCGCTTTGTGAATGGGCCGGCTGCTCTCTGGAATACACACAGTTCCCAGAAGGCAGCGTGCCCCATTCACCAGAAGACACCGCGAGGAGGACGAAGGAAGAAGACCAGCCGCGGACGATGAAGAGGAAGATTAGGGACTTCCGCATAGCAACCTCAATTTCTGTTAAGAATTTTTTTTTTTTCAATTTTTTTTTAGGATTTTTGTTACTTTAGGTCTAGAGTTGATATAGCACAGTATATTTATTATTTTGTTGATTCATTAACACTAGGGAATGTTAGTTTCCAGCAACTGGGTGTAAGGTGGTGTACTGTTCTCTGTTAGTGCAGGGATTACCCTTTATTTATAGACTTCCTTTATTAGCCAGGTTTGTAACTTGTGCTTCATCCATTGTATTTAACCACCTCAATACTGGGCACTCCCTGCCCAGGCCATTTTTCAGCGCTGTCACACTTTGAATGACATTTGCGCGGTCATGCTACACTGTAACCATGTGAATTTTTTTTATAATTTTCTTCACACAAATAGAGATTTCTTTTGGTGGTATTTAATCACTGCTGGGTTTTTTGTTTGTTTGTTTGTTTTTTTGGGGGGGGGAATTAGAGACCAAAAATGTTTAAAAAAAAAAAAAAGCTTCTTAGTTACTGTCAGTAAATTTTGTAAATAAGTAATTTTTCTCCTTCACTGATGGGAACTGATGAGGCGGCACTTATGGGCACTGATGAGGCGGCACGAATATGCCGCACTTATGGGTACTGATAGGTGGCACTGATGGGTGGCACAGGTTGGCACAGATAGATGGCACAGGTGGGCACAGATGGGTGGCACTGATGGGCACAGATGAGCAGCAGTGATAGCCAGCACTCACTGGCATCACTAATCGCTGGCAATTGTGGGCACAGATTGCTGGCGATTGTGGGCACTGGTTGGTACTGATTTCTGGCACTTATTACATACCTAGCTGTCCCCCTGTGAGGAGATGCCGCTGATCGGCTCTCCTCTCCTCACACTCTGCCAGTGTGAGGTGAGGAGAGCCGATTACCGGCAGCTCTGTGTTTACATGTGACCGGCTGCGATTGGACACAGCCGATCCCATGGTTAAAGAGCCGCGGCCACGCCTCTTTACAGAGATCGGGGTAGCGCCGTGTGCTAGCAACGCGCAACGGCCGCAATTGCCGCACTGCGCGCCCCTGCGGGCGCGCAAGAGCGGTCCTTCTGGGTGGCCGTCGTATGACGTCCACCCAGAACGAGAGCCGCACCGCCCAGCTGTCATTTGACAGTGGGCGGGCAGCAAGTGGTTAAATGGTATTTGAGCTAAATGCACCCAAGAACTCAGTGAAGCAGTGAGATCACTTTGTACTGTACTAAAATAAGCAGGGTCTTCAGCACTGGCTCTAGTTGATTCTTCAACCCTCCATCTCCCACAGATGTTCCAAAGAACCAATGATGCCTCTTTGATCCTCTGACTCTCTCTGGTAGTTGTCTTTTGTAGTCTAAGGTGAATAACAACATGAATTTTCAAATGTATAAAAAAAGGATTGCTGTACTTCTTACATACACATCATAATATATATTGCTGTGCATATTAAAATAAACAAACCACGAAACAGAATTTTTTTTTTTTTTTTTTAAAAGATGAAATCCCTTTAAATTAAGCTCACCAAAAGTATCTTTAGCACAAAAATGTTGTGGAAAATAAACCATACATTATAAATTCCATAACAAATTCTAAAAAACAGAATTAGGGTCTGGCAAAGTCTGCAAAAGAAAAAAACATTTCTTTTTCGTACATCACGGGACACAGAGCGACATAGTCATTACTAATGGGTTATATAGTTACCGTCAGGTGCTGGCACTGGCAACTTCCAAAACCGGAAGTACCCTCCCCTATATAAGCCCCTCCCATCCGGGAGCACCTCAGTTTTTTTGCCAGTGTCTAAGGTGTTGGCCAAGAAGAAACATGTGTTTTTCACTGAGCTTGCGTACAGGTTCTTTTGGGCCTCAGTAAGCTATTCCGGATCCGACCAAAAAAGCTTCATAGCTAAACGGTCGGTACCCGGGCCTTGCAGAGAAGAGCAAGGTTCTGCCTGTAATGCTTCTCTTAGGAGAGCTGGACCCTGGGATCCAGAGCTCTGGTCATACCCACGACCAAGATGTTTTCTGTGCAGGGTGCTATACAGGTCCAGGGGAGTGGAATCCTTGGGAACCCGGTCCCTGAAGGTTTGATTACAATGCCTGCCGTGATAGGTGAAGTTTGGGCTTTTGTGGACCAAACAAAGTCCTGCGGCGGGGAACAGGTAAGTGGGGGCCCCCAGGAACTTGGTTCTATTGGGGGACCCCCAAGCCTAATTTGTCTTTCTGTCTGTTACCTAATGGTATTCCCGCAAGATTCTGTGCATGCCTGTAACTACTAAAAAAATGTAATAATTTTTAATGGTGGTCAAGAAAAAAAAAAAAAAAAAGGAATGTTTTTTTATATATGTTTAGTATATTAAACTGCGGTACCTGTGTTTGTCCACTAGAGGCCGCTGTGGACTGTTTTTCTTGTCATATGGACTAGTTTCTTCTCAGAGAGCAAAGTCCAGGCAGCTGGTGAGTTCTCCTACAGGAAACTGTTTCCTCTGCCATGTTGCAGTGTTCGTCTATCCCCCGGCCTGCGGCAAAGGGGGCCCTGGCTCCTGTCCCTGGTTTCCATGTTTGAAAATTAGCGCCGAGGCGCACGTGGCCGCGCGCGTGCGCGTGCACGCGCCTCTATATATAGAGGTGGCTAGAAAAAGGGGCGGGGCCTGGGGGATGACGCTCTGTGCGCGCCGCAGCGCTTCTGCGCATGTGCGGGCGTCCCAGCAGGTTTTTAAAAAGCCACATTATTGCAGTAAGCTGGCTATGAAGTACAGAGACAGAGCTGGCAACATTTAAAGGCATACAGCAAGCGGTTGATACAGGCATCCCCTAGAAGGGCACATTAGTAGACACCAACTGTGATATAGCAGCAATTGTGCTAGACTATTCTCAGTAAAAGTGGTGTATTACGGCTGGAATACCTCAGCTTTAGGCTTAGGAATATGCCGTCCAGTAGCTCCGGAACTGAATCTTCCAGGAAGCGAAGGGGGTCTCATCGGGCTCTGAGGATCTTGGGCATACTCTTGCTGCACCAGTCTCCCCTGAAGTTCAGAGGTAAGTGACCGTAGAGACCCCGCAGGGGTACTTGGTACTGTGGCTGTCCTCAGTCACCTGCTCCTGTGTATGTAACAGAGGAGGTTTTTTCCTCAGCTCTGGGAGGATTAGAGAGAGATTGTCAAAATTTATCGCTGCCTCCCTGTCAGGGAAAGCACGCCCGATCTCCGTCTCCTCCTTCAGAGTGCCTGTTAGCAGAGCAACAGTCCCATACAGGGATCGACCTGCCTGAAGGGGATCAGGATAAGGTTGATTCTGTTATAGAGGAATCAACAGTGGGGGAACCTTTTCTCAGCATCTCAAGCTGAAAGATTATGGGTTCAGTCTCTGACTAACATGGTCCGATCAGCATTTAAAAATGCACCTTGCGGAACCATCAACCACTACTGTATCCTCGTTGGGGTCGCTAGAAGCCCCCAGACTGTTTGTTCTTTTCCACTTCACCCTTTACTGAAAGGGCTCATTTACCAGGATTGGGAACGTCCTGAGAAAATATTTATTCCCCCAAGAGATTTCCGGTGGTCTATCCCATGGAGGATAAGTTCATCAAAAAAAAAAAAAAAAAAAAAATGGAAGGTCCCTACAGTGGACGCAGCCATCTCTTGTATGTATAAATCACTGACATGTCCAGTGGATAATGTCCAAATGTTCAAGAACCCAATAGATAAAAGATTGGAGTCCTTATGAAAATCTGCTTGGTGATACAACCAGCAGTAGCAGCTATTGGGGTCTGCTAAGCAGTGAAGGATCAGTTGAAACAGGTCTTGAGGGACTTGACAGATCAGCAGGCTTTGCCCTAGCTGATCTACCTAGAGCCTTAGGCTTTGCGGTTGACGCCATAGAGGATTCAGTCCATCAGGCCTCCCGCCTTACGCTGTCTGTAGTACATATGCGTAGGCTCCTATGGCTCAAAAACTGGTCTGCTGAAGCTCCCTGTAAAGAATGGCTGGTTAGCGTCCCATTTCATGGTGAACGCTTATTCAGGGAAAACCTGGACAAATATATCCAGAAAATTTCCAGCGGTAAAAATACGCTCTTGCCGGTTAAAAGCAGAGTTAGAGGTCCCTCTTTAAGGGGCCTGCTTCTCCAGTCCCTGGGGCATCGGCTGTGTAACAGTTCCGACGGCCTCCTCGGTCAAATCCCGGGGGTAAAAAACAGGGACAGTAGCAGGGTAATGAGAAACCCTGGGTCAGGGGAGGTACAAAACCTCCCCCAAAGTTAAATTCATTGAAGCCCCCACTCAGTCGGGTGGGGGGAGGACTCCAGTTGTTCGCAAGGAGACCTGGCGGGACACGATCAAGACAGATAGGTGCTCTCCGCAGTAGGTTTGGGATACAGTTTGGAGTTAAAAGACTCTCCTCCTTCCCATTTTTAAGGTCAAACGTGCCAAGGGATCCCCGGAAGAGAGAGTCCCTCCTGTTGGCACTAGAACAACTATTGCTCCAAGGAGTAATTATGGAAGTTCCCCTGGAAGAATGAGGGTTCGGGTTTTACTCAAACCTCTTTACAGTCCCGAAGCAAACGCGGACGGGAGGCCCATATTAATTCAAAAAGGGCTATACAAATTCCTGTATATCAGGACTTTCCGATGGAGTCGATCCGATCGGTGGCCACTGCCCTACAAGGGGAGGATTGGTTAGCCACGATCGACATCAAAGATGCTTATTTGCACATTCCCATCTTTCCAGTCCACCAAAAATTTCTACGCTTTGCAGTAGAAGGGCGCCATTTTCAGTTCAGAGCCTTACCCTTCGGTTTGGCCACAGCACCACGAGTGTTTACAAAAATTCTGGCCCTTTATTGGCCAATCTAAGAACACAAGGTGTAATGATAATGGCATATCTGGATGACTTGTTGCTGATAGACCACTCAGTGAAAAAACTAGACGTGGTCGTTCACAAGACGATCAAGTATCTGGAATCTCACGGTTGGATTATCAACCGAGACAAGTCAGCCCTAAAAACCAGTCAAAAGTCTGGAATACTTGGGGCTAAGGTTGGATTCAGGCCAGAGAAAAATATTCTTGCCTCGAGGAAAGGTGTTGTCTTTGAAAGATTTGATCCACTTAGTGGGTACAAAAAAGACAGCCGTCCATACGCCTGTATATGAGGCTGCTGGGAAAAATGGTGGCATCATTCGAAGCAGTACCCTACGGTCAATTCCATTCAAGGAATTTGCAAGGGGCCATACTGTCAGCCTGGAACAAAAAAGTTCAGGCCCTAGACTTACAATGTCCTTGTCCCCTTCCGTTCGCAAGAGCCTCCGTTGGTGGTGGGTTCCCCAGAATCTGGAAAAAAGGAAATCCTTCAGTCCGATTTCTTGGAAGGTGGTCACTACAGATGCCAGCCTTATAGGCTGGGGAGCAGTACTGGAGCAATAGTCTCTCCAGGGCAGATGGTCGGATGCAGAAAAGGCCCTGCCCATCAATCTCTTAGAGATACGAGCAGCCCGGTATGCCCTAGTAGCATGGACATCCAAACTCCAAGGGTCCCCTGTCAGAATTCAATCATCAGGGGGGCACCAGGAGTCGTGCAGCCCAGAGGGAAGTAAATTACATCCTGAAATGGGCAGGAAAAATATGTCCCAGCCATATCTGCGGTATTCATTCCAGGAGTGGAGAATTGGAAGGCGGACTTTCTAAGTCGCCAGCAATTAGGCCCAGAGGAAGGGTCCCTTCACCCCGAGGTTTTCTGGACAATATGTCAGCGGTGGGGAACATCGGATGTAGATCTTCTAGCATCCAGATTCAACGCAAAGGGGGATAGGTTTGTCTCTCTGACAAGGGATCCCCTAGCTTGCGGCTCGGATGCCCTAGTGTTCCCTTGGGATCAGTTCAAGCTGATATATGCATTCACACCGCCACAATGGTTACCTCGATTACTCCGCAGAATCAGGGTAGAAAAGAAACCAGTGATTCCGGTGGCTCCAGCGTGGCCCCGAAGAGCGTGGTACGCGGAGATTGTAAAATTTCAGTGGGGAGTCCTTGGACTCTCCAACGTCGTCCGGCTTTCGCAAGGACCGATATACCACCCTTCCTTACCAGCCCTAGGTTTGACGGCCTGGCTATTGAAGCCCACATTCTAAAAAAGAGAGGGCTCTCTAATGCTGTGGTATCTACCATGATCAATGCCAGGAAGCCGGTATCCAGGCAGATCTACTATAGAATCTGGAAGGCGTACATCGCGTGGTGTGAGGCCAAGAAATGGCATCCACATAAGTACGTAATAGGTAGGTTTCTGGACTTCCTACAGTGGGCTGTAGATAGGAAGCTTGCCTTGAGTACTATCAAGGGTCAGATTTCGGCCTTGTCAATATTTTTTCAAAGGCCCTTGGCTTCGCATTCATTAGTCAAAGCCTTTATACAAGGAGTGATGCGTATTAGTCCTCCGGTTAATATTCCCATATGTCCATGGGATCTAAACTTGGTTCTGTCGGTTCTACAGAAACAACCATTTGAACCATTACAGCATATTTCCTTGGTGCTTCTCACCAGGAAATTGATTTTTCTAGTAGCCATTTGTTCGGCTAAAAGAGTATCGGAATTAGCAGCTATGTCCTGTAAGGAGCCATATCTGGTTATCCATAAGGACAGAGTAGTGTTACGTCCTCATCCAGCCTTTCTTCCTAAGGTGGTATCGAGTTTTCATTTGAACCAAGATGTGGTTCTTCCTTCTTTTTTCCCCAAGCCTACTTCGGTAGAGGAAAAGTTATTGCATTCTTTGGATGTAGTAGGAGCAGTTAAACCTTATCTAAAAGCCACTGCTCAGATTCGCAGAACGGATACTTTGTTTATTCTGCCGGAAGGCCCCAGAAAGGGTCAGGCAGCGTCAAAATCTACTTTAGCCAAGTGGATTCGACAGGTCATAATACAAGCCTATAGCTTGAGAAGTAGACCGCCTCCGTTCAAAGTTAGGGCGCACTCCACGAGAGCAGTTGGAACTTCATGGGCAGTGCATCACCAGGCCTCCCTGGCTCAAATCTGTAAGGCCGCAACATGGTCTTCGGTACACACGTTTACTAGGTTCTACCAGGTGGACGTTAGAAGTCAGGAGGATGTCGCCTTTGGGCGCAGTGTGTTGCAGGCCGCAAAAGATCCTCATGTCTGATAGCGCTCAGCTTATATATGGTGTATCCCCCCCCTCATTTGGCATTGCTTTAGGACATCCCATTAGTAATGACTATGTCGCTCTGTGTCCCGTGATGTACGAAAAAGAAAATAGGATTTTTATAACAGCTTACCTGTAAAATCCTTTTCTTGGAGTACATCACGGGACACAGAGCTCCCACCCCTCTTTGGGGACACTTATTGCTTTGCTACAAAACTGAGGTGCTCCCGGATGGGAGGGGCTTATATAGGGGAGGGTACTTCCGGTTTTGGAAGTTGCCAGTGCCAGCACCTGACGGTAACTATATAACCCATTAGTAATGACTATGTCGCTCTGTGTCCCGTGATGTACTCCAAGAAAAGGATTTTACAGGTAAGCTGTTATAAAAATCCTATTTTCAGCAGAACACAGATGTTAATTGCTACGTGTTGCTGGGACTTGGGAGAGTTCCAGCTGTCAGGATGCATTGACAACATACCCACATATTGGTGGCAAGAGGTCAGCTAAAGATATAGTGCCACAGGTATGCAGAAATAAAGTACACATTGTACCAAATGTTGGTTCACCACATTTTACTGCTATTGACAAGATCCCTGACTCTTAGACAAGAAAATTCCAGCAAGATTGGCCTTTTTAAAAAGAATACTGTTACCCAAATGCATGTGTGATTTTCAGACATCTGCAAACAAGAATAAAAATTAAATAATTTAGGTATTTTATAAATGATGCACACACACTACATTATAGCAAAAGGCCGAGTTTGTAAATGTAGCTCAGATGGCAAGACTGTATACATCAATAATACTTGTAGCAAGTCTTTTAAATCATGGTTTATAGAAACAGACAGGGCCGGATTCCTGACAAGGCCACAGAGGCCAGGCCTCGGGGCGGTAGTGAATGCAGGGGCGGCGCCGCGCCCCCCCGACCTGCATTCCTGAGTCCCGCAGGCCGTCTCCCGCATAATGCAGCGGTACTTGCAAGTAGCATTGTGTGTGGGCGGGGGTGGTGGCGTGCTTGACCGGGGGGGGGGGGGGGGAGTAGTGCGGACTGTGCGGAGCAGCTCACGCCTCCATAAGCGGCCGGTGACTGACTGGCTGCATGTAATTGGACTGGAGCCTTAAGCCCCGCCCACCCTCCTCCCTGCAGTTTGTGTTCACTGCATCGTCTCTTGGGGACTCGGGAGGGGTCTGTCTGATGACAAGAGGAAAAGAGGAGGAGAGAGAGAAGCGCATTGCACAAGGGGAACCTCCTGGCAAGGACAGCAGGTACAATTTAATAAATTACTCTTTTGTGTGCCAAGCAGCCAATGTGGAAATAAATATACAGATCATGATTTTGCAATAAAGTGATCCATGCTGCAAACTCATTAAACAGTCTCCACCTTCAGTAAAAGTTCACGTTCTTCAAACTTTGCAGTACATGAACTTTCACTGAAGGTGGAGACTGTTTAATGAGTTTGCAGCATGGATCACCTTATTGCAAAATCACGATCTGTATATTAATGAACTTTCAATGAATGTGGTCTGTTTAATGAGTTTGCATTGATTTCAGCATGTGCAAAGTGTTCCATGCATGCTGAAATCAATGCAAACTCATTAAGGAGGTTGAGGCTGCACTCATTGCCACTGATTAGGCGGCACTCTAAGGCTACTTTCACACTGAGGCATCAGCGGTACAGCGCAGCTAAAAACGTTACTGTCGTTTTTGCGGCGCTATTCGGCCACTAGCAGGGCATTTTTAACCCCCGCTAGCGGCCGAAAAAGGGTTAAAACCGCCCGCAAAGCGCCGCTGCTCTTTGCTGGCGGTTCGGCGGCGCTGCCCATTGATATCAATGGGCAGGGGCGCTTTAGGAGCGGTGTATACACCGCTCCTACAGCGCCTCAAAGATGCTGCTTGCAGGACTTTTTTTACCATACTGCCAGCGCACCACTCCAGTGTGAAAGCCTTAGGGCTTTCACATGGGAGTGAATTGAGCGGCTCTTTCAGGGCACTTTGCAGGTGCTATTTTTAGCGCTAGCACCTGCAAAGCGCCCCAGTGTGAAAGTAGCCTTAAGCTGCACTGATAAGGCAGCACTGATATGCTACACTGATGGGCACGGATGAGGCCGCACTGGTGGCCACTGATAGGCAATGGTGAGGCTGCATTGTCGGCGCTGGTGAGGCTGTGCTGATGGGCACTGGTGAGGCTGCATTGATGAGCACTGGTGAGGCTGCATTGATGGGTACCAATGAGGCTGCATTGATGGGCATTGGTGAGGCTGCTATGATTGGCACCGTTGAGGAAGGCGTTGGTGGGCACTGATCAGTCCGCACTGATGGCCACTGATAAGCTGCACTGGTGAGGCTGCATTGATAGGCAATGGTGAGGCTGTGCTGATGGGCACTGGTGAGGCTGCATTGATGAGCACTGGTGAGGCTGCATTGATGAGTACCAATGAGGCTGCATTGATGGGCACCTGTGAGGCTGCGCTGATGGGCACTGATCAGTTCGCACTGATGGGCACTGTCTGCACTGGTAAGGCTGCATTGATGGGCTCTGATAAGCCCCCTAGGTTCTTTTAGCCCCCTAGTTTCACCTTTCCAGATCACTGCATTCAGCTGCTGAGGCAGTTGAATGTCAACACAGTGGGCAGTGGCTTGGAGCAATAGCCAGTCTGTTATTGTTTTCTTTTTAATTGCAATAGCAGGCTGGCTATTGCGCCTGTCCACTGCTTGCTATCAATCAGCAGAGGAGGGAACTGAAAGCGAATGTTCACCTTCAGGTCCTCCTCTGCTGATTGACAGCAGCAGTGGGTGGGTGCAATAGCCAGCCTGCTATTGTCTAATGAAATTTAAAATATCCAATAGCAGGCTGGCTATTGTTTCTAGCCGCTGATGGGTGACTTGACGCTGGTGTTCTATCAATCCAAGGGATTGATAGAACACAGGCAAAAAAGAGGGGCAAGGATGAGCAGAGAACGGAGCGGGGCAGGTGTTCTATCAAAGATTGCAACAGTGGTGGAATGTGTGACCAGTCACATGGTCATACATTTTTACATAATCACGCCCACTTTTTTTGGAATATGTGACCGGCAAAAAGGAGGAGAGTTCCAACACTTACTCAGCTGTTCCAGGGCAGATTGAGCCATTGAGTCAGAACTTTTAAATACTTTGTCCTACGAAGACATTATCGATGAGTTTGCCAAAAGAAAAAGTTAGAACTAAAAATGTTTAGGGAGTTTCTTACTGCTATAATCTTTAAAAGGCATTTTCTGCATTACAGAGTATTTTCAGTCTGTACAATTAAATCCAGTTATTTTCAGTGTTCTCGTGTGTGGAAATATGTTTTTAATTGATCTATTGTAGCGATCATCGATAAAGGATGAGAATGGTGGTGTGTGTGTGGGGGGGGGCGGCATTGAACGACCCGGCCTTGGGGCGGCAAAGGGAGTAAATCCGGGCCTGGAAACAGATCAAAGAATTTGTTTCATGTCCTCATAAAAAGTGATGTTATATGTATCAAACAATAATTGTTTTATTTAAAGTGATTGTAAACCCTCCCCTTTTTTTAAATAAAAAAATAACAAAAATGCCTTTACTTGCCTGCTCTGTGCTGTTGCTCCAAGCCCCTCCTCTTCATCGGGTTCCCCCATGGAAAGCTCCTTACCATGGGGGTACCGGTGTGGGCTCGCTGCTGCACAGGTACAGGTACAGCAGCAGGAGCCAATGGGGAGAACGACAGCAGCCTGAGCCACTGCACTCGTGCACATCGCTGGATCGGGCTCAAGAAAGAAAAAAGGGAGTTCAGGGGGGCAGCTGCAGCATAGAAGGGTTTTCACCTTAATGCATAGAATACATTAAGGTGAAAAACTTTAATGCCTCGTACACACGACCGGTTTTCCCGACGGAAAAAAAATCAATGGTTTTCCCAACGGAATTCCTCTCAAGCCTGCCTTGCATACACACGGTCACACAAAAGTCCAGTGAACTTTTGACTGCCAAGAATGCGGTGACGTAAAAGACTACGACGACCTGACAAAATTAAGTTCTATGCTTCCGAGCATGCGTGTTTTTTTCCCATCGGAAAAGCATACAGACGAACGGTTTTCCTGACGGGAAAAAAAGAGATCCTGCTCTCTTTTTTTTCCCGGCAGTTTTCCCGTCTGAAAAACTCAGATGGAGCATACACACGGCCGGGTTTCCCGGCCAAAAGCACTCATCGCAGTTTTTCCGACAGGTAAAACTGGTCATGTGTATGAGGCATTAGGCTTTGCAACCACTTTAAGCACGTTTTTAAGTTTTTTTTTAAGCTTTAACTTTTAATAAAGCTGATTCACTCAAATTTTTATACTCATTACATCATAGGTTTAATTTTTTATCATGCACTACATGAGCTCTAACCACTCAATGACAAACCATTAGACTTACAGCTACACAGATATTCCAAGTTAAGTAGCTCAGTCATGCAATCACCAGTGATTATTTGCTATAATGACTTCTAATAATCGATTGTTGAATAATATGTACAATTGGCTTCCTACAGAGTAAGCTATACAAGTAGCATGTAGCAGCTTCTTTGCAGCGATCAATCGCACATGATTGGAATTGCTATTAAATGCTGTTTGTGTAGCTTACTCCATAAGGATTTATTTGTCTTATCTATTTTAGGAAGAAATTGCTGCTCCCAGCAAGTAATCACTAGTGTACTTAGTAGCATGACTGTTACTAAACCTCTCCTGTGCCCAATGGGGTGGCTGGTAAAAAGTGGCTAAAGTAGCAAAAGCTTTATATCATTTATTTAACCACTTCAGCCCTGGAGGATTTGGCTGCCCAATGACTGGGCCATTTTTGTCGCTTAAACAGACAATTGTGCAGTCATGCGACGTTGCACCAAAACAAAATGACGTCCTTTTTTTACCACAAATATATCTTTCTTTTGGTGGTATTTGATCACCTCTGCGGTTTTTATTTTTTGCGCTATAAACAAAAAAAGAGCGACAATTTTGAAAAAAAAGCAATAATTTTTTACATTTTGCTATAATAAATATCCCCAAAAAATATATAAAAAACGATTTTTTTTCCTCAGTTTAGGCTGATATGTATTCCTCTACATATTTAAAAAAAATAAAATAAAAAAAAAACGCATATATTGATTGGTTTGCGCAAAAGTTATAGTGTCTACAAAATAGGGGATAGATTTATGGATTTTTTTTTATTAATTTGTTTTTTCATTAGAAATGGAAGCGATCTGCGATTTTTATCGTGACTGTGACATTATGGCGGACACATCGGACACTTTTGATGCTATTTTGCGACCATTGTCATTTATACAGCGATCAGTGCTATAAAAATGCACTGTTTACTGTGTAAATGACACTGGCAGGGAAGGGGGTTAACCACTAGGGGGCGAGGAAGGGGTTAGGTGTTTCCTAGGGAGTGATTCTAACTGTGTGGGGGCTGGGCTACCAGTGACACTACATTGATCACTGCTCCCGATGACAGGGAGCAGTAGATCAGTGTCCTGTCACAAGGCAGAACAGGGAAATGCCTTGTTTACACAGGCATCCCCCCATTCTGTAGCTCCGTGACACGATCGCGGGACATCGGCGGACATCGAGCCGCGGCCCCGCGGGCACGATTACGGAGCTTGCGGCAGGGGCACTCACACGCCCGCACGGCGCAAAATTTAAAAGGGACGTACAGGTACGTTGCTTTGCACAGCTGTGCCATTCTGACGACGTATATGTGCAGGAGGTGGTCGGCAAGCGGTTACCTTAAGTCCTAAATGAGGAGTGGCTAAACCCTTACCACCAAACACTAGTAGCATTTATTATGAGTGTAGAAGACACTAGTGGTCTCTCTCAACAAAAGGCAGATAAGAAATCTTGACTATGATGGTTCTCATGTATAAGGTTGGTCAGTCTAGGAATCAAGAAGGCCTAACACTTAATTCTTGACTGTGTTCTAGCTACTGTAAGGGATCTCTACTAAAACAATGACCACATCCTGCTGGGAATTAATTGAGCAAATGTAGATCCCTACATTTATACATACAGTATCCCCAATATTGCTAGCACTAGGTACATAAATATACTTCCAGTTTTCAGGCATAAAAAAAAAAGCTTCTGCTGTTGCCCCAGCTTAATACACCTAATGCAAAAGTAAATTAAAAGGTTTGGTGAATGCTCCACTAGGAACAAACATATAACGTGGATAGGTAAAGTAGACATTTTAGTTTGATACTCATGCCCAACTGTGCTGAAGAGTATCTGACACTTTTACTGTCCTAAAATCCAGAATTTCCTGGGACAGCCCAGGGTTCTAGTGACTAAGGGAAGGGACCAAAATGGTACTTGGAGTTCAGCCAGGAATGCTAGCAAGTATACTTATGCAATCCTGATATTCAATCCATGAGCATTGAAGCATGTACGTGCTTAAAAAACATGAGACATATTCTTTATTAAGCTTCAATAAATCATGTTGACAACGTACATAATAATGTTCTATAACGATTCCTTTAGTTGACTTTAAAGTACGTGTTTTACAGACCTTCAGGTGAAAGAACAAGTTAGAAACACCCTGAAAGACCTACACCTATTAGAACATATGTGGTTACGTGAACAGAACTGTAAAAACAAAAGAGCATTTAAAAAACTGTCCAACTATTATATAAGGTTATTAAATAAGGGATACAATTTTTCTATAACATGGCGTTCATGTTCCATATCTTAAAATGAAACTTATCAAAGTTCTAATCACATTTTCATCCAAAGGATACAATGAATAAAGACCTAACATCACAATTTTAGACATACTGTAAATGGCTCAGATGGTATAGGGTGATTTTCAAACATATTTCTTGAGCGGAGACCCTTAACCCTAAATGTCTGCAAAGAGGTAACTGTAAATCACTATTAGTGCGACTGCATCTGAAGACCATCACTGATCCATAATATTTAAAATACAAGTATTGTGGGTTGAGTCAACCTCAAGTTTCTTGTATACTTCATATCTTGGATACTTCAAAAAGAAACCTAAATTTGTGGCCATGTTGGGTACAGAAACCAAAAGTAAAACATGAATTTGTGGCCAAGTTGGATACGGAAACTTAAAGAAATGTAGAAAAATTCCAGCCCCTAAACATACTGTAAAATAGTTTGTCCTTTTAGAAATGTATGTTCAATCTGGTGAAGCAGTGTATGCATATGACAAGACTGTAAAGATGCAAGGAATCAAGCTGGATTGGATGCACACAAATTCCAGATACAGTAGTACAGTCCAACCCTGTCAGAGAACAGCCCAAGAAATTGCAATAGCAGTGTATCTTAGAGCAGTGTTTCTCAACTCCAGTCCTCAAGGCGCCCCAACAGGTCATGTTTTCAGGATTTCCCTCAGATGAAATGGCTGTGGTAATTACTAAGGCAGTGAAACTGATCAAATCACCTGTGCAAATTAATGGAAAGCATGAAAACATGACCTGTTGGGGCGCCTCGAGGACTGGAGTTTAGAAACACTGCCTTAGAGAATGGTTTGTTACCTTGTCAGGGACTATATGTTTAAGATGTAAGCCGGTCTGCAAAAGCTGACCCTTATCTATGCAACCCTCTTTGATCACTTGTCTTTGAAGCTCAAAATTCCAGATTTATAAAATATAATAAAATGTATTCTAAATTACATAATAAATTACTTTATTATGTTTTTTCTTAATTTTTTATAATTTCTCTGACAGCTGTACACTTCCCTAAATATTGAACATCACTTAATTTAAATTAAAGAACAATGTTTCCTAGTTTTTATTGTTTGGATTTGGGATTACTTTTTTTCAAATCTACATTCAGACAAAATGCATACATGGTAGGATATTTAAACAGTGAGATCTCCATTTCCAACAGAGAAAGTGGAAGCGAGGCTACACTACAGTGGGTGTGCACAGCAAAACTACCCAAGAAATCGAAGAAACCGTTACATGGTTTATCTCTCAAGCCACTACAAAACTGTAATTTCAGTAATGCATAGACCGAACTTTTAAAAAATAGTGCATTTGTCAAAAAAAAAAAAAAAAATTAAATGCATCTGTGTATAGCCCACAGATTTATAGACAAGACCTACAGAAGCTAACTGTTCTCTCTAAGAAATACAGACAGTTTGTGTGCACAGCACCTCAATTTGGCAGCTCTGCTATACTCGTTTATATCTATAGCTATCCTAGTGCACTCAGCACTGGAACAGTCCAGCATGACACAGCTCAGCAAAAGATCCCTTGCGTCTCACCTGATATGGGTCAGGACATCAAAAGTAAGTAGATGCAAACCTTGGTGTAGAAGAAGCTCTTACATTCTGCTCAAAATGGTCCCTGATTCGCCTGCACAGATGAAACAATGCAGCTCTCATCCAAAGACTCCAAGTAGTCCGTTTTCTCAGTCACAAACCAGCAACCAATCTGTCAGATGCCAAATCTACTTCTCTTCAGGGCAGTCTACTCCTAGAAAAACAAAGGGGAACAGTAAAGAAAATCAGCCTAGCTTCAAAACAATTATCCAGCATTCTTGTGTGGAAGTACAGAAATGGGCCAGTGGCGGTGCGTCCATAGTGGGCGCAGGAGCGCAGCCCCCTCTGTCCCCTGCACCGTCAACAATACATACATTCATGCATTGCATCCATCTGAATACCAGCAGTTGGTTGGTTTTTGGAAGTGTCTATCAGAGCCAGCGGCTCCGATAGGCTTCCCGATTACAGCCTGTGGGCTGTAATCGACTTCCAAATGGTTAACCAGGGGACGCACGGGCTGTGCGTTCCCTGGTTAACAATGACACACGTCTCAGCCAATCAGGTTCACCGGGTCTGGTTACAGGTAACCTGATTGGCTGAAACAACATCGAGGGCGGGAGAAGACATCGAGGACAGAAGAAGACATGAGGGAGCGTGGAGGATGACGGCGCTGACCCGAGGAAGGTAAGTGCAAGGCTGAGCTGGGTGGATACTGGCTGCATTTGGGGACAAACTGGCTGCATTTTGGGGGGCAAACTGGCTGCATTTTGGGGGGGGGGCAAACTGGCTGCATTTGAGGGGCAAACTGGCTGCGTTTAATGTTTTTTTTTTCAGTTTGATTGCGCCCCCCCAAAAATTTTGAGCACCAGCCGCCACTAAAATGGGCCACTGGGCACCAGCTCCATGGATGATGGCACTATGGTCCTTAAAAGCTATAAGGGCAAGATTGTATCTTCTACCTTCTCAGACAGGACAGTGCTGTGCGGTAAAGCTGTGTAATACTCAGGTAAAACAACTCTCATATATGCATTTTACTCTTTGTCAGTTTTAAAATAAACCATGCCTGACCATTCTTGCGCCACATGAATTATGAAGTAATTAAAGATCACAAGAAAGATCTCAAAGTCCTTACTCAATTGGTTTCTAACAGCTTAGAACCACCTGCTGTTGGTTTACAATAATAGCCAGACAGATTGCCAAAGTTCTGTTTCTTTGGGGAAAGAAGCTATGATTTCAGTGACACTGTTGTAAACATTAAAAAGTTAAATTTCTCCACAATGCCTCAAGCTACAGATATTATAATATTTTTAAAGTGCTTTTACGGCTTGTTCAGAATATGTGAATACTTTGGTGTGCATAGTCTGAGCACAGGTTCACTTTAAAAAAGGAACTTCAACTGGCATTTGCAAAACTAAAAATCAACAGCTATAAGTACCATTAGCTGCCGATTTAAAGAAAAACCAACATGCTTATCCAGCACCATCTTCCTCACCCCAAATTTTTTGCAGGGTTTCTGCACTTCCATTTCACCATCTTGCATTCAGGAGCCAGCTTACACTTCCTGATGACCCCCAGTTGGCTCTCCACTGCACATGCATGAGATTGCTAACTGTAGGGAGACTGTCCTAAAGCCTCCTGAAATGTGTGACATGATATCCCAAGAGGCTGCAGAAGGGATGGGCAAGCCTTCATTAAGTGCGTAAAGAGGAAGTGGAAGCGAGTACCCCAAGAAAAAAGGTAAATGCTCTACGAATAAAAAAAAATGACATGTGATTATTTAAACAGGTAAGGGGGGAGGTAGCAAAATTTATATTGGAAGAATATTATTTTGTGAGTGAAGGTCAGCTTTAAAGACCAAGTTCACCTTTAAGGAAAAAATAATAATTGTACTTATTTTTCCTACAGGAGAGTGCAAAGCATCCACTGATCCCAGGTGCAATGTTAGGCTCCTTCAGTCTTCCAGCTTTCTGCCTGTACCTCCATATGGGCATTCAGGTAGAAAGCTGGAAGTAGTATCAATGGATCATTAGCATGCTGATCAGCGCCCTCCTAGTCCATTGAGAACTATAAACTAGGGCTGTTACTGATTAAAATTTTCGTGTTCGATTAATCAATTTTTTTTTAAAATCGATTAATCGACTAATTTCGATTAATTATAACGCACATAGATCCAACTACTTTTAGCTGATCTCCTTGCAGGCCGATTCCCAGTGCAGCTACCAACCACTGGAAAAATCGATAGCAGGATGCAAAAAACACACAAAGGCAGCGCTCGATGGGAATAGCATTAAAACTTTTATAGTCTTCAAGTAGGTAACAAAATAAATATTGCACTGGAGATAAAATTGATGTAGCTACATAAACTGTAAAAATGGTGCGAGTAATACCAAACGGTAGCAAAAGCAGTCATAAAAATATGATACTGGTATAAAAATGTGTACAACGATACCACTGCTGAATCCAGATGAGGAGGGGCAAACATCAGTCCGTCGGCATGTAGATGTCCCGTGAAGGGAACTATCACAACTCCCAGTGGATGGCTGTAGAATCCCAGATTGATAGAGGGAAGTGTAACAGCCCTTGTGTGTGGCAGATAGTAAGGTCCCGCCGGCATGCAGATATGAACGCACAGCAAAGGAGCCCTTCAGATGGACACGGCAAGTCCCACCGGTGTCCGTGACGTCACCGGATCTCCCTGAAGACCCGGAAGCCAGGGGAGAGGTGCGTACCAATCAAAAGAATTTTGATCGATCAAAACAATTAATCGATTAATCGAGGAATTAAAAGTTAATTTCCACAGCCCTACTATAAACCCTCTGTCAGTTTGAAATGGGACATGGCCTAAGGCGGAATGAAACCTCCACCTGCTGTCACAAGGTGGGGGGGGCGGGGGTCGGTGGGGGTGCAGGAACATATTGCACCCTAAATATGGGCATAACATGTAACACGTTCAGTGGTGTTGGGACCCTTACTTTTTCATATATTTATAAAAGATATAGGGTCTGGGATTAAAAGTACCATTTCAAGCTATGCAATGGAATAACGTCCTTACAGGATGTCTCCAACTTACAAGCCAACCTCAATGCAATGTTTAATTGGGCAACTATGTGGCGATGAGGTTTAATGTTGATAAATGTAAATTTATGCACTTGGGGGCTAAGAATATGCATGCATCATACATACTAGGGGGTGTACAACTGGGGGGATCCATAGTGGAGAAGGATCTGGGGGTTTTGATAGATCATAGGCTTAAAAATAGCATGCAAAGCCAAGCTGTGGTTTCTAAAGCAGGCAACATCCTTTCTTGTATTAAAGAAGGTATGGACTCCAGAGAGAGAGATATCATTTTGCCCCTGTACAAATTATTAGTAAGACCTCATCTGGAATATGCAGTCCAGTTTTGGACACCAGTTCTCAAAAAGGATATTAGGGAACTGGGGAAAGTGCAGAGAAGGGCAACCAATCTGATAAGAGTCATGGAAGAGCTCTGAGCTATGAGGAAAGATTAGAGGAACTGAATTTATTCTCTAGAGAGGAGGAGATTAAGGGGGGAATACGATCAACATGTATAAATACATAAGCGGTCCATATAGTGAACTTGGTGTTGAGTTATTCACTTTAACCACTTGCCAATCAGCCGCTGCAGACTGCGGCAGGTCGGCTCTATTGTGCGAATAACCGTAGCTGTATGTTGCTTTGTGCAATAGGTACCGTGGGCACCCGCAATTTTTTTTTACCAAAAAATATGTAGAATACATAATTGTCTAAACTGATGAAGAAATTTGTTTTTTTACATTTTTTGGGGGATATTTATTATAGCAAAAAGTAAAAAAAAAATTATTTTTTCAAAGTGGTGGGTATTTTTTTGTTTATAGCGCAAAAAATAAAAACCGCAGAGGTGATCAAATACCACCAAAAGAAAGCTCTATTTGTGGCGAAAAAAAGGACATAAATGTTGAGTACAATGTCGCACGACTGCGCAATTGTCAGTTAAAACAACGCAATGCCGTATCGCAAAAAATGGCCTGGTCATTGAGGGGGTAAATCCTTTGGGTCCTTAAGTGGTTAAGGTCATCACATAGGACAAGGGGGCACTCTTTACATCTAGAGGAATAGAGGTTTATTCTCCAAATACGGAAAGGTTTCTTCACAGTAAGAGCTGTGAAAATATGGAATAGACTCCCTGCAGAGGTGGTTCTGGCCAGCTCAGTAGATTGCTTAAGAAAGGCCTGGATACTTTCCTAAATGTACATAATATAACAGGGTACTAACATTTATAGGTAAAGTTGATCCAGGGAATATACAATTGCCTCTCGGGGGATCAGGAAGGAATTCTTTCCCCTGCCTGAGCAAATTGGATCATGCTTTGCTGTTTTTTGTTAGTTTTTTTGCCTTCCTCTGGATCCACTGTGGGTTTTTGGATTATGTATATAGGATTGTATGACATTTTTTATTATTATTATTGGTTGAGCTAGATGGGCTTGTGTAATTTTTCAACCAGACTAACTAACTATGTAACATTCTAAAGGTGACTAACATCTTTAAACTATATGTGAACCCTCCCCTTGTAAAACAACCAATTCAGTTTGTATAAAACATTATAAAATACCCTTTTCTTTTCTTTTTTATATAAAAATATGTAGTAAGTATAACGTGTGTTCTCAGCTGCATAAGAGATGGGGGTGGAGACTGCAGGGGAGTGTGCCGCATAAGGCAGAGAAATAGCAATAAACTGATCTTCCCAGTGAAGAGCTGTGCAGGGGGGCATGTCAGCACAAGTCTTGCCCATTGAAGGGTAAACAGGCTGTGCTCCCAGGACAGACAGAAAACTGATCACACTGGGATGGATGTGCTTCTATGAATAGTTGTCAGTTTGAAATAGGAAAGCAGAGGGACTGGCAGGATCACCAGCTATTTCACATAAAGTAATAAATACAAAGAGAGAATTATACCATTTAACACAAGTACGTGATACAACTTACACAAATAAGGAATATGAAATGTTGGGCTAACAAACACTTTAACCTGCACAGCTGTCAACCATTGATTTTCCCACCACAGTTCTTATTACACAAACACCACCCATAACTTGTACTGGGGCTTGCCAGCTGAGCAGCATACTGCTTATTTATAGGGGCTGAATTATTAATAGGCTGTTCACTTTGCAAGGAAAGTTTCAATTCGCAAGGGAATTTGCCCTAGAGCTTTTGCTTGCACATGATTGGATGGTAGAGGTGAGCAGAGCTTTATCTCATTCACTAAACTCAGGGGCAAATTCAAAGTAAAACTACCTTTGCAAAGGGAGCAATCTATTTTCCTTTGTTAAATCACCCTTGTGGTGTCAATTTATGAGTAAACTCTGCTTTTCAGAGATCTAGCATTACCACAACAACGAGTGGGTGCTTTCATTCCTGCTATATAGATAAAATAGGATTTTTGTACTCACCGTAAAATCCTTTTCTCTGAGTTCATGGACGGACACAGCCTTAATCTTGACAAAGTGGGTTATTAGTCTTCATTCAGGAGTGACTAGGCAGAAACTTGTAGAAAGTGTTAAACACATCACACTTAATACAATACCGCCCAGGGGGCGGACTCTCTGGGTATAACCCCTCTCTCTGCATCTCGCAGATCAGTTAGTCAAAAAGCAGTACAAACTTAAAAAGGAGGGGTGGGTACTGTGTCCGTCCATAAACTCAGAGAAAAAGGATTTTACGGTGAGTACAAAAATCCTATTTTCTTTTTCGTTCATGGACGAACACAGCCTTAATCTTGACAAAAGTAGGACGTCCCAAAAAAACGAGGGGTGGTAACAGCATAAAAATAAACTTCACCCCAAAACAAAAACAGAGCTCCTCAACTGAGGAGTTGCAACTCTAAACAGCCGCCTGCAAAACTTTGCGGCCGAAAGAAACATCCGAAGATGCACTTATATCAACCTTGTAAAATTTTGTGAAAGTGTGAACGGACGACCAGGTCACCGCCTTACACACCTGGGAAACAGACGATTGATGGCGGAAAGCCCAAGAGGCACCTATTGCCCTGGTCGAATGCGCCGTGACAGGAAAGGGGGGCGCCGACCCTTTATGGCGTAAGCCTGAATCACGATCTGTCAGATCCACCTCAAGATGGTGGCCGACGAGACCGCCAGGCCCTTCTTAGGGCCAGCCACCGAAACAAACAGTGAGTCTGTCCTCCGGAACGGAGCAGTAGCAGACAAGTATACTCTCAGAGCTCGGACAACATCCAAGGAATGCAACGCCGCTTCCTTAAAATGCGACGGATGAGGACACAAGGATGGAAGTACAATGTCCTCATTGAGATGGAAGGCCAAACAACCTTGGGAAGAAAAGAAGGCTGTGGACGCAGCACCACCTTATCCTTGTGGAAGACCAGATAGGGAGCCTTGCATGATAAGGCTGCCAGCTCAGAAACCCGTCTAACTGACGTAACAGCCACCAAAAAGACCACTTTCTGAGAAAGTGTCAACCAGGGAATTTCCCTAATGTTCTCAAACAGTGACTTCTGAAGCACCGAGAGGACCAGGTTCAAGTCCCACGGAGGTAGTGGAGGACGGACCGGAGTGGCCACATGCCGAACCCCCTGCACAAACGTACTCACGAGAGAGTGAGCCGCCAGGGGTCGCTGAAAAAAGACAGCCAGGGCAGATATCAAAGTGCACTTGAAATTGCACTAAAAGTACACTTGGAAGTGCAGTCGCTGTAGATCCAAGGGGGACATGCAAGGAAAATAAAAAACAGCATTTTAGCTTGCACATGATTGGATAATAAAATTTGCAGAGCTTCCCCTCATTTCAGATCTACCCCTCAGATTTACAGAGACTGCACTTCCAAGTGCACTTTCAGTGCAATTTCAAGTGCACTTTGCACTTGTAGTTTGCACTTGTAGTTTAAAGTGGATTTGCCTTTCATAAATAACCCCCACTGTGTTGGCAAATAAGCTGCAATGCTTACAAACACAGCATAAAGCTACCTGCTGCCTTCCAACAGAATACTTAACTCAGGTGCATTCTCTAGTACATTTTCCCTCTGGGGTCTTCAAGACAGAAGTATACTGTAAATGCTGAAAATTGGATATATGCTATGTTGTTTCAAATTATTTTTTGAATACTAATCTCCAGAAAAAGTTGATATTTACTTGCGGTTCATAATATAAAATAAATAACATTAATATTGTGGCAAAAAACCCCCCACAATAAACAATAATAGTTTGAAACAGAGGCATACAGTGCCTTGAAAAAGTATTCATACCCCTTAAAAATTTCCACATAGTCATTTTACAACTAGAAACATAAATGAACTTTATTGGGATTTTATGTGATAGACCAAAACAAAGTGGCACATAATTGTGAAGTAGAAGGAAAATGATTAAATGGTTTTATTTTTATTTTTACAAATAAATATCTGAAAAGTATGGCATGCATTGTATTCAGCCCCCTTTACTCTGATACCCCCAACTCAAATCTAGTGGAACCAATTGCCTTCAGAAGTCTCTTAATTAGTAAATAGAGTCCACCTATGTGTAAATTTAACCTTAGTATAAATACAGCCGTTTGCTAGAGAACAAACAGCATCATGAAGGTCAAGGAAAACACCATACAGGTCAGCGATAAAGTTGTGGAGAAGTTTAAAACAGGGTTAGGTTATAAAAAAATATCCCAAGCTTTGAACATCTCACGGAGCACTGATCACAAGCCAAGAGGACCATTGTAAACTCTGGAGGAGCTGCAGAGATCCACAGCTCAGGTGGAAGAATGTGTCCACAGGACAACTATTAGTCGTGCATTCCACAAATCTGGACTTTATGGAAGAGTGGCAAGAAGAAAGCCATTGTTGAAAGAAAGCCATAAGAAGTCCCATTTGCAGTTTGGGAGAAGCCATGTGGGGGACACAGCAAACATGTGGAAGAAGGTACTCTGGTCAGATGAGACCAAAATTGAACTTTTTAGCCTAAAAGCAAATGCTATGTGTGGCGTAAAACACTGCACATCACCCTGAACACACCATCCCCACCGTGAAACATGGTGGTGGCAGCATCATGTTGTGGGGATGCTTTTCTTCAGCAGGGACAGGGAAGCTGGTCAGAGTTGATGGGAAGATGGATGGAGCCAAATACAGGGCAATCTTAGAATGAAACTTGTTAGAGTCTGCAAAAGACTTGGGACTGGGCAGAGGGTTACCTTCCAGCAGAACAACAACCCTAAACATACAACCAGAGCTACAATGGAATTGTTTAGATCAAAGCATATTCATGTATTAGAATGGCCCGGTCAAATTCCAGACCTAAATCCAATTGAGAATCTGAGGCAAGACTTGAAAATTACTGTTCACAGACGCTCACCATCCAATCTGACAGAACTTGAGCTATTTTCAAAAAAGAATGGGCAAAAATGTCACTCTCTAGATGTGCAAAGCTGGTAGAGACATCCCCAAAAAAGACTTGCAGCTGTAATTGCAGTGAAAGGTGGTTCCACAAAGTATTGACTCAGGGGGGCTGAATACAAATGCACCCCACACTTTTCAGATATTTATTTGGAAAAAAATTGGAAAACCATTTATCATTTTCTTTCCACTTCACAATTATGTACCACTTTGTTTTGGTCTATAACATAAAATCCCAATAAAATACATTTATGTTTCTAGTTGTAAAATGACAATGTGGAAAGGGGTATGAATACTTTTTCAAGGCACGGTATGCCTCCGTTTCAAACAATTGTTTATTGTGGATTTTTTTTTCTTTTGCCATAATCACATAAAACCCCTTTAAAATACATTTATGTTTTGGTTGTAACATGACAAAATGTGGAAAATTTCAAGGTGTACGAATACTTTTTCAAGGCACTGCGTTGTGTTAAATAAGTCTAAAACAAATAATGCCTTTATGTCAATATTTCTTCCAAAGAATCCCAGCAGGCTTTCTAAGTAAAGCATGTGATAAGTATAAAAAAATGTTTTAGTGACGGAGGCTTGAAAAGAACAGTAAATTACATTTCACTGACACTGAACTGTTACACTTGAGGTTTTCGGTCAATAAAAAGTGTTTGTCTTAAATAATATTTGTTATGGGGCTTTTATTAACGGTCAATGCTGAGAATATTCCAAGAATTGTTTTATAACTGGGCAAAGATCCCTGTAACATTTCTGTTTTGGTTAAATATGAGGTTTAACTGACTAGTCACTGCGCTTTGTTGGTTGTTCTGATCAATGCTAAGCGGCAGTTCTAATCTTATGCATACAAACTCAAAAAACTTGCATGGAAAAGTACGTTAGCATTTATTGTTATTCCTTTGTGGTCTTTTATAATAGACCTTTAACATGTTCCTAACACTGCACTTTTATCTATATGATTTACCACTGCACTAAAGTTTGGAAGTTCCACTTTCTAATGATTAGTGTAACAAAAATATAATAAAACATTGCCATTATGGGTTCGTTTTTCCAGCTATCAGTTCTCAACAAATACCATCTGGGTAAGGTTAAATCATTCTGGAGTGTGTATGCTAACACCCCCTTTTCTTTTTCATTTCTATCCTATATATTTATTTAAAAGAGAAGTACGAGTTCACAAAAAGCAAAACATACATAGTCACCTGGATCGATCCGTTGCTGCAGCTGTCCCCCGCCGGCTCTACCCCGAGAACTGAGCGGTCAAAGACTAAATCGCTCAGTTCTTGGTCTTCAGAGAGCAGGTGACTGAGACACAGGAGTGCAGAACAAAGTGACTCCAAAACAAAGTGACCCCAGAAGAAGCATGGTCAAAAAAGCTTTGCCATATTTCTCAATTGAAGGACCAGTATATTCAAGTTTGTTGCATTCAGAAAAGCTTTTATGACCATGCCGTTATAACTACAATAGATAAAACAGTCAGTACAAAACTGGATATGATTTGCGTTGCATTTATTGTCATCCGTGTCTTAGCCCACATTCACACTGGGGCTGCGGGAGTGAAGCCTGCGAGTTCAGCTGAACTCGTACGATTTCACTCCCGCTGGCAGTCCCGATTTCAGCCACGATTTCAAAGACATCTGAAACAGATGTCAATGTAAATCGCGGCTGAAATCGCAAAAAGTAGTACAGAAACAACTTTTTGTAATCGGTGCAGCGTCGCACCGATTAGGACGGCAATTTGCGGCAAATTTCGCTGATTTGACATGCGATTTGACATATCAAATCGCATGTCAAATCGCACCAGTGTGAACCAGGGCTTAGTCATTACTGTAGATGAGAGGAAGCTAACTAGAGCCCTCCTACTTTGTTGGTGTCCTTCAGATGGCAGAAGGTCAGTTACCTCCACCAGAAGGCAGATGTGGATAGCAAAGTTGGTCTCATTGTAAAAGTAACTCCACTATTGCTGAGAAAAGAATAATCCCCTCTGGGGTGATCAATGTACATTACAAAGATTTTAACAAACTTTGTAGGAAATTCCTACATTTTGTTGCTGTGATGAAATAGCTGTTTGTTTCACCAGACTGATTGCCTTCTGATTCTGAATGCTAGTGATTGCTTTATTATAATCTGATGGTGCACTTTGTGTTCTACTGATGAAAGCTGCAGGGTCTGCATCCTTTTAACCCTTAGGAAATATCTCGCTAAAATGTACACTTCATTTACAAGGGATGCCTAAAATCTGACTTGTATCTTAGTGCAGACTTCTAGGAAAATGAGTGAGCCAATCACATAAGCAGGACATGACATTTTTTGTAGGCTTTCTGTACACCAAATATATATAGAATGCCTCCAAGTTGCCATATTGCATGGAATTTTACAGAAAATGACAGCACTGCAGACTGAAAAGGAAAGGGAATTTAAAAAACAAACAAACAGTCAGTCAATTACAAGATGGCTTGTATATAAAATGTATATGCTATAATTTTTCGATTGAAATTTTTTATCTTGTTTATGAAAGTCGAGTTACACTTTAGGGTTGATAAGCTACCGTCAAAATTCATGTATAGCTACAGCTACTGTATTATTTATTGCTCTTTTTCATAAGCTATGTTTTTATTTATCTGCAGAACCTTTAGCCTTAACACATGACAACCCATTCAAGTAAATGACTACCAATGTATCAGAACGCACAAAAGAAAATACTGTATATACTCGAGTATAAGCCGAGTTTTTCAGCACATTTATTTGTGCTAAAAATGCCCCCCTCGGCTTATACTCGAGTCAACTTTTTGCAACTGATCTCCCGGACTTTGGGGACCCGGTACCGGCCGGGTCCCCAAAGGTCCCTGTACTACCTGTACTAGGTCCCAGGAATGCCAATCTTGGCACACATGTGGACCCACTCTTCCTCTACAAGTGTGCAAAGTTTGTTGTCCGGGGGACCTATGGCCGGGGAGCAACGATTTTGCAAATTCGGGCACCCCTTCCATAGACTCCCATGTTAAACGGTAATTTCTCCTGTGATTTTGGGGACCCGGTACCAGCCGGTCGTAGGTCCCCTGGACCCGAAACTTGGTGCATATGTAGCCCCATTTCTCCTCTATAAGTGTGCAAAGTTTGTTGTCTAGGGGACCTACGGCCGGGGTGCACCGATTTTTCAAACCGGGCACCCCTTCCTCAGATTCCCATGTTAATCATCAGTCTAGTCATGGACACAGTGAGGCATGGGCACAGTGAGGCATGGGCACAGTGAGGCATGGACACAGTGAGGCATGGACACAGTGAGGCATGGACACAGTGAGGCATGGACACAGTGAGGCATGGACATGGACATGGACACAGTGAGGCATGCAGATGGACACCCTAGGCTTATACTCGAGTCAATAAGTTTTCCCATTTTTTTGTGGTAAAATTAGGTGCCTCGGCTTATATTCAAGTATAAACAGTACATGCGCCAATTTTTCCCGACACAGTGCACCACAATGCAAAGGAAAAAAAAAAGAAAAAAAGAACCACAATGCTTTGTTGTGCACTGCAACATGTGCATCATTGCTGTGGTGACATTGTAAAAGAGGTCTCTGTGTGTATTATATTAACTGAGGGGTGTCAATGGGTTCATAATATGATTGATGTTTGCTCAAGTTTACACTGTTATGCTTGTGTGAAATTAGCTTGCACCCTAATACTTTGCAAATAAAACTATTCATACAATAACACAACTACTGGGTTAGTGAAACCTGAAGGCTCTGGTTTTGGTCATAGCAATGATTTATATGATAATTTTTTATCACCTCTATACTTCTAAAGCATTAGACTACTAAAAACCTCTAAAGCCGACCATCGGGTCACACTTGGGCCATTGCGCAATACGGGAACTTAAGTCCTGTACTCCCTTGGCTACTTTGCGTACTATCCCAGTAAATATAACAACAGGTCTTTCTGGTTATGTAGTAATGACTCATATAAAAAAGGAAAATATGTACTTATGTAGTCTTTAAATTAATTTTTTTCATTATTGCAAACCCATAGCCTGAATATTGTATTCTGAAAAAGACTTCGTAAAGGCTGAGGTAGGAGAAGACGGAGTAACTGGTGGATGGATCTGGTGTGATTTGAGGTCCAGAGGACACTGACAGAAATATAAGAAGAAGAATAGGAAGTTTCCCCAAGGGGTTTTTTGCAGCAAAATTCCGAAAATGATTTACAATAATGCATGTGTAGCGGCCTCACCCCATCTCTTTTGTCTAGGGGTATGTCCCACGACAGGGTGAGATGCGCTACGGCCCATGTCCTCCCCATAGCTGTGGGTGAGGTGAAGGCCAGTACCAGATATTTCCTCGGGCCTGTGTGCTTCTGTCTAGAATTAAGTCCTGCTGCGCCAACACTTCCCTCTGCTCCCATTAACCAGAGTTCCACACAACGATCACAGCCCAACTCTTGTTTTATTGCATATCTCACAATAAACAGTGCTTCAGTAGCCAACTGGTTGCGACTTGATAACATTTTGATACGGGGGATGAGCAGGTCGAGGCACTATCCTGGTTGTCAGCTAAACCACTATGATCTCGCCAGTGGTTACTATAGCCTTAGCTAGAAAGGACTTAGAACTTGAGTCTCTACCAGCGACTCAAGAGAACATAGATAGGAGTACCTTCGCTGCGCTGCGGCCCCTGTCAGGGGAAGACGTCCCTCCAAGGGAGTTACCAGAGGCCCATCCGTCACTGGGTTGATGCTGCTCCAGACTCTCCGAATGGGTAACCTCCCCGGCCTCCTCACCTCAGACATGAGCCCCATCCACTTCAGGGACCCTCGGACTTCTCCACCCTCGCGGGACCCAGTCAAAGTCACTGGGCCCCAGGCCTCCTGGTTTAGTACCTCACCCCAGGCTGAAGGTGCCTAGGATGGACTCCAACTCCATTCCGGTCAGGCCTAGGGCCGGAATCCGGAACCGCCCGCACCCAGGCCTAAGGTGCCTGGGCGCGTGAAGAAGATCCTCCAAAAGACCTCGTGGTTAGGGCGTCTCCCCCTTTTATCTCCTCCCATCAACACTACGGCAGGTTCCCCGCCCTCGCCGTACCATCTCCGGAAAGGGACAAAAAGGGTAGCACTGTGACGGCCAATCTACCTTGAGCCTACGGGTACCCCGCCACCCAAAGGCCAAGGAGATTATTACACCGTCCAATCCTCCACGAACACAAATGGTCCATTATTCCCATACTTACACACCTGAGTGTCCTACCTAAATTTAGAGACCCCGCTACATATGTTAAAAATTTATTGTGAATACACATGAAGTACAGTCCCAACACGTATATACTCCGGTAAAAACATGTATATAATAACCACACAGATTTAAGACACAACATTGTGTGACAGCAGGAAGGTAAAGTCACCTGGTTGCATCCAGGGGGGGTAGATATATTTCGCCCAGATTCAGGCTTTACGCTGACTTATACAACTAGATGGAGAGTTGTATAAGGCTAGTGGGCTCATGGATGACTCATACCTCTAGGGAGAGTGTGGGGCGTCGTACAGACAGGGAGTTGATGAGGCCAGCTGAAGCTTGTCAGCTCATTTAGGCCTCTATAAGAACTCCCAGATTCATTAGGTGTTAGCTCATGCCTGGAACCAGACCTGTGTGGACTGTCTAGGGAGAGTGAACCCCTGTGCGGTGAGGCAAAGCCTGTGTGGCTATTTGTTTGGACTTTTACTAAACCAGGGACTTAGGGACTAGGACAGCACTAGGCTGATCCCAGTTGTTAGTTAGGAAACCTGTATGTTTAGTCAGAGGTCAACTTGACCAGGATTTATTTTGGTTATGTTTCTTTTGCTTTGCTGTGTTTTGTCACTGTAAATAGAAAATAAACCGCACCTTTTTGATTTTGAAAACCACAACCTCCGTTTGCTGGGCCTGTTTTGTGTGGGGAGCCCATCCCGGGGGTCACACACACCCGCTGCCGAGCTAACCCCCTCACAGTTGGTGGAGAACCAGTGGCAGTTTTTTTTTAAGCCAGCATGGAGGAGATACTGAAGCAGCTGGCTCTAGCAAATGCCAATCAACAGCAGACAAATGCAGGTTTGCAAAAGAGCCTTGCAGCTCAACAACAGAGCCTTGCAGCCCAGCAGCAGACAAACGCAACTTTGCAACAGAGTCTGGAGGCTCAGCAACGAGCCCAGCAGCAATCTGAGGCCCGCTTCATAGACCTGTTGCAGAAGCAAGAGCAGAGACTACAACAACAGATGGAAGCAGTAATGCAGCAACGTCCGCAGACCAGTGAGGAAAGCCGTCCCACTAATACCGCGTCCTTTGGGGTGAGTCGTTTATTGACAAAAATGACTGGAGAGGATGATCCAGAGGTATTTTTGACCACATTTGAAAGGACCGCTGAAAGAGAAAAGTGGCCTGAGGAGCAGTGGGCTGGACTGGTGGCTCCTCTGTTAACTGGTGAATCGCAGAAAGCTTACTATGACCTAGAGCCTAACCAAGCAAAAGACTATGTGATGCTAAAAGCTGAAATATTGGCAAGGCTGGGTGTCACCCAGGCTGTCCGGGCTCAGCGTGTGCATAACTGGACTTTCCAGCTTGGAAAACCCCCCAGGTCTCAAATGTATGATCTCATTCACCTGAGCAGAAAGTGGCTACAGCCAGAGACTTTGTCCGCACCAAAGATTGTGGAACGTGTTGTAATGGATCGGTTTTTGAGAGCTCTTCCTACTGCCATCCAAAAGTGGGTAAGCCATGGAGACCCAGAGACGGCCGATGGTCTTGTGGATCGTGTGGAGAAATACTTGGCTACAGAGAACCTGACGGCCTCTTCCAGAGACACTCGGACTTTCCACCCTAAGACCAGACCATCCCCAGGGGCGGATAAGAGGATTCCAAGGGGTGAGGGTGGAGAGAGTGAGAGGGTGGGAGCTCTACCCCAAGTTTGGCGAGAACAGCCTGGGAAATCAGCGGCTCAAGAGGCGGCAAGAAGGATCGTTTGCTACCGCTGCCGGCAAGCGGGACATATTGCAGCCAATTGCCCGGTTGTGGAGGAACCCATGCAGTGTGACTTTCTGACGGGCAGACGTCAGTCGCTGTGTGCGACAGTCGCATGCACTGCCATTCGAGGAACTGAGAAACATTTATGCAAAATGTGTGTTAATGGTAGAAATGTTGTGGTATTGCTGGATTCAGGTAGCCTTGTGACCCTGATAAAGGCTGAGTTAGTTAAAACAGAGGTCTCTGGGAATAGCAAGGTAGCTGTTATTTGTGTGCATGGGGACACCCGAGAGTATCCAGTGACTACAGTGTGTTTCGAGACCCCCAAAGGTACCCTCTCTCATCCAGTGGGCTTAGTATCTCAGTTACCGCATGACGCCATTGTGGGAAGGGATTTTCCGAAGTTCTGGGAACTGTGGGATGATCCTGAGCCCCTCACTGGTGCCCCTATGTACCAGGAATGTGATAGCCAGAACTCCCCTGAGAGTGGTGAGGACTCTCCGGAATTTCCCTTATCAGTATTGGCAGGGGAGACTCAAGAAACTGGAGAGGAGCCCACCTCCTCAGACGAAAACCTACCGTCTGTGGAGTTTTCTGATCTTGAGGTTCACAGGGAAAACTTTGCCACAGAACAGTTGAAAGACCCCGCCCTAATAAAGGCACGGGAAAACGTAGTGAAAATAGATGGCGAGTTAGTGAACCCAGATAATACCTGCACTTACCCATACTTCAGCGTAGAGAAGGACCTACTGTATCGGGTGGCAAAAAGGGCAGAAGAAACCGTTGAGCAGCTTGTGGTGCCCAAACCTTACAGGAAGTTGGTGTTGGAGTTGGCCCATGGGCACATTCTTGGAGGTCATCTGGGGACAGAGAAAACCCGAGAGAGGGTATTACAGAGATTCTATTGGCCGGGGGTGATGAAGGACGTAGAAAATTATTGTTCCTCCTGCCCTGTGTGTCAGAGGTTGGCCCCGATGCCACATTTCCGTAGCCCGCTGGTCCCTCTACCCATCATTGAGGTCCCGTTTGAGAGGATCGCCATGGATTTGGTAGGTCCTATAATCAAGTCCGCTAGGGGGCACCAGTACATATTAGTTATAATGGACTATGCCACCCGTTATCCAGAAGCGATCCCTCTCCGAAATACCTCGGCCAAAACCATAGCCAAAGAGCTATCTCTTGTTTTTAGCCGGGTGGGTATTTGTAAAGAACTGCTTACGGACCAAGGTACACCCTTTATGTCCCGGGTTATGAAAGAGCTGTGTAAATTGTTCAAAGTGACGCAATTGCGTACGTCTGTGTATCACCCCCAAACCGATGGGCTGGTTGAAAGATTCAACAAAACCCTAAAACAAATGTTGAAGAAAGTGGTGGATAGAGATGGAAAGGATTGGGACTGTTTACTTCCTTATTTGATGTTTGCTATTAGGGAGGTGCCCCAATCCTCTACGGGATTCTCCCCCTTTGAGTTACTGTATGGGAGACACCCAAGAGGGCTGTTGGATATTGCCAAGGAAACTTGGGAAAGTGAGAGTTCTCCCTACAGGAGTGTGATTGAGCATGTCGCCCTGATGCAAGATCGAATTGCACAGGTAATGCCCATCGTGAAGGAACATTTGGCCTAAGCGCAGTTGGCACAGCAGAGAGTGTACAACCGTGGAGCCAAGACCCGTACCTTTTCCCCGGGGGATAGGATATTGGTACTTGTCCCTACGGTTGAAAGTAAATTCCTTGCCAAATGGCAAGGCCCCTACCAGATAATGGAAAAAGTGAGCGAAGTGAATTACAAGGTCAGACAACCAGGAAGGCGAAAGCCCGAACAGATCTATCACGTTAATCTGTTGAAAGCCTGGAGGGATAGAGAGTCCCTAGTCGCAGACACTTGGTCACCAGCTCAAACTGGTTGCGTGATTCCTGAGGTTGGAATAGCAGCCACCTTGTCACAACCCCAACAACAGGAGGTTAAGGAGTTTGTGCTTCGCAACAAGGAGGTATTCTCTGAGCTGCCGGGACAAACATCTGGGGTAGAGCATGACATCATTACCCCGCCCGGTGAAAGGGTGAAGTTAAAACCCTATCGGATCCCAGAGGCTCGACGGGAGGCAATACGGGAGGAAGTACAGAAAATGCTGAACTTAGGGGTGATAGAGGAGTCCCAAAGTGATTGGTCTAGTCCCATCGTGTTGGTGCCTAAACCGGATGGGAGCTGGCGATTTTGTAACGATTTTCGTCAGTTGAACAAAGTTACAAAATTTGACACCTACCCCATGCCACGTATAGATGAGTTGATCGACCGGCTGGGAACAGCCCGATACATGACGACTCTTGACCTCACAAAAGGGTATTGGCAAATCCCCCTGGCCAAGTCGGCCAAAGAGAAAACCGCATTTGTAACCCCAGACGGGGCGTTCCAATATAAAAGAATGCCGTTCGGGTTACAGAATGCGCCGGCCACATTCCAGCGGAAAATGGACCAGATGCTGAGGCCCCATCGGAAGTATGCTGCGGCTTACCTGGATGACGTAATTGTCCATAGCACAGATTGGGCCTCACATCTGCCAAAAGTGCAAGCAGTCCTGGACTCTGTTCGGGAAGCGGGGTTTACGGCTAACCCCAAGAAGTGTACCATTGGGCAGGAGGAGGCCAAATATCTTGGGTACACCATTGGGAGGGGAGTAATAAAACCCCAACTCAACAAAGTCGAGGCCATCCAGAGTTGGCCACGTCCCAACAGCAAGAAGCAGGTACGAGCCTTTCTGGGAATCGCTGGGTATTATCGGCGATTCATTCCCCACTTTGCTTCTAAGGCTGTGCCCCTAACCAACCTGACGAAGGGGAAAGGGTCGGTCATGATTAAATGGACCCCCGAGGCTGAGGCAGCATTCCAATTCTTGAAACAAGCCTTATGTAGCCAGCCAGTGTTGTACTCACCCGACTTCTCTAAAGACTTTGTCGTACAAAGTGATGCGTCAGATGTGGGGTTAGGAGCAGTATTGTCCCAGGTCTGGAACGGGGAAGAGCACCCAGTCATTTACCTCAGCAGGAAATTGAAGTCCCATGAGGTAAATTACGCCACCGTTGAAAAGGAGTGTTTAGCGGTGAAGTGGGCTCTAGATTCCCTTCGGTACTACCTGCTAGGTAGGCACTTTGACATGGTTACGGATCACGCTCCGTTAAAGTGGATGGCTCAAAACAAGGAAACAAATAGAAGAGTAAATAGGTGGTTCCTGGCCCTCCAGGAATTCAACTTCACAGTAAAGCATCGCCCTGGCGTTCAAATGGGGAATGTGGATGCTTTGTCTCGAGTACATGAATGCCTGATTGCTGGTGTTCCAACCCCGAGGTTAAAACAAGAGGGGGGGGTATGTGACAGCAGGAAGGTAAAGTCACCTGGTTGCATCCAGGGGGGTAGATATATTTCGCCCAGATTCAGGCTTTACGCTGACTTATACAACTAGATGGAGAGTTGTATAAGGCTAGTGGGCTCATGGATGACTCATACCTCTAGGGAGAGTGTGGGGCGTCGTACAGACAGGGAGTTGATGAGGCCAGCTGAAGCTTGTCAGCTCATTTAGGCCTCTATAAGAACTCCCAGATTCATTAGGTGTTAGCTCATGCCTGGAACCAGACCTGTGTGGACTGTCTAGGGAGAGTGAACCCCTGTGCGGTGAGGCAAAGCCTGTATGGCTATTTGTTTGGACTTTTACTAAACCAGGGACTTAGGGACTAGGACAGCACTAGGCTGATCCCAGTTGTTAGTTAGGAAACCTGTATGTTTAGTCAGAGGTCAACTTGACCAGGATTTATTTTGGTTATGTTTCTTTTGCTTTGCTGTGTTTTGTCACTGTAAATAGAAAATAAACCGCACCTTTTTGATTTTGAAAACCACAACCTCCGTTTGCTGGGCCTGTTTTGTGTGGGGAGCCCATCCCGGGGGTCACACACACCCGCTGCCGAGCTAACCCCCTCACAATTGCTATACAGTTTTACATTTCACATGCATCTGTATATGTTACTGACGCGTTTCGATCCCAATGGATCTCTTCAGAGGATGGGTGGTTTGCTGCAGGAAATATATATATTAGATTTCAATTCTCTACATGGGTGTAGGCCCAATGGTAAAAAATATAGAGTGTATGATTACCAGTCAACTGTGTGTTAGAACCATGGTTTATCACCAGAGTTCCATCACTGGCATCTCAAGGGGGATAAGCAGCCTCCCGGACATTTGACACCTAAAGGTAGGCGCCACCAAGGCGTGTGCGACCTGCAAGGAGTCATATGGAGGGGGAGAGACCCGAGAGGGGGCGCGCACAGACAGACAGCCGGCACCTGTAATGAAACACCAAGGGCATCAATGTAGGATGCATCCGTCATGCATCCATATACACTATGTGGTTAATGAGTATTAAGTGGACAGACTAGGTCAGCAGTGGTATGTCCTTCAATATATATATATTTATATTTGTCAATGTACTTCTGTAGTAATAATTTAGCTAATGAGGTATATTTGTCATATTCTAAGCATAATGAATGGAATATGATAGATGTGTTTCTATGGTGGTATTTAACTAATAAGGTATGTTTGCCATATTCTAAGCAAAATAGTATGAAGGTTGTGAAAAAAATGATGAAGGTGATGTGCACTATGAATAGGATGGTGGAGGACAAAAACGAATGTCAAAAAAATAAAAGTTGAAAAAAGGTGAAATAAAAACGTCGGCAGTGTGAAAATTGATGAGGGTGATGTGGTGTATGATGTGTGTAAAAAAGTGTGATACGTGTGAAAAGTGAAAATGGATTGGAATGATTGTGTGTGGAATGCATGTGTGTGTGTTAGTGAGATAACAATGGTGAAAGTAGTAATGAGATTTATACCAAAATGAGATGAAGATCATTCAGATCAAATGTACTGGATATGTACTGTTGCACAACATGTGCAAGCCACAGTGTTGTGTAAAGAAATGTATGGGTTCCATTCGTCTTGGAGGGTCCCAGGCTCATTTTATGAGCCAAGGAGACCGACCAACACCACGGATGAAGCTGTAATTATTTAAAAATTAGTCAAAAGTAATGCTAATCAGGCCTAAAGCATGATGCTTGAATGGGTCTGGAAGGAATTTGGCAGCCAGTCTGTGTAGGGCTGGTGTACTTACATTTACCAGGCTGAGTCTACATAGAGGAGCTTATATATATATATATATATATATATATATATATATATATATACACATACATACATACATACATACATACATACATACATACATTACATATATATATATATACACACACACACACACACACACATATATATACACAGTAGGTGCCGCCGATATTGTGTCAATATCGCCGCTTCTAGCGGCGATATTGACACCCTATGAGCTCCGTCGCGAGAGCCAGCGCCGAGCTGTCTCGTCATCAGGAAAGGAAAAAAATTTTCTTTCACGATGAGCGACACGCATTGCCGATAGGCGGGGATCCGACGCGGATTCCCGCCAATACCAGGCACTGCGTTTGGTATGAATCCTGAGCGGGAACTCCACGCCAATTTTTTAAGAAAAAAAACGGCGTGGGTTCCCGCTGCAGGGGCATACCAGGCCCTTGGGTCTGGTCTGGATTTGAAGGGGAACCCTACGCCGAAAAAACGGCGTGGGGGTCCCCCTCAAGATCCAAACCAGACCCTTATCCGAGCACGCAACCTGGCAGGCCGCAGGGGAAGAGGGGGGGACGATAGCGGCCCCCCCTCCCTCCTGAACCGTACCAGGCCACATGCCCTCAACATGGGGGTTTGGTGCTCTGGGGTAGGGGGGCGACCTGCGGCCCCCCCACCCCAGAGCACCCTGCCCCCATGTTGATGAGGACAGGGCCTCTTCCCGACAACCCTGGCTGTTGGTTGTCGGGGTCTGCGGGCGGGGGGCTTATCGGAATCCGGGAGCCCCCTTTAATAAGGGGGACCCCAGATACCTGCCCCCCACCCTATGTGAATGAGTGTGGGGTACATCGTACCCCTACCCATTCACCTGGTGGAAAATAAATGGAAATAAAAACACAACACAGTTTTTAAAAGTATTTTATTGCACCGCTCCGGAGGTCTTCTTCCGACTTCGGGGGTCTCCGGTGTTGTCGCCGCGTTCTCCGGTTCTTTCTTCTGCCGGGCCTCCGCTAACTTCTTTTTAGCTCTTTTGCTAACGGAGGCCCGGTCTTCTCCGTCGTCTTCTTCTTCTCCCGCTCTCCGGTTCTTCTCCCGCTCTCCGGTGTCGTCGCCGCGTTCTCCGGTTCTTTCTTCCGCCGGGCCTCCGCTAACTTCTTTTTAGCTCTTTTGCTAGCAGAGGCCCGGTCTTCTCCGTCGTCGGCGTCTTCTTCCCTCTTCTCCTCCTCGATGTTGACTCGTCGCTTCCTCTCGCAGTAATGGTAAATCTTCGGTCCGCAGAGATTAATCTATTCTTCACATGACGTCACAGTCACATGCTCCGGGGCACATGTGCCCCGGAGCATGTGACTGTGACGTCATGTGCACATGTGCCCTGGAGCATGTGACTGTGACGTCATGTGCACATTAGGGATGAGCTTCGTGTTCGAGTCGAACATACGTTCGACTCGAACATCGGCTGTTCGATCGTTCGACGAAGATCGAACGATTTGGGCCGTTCGCGCCAAATTCGAGTGACGCGAACGGCCCACAATGCACTACGCCATCGCAGTGTCATCCAGGCGCTGTGATTGGCCAAGCATGCACTGTGACCCCGCATGCTTGGCCAATCACAGCGCCGGCAGCGAGGAGAGCAATGATTGGCCACAGGCAGGATGCCTGTGGCCAATTATTGCTGAGGGGGTTTAGTACACGCCCCACACTATAAAAGGCCGCCAGCGCGGCGGCCTTGTGTAGTGTGTTCCGGAGCAGGGAAAGAGAAGCATAGGCAGGGACAGTGTCATTATTTTTCCTTTACTAATCCTGAATTCCTTGTGTTTAGGGACAAATAAGGATAGGTAGGGAGAGTGTCAGTGACAGTGTGCTATTCTGTGCTAATCCTTGTTTGTAGGGACAGAGAGGTACAGTGAGGGAAAGTGTCAGTGTGCTATTCTGTTCTAAACCAATCTTGCTGAACCATATTTTCAATCCTTGAGTTTAGGGACAGAGAGGTACAGTGAGGGAAAGTGTCAGTGTGCTATTCTGTTCTAAAACTATTTTGCTGAACCATATTTTCAATCCTTGAGTTTAGGGACAGAGAGGTACAGTGAGTGAAACTGACAGTGTGCTATTCTGTTCTAAACCAATTTTGCTGTTCCATATTTTCAATCCTTGAGTTTAGGGACAGAGAAGGACACTCGTAGAAATTATCAGTGTGCTATTCTGTGCTAAATCTTGTTTGTAGGGAGGGACAGAGTAGGACAGTGAGGGAAAGTGTCAGTGTGCTATTCTGTTCTAAAACTATTTTGCTGAACCATATTTTCAATCCTTGTGTTTAGGGACAGAGAAGGATAGGCAGGGGACAGTGTCAGTGTCATTGTTGCTAAGCCTCCTGCACAGTATACACCTGAAGGTAGCCCTTATTGCTCTTTTTCCCATCTCCCTGCAGGCCATCCATTAAAATGTCTGGAAGGCAACCAAGGAGAGGCAGACAGTCAGGAGGCAAAAAAAGAGGGCAAGCAGGCTCTGTGTCTGGGGGCAACAGTGCTGGTCGTGGACGCGGTGCATTGTCATCAGCACATGGCCATGGGACACGCTTGTCCTTCTTTTCGGCAGCTGGACATGTTGAGCCACATCATGCCGAAGACTTGGTAGAGTGCATGACCAAGCCCACCTCATCCTCCTCATCCTCTCTCACCCAGGCTCAGGGTACTGGCAAAGCAGCTGCCAAAGCGTCCTCTTCTCTGGTATCATTATCTTCATTAGTCAATCCTTCCCTAGACCCACCATGTCCTCCTCCTGAGGAGTCCCCCGAACTGTTTGAGCACAGTGTTGGGTACATGCTCCAGGAGGATGCCCAGCGTTTGGAAGGATCTGATGATGATACCCAGCTAGAGGAAGGCAGCAGCGTGAGAGCAGAGAGAGGGGATGCTCAAGAAGGGCACCAATCTGGCAGTCATGCTCCAGCAGCTGCAGCATACTGCCAGATTGGCTCCAGTGATGAGGAGGGAGGGGATGATGAGGTCACTGACTCCACATGGGTGCCTAATAGGAGAGAGGAGGAGGAGGAGGATGAGGAGGAGGCACATCTCCAACGAGGCAGGATGCCCTTGAGTGGCCAGCGTATGGGCAGCACACCGACGGAATCACACCGCAGAGCTCCGCCTGTGCAGGGCGCTGCCTCTGCCCGTCATTCAAAAAGTTCTTTGGTGTGGGCCTTTTTTGAGGCGAGTGCATCAGATCGCACAGCTGCTGTTTGCAACATATGTCTCAAGCGTATATCGCGTGGCCAAAACATCAGCCGCTTGGGCACCACATGCTTGATCAGACATATGTTGACCTGCCATGCAGCTCGTTGGCAAGCCTACCTTAAAGACCCACACCAAAGAACAAAGCTGACCTCTTCTTGCACCGCATCAGCTGGGATCTCCAACCCCACTATACCTTCACTCCTCTCTGAAACCTGCTCTGAGAGGAATGAAGGTGTAGAATTAGGTGTGTCACAGGCAAGTACTTGCGGGCACTCTGCTAGCAGTACACCAACGTCCGATTCTAGCAGGCAAATTTCCCTGCCCCAGCTGCTGGACTGTCGAAAGAAGTTCACTCCCAGCCATCCACATGCCCAGCGGTTGAATGCTAGCTTGGCTAAATTGCTAGCGCTTCAACTGCTGCCTTTTCAGTTGGTAGACTCGGCCCCCTTCCGTGAGTTTGTGCAATGTGCGGTTCCTCAGTGGCAGGTTCCCAAACGCCACTTTTTCGCACGGAAGGCGATTCCGGCTCTCTACAGGCATGTGGAAGGCAATGTCTTGGCCTCGCTGGACAGGGCGGTCAGCGGTAAGGTGCATATTACCGCTGACTCATGGTCCAGCAGGCATGGACAGGGACGTTACCTTTCTTTCACGGCCCATTGGGTCACTCTTTTGGCAGCTGGGAAGGATGCAGGACAAGGTGCAGTAGTGTTGGAGGTTGTTCCACCGCCACGCCTCCAAAATGCTACTACTGGTTGTGACACACCTCTCTCCTCCACCCCCTCTTCTTCTTCCTCCTCCATGGCCTCTTCCTGTGGTTTGTCCTCGGAACCAGCGGTGCTCCGTAGGCGTTCAAGGGGCTACGCAAGTACGCAGGCAAAAAGATGCCATGCCGTGCTTGCGCTGGTGTGTTTGGGGGACAGGAGCCACACTGGGGCAGAGGTCCTGTCTGCTCTGCAGGGGCAGGCCGAGAGGTGGTTGACGCCACGCCAGCTTAAGCCAGGAATGGTGGTTTGCGACAATGGCACCAACCTCCTCTCCGCCCTCCGACAGGGACAACTGACCCATGTGCCCTGTATGGCTCACGTCCTTAACCTGGTGGTGCAGCGGTTCTTGGGCAGGTACCCGGGCTTACAGGATGTCCTGAGGCAGGCCAGGAAAGTCTGTGTGCATTTCCGCAGATCTTATAATGCCAGTGCTCGCCTGGCTGAGCTTCAAAAGGAGTTGAACCTGCCCAAGAACCGCCTTATATGTGACATGCCCACCAGGTGGAACTCAACGTTGGCCATGCTGCAGCGGCTGCACACGCAGCAGAGGGCCATCAATGAGTACCTGTGCGACTACGGCACCAGGACAGGGTCAGGGGAGCTCGGGTTTTTTTCACCACGCCAGTGGGGCATGATCAGGGATGCATGCACTGTCCTGGCACCATTTGAGGAGGCCACAAGGATGGTGAGCAGTGACAGTGCATGCATCAGTGACACTGTACCTCTTGTCCACCTGTTGGAGCACACGCTGCATGGAATAATGGACAGGGCACTTGAGGCAGAACAGAGGCAGGAAGAGGAGGACTTCCTTGCCTCTCAAGGCCCCCTTTACCCAGACAGTGTTCCTTCTGTCCCACCCATCGCACAGGAAGAGGAGGAGGAGGAGGAGGAGGAGGAGGATTGTGTCAGCATGGAGGTGGAGCCTGGCACTCAGCATCATCAGCAGCAGTCTTTTAGGGATGATTTACAGTCCCAAGAAACCAGTGGACTTGTACGTGGCTGGGAGGAGGTGGCTGCGGATCATGTCGTCCTTAGTGACCCAGAGGACTCCGGATTGAATGCCTCAGCTAACCTACGCTGCATGGCCTCCCTGATCCTGCAAAGTCTGCGGAAGGATCCTCGTATTCTTCGGATCAAGGAGAGGGACCATTACTGGCTGGCCACTCTCCTTGATCCACGGTACAAGGGTAAGGTTGCGGACCTTATCGTACCGTCGCAGAGGGAGCAGAGGATGAGACAACTCCGGGAGGCCTTGCAGAAAGGTCTGTGCAACGCGTTCCCAGAGACTGGGAGGTTACAAACTCCTGGTCCTGGACAACGAGTTGCTGAGGCTTCGGGCAGTCAAAGAAGGAGCGGTGGGGAAGGTGGCCGTCTGACCGATGCGTTCAGACAATTCTTTAGTCCGCAGCCCCAAAGTATGATCGGTTCCAGCAACCATCGCCAGCGTCTGATATACATGGTGCAGGAATACCTAGGGGCAAGGTCAGACTTGGACACCTTCCCCACCGAAAATCCTCTGGCTTACTGGGTCTTGAGGATGGATCACTGGCCAGAGCTTGCACAGTATGCAATTGAGCTACTGGCCTGTCCTGCATCCAGCGTTCTTTCAGAACGCACATTCAGTGCTGCTGGAGGATTTGTCACTGATCACAGTGTGCGCCTGTCCACCGACTCGGTTGATCGACTGACTTTCATCAAGATGAACCAGTCTTGGATCACCACCAGCTACCACACACCAGATGCTGATATAACAGACTAATTGATTTTAAAATGTCACATCCCTTCAAGACTGATGCTGATGCTGAGTGCCTGTGCTGTTATGTTGACTGGCTATCCTCCTCCTCCTCCTCAATGATACGATTAACGATGATAGCTTGGAAGATCATTTTGGTTTATGGGTGACGCCACCAGTGGCTAAGGCCCAATTTTTCAGCCCCTGTTTAACAGGGGCGTGTAATTAAAATTTTTGATGCAATACTTTGCAACAGGCCTCATTGCTGTGCTCCAAGTACAGTATCTGTGAGGGGTTGCAGTGTTGTGCCACCAGTGCCAAAGGCCCAATTTTTAAGCCCCTGTTCAACAGGGGCATGCAATTATAATTATTGATCTAATAATTCACAGCAGGGCCCATTGCTGCGCCCACCAAGAGTAACTGTCAGGCCTTACAGTGTTGTGGCACCAGCACCACCATCACCACCACCACCACCACCAAAGGCCCAATTTTTCAGCCCCTGTTCAACAGGGGCATGCAATTATAATTATTGATCTAATAATTCACAGCAGGGAGCATTGCTGCGCCCACCAAGAGTAACTGTCAGGCCTTACAGTGTTGTGGCACCAGCACCACCACCACCACCACCAAAGGCCCAATTATTCAGCCCCTGTTCAACAGGGGCATGCAATTATAATTATTGATCTAATAATTCACAGCAGGGACCATTGCTGCGCCCACCAAGAGTAACTGTCAGGCCTTACAGTGTTGTGGCACCAGCACCACCATCAAAGGCCCAATTTTTACTACCACTGATCAACAATTATATGTTATTACAATTCCTGATATTATAGTTGACAGCAGGGCGTTCCAGCACCCACCAAGAATAACTGTGAGTGCTTTCAGTGTTGTGCCAACACCAACACCTAAGGGGCCAATTTCTGCAGAGTATATACGGAAGGTCCCTACTTTCAAACATCCAACTTACAAACTACTACTACTTGCAAACAGAAGAAGACAACAGGAAGTGAGAGGAAATCTACCCCTTGGAAGGAAAATTCTCTCCTGTAAGAATTAATATGGGAGAAAGGTGTCTCCTCTCTACTGATGCTTTATCACCAATCCTTGTTTCAATAAAAACACCACATTTCAAAAACAGTTGTCATTGGGACGCAAAGTGAGGTGAAATGTTCTGAACATGGGCACAGACAGCAAAAAAAATGTGACAGGGGTGATAACCGTTCCCTATGTTTTACAAAAAGCTAAAAAAAAGGAATTTGGCATGGAGCTCCACTTAAACAATGCAGCTGTTCAAAATTACAAACAGATTCTACATAAGAACAAACCTACAGTCCCTGTCTTTTATGCACCGCCTGTATACGGCTGTTCAGAGTATATAGGTCCTTTTTTATTTTGTGTGCGGGGTTCCCCTTAATATCCATACAAGACCCAAAGGGGCTGGTAATGGGCTGGGGTGGGGGGGGGGGGGGGGTTGATGGGGTAGCTATGCCATTTTTCCTAAAGATTTTCATCCATATTACCGGGACCAGACATTGCATTAAAGCCGCAAGCAGTTTTAAATGGCTTTTATCCCTTTAGAAATGTTATTTTGTGCAAGGACAGTTCTAAACACGGGAAACACGTGGCACTTCACAGGAGGCATACTTTAGACACCCCCCAGGTACAATATTTAAAGGAATATTTGACTTTTTTTTTTTCACTTTATGCATCATTAAAATGACTGCTCCCGGAAAACGTCCGTTTTTAAAACTTCTTTTTGCATTGATACATGTCCCCTGGTGCAGAACCCGGGTTCCCAAACTCTGTTTCGGACAATAACATGGATAATAGTCGTTATAATTAGCACTTTAGAATCCGAACGTTCGCATCCATTGTATTTAATAGGGTTCTAATGTTCGTGCGAACTTTCGGTCCGTTCGCGGGTTCTGGTGCGAACCGAACCCGGGGGTGTTCGGCTCATCACTAGTGCACATGTGCCCCGGAGCATGTGACTGTGACGTCATGTGAAGAATAGATTAATCTCTGCGGACCGAAGATTTACCATTACTGCGAGAGGAAGCGACGAGTCAACATCGAGGAGGAGAAGAGGGAAGAAGACGCCGACGACGGAGAAGACCGGGCCTCTGCTAGCAAAAGAGCTAAAAAGAAGTTAGCGGAGGCCCGGCGGAAGAAAGAACCGGAAAACACGGCGACGACACCGGAGAGCGGGAGAAGAACCGGAGAGCGGGAGAAGAAGAAGACGGCGGAGAAGATCGGGCCTCCGTTAGCAAAAGAGCTAAAAAGAAGTTAGCGGAGGCCCGGCAGAAGAAAGAACCGGAGAACGCGGCGACGACACCGGAGAGCGGGAGAAGAACCGGAGAGCGGGAGAAGAAGAAGACGGAGAAGACCGGGCCTCCGTTAGCAAAAGAGCTAAAAAGAAGTTAGCGGAGGCCCGGCAGAAGAAAGAACCGGAGAACGCGGCGACGACACCGGAGACCCCCGAAGTCGGAAGAAGACCTCCGGAGCTGTGCAATAAAATACTTTTAAAAACTGTGTTGTGTTTTTATTTCCATTTATTTTCCACCAGGTGAATGGGTAGGGGTACGATGTACCCCATACTCATTCACATAGGGTGGGGGGCAGGTATCTGGGGTCCCCCTTATTAAAGGGGGCTCCCGGATTCCGATAAGCCCCCCGCCCGCAGACCCCGACAACCAACGGCCAGGGTTGTCGGGAAGAGGCCCTGTCCTCATCAACATGGGGGCAGGGTGCTCTGGGGTGGGGGGGCCGCAGGTCGCCCCCCTGCCCCAGAGCACCAAACCCCCCATGTTGAGGGCATGTGGCCTTGTACGGTTCAGGAGGGAGGGGGGGCCGCTATCGACCCCCCCTCTTCCCCTGCGGCCTGCCAGGTTGCGTGCTCGGATAAGGGTCTGGTTTGGATCTTGAGGGGGACCCCCACGCCGTTTTTTCGGCGTAGGGTTCCCCTTCAAATCCAGACCAGACCCAAGGGCCTGGTATGCCCCTGGAGGGGGAACCCACGCCGGTTTTTTCTTTAAAAATTGGCGTGGAGTTCCCGCTCAGGATTCATACCAAACGCAGTGCCTGGTATTGGCGGGAATCCGCGTCGGATCCCCACTCAATACAGTGTCGCGTCTCCTCGCCATTGCAGCGAGCGCGACACGTGTCGCCACCCTGCTGCCGACATCTCGGCACTCCTGTCGCCGAGAATCTCGGCGATGGGAGCGCGATAGAAATACAATATTGGCGGCACCTACTGTATATATAAGGACATACCACTGCTGACCTCTAGTCTGTCCACTTAATACTCATTAACCACATAGTGTATATGGATGCATGACGGATGCATCCTACATTGATGCCCTTGGCGTCTCATTACAGGTGCCGGCTGTCCGTCTGTGCGCGCCCCCTCTCGGGACTCTCCCCCTCCATATGACTCCTTGCAGGTCGCACACGCCTTGGTGGCGCCCTACCTTTGGGTGTCAAATGTCCGGGAGGCTGCTTATCAACCTTGAGATGCCAGTGATGGAACTCCGGTTAGAAACCATGGTTCTAACACACAGTTGACTGGTAATCATACACTCTATATTTTTTACATGTAGAGAATTGAAATCTAATATATATATTTCCCACAGCAAACCAACCATCCTCTGAAGAGATCCATTGGGATCGAAACGCGTCAGTAACATATACAGATGCATGTGAAATGTAAAACTGTATGGCAATGTTGTGTCTTAAATCTGTGTGGTTATTATATACATGTTTTTACACATACACAATACATTTTTAACATGCATTATTGTAAATCATTTTCGGAATTTTGCTGCAAAAAAACCCTTGGGGAAACTTCCTATTCTTCTGTTAATTTTCGGGGTGCGCAGCGCCTTTCACTCCCAGTATACGTGTCCTTCCCATTCTTTCACTGACAGAAATATATCCACACGTAGAATTCCCAAAGAGGCCGCACACAGTAGGTCACAAGCAGCAAATAAATATTTGTTGACATACTTCTGGGGCTGTCTGTACGTATATAAAAAGGTACTTACAAGCAGAGATACTTTAAAACATTAGCAGGCCCAGTGCAAAGATCATAGGGACATGTCTTCATCATTTCTAGATAATGGGCCACGTTTTACAAATACAGTATAATAAACTTTAACAAAAGAGAATCAAAATGAACTGCTTCAATACAGGGCATTGAACCCCCTTCCTGCCCAGACCAATTTTTAGTTTTCAGCGCTGTCGAATTTTGAATGACAATTGCGCAGTCGTGCAACGTGGCTCCCAAACAAAATTGACGTCCTTTTTTTCCCACAAATAGAGCTTTCATTTGGTGGTATTTGATCACCTCTGCGGTTTTTATTTTTTGCGCTATAAACAAAAGAAGAGCGACAACACAATATTTTTTACTTTTTGCTATAATAAATATCCCAATTTAAAAATAAAAAATAAATAAAAATTTCCTCAGTTTAGGCCGATATGTATTCTTCTACATATTTTTGGTAAAAAAATGTAATAAAAAATAAAAATAATGTAAATTTAGGGGGATACACCTGGGTCATAGTATGACCCAGGTGTGTTAATTATGAGAGGATTTGGACCATTTGTATTCGTGGAGGACTGGGTGGTGTATTATTCTCCTTGGTCTGTGGGTGGCGGGGTACCCGCAGGCTCAAGGTAGATTTGCTGCCGCAGTGCTGTCCTTTTTGTCCCTTTCCGGAGATGGTACGGCGAGGGCGGGGAACCTGCCGTGACGTCAATGGAGGAGATAAAGGGGGGAGACGCCCTTGCCACGAGGTCTTCGGGATCTTCTTCATCACGCGCCCAGGCACCTTGGGCCTGGGTGCGGGCGGTCCGGAGTTTTGGCCCAGGCGCCCTAGGCCTGGCCGGAGCGGAGTTGGCGTCCATCCCAGGCACCTTCAGCCTGGGGTGAGGTACTAAACCAGAGGCCTGGGGCCCGGTGACTTCGACTGGGTCCCGCGAGGGCGGAGGAGTCCGAGGGTCCCTGAGGTGGATGGGGCCCATGTCTGAGGTGAGGAGGCTGGAGAGGTCACCCGTCTGGAGAGTCCAGAGCAGCATCAACCCGGTGACGGATGGGCCTCCGGTAACTCCCTTGTAGGGACATCTCCCCCTGACAGGGGCCACAACGCAGCGAAGGTACTCCTATCTACATTCTCTTGAGTCACTGGTAGAGACTCACAAGTTCTAAGTTCTCTCTCTAGCCAAGGCTATAGTAACCGCTGGTGAAACCACAGTGGTTTAGCGTACAAATCAGGATAGTGCCTCGACCTGCTCGCCCCACCGTATTGAACTGTTATTGGGTCTCAACCAGTTGGCTGCTAAAGCACTGTTTATTGTCAGTGTGACAATAAAGCAAGAGTTGGACCTTTATCGGTGTGTGGTACTCTGGTTAATGGGAGCAAAAGGGAGTGTCAGCACAGCAAGACTTGGTCCTTAACTGAAACACACAGGCCCGAGAAGAATATCTGGTACTGGCCTTCACCTCACCCACTGCCATGGGGAGGACATGGGCCGTAGCGTATCTCACCCTCACATACAAAATACCACTAGACAAAGAAGAGGGGGTGAGGCCGCTACAATAAAAATCGCAATATTGATTGGTTTGCGCAAAAGTTATAGCGTTATATTTAAAAAAAAATTACTAGCAATGGCGGCGATCTGCAATTTTTATTGTGACTGTGACATTGCGACGGACATATCGGACACTTGACACATTTTTGGGACCATTCACATTTATACAGCGATTAGTGCTATAAAACTGCACTGATTACTGTGTAAATGTGACTGGCAGGGAAGGGGTGCTGAAGGGGTTAAATATGTTCCCTAGTGAGTGATTCTAACTGTAGGGGGAGGGGACTCACAAGGAGAGGAGACGATCTGTGTTCCTCTGTACTGGAAACACACATCGGTCTCCTCACCTCTGACAGGAGGTGGATCTGTGTGTTTACACACACAGATCCACAGTCCTGCCGTGATCACGGGCAATCGCGGGTGCCCAGCGGACATCCCGGCCGCCGGGCACGCGCACGCGCCCCCTAGACGGCCGGGAAGCCCAGGACGTCATATGACGTCCACCCAGGATGGGAGATCCCATCTGTGGACGTCATTTGACTATGGGCGGGTAGGGAAGTGGTTAATCCAAATTCATAAAGCTTAAAACAAGTAGAAGCCTCTTTATATTTAGAAGTGTGACTTTTTTTCAAAACTAAAATTGGAATAACTGTCTTTTCTTTGAAAATAAGGTTCCTTATCATGGTTTATTAGCTGTGAATTGATCTTAAATAAGAATATTACCAGTAATTTAAACAATGCAAAAACAAACTATAATGCCGCGTACACACGGCCGTTTTTCTCGTCGAAAAAAACGACATTTTTCCCATTCGACGAGAAAAACGATAGTCTGTGGGCTCTCGGTCATTTTTTTCGACGAGAAAAACGGCATTAAAAACAACGAGAAAAATTAGAACATGTTCTAATTTTTCTCGTCGTTTTTTTTCGACATGTTTTCCGCGGCAGTGTTTCCCATAGGGAAACACTGCCGCGGAGCCCACAGACGGTCGTTTTTCTCGTCAAGAGAAAAAATGACGTGAAAAACGACCGTGTGTGGGGAACAAGCTGTTCCCCGTTTTAAATGACATTATTCACGGCGGTTTTTTAACCGCCGTGAATAATGATCATGTGTACGCGGCATGAGAGTTTTGAGCATTTAAAAATTTAAAAAGAAAAAAGCATAACTTTCCCTATTAGAGAGTATTTTTTACTTTTTATGTAAAAGAATGTTTAGAAAATATTGTTTGGATTAGGTTTCAACATTTATATTGTATTTTTAGGTTGATTAACCACTTCACACCTGGGGCAGCTGCAGCCATGAACTTGTTTAAATCACTTCAAGTCCAGAACATTTTAAAACAGCCTAAGGACATGAAGGAGTTAAAGATGACCAGATTGTTGAATATATGAGCTAAGCCTCATTCACATGGGTGTACTACAGTGTATACTATAGCTGTTCTGTGCATCCCCATGCAGGCGGTCCCATTCATGTCAATTGGGATGCAATGGCTGCACAGATACAGCTACTGCCCTCAATCTGATAGCCATGCATATGCAAGTGAACGCCCCCAAATTCAGACAGTATGCAATTCAGGGTCCCTCACCTGCACCAACACAGCTGTCAAAATGGGAGCAGTGGCTGTCTTTGTCCAAAATAGACATGAATGGGACTGATTGCATGGGGATGCACAAAACACCTTCTCATCCCTGTGCAGGCAAATGTGACCCTTGCACGGATGTACGCTGTAGTACCCTGTGTGAATGAGGGCCTCTATTAGAGCCTCTTCTTTACGCTGAAGATAGTTCTTAATGATATTGGCTGTATGTTTGGGGGTCGGTGTCCTGTTGCAGAATACATTTGGGCCTAATCACATGCTTCCCTGATGGTATGGCATGATGGAGAAGTATCTGCCTGTATTTCTCAGCATTGTGGACACCATTGATCCTGACCAAATCTCCAATTCTATTTGCAGAAATGCAACCCCAAACTTGCAAGGAACCTCCATCATGCTTCACTGCTGCCTGCAGACACTCATTGTACCAATCTCTAGCCCTTCATGAACAAACTGCATCCTGCTACAGTCAAATATTTAAAACTTGACTCATCAGTCCAGAGCACCTGCTGACATTTTTCTGCACCCTAGTTCCTATGTTTTCATGCATAGTTGAGTTGCTTAGCCTTGTTTCCACGTTGAAGGTATGGGTTCCCTCTGGTCCCACTGGTTTCTGTGCTGATGGCACTGATGGACATTTCCAATGTCGAAGGGAAGTAAGCACGGTGTGTCTTTCATCTGCTGCTTTAAGTTTCCTTGGCCGACCACTGCATCTATGGTACTCAACTTTGCTTGTTTTGTGTGCGTCTTAAAAAGAGCTTAAACAGCACATCTTGAAACCTAAAGCCTCATACACACGGTCAGACTTCCATCTGACTTTTCCCTGGATTTTTGTCCGAACTGAGTTGGCCGGGCACACCCATAGCATACACACCACAGGACTTTTCTGCAAACTTTCCCAAAACTTTTTGCAACATCACATGGTTTTTCTTCTGTTTTCTGCTCTTTACCGCCACCCTTTGGTCAACTTCTGCTATTGTTGGTTGATTTTAACATTAGTTGTTTTGTCCATCGGACAAAAGTCCTATGGTTTTCTGTACACACAGTAGGACTTTGCTCCATCGGACTTTTGTTGGGCAAAAGTTTGTCCGTTTGCAGACCCAACTTTTGTCCGATGAAAACACACAAAAAAACAAAGAAAAAAGTTTGTCCGATGGAGCGTACACACGGTCGGATTGTTGGTCCAACTTGCTCAAAATGAAGTTTGTTGGCCAAAAGTCTGACCGTGTGTATGGGGCTTAAGTCTGCTTTGAAATCCCTGCCTGGGAAAAACCTTGCTGATGCAGTTTAATTACTTTGTGCCTTGTTGCTGTTACCAGTCTTGCCATGATTTATGACCTGTGACATGAAACGGTCTTCAGCAACCTCACCTTAGTAGCAGAGTTTGGCTGTTCCTCACCCAGTTTCAAGTCTCTTACACAACTGTTTCTGTTTTAGATAAAGACAGTGTTTCAACTTACATAGGAATTTGATAATTATTGGCGCCTGCTTGGTTAAATTGGTTAATCATACACCTGACTCTAATCCTACAAAATCCCTGACTTTGTGCAAGTGTACAAAGTGTGTAAGTGTAAGAAATTATGCTGGTTTGAAGCCAAAGGGTAGTGCAGCGGCCTCCACTCTCCCCTCTTTCTCATCAGCTCGTCTGTCTCTTGTCTAGGGGTACCTTAGAGGAGAGAGTGCGGGGTCACCACGCCAAGCCTTCACCACAGATGTTTGTGTGGTGTAAGCAAAGTTCTTATTTTACCTTCGGGTCGGTGTTCTGCACCTGGAACCTCCAAAGAGAGTTACCTTGAACAATGTCTGCCAGAAAACGAGCCCCACACCATTAAAGTCCAACACTCCTTTATTCTTCTCAATGCAAAAGTGAACACAATCAGTTGGACTCCTTAGAGAACAGAACAGACAAGGAGGTGTGGATGCGAGTAGGCCCAGACACAATGAACTCTCCACTTTCCTTCCTGAAAGTGGGTTGCGGTCTCCTAGTGAAGGGGGATTTCCTCCCAGGCGGTCTCTGATGGAAGGGCTCACCTGTCACCGGCAATATGCTGCACCGGGTCTTCAAGCAAGTGTCTCCCACCGGTCCATTACGCCCTCCGGACTCGGGTACCCTCTCCCAGTGTCCCCTAGGATCTCCTTCCCTCGCGGAACTCAGTGTTGGGCACTGAGCTCCAGACCTCCATCCGAGTACCTCACCCCAGGCTAAAGGTGCCTGGGATGGAACACGACCTCCGAACGTCCTCTAGGCCTAGGCCGCCTGGAGGACCGACACGAACCACCGCCCACAGGCTGAAGGTGCCTGGGACTCGACCCCGTGCCAAAGATTGCCGGCCCCTTTATACCCTCTCCCAGCAAGAACGGCGGGTTCCCCGCCCCACCATACCGCTGCCGAGAGAGGACAAAAAGGAAGCACAGCACACAGCAATGGTTCAACCCCAGCCCAAGGCGACAGCGTCACCCGCGGAGCTGCAGGGAACTGCACATCACTGGTGTCTCTGCCAGTTTTAAATACACAGAAAAGGGTATACCCGCTACACTCTCCCCCTGGTGATTTGACACTGGTCCCCAGTGTCTGGAGCAAACTATGCCCTCAACGGCTGGCATAGCCCAGTCCAGAAACCAACTACAAATTGTACAAAATAAAACTTCTGAAAACTTGGCCTACTGAAGCAATTGTGTCTGAGCCTTACATGAAAGAGAAGGGAAACAACAACATTTTAACCATAACTTTAGAATCACATATTCACTTTACACTTTTTCCCACCCATCCTGACTAAGACCCACCCCATACTCAGTGGTCTTGATGGGATGCTCTCCTGCAGAGGGAAAAAAGAAAATGAAACACACATAAACCCTGACACATGTATTTGTGTAAGAGGAAAGAAACTTCTCCGTGAAGAAATCCCTTCTCTCCAAAGAATTAGTGTGTGAAAAGTGTCAACGATGCGCAACACTGCCACCTGGTGACAGCGTCGCGGTAACTGCACTCGTGGAACTTTCCTTCTTCTCTTGAGCCCTATCTACCCCAGAGTCCATGATCTCTTTCTGGAAAATTGAAGAACAAAAACAGGAACAGTCCTTCATTCCTCTGGGTAACAAGGACAACAAACCCCAGAAAGTTCAGCAGCATAAGAAACAGGAACGGAGTCTCTTTCCTCCTACAGATAGAAGCGGGGATGTGGCAGAACAAGTGGCTTCAAGTGCTGATCGATGGTCTCCAGAT